>CM067859.1:20501717-21751717 GCA_034642435.1 Megalocaria dilatata | reverse complement strand
TACGACTGTTTTCGAAAATTTTCAAATTTTGGTCATCTTCCATTCATGGATGATGAAAGAGTATTCATTTTTTCATATGAGAGCTTCATTAGCCGCCTTCCGCTAAAAATTTATCAGTTTTAAACAAGAGTTCGTTTCTCGGTATTCAGTCAAATTGAATTTTTGTTGATAAGATGTATGACTTCCTTGGGTATCAATTAAAATCCTACAGTCTCTCTGGATACTGTTGATTAAGATGTTGAAGTAGTCTAGATGGATTTCTCTTCAAAACTGGTGCAAAAGCTGCCTGAGTTCTTGTAGTATCTGTGGAGGTGGCTGATGCAAATCCAAAGCCCGTGGTAGCTGGTTCCGAGCTTACTCAGTCGGATTTAAGTCTGCCAAATGAGATGGTAATGCCAAGTGTGTGATGCCATCATCGCCAATTCTGGCACCATGAGGGCGGGCATCAATAGAAAGAACGTTCATACCTTGATTAATATGTAAAACAGAGCTAAATTACTCATTCCAATTCAGGTACTTGTATGAGTTAGACTGGTCTCAACATTGTAAATTCTCTACCGTTGTAGCTACTGAGCATGGCTCTCTCACCAGGTGACTACCAAGGAATCTCCACAAATTACCCAAAAAGCAAGTTGTGTGATAAGGAGACGCTTTATCATCGCGGAAAGCAAGTTTTGGCTGAAGTTTGAAAACCTTTACCGTGACTGATAGCAGCGAAGCACTATCCAACCGCTGCTGACTCTGCAAATCAGTACCCGAGTGTTTGGGACCACCTGAACGCGGATTCAAGAATCAAGCAAATCTCAAGAATCGATTAACTAAAAGGAGTCTGCATATTATTTACTGCAGACCTCTCCCTTTATCATACCAGTAATCCTTCGCACTAAGTTCACGCCTAGGTAAAAATCTGGAATCCTAACTGACCGCAAAAACGTGAAAAATGTCTCCTCATATTGAAAAAGTATTCATTCCATAAGCATTAATCAATAATTCAGATAAGAAAGGAAATATTCAATTTTCCATATATTATTAACATTTGGTGATCAATACCAGACATCGTGTGAAATAGATTATTATTTGGGAAACTTAACTTTTGTAAAGCAAGTTATTTAAAACATTTGATTTCAGGTAGATGACTGGTTTACCGACTTCTTCAAAGAAAATTCGTATTTCAACGAAATTCATGATGTGTTCTTTCTAAGCTTCTTGGGTGATGCAAAACAGTGCCAAGATAGTGTTATCTTTTTCGAAAGAATGATTACCCTGATTCATACTGAATTTTCTTTGGTGTATTTGGTAAGTTACTTCAAGATTGGTTTGAAACATCTCTCTAGCCATATTGAATTTTTCAGAGTAGAAACTGTGAAAAATTATATCCCATTGACAAAATCCAAAATTTAAGGTTCATTAAAAATTTCAATGTTTATCATGCCTATCCAATGAAGCCTGATTCACCTTACAGAGGAGTTATATCCAAAACGATTGGTCGTTTACATGCTGCTGGATTAATACCATTTTGGTTTGTATGATATTTGTATGAATTATTTCGAGACAACTCTAGAGAGTGTGATTAAGTGAAGGTTGTTATAGCAATACTTTAAATGGGCTGACCTTTTAAGTCAATACAATAATTTCTTACAATAATTGAATTTTTCAAGCGTACAGCGATAGATATTTCGTCAGTATGTAATACAATCTTTTTGACTGAACCTCTGTAATGGCCCTTTAACATCTGCTACTGACTGAAAATTTCTTCCCAATTTTCCAATAGCATCATTCAAATATTTTAATATTAGCCTTCTACATATTTAATTTAAAAAATTATATTTAATAATTATAACTTCAGGAATTAAATAAAAATAATGTCATTTAAGTACCACTTATATCAAACGACATATAAAATAAACATTCATTATAAGACATCCAAATGATATAACAAAATCCAATAAATAAAAATTGTTAACCAAAATTCTATAAATAAGATATTTTGAATAGACAAAATTTTGTTTCTGCGGATCAATCTTATGAAAACAAATATCTTTCAAAAATGTTTAACATAGTCTTAAGAATTTCATCATAAAGCTATCTTACTTAGAATATTCAATATTATTGGATATCTAACTAAGTTACTTTCTATAAAATCTCAAGATATGTAAAAACATTACTGAAAAACAAGTTTTAAGAGAGACTTTGCTTCGTCAGTATTCAAATAATTCATATTCAATAAAACAAAACATCAATCAACAACAAATATTTACTCACCCTTCAACAATTTAGAAAACTTCTGGTAAATGAATACTGAAAAAATTAAATGGAGTGTTAACTACAAATAAATAATTCTGTGGTTTACCCTTGATCTAAAAGATTGAAAGACAATTTAACGGCCTCTGTTATAGCACAAGGACTATCTGTATAAAGAATGTTAAGGAAACCAAATAATTATATATTATGAATAAAAGAACATAAATAGAGATAGAAGGTATATAAAATTATTTAAATAATTTTATATACCTTCTGTCAAGTATTAACCTCTATTTATGTTATTTCCAATAGCATCCCCAGGTCAATTTTACCAGCCGAAAAAAATAAAGAAGAGCGCGAAATGTACGTTCGTAATTACTTCAATTACTTCATTTACTTCAACACGTTGTTCAATGGTCAATTGTTCCACGATTCAATTTGTGAATGATTGAAGATGTCAAAACGAGAAAACAATTCTCGGTTAGGCTGCGTTCACATTTAATATCTATTCAAACTATTGTAACAACATATATCAAAGACTGCTCTTGTATCAGCCATCCAGAGAACGCTGCATTTTTTTTTGTTAAACGATGGATAAAATGGAGTTTCATGTATTAATATCTGTTCTTTAATAGGAAAAAAACTATGCAAGCTCAGCAATGGCTGAGGACTTGAGTACCCATGTGATAATAACGTTATGTTCTGATTTTATTTTACGTCAATGTAATATATTTTAAAGTTGAGCAGGAGCCATGTGTTCATATCGGGTGTTTTTTTTAGAGTGATAGAACTTTCGATAGGGATAACTGTGATTTGACAGAAGGAAGAAGCCATTTCTGTTCAGTGAAAATTGACAAATTATCATGTGAAGACTCACGCCGCAACAACCTTTACAAATAGTTGAAATTTATTTTCAAAATCAGTGTTCTATTCGCCAAACTTATAGAGCACTTCGTGAAATTTATGGTTTACATAATCGTCCATCAGAGCAGCTTATTCGTCGAACTATCGGTAGATTTCGGACAACTCGATGCAACAACAACAACAAGACAGAGAACTATACGTACAGAAGAAAATATCGCTGGCTTTAAGTCATAGTGTTAATGATGATCCAGATTTGTCTATTCGTCGACGTTCACTAGTTGGACTATGTGCATCCACCACATGGAAAATTTTGCATAAAGATACAAGAACCAACTGGTTCAAGAACTAAAGACACTTGACCATAAAAAGCGTCGTTTGTTCGCTGATTGGGCCCTAGAACAGCTTGAAGTTGATCCACTTTTTTATCTTTAAATTGTGTTTAGTGATGAAGCTCATTTCTGGTTGAACGGATATGTAAACAAGCAGAATTGCCGTATATAGAGTAAAAACAATCCTCAAGAAGTTCTGCAGGTTCCATTACATCCTGAAAAATGCACACTGTATGGTGTGCTTTACACGCTGGAGGCATCATCGTTCTATATTTCTTTAAAAACGATGCTGGAACTAATGTTACAATGAATGGTGCTCGTTACAGATGGGTGATCAATGATTATTTGTTTCAAAATTTAAAGGTATCGACCCAGAAGTGTTTTGGTTCCAACAAGATGGTGCTACACCTCATGCTGCTACCGTAACAATTGATTTATTGAAAGAAAGATTTGACGATAACATTATTTCGAGAAATGGTCCAATTAATTGGCCTCCAAGATCATGCGACATAACTCCACTGGATTATTTTCTTTGGGGTTATGTTAAGTCATTGGTTTATGCTGATAATCCAGAAAAAAGAGACGCTTTGGAAGCCAACATAACTCGTGTTATTGATGAAATAAGGTCTGAATTACTCGAAAAAGTGGTCCAAAATTTGTCTGGTCGAATGCGGTTCCTCAGAGCTAGTCATGGGGGACATATGAAGCCAAGAAATATTTGGCTTCAATCTTAATTCAAATGTGAATATCAAAACAAATTAAAATATGTTTATCTTCTACAATTTTAATTTCAAAAAAATTTTTATTCAAAAAAACTTTTAGAATTAAATTAATGTCTAAAACAAGCACCGCTTACATTTAATAGACGTATATAATCAAAACTCAATATATAATGTCAAATGGAATAAAGTTCTATCACTTTAAAAAAAACACCCGATACTTGTATGATATAATTTTTTTTAATTGATGAATTTTAAGGGTATTTGGAATAAATTTTATGTCAGTGTATTTAAATTAACAACCATAATTTTTTTACCAACATTTCAACTATTTTTAGGTACTGGAATATAACTTTGGAATCGCTAAAACTGAAGGACATGGGATATACATTTCGCAAACCATTAGATATGAGGCATCTATATTCTTTCTTCATGATATTCCACATTGGTCTGTTGATTTCTGCGGTAATTTTTATTTTTGAAATAATTACAGGAAGAATATTGAAAAAATGGAAAAAGCACCTAGGAAAATCGATCTGAGTAATTCTTCAATCAAAACTAATTTGAAATCGCACGTACTGCTAAGCCATATCTCACTGATGGTAAAGTTTTTTCATGGAAAAGTGGACTACACAGAATTTCAGAGATAACACATTGTGAATAAAAATTCGACACTTCTTATGTAGTTCCGTGAATGCATTACTAGAAATAAGAACGAAGTGATTTGTCCAACAATATTTGATCTACATATATATCACTAGGAAAATGTATTTATAAATTTCAATTTTTGATTGCACAATATTTCATCCTTATAATGGAAATCACTTTGAATAACTTTTTAAATTCATTTTCAGAATTCGATATTGCTAAATGTAGGTTGCCATTGTTGCATTATAGATGTAATCATTATAAAGTTTATTTTCGGTTCACTTATTAAAGTATAGTCCGTCTAGAAGTATCTGGAATTTATTATTTTTCATAATTTTAATATACTTCTTTTTGTAGCATTCTAAGACAAATGTAATGTATAAAATAGGTTGTGCAGATTGTCGGCTATAGCCAAAGTTGCATGGCAACACTATTTATCAAGTATTGTTAGTTGTCAACGGGTATACAATTTATGAAACAATGTCGCATGCTTTATATCCAGAGGGGTGGCATTTTCAGCAGAATAATTCAAGATTTACTTCAGCCTATACTCAAGCTTGGTTGGAAGAACACCAAGTGACAACCATTTCATGGCCAGCAGCTTCATCAGTCTTAGTCCCATTGAAAACATAATAATAATAATAATAATTATTATTATTTCCAAAATCATTATCACACAGGTGGATAATAAAGTAGAAACCTGTCAAAACAAATCAATATAAATCAGAAGAACACAGTCATTCATATTCTAAGGCAGAAGTCTTTAAATTCTGCAAAGAGTATGGTTCACAATTCAATATAAACAAAAAAACAGCCTTACGAAATCGATTGTAATCTGATATGCCCCGAATATCTTTCGAAAGAAGATTATACAATTTAATACTCATATAAAGTGTGCTGCTTTTTTCAGTATAGGATCATTTATGGATTGGGAAGAAGTATTCTTGAACTCTTCTAGTGAAATTGTTATTTTAATAACTCTCAAAGTAATAATGATGTTTTCGCAAAAATAGCAAAACCCTGTGGCAATAAAGACCTGGAAGAGTTAAAATATTGTTAGCCTTAAAGTAGTTCCTACAAGATGACCTAAATTCCAGATTGAACATAGTCCTGATTGCTAATTTTTGTGTTACAAAAGTACGTTCTACTGATGAACTGGAACCCCAGAAAACAATGCCTTAAGATAGAATGACTGAAAATTTTCAAAATAGATGGTTTTCACTGTGGTTATATCAACTTGATATCGAATAGCCTTCAGTGAGTAAACTACCTAATTTAACCTTGATATCAGGGAGTTACAGTGTTGTTCCCAGTTTAGGTGATGCACGCTGGAAAACTAACATTCGTTCTGATGCTGGAAAAAACATGATGTTTGTTTTATCAGAATTAAGAGTTAGTGAATTGCAGATGCACCATTCATTGACGTTCTTGTTAAGCCAATAGTCACAGGTTCTAGATCTTGGGAAGACACTGTTATATTAGTATCATCAGAAAAAGTGTAAGAACTCGTTTCCGATGCCAGTGATACTGTCTCTTGAAAAGTATCAGGCTCACCTTCCGAAGCCCCTGGAAGATTGTCATCATAGACAACGAATAAAATGGGTCCTAAATTAGTGCCTTGTGGTTCGCCAGAAGTTATAGTAATTTCTGTTGAGGAATATTTTTCCTCATTCACATATAATATGACTATTTGTTTTCTGTCCTAATAGTAATTTTCTACACGCTTGATTGGTACGTCTCTAATACCTATCATTTCAAGTTTCTGCAGTTAAATGAATGTTGTGTAAGTAAATGAAATTAATATTTTGTTATAATTTTCTAATTCAGGAATTATAAATATATACTAAATAATTACAATTGAGCTTTGTTTTTTCCGAATACTTTCTAAACGGACTATATAATATATTTTTTCAATTCAATAGCACGAAACTTCAGTTTGGCGTATATTTAACAGAATGAAATGAACAATCTCTTCTATATGAGAAAAATGTGTATCTTCTGATATGATATCAGATAATTCACCTAACTTAAAAATATTTTGACTTGAAATAATGAAGTACTTATTAAGTATACATACTTAATTATGATAATGGTTTTATGTCACTGTCTTGTACTATAATAATTTATATTGTTGAATAATTTTGTGAATGTGAATTTATATTTGAGATTTGAATTTGAAATAAAAAATAATAAAAATAATATATTAAAAGGAAAAATCGTCCCTACATATTTCTGTAACCTTTCTTGAACGAAATTTCAAAGAAAAATATTGTCCGAATATTCAACAATGGTCTTCTATGCATCCTGACTTCAACTTGAATGACATAACAAATTTTTGATGTTCTTTACATATATTCCAAAATGAAATTCACTAAAAGAGCTATACCGCTTAGTAACCTCGATCTAATTTGTCTCACGTGGAAGACCGATAACAGTTCCATAGCAAAATGGAATAATGAGTGCTGCCCAACATCGAAAATAAAGGAAAAATCAAAGCGGAACTGCCAGCCCACTCAATGTGTACTCTTGAATGCTGGTGACAGCTGTTCACCAACTTTGAACGTAACAGATGTCCATCCGGTTTGGGAATGTAGAATACCTGAACCAAAAGAGTTTTGTGGGGGAACAAACAGAGAATTGGACCCAAGGTGCATGCCCATTGTAGGAGGATACCATCATCCACACGTTGTTATGTTCGATGACTATACTTATTACGTTAAAATAGATTTCCCTGAAATGTATTAGTTGGTCAAAGTTTGAATGAATATAGTGAGAGCATCCGAAATTTTTTTTGTATTGTTGCAACAGTGTAACTGTGTGTATCGCGTGTGGACAGAAGAACGTGAAGGAACAAGAAGAAAACCAACCAACCCTTATCACTACGATTGCCAGACGCCATGATTTTGGCATGGTTATCACTGTTTTTCAGTTATTGCTAAGCGTCACCCAGGTTCCAAATGTCACACTTTTAAGCCTAAACGAGAACGATAATTATTTATCAATCCGACAACACACCCTAGAGTATGTAATGTATATATTCTGTTCAATTTTCGTCGCCACATTCCACAAGCAGATTCCGAAAGAATATTTAGTTTATAATTCAAGGCTATGCTTGAAGAAAGAGATAGAGCTACACTGAAAACTACGGAGGGCGTATTACTTTTGAAATACAATTTCTCATTTTCCACATTGAAAAATATGTTTTTTCAAAAGTTGGGAAAAATTTATAAACAAAAGGTGAAAAGCACTAACTTGAAGTCAGAAGCATTTGTGCACTAGTTTTCATCACCGACGTTCCTCACAAAATAATTTGCTTTTGGTCTTCTATAAATTAAATTGAAAATACTTGGAAGGATTTGTTTGAATTATGGGGTATTTCACATGCGGTTTTCACGAAATTTTGTATTATTTTTCTTGTCTTTATTTTACATGCAACAGTGGCGTACCCAAGGGGGGATAAGGGGGATATCCATTATAAGTCACAAGGCTGAATAATTTGATCGTGCAAAAATTGAATCAAGGAATTCATCAACAAGGGGTTATATCAAGAGGCTCCATCCGATCCGATGTCGTCGGCACAATCATTATTTACACACGGAGTATAAAAGCCAAATTGATGAAAAACAATCACGTAAAAATTAATGAGATTCTGAAGTGAACGCTTCTGGAACTACTCGAATTGAATCGGCGGCACCCTTCAAAGCAAGGTCTCCCTTAAGTAAATAAATAATATCATAAAATACCTAATTATCTCTTTGTCGCGGAGAATATCTTTGTCGGCACTTTGGATTTCATTACTTACTGCGTCAACATTTTCACTTCTATTCTGTTTGAGGTGGATAACGTGAAATTTTTCTATTATATTCAGTGTTTAACTTTTAATGTGTGTTCCGTGGTCTCCAAAATAATCAAAATCTCATTATGAATGAGCAAACTTCTTTGGAAAACTTCTTCAAAAGAAGGAAAATTTGATGCAGGCAAATCTTCAAGTTTTTCGCATTTGAATACAACAACTGACACTTCGACAGATGAAAATAAAACTCAAGACGTGTCTGTAAATTCAAAGGACATTGGAAACTTTGTGGGTCAACATGTCAGCGATATAAAAGATGTGATTAGTTCACTTTGGTTTCCACCACCGACATACAAGTTTCCTTTACTCGAAAAATACTGTGATAAAATTAAACTCCGTTTTCAACATAAGTGGCTCGTAGAGTTCAATTGGCTCTCATACTCAGCAAAAGAAAACGGAGCGTTTTCGCAACAACAAGCGGGTCTAATAGCCAGGCGTTAGGAGCTATGGTGAAAACCAAAATGGATAACTGGAAAAAGGCAATCTTTTGCTCAAATTTTCATTAAATTTTATTTTATAACTGTAAGATAAGCTATAATTCATTTTTGCAGATATTCAATTCACATCAGAATTTCATAAAGAATCCATATGTGCATACGAAAATTAATCAAAATAAAAACGGAAGTTCAAGAGAGTATAATAGACTTGATAGACGAAAATCAAAAAAGACAGGTATCAGAAAATAGAGCTAGAATTAAACCTATTATAGAAGTTGTATTTGTATGCGGTAGGGAAGAAATGTCACTTAGAGGACATAGAGATTCTGGAGAACTAAAAATAGATGATAGTTCCGTAAATGAGGAAAAATTTCGTGCAATATTGAAATATAGAGCTAGGGGTAACACTAAACTAAGGGAGACTCTTGAAAAATCAAGAAAAAGGGAGGCTTATATAAGCCTAAGAATACAAAATGAAATTATTAACAGTATAAATACTATCATGCTGAATAAACTGGTACCAAGAATTAATGAGGCAGGAGCGTTTTCTATTCTAGTAGATGAAACAACCGATATATCGATAATTGAGCAAGTTACTTTATGTGTAAGATATGTCAATGCAAACAAAATCCACGAGGATTTCTTACATTTCGTTCCAGCAGAAAGTATAACCGCCGAAAGTATATCAAATTTAATATTAAATAGTTTGGAAAAATTTGGAATAGAACTCAAGAATCTTGTCGGGCAAGGGTATGATGGTGCAAGGAATATGTCAGGCAAATTCAATGGCGTTCAAGCGATTATTCTTCGTAACTACCCTAAGGCTGTTTATGTGCACTGTGCTGTCCATTCTTTGAATTTGGCCATATCAAAATCTTGCGAAATTACACAAATTACCTCAATACCATAGAAAAATTGTATGATTCCTTCAACACTCCAAAGAGACAAACTGTTCTTGTGAAAAATATTGATGAGTCTAATGAAAGTCCTTCCGCAAAATCTCTCAAAAGATTATGTGCAGCTCGATGGACATCTAAGTATGAAGCAGTATAATATTTTTTGGAATTATTTGATTACGTCGTTGAAAGTTTAGAGGAGATATCAATCTGGAAAGATTCTGGAGATGCGAAACACACTGAATGATTCCGACTTTCTGGTCGCACTTCAAGTCGTGAATCAAATATTTTGTTTTGCCTTACCCCTTTTCCGATTCCTTCAAAAATCTGGAATCGACCTCAGAGAAGTTGTAACTATGACGGAAAATACTATTTCTTGCCTGAAAATCATACGTCAAGATGCCAAAACATATTTCGACTCGATCTTCAATAAAACTCAGGTAAAAGTTAGAATATAAAATGAGTGTTAAAGCGCAAAATGATGCCACAGCATGTAATCTCATGCGCAAAGTGTTTGCGCATGTACATTCTATAGTCTTCCAATATTGTTGTATGAAGCATAATCTTTCCAGCGTGGTTGCGCCTAATTTCTCTATGAAAGAAGAACAACCATAGAAATTTCGTGTAACTTTTAATGAACCAAGTCGACTACAGACAGGAAGTGAACACATCAGAATACATTGGAGGAGACCTCCGAAGACAACCAGACAAGCAGTCAGTATTCCCAAACGGTTCCTCTACAGCGGTGGCTTCCAGCACAGACAGAAGAAGTACAGTAAGCTAATTTTGTATATATTAACATTTATGACACATGTTTTATACTTCAATATATTTTTTATACTTGTAGTATTCCTTCAATCCCTGAAACCAGGTTCAACATTTAATACAATCATTTAATACAGTCCACTTATCTCTCATCTAGTTCGTTGCTCTATATTATTAGTTATATCTAATAATAATTCCAACATCAATTCTACACACACACTACTTATATTGAGTATATCTTAGGGAATCAAATCCTACGTTGATTCTGAAATACGAAGGCTATTTTGATATACTGGCAATATTTCTACCAGCGACAAATCTTAGGCAATTTCGATCACACAGAAATTCCATTTGCAATAAACTCACTGCAAATTAAGGTGAAAAGGGTTGTTTCACGCCAAAAAATAGGGCAAATCCTATCATTCTGCAAGATTCAGAAGCACCAGCAGTGGACTATTTCAGGGTTACCATTTACATTCCATTCATTGATTATTTCATCAGCCAGTTAGAGGAAAGATTTGCAAACCATAAACAAATTTTCAAGGGTTTTATGTACCAGCTGACAGGAGAAAAAACAACTGATGCCGACGAGTATGACGAACTTTTAGATTTCTATATACCTGATGTACCCAGATGTATTTAAAAAACTGAAATTAAATTGTGGCACATTCATCTGAGTAATTATCCAGATATCAAAAGTAATAGTCCAGCTTTGGCTCATCTGGAAATATGTAATCCACAAGCTTCTGCTTATGTCTACAAGCTATCACTAATATTCTGTATAATACCAGTTTCTACAGCCACTCCAGAGAGATCATTCTCAACATTGGAAAAAATAAAGAACTATCTCCGAAATTATACTTCTCAAAACAGGCTCAACGGCGTAGCAATGATGTCTCTTCATAGGGAGTTGCCTATTTCCGAAGATGAAATTATTGATGAACTTCCAAAAGACCTAGGCGACAAGATTTGGTTTTATAAAAGTATATCCTCCGAATAACCAATTTTCTCACTCATGTCTGGGTATGCCACTGACATGTAAGTACTAAACTCAAACTCGATCGTGTGACTGTTGCTATAGTTTCTTTAGCGCTTAGTTTCGAATCTCTTTAATCATTGAGTTGTTCGGAAAGTAATTTGGTTTTTTTTTTTGGGAGAAGGAAGGACAATTTTCGTACAATAAATAAACTTTTTAAATTATATATTGGCCAATCTGGTTCAATACCTTTTGCCATCTTTCTGGTAGTACCATGATCCACGCTCATAAAATGTATGGTCTTTCCTGGCAAAAAACTGATCCAGGTGTTTTTTGACCTATTTATTTGAAGTAAAAATAATAATAATAATAAATTTGTATGTATATACAATATAATAACTGACATAGAACAAAAATGGAAAGTATATCACATAATACAATCATCAACAAAAAAATTAAAAGTTTTCTGAGTTTTATTTCATGCCTATACCGAGAATACATTGAACGCCCCTCGTGGATATAGAATACACTTCAATCAATGAGAGAATGACATCTGTCAATTCAGATATTGCATTTAGATATCTTAATATACCATGGGCTCATACATAACAACAATATTCAGTAGAATATTCCATTTCCCGATACAGAGAAAACCGATCTGTTATTTCAGGCAAGAAGACTTCTCCTCAACCGGTAAATTGGCATTAAATCCTCAATTTTCTTTGCAATTCTCACCTACCGATTAAATGTATTTCTTAGGTGTTCCGTTGGTACGACACTCAACGAAAAAAAGAATGTCAACGAGGAAAGCGGAACTGGACGATTTCCAAATTAAGTTTTATTCCAATCTATTGAGGGAGAGACGGATTAATAGAGAACAGAAAGGACGATCCTCTAGCATGAAACAATCTGTTAGAGATTATCCAGGGTGGGACGAGACAACCTTGTCTAATATACATAGCTTGTTTTTACTGTTCAATAACAGGGAAAATGGAATGCTCAACTTCATTAACTTGTGAGTGCGATTCCCAAAGTATGTTGTCTTTTTGTTTATTAATGATCTTACGATTACAAATGTGAAACAGCTCATTATAACAGAAGGTATATCTCATTTCGATAATTAAGAATGATAATGAAAAATTTGCCAAACTATTATATTTTGATTCAAACTCACAAAAGATAGCTGAAATTATTTCAATAAATAAAATTAAAATAGCTTTCCCTGCATCTCATAAATTTACGATTTATTCAGCAATGCTGAAGACCAAAACAACCGGCTTGATCATTATTAGGAGTTTGTAAATTGGGTGCCATTACACTATTGCAAGCAACAGCACATATAAAGGGTCTTTCAATGGGAACGTCCCATTTTTAAATTGACAATACTCAGGCAGGTAGCCATTGTTTATTTGTGACATTGACAGTTGTATTTGTCAACGACTACCATTTAATCAAGGAAACACTCCATCAACGTTTACAAATAATCCAAATTTATTATGAAAGATCGCGATCTGGTACTCTAACTTTACGTGCTTTAACTTCAATTGTTGATCGTCATAATCGTCCGGATAAAAGAACAGTTGAACGTTTGGTGCAGAAGTTTGAAACAAATTATACACTTCATGATGTTGCAGTGCAAGTGAGACAAATAAATGCAATAAGGGAAGAGAATATTGCTGCCGTAAGTGAAAGTGTTCGTGACGACCAAAATTTATCGATTTTTCGACGTTCACAAGAACTAGGACACCTTTGTGGCGAATTTTATGAAAAGACCTTGGTTTACATCCATACAAAATTGTTTTAACCCAAGAACTCAAACCAACAGATCATTTAAAGCGTCTTGTATTCAGCATGGTGCTTAGAAAAAATCGGAAATGATGCAGAGTTTCGTAAGAAAATCATTCTCATTGGACCTTATTTTTTTTCAACGAAGCTCATGAGGTGGTAACTGCCAATGAAAATCGTTATCTTTCAATGTTGACTGATTTTCAATTACCTGAATTGGTTCGTCTTGATTTGCAGAACATGTGGTTTCTACAGGACGTTGCCACTTGTCATACTGCTAATGACACAATGATTTTATTGAAAACAAAATTCGGTGATTCGATCATTTAAAAAAATGGTCCGATAAATTATACGCCTAGTTTCTGCGATTTAACTCCATTGAACTTCTTTCTTTGGGATTATATTAAGTCATTGGTTTATAGCAAATTTAGACGATTTACTTACGTTAATCTCGGATCTCAAGTAACTGTAAAATTGTATTATATTGTAAATAAGAGTCACTATTTCAATTGTAAAGTTTAAATAAATAGATAGGGAGTAAGAGTTTGTATTTTCACTCTCAGGTTTATAATTTGGGATTCATTCAAGAAAGACAAGTTTTATGTAGGATGTTTCATGTGCAGGCGGACAAAATCGCGAGCGCAAATTAGAGTGTTTTAGTTTAATTTCCTTTCATCTTTTTATCATAACCTTCGCTGTAGTGGGTTAGCGATTTTGATTTCAGTTCGTGAAACTGTATCGTTATTTGATAAAACAACCCGTTCACGTTCTCATCCAGTGAGTACACCTGAAAACACTGCTGCTTTAGCCCAGAATATGGCTGAACATCCATCAACGGTAACTCGTCATCAAATTGTTTTTCATTCGTAAATGCTGAAAAGCTGAATCTCGAATTCAGCTTTTCTAATAAACTGATAACTTTGAAAAAATATTCATCAGTTTTTTATTTATAATCGATCAAAAATGGAAATTTCAAATGGCTCACTCCTTACTTGAATTGCCCAATCAGTGGATAACATTAACGAACTTATACCGTTTTCCCCCAATTTTAGTTCAGCAATTTTGGAAAGCTTGGGTGATACAAATACTTACGAGGAAAAAAGGAAACATTTTGATCTTGCTGATGATGATAATGATGGTTGGTTGAGTTATGACGAGTTTGTAAAGGTATGCCATAACATTTAAGATAGGAATGCCTCGATGATATAACCAACGTAAATCTGATCAATTAATTATTATCTAAACGCTGTACATTATGCAATAGTCACTTTCCTAATACACTTTAATGCAAACGATTTCCAATAATATATGACAAGATCACTATCAAATGTAAGCCCAAAGTCACTGATGTTTGTCATATAATTTTGGAACCCCCTATTAAAAAAAATCTCCTATTGCTGTATTTAATTTAAGTTGTATTAGTTCATGATCTTTTCTTAACAGCATGAGAATGATGGTAAAAAAGTAGGATTTTTAGAGCCTATGACAGTGTTTAGAAGGCGCACAACAACAAGAACGCCATCATAAGACAGAAAAGACCCATAGCCTCAGACAAGGCCTAAGATAGCGTATGAGAATTGCTGTTTTAGACTCGGATTCCTGGCATAACCAATTATGAGGGAACCAAAAACTGTTGCATTGTCAGCACCAGAACCAGCTTCTTTTACTGTAGCAGTTCCTGCACTAATGAATTCAGCTGCAGAGTCAATATCTCTAGATACTGGTGAAGATTGGAATTGACGAACTGCTGCTAATAATGAAGGCTGTTTCTGTTGGTTCTGTTGTACTATGGGACTTTGTACTAATAAAGGCTGACTCTGACTAAGAGCAGAGCTCAATGGACTCAGTGAGCCTTTAAGTTAGAGATGAGGGCATCTCGTCGACTGGGGTGATCAATTTGGCGCAGGCGAACATTCGATTAGTTTCATTGGTAGAACGTTAAGAATAAATGCGCTCAACGCCTTACAGCACAGAAAATATTAATGATTAAATTCAAAACAATAATTTTTAATTGATGAATGCAACTTGATGAACTTGCTTTTGATAAGCACACCAAACTTTTACAGTTGAGTTTAGTACTTGTTGGACAAAAAATCCTCCTTTTTTGTGGAATGCAGAAAGAGATGTATGAACTTTAAAATCTTCACCATATTTGAAAAATTTTTTTACCACTGTATTTTGGATACATTTTGGATTGGTATAATTATTGCTGGTTCAAATTGATTAATTGTTAATTTTATTAATGTTAATATATGTCATAGACAACTCATCAGACAGTCGTGCTGCGCAAGTCTACCCGTGACGCCAGTGACCTAGTTCTACGTTGAAACGTCAGTCGTCGAACGCTTGAACTTTGGTCTACTTGAAACGGCCGAGGACGATGAGCTCGGCACTCATAAAGCGGTAGTGTCCTCTATATGCTACACCGACAAGCTTCAGCAAAGCAAAGCATAATTCTGGGTGAAGAGCGAGACAGGTCGCTACACACTTCCACTGCAGTGATCATCGGTAAGGTCACGGAATAGGACGTTAGGACCTGCGTAGGAAATATTCCGTCGCTGGGCTGAACGCAGAGGCGGCGTTTCGTTCCGAACTTGCGCACCTTAACTCATCAGGTAGGCGTGGTGCGCAAGGACGGAACGAAACGTAGCCTTGAATCAAGAGGTAGAAGCTCTCTCATGAGAGCCCCATTCACTTCAGAGCTCCATTGGTGACTCCAGACGATCCGGCCCTAATTGCCCCATCCTAATTTCCGATTTAACTTTCCTTTCGTTCCACAGTAACCCCGTTGGAGATGGCACTGCATCCAGCCCAGCGACGGACTGTTTCCTGCGCAGGTCCTAATGCCCTATTCTGTGGCCTTACCGACGATCACTGGAGTGGGAGTGTGTAGCGACCTGACTTCTCGCCCAGAATTATGCTTTGCTCTGCTGAAGCTTGTCGCCGTAGCATATAGACGACGCTACCGCTTTCTGAGTGCCGAGCTCATCGTCCTCGCCCGTATCAAGTAGACCAAAGTATAAGCGTTCGACGACTGACGTTCCAACCTAGAACAAGGTCACTGGCGTCATGAGCAGACTTGCGCAGCACGCCTATCTGATGAGTTCAGCTGCTCAAGCTCAAAACGAAACGCCGCCTCCGAATTAAGAGGTAGAAGCTCCCTCACAACACCCGCATTCCTAAAGAGCTTCAAAAGTTACGAGTACAAACAAGAAAAACTACAAAAAAAGAGATATAGCTTTCGCATCTTAAGAAGAGAAAATAATTTTAAAAAATGATTTGTATAATTTTCAGTTGATGTATTACATGAATCCGATAGATCCTGATACAGAGGAAATTACTGGGGTTGCCAGACTCTGTAGAGAGACTGCTGACAACATAAAGTTTGTGACAGCACTACGAGTTGGAGAACAATTAGAATATGGCTTATTTTAATGTTAAAAATAACTTTCAATAAACTATAAAGTTATATTCTTTTTATTTATTCACTCAGATTCAATTCTCATAATCCTCAGTCTTCCTTGGTCAACCATTATACATGCTGCATCATTATTTCCTCCGCAGTATTTGGAAGAAGAGAAAACTGTCAATAGACGACCTTTCTGTAAAACCTGTAACAAAGAGCACATTATATTGAAGGGTGGACCATTGAAACTTCTTATTTTTTGATCGGCTATAAATAAAAAACTAATAAGTATATTTTCAAAGTTATGAATTTGTTATAAAGACCTCGACATTTACATTTATAGAAAATAATATAATTCAAATGACCGCCACAGAATGCCATCCGATCAACCCAATTTTTCAGTATATTGTCAATTATTTTGGATTCAACATTGACCTTGCTTTAGACATCAAGACTTAATCCTCCATTTCACAGGGATTAAACTGCGTCAAGCTACAATGTCATGGGGGGCGCGTTTCATGGCATCAATTGTTTGTGGATGGTTAGCGTAACACTTATCCTTAATGGAACCTCAAATAGTCATCCGAGATGAAATTTAGCATCTTCCCTGAAGATGATTTTTCTGGAAAATGCTCATCTTCGGCCAGGCTATTATCAGCCCATTGGGCGAAGTGGAAACTTATGACATGGTCACGATACTTCACTTCCTGCTCTAATTGATCTCTGTTAACCTTCATACCGAGATCTCTATACAAAATTCTCCTAAGAGAAGTGCGAGAAATGTTCAGTTCTTGAGCACAATGACGAGTTGATATTGATCAAAAGACGAATGACAAAAATGTTGCCAAACTCGAAATAACTACTACTTCAAAATGCAAACTCAAGATGGCCTACCCTTCACTGGATTTCCGCATGAGAGTGACAGGAGTTGAAATCAAAATGAAACAAGTAAATTTGATGAGGTTTACAAGAAACTGAGTTAAGATTTTCAATGTAGAAATACTTTTGAACAACTGTGTAGCAAACTCTCAATTTGCAAGACGGTCAGTTGACTTGAGTTCTTGTGCAGGGAGTCATTCAGAACAAAATCAATTCTTCCGAATTCACATTTTCTTCTTCTGCCAAACTTACCAGACCATCAAGACAGTATGTGGTGGTGAACTGGGCTTATGTATCAAAAACGATAACATAGCTGGTTTTTTTACCAAAATCAAAATCCCATCTCCAGTTTACAATTTCATTTCATAAAGAGAGAGCAACATGATTGTAGATTTGGAACTGAAAAGGTTTTACACAGCAAGTGAAAGCTTTAGGAAAAAAACCATATTAACTTTTAACAAGCAAAGGAATCTCCGATTGTGAGCTGGATGGCTTAAATATTTTTGAAAGCTTATAACTGAAGTTTACTTCACCCTCAAAATTAAATACATGTAAATATATTCACACTAAATCCTGCTTGAGAAACTTCGTGTGCTCGAATCAGATGAGTAAATCCATTTGATCGCAAGAATTTTTCCAGAGCATCTGCACTAAACATATGAGCTGTTCCTCTCCTCTTATTCACTGCAAATCCTTCATTGGCAGATAACTCCAGCTCCAAGGAGTCACTAATCACTTTTAACCTAAGAAAGGAGAATATGGATATTTTATGGCAATTAGTTTAAAAATATAAAAGCGACGAAAATCCATTCAATATATACATAAAATAGTTATTCTCAAGGCGCAGCTCGCCCTAGATGTATAATCTGTTGAATTTCATTACACCATTATGTATTGCACCAACAGCAAACCAAGAAAAACTGGACGTCTCTAGTGAATGAAAGGGAGTTTTAAAGTTACACCAGTAAATCATTAAGTAACAAACCAACAAGAAATTACATCAATATATTGAATGACACAATAATCTACACAATAACTGAAGCCCAAAAGAAATACTACCCTAAAAAATTGAGAGAGTAAAAACTTAGTCTAGAAATAAAACTGAAGATGGACAGAAGAAGAATATTAAAAATCACCAAACACACGTGCACAAACTATTAACACACTTAATAGTAGACATCTCTGAGGTCATAAACATAAACATGAACATAAAACAGTTCAACACCTACGAAATCACACAAACCATTGAAGGAAATAGGAGCATGAAAGTTATGAAGAAGAACTGAAAAGATGGATTAGCTGTAGAGACAATAAAAATGGAATGGGCAATACTTATTGATAGAATTCATGCTCTTTTCGACCTACGTATGTGACACCATAACATTCCCGTTAACTGGAGCAATTCCTTTATAATTTTACTGCATAAGAAGATAAGAGCTTAAGAACTATTAACTGACCTAATCATCTTCTACACAAATTGTATACCCGTATAAGAGTCAATCAAATACAAACTAAATGGGACTTCTGTTAATCTCAGGAACAGGCCGACTTTCGCTCCAGGTTTGGAACTAACGATCACCCTCGGTGAAAAACCTTCATAAAGAAGATTATGGAATACAACTATCCTTTGGTGATGGTGTTCCTCGACTTTCAAAAGGTGTTCGAGACAGAGGAGCTCCCTGGAACCTTGAAATCACTACGGAAAAGCAGAATTGACCACCGATATTGCAAAATCCTTAAGCCACACATGTTTTACACATGCTTTAAAAAAATGCCTTTGAAATGGAAAGTCATTGAGTCATGAGATACAAACTCACAGAGACAATTCGACTTTTGAATGATAGAAGTACAACTTTAAGATGGGGAGCATACGGAAAAATTAAAGATGTGTTCAAGACTAATATCCCTATGTCTCTAGAACGAAAAGCATTCAGTATGTTCTACCAGTATTGACCTAAGGAGCGAAGATACTGACTCTGACTAAATCGACAGCAAATAAACTGGGAGTTACATACACACTAAGTGAGAGGTCTGTGCTTGGATTGTCGTTAAAAGAGCAATTGGACAATGAGGAGATACGCGGAAGAACCAAGGTGCATGTTACCATCAAGCGCGTAACCAAATTAAAGTAGAAATGGCAAAGACATGTCGTAAGATTTGGAGACAGGGGATGGACGAAGAAAGTTAGAGATCAAAAACCGACAGGAGAAACCGAGGAAGACCCCTTACCCCCTGGGCAGACGACATGAAAAGACTTTCAATAAACTAGATTGCGGAACCTCATGACAGAGAGGAGACCTATGTCCAACAATGGACGCGTGAGGCTAGGTAATGATGATACATAAGGGACAGTTTGAGCGAAGAAGTTGCTTCACTAAAGTAACAGAAAGAGACGTGTTTTTAAAATGAATATGAGTGTTTTTTAACATCTTTGGAAGCGGAGGTTGTTATATTATGAGTTTTCTAGGGACACTCATTTTTTGGGTCATTTTTCGTACCTGCCAATCCTCAAGAAACGCGTTAATGAACGTGTGGCTGATGTTGCTCTGAATGAAAACGCTTGATTTTTCAAGAAGAATTAAGAGGAACGTTTTGGTAGTTTTGTGGAATAACTTTTTTATAATCTAACAGCAAACCTATGTGATCGTTTACCTTATTGGATCGTTCCACATTATTTCCCACGCAAGGGCACTCTGTTCATCTGGTTGATTCAACGGAACAGGAATTTCATTGATGCAGGAAACAACCGGACATAACCAAGGCGGTGGCACACCACCATGGCAACAAAATATCTGAAAATCTTATATTTGATTGCAGGTTATCACACAGTGTTTTTTTACCGAATTATCAATGATGGCTGCTATTGGAAGATAGTCGAAAGTTGAATTAACAGCATTCCAAACTTCAGCACCTAGCCTTTCGCCAAATTTGTTTTGGCATTCACTGAAAAAAGTTAATTACATTGAATAATATTGATTTATATATTTTCTGTCTCAAAATACATTCTGTCAAAAAATTACCGAAATTTATCGTCTTAACTCTATAATAACCTGAAGTTTGAATGTCATGTATTATGTTGAGAGTTCATCTTGACTTCTTCAGGTAAACGTTTTGAACTAACTTTAAAAATCACACCTTCACTTCTTATATAGCTATGGTTCAGACAAAAACTTGAAAAAAGCAAGGGTACAAATAACAAACAATTTTCTGAAATAAAGATAAGGAAAAATATGCGAGAGATTATACAAATAATCATAAATTTCTGGAAATACAAATAGAGGAAAATGCAAAAAAGGGATTAAAATAACACTACAATATATGGGGGCCAATTATCGTAGTAGGTTAGAGGCGCTCTGCTCTGCTACAGCTTCCTGGTGTATCATATAGAGGACGCCACCGATTTCCGATTATACTTAGTTCACCGTCCTCGTCAGCTTCAAGTAGAGAGAGTATAAGACGTTTGGATCTCCCTCATAACACCGCACCCAAAAAAGCTTCAAAATAAACTACTCGTCAAACGTCAAGTTTTTTTAATCAATTTGTGTTTTCTCCTCTGAGAAACCCTCTTTTCTTTTGAAATATTTATATGTAGAGAGTTTTAGGTTAGAATAATAAGATTTCAAAAAAATTACATATTCATAATAACAAAAATAGAATATTTGAAAATTTCAAACATTCATTTTGTATTCATCCTCAATACAAAGGTTGACCACCACGTTCATCTTCTCTGCATGCTTCCACCAAGTCCTATTTGGAAATACATTGAGCCTCCCCTCAAATTCATTGATTTAAAAAGGAAGAAATTTTTATTTGGGTTTGCTCTCAGCAATCAATTATAACAAATAATGAAATATAATCCGCTTCTTTGGTACTCACGTGTAGAAGGTGAACATCTTTTGTACCTCTCTTATCTCATGATTGCCTCTCACAAGCTTGATTTTGTTAGGATTCTGCACCTTGTAACTGAATAAATAAGATATAACCTCAATGCTGGAGGAACCTCGATCCACATAGTCTCCCAAAAATAAAATATTACTTGGACAAAGCACAGGACCAACATGCCACAAGATACTCTCGAAATGAAGAAGATCGCTGAAGTTGCCGTGAAGATCACCTATGGTTTCAAAAGCCCATTAAATTCTCAAGAAAATTCTTGAAGAAGCTACATACTGTATAATCTAAGTATGGAATCTGTTCGTTGTCTATCAGTTTTATTTTCTATGGGTTATGTAAAAGAGTCTAATCCGTATAAAAAAAAACTAATTTCAATAAAGTAAAGTGAGACGGATGGTGCATGGAATCCTTTAACAGAAAGGAAAGTTTAAATAAGAGATGAATGGCTATAAATCTTGATGCTCCATAAACGTTCAAGTATCGTTTAATTCACATCTCTCTGTCAGATATTGAATGTCTGGTTCTAATTCATTTCGTCACTATTCTTTTGGGTTGACAGGTTGGAAGACGCTTTTCAAACAAATGTGTCAATTATGATGGCTAATTGACCCGGCCATAAGTTTTCAAGTATATCCCATGATTACAAACATTCCTACTGACCCCTGAATTACGCTTAGTCTATGCCTTGTCGGATGGAACATTTAGAGGTGGTGTGTTGTTTATCCTAAGTAGAAGTGGGGTGGAAATCATGAAATTCTGCCGAGGGCTGAATCAGACAGTCAATCAAGAGTAAAGCTGGAGACGTGTGAAGTTGATCCACTTTTTTATCGTAAAATTATGTTTAGTGATGAAGCTCATTTCTGGTTGAACGGCTATGTAAACAAGCAAAATTGCCGTATATGGAGTGAAAACAATCCTCAAAAAGTTCTACAGGTTCCATTGCATCCTGAAAAATGCACTGTATGGTGTGCTTTACACGCTGGAGGCATCATCGGTCCATATTTCTTTAAAAAGGATGCTGGAGCTAATGTTACAGTGAATGGTGCTCGTTACAGATCGATGATTATTTGTTTCAAAATTTGAATGGTATCGACCCAGAAGTGTTTTGGTTCCAACAAGATAGTGCTATACAACATGCTGCTACCGTAACAATTGATTTATTGAAAGAAAGATTTGGCGATAACATTATTTCGAGAAATGGTCCAATTAATTGGCCTCCAAGATCATGCGACATAACTCCACTGTTCTTTAGGGTAATGTCAAGTCATTGTTTTACGCTGATAAACCAGAAACGATAGACGCTTTGGAAGCCAACATAACTCGTGTTATTGATGAAATAAGGCCTGAATTACTCGAAAAAGTGGTCCTTAAATTGGTCTGGTCGAATGCGGTTCCTCTGAGCTAGTCGTGGTAGGCATATGCCGAAAATTATTTTTGAAACATAAATATCATAAAATTATCTTTCAAATGAAAAAAAATTTAGCTTCAATCTTAATTGAAATGTGTTTTATTTCAATGGAAAGTTCTATCACTCTAAAAAAAACACCCGATACAACAAAAGCATTTGTAGGACAAATCGAAAATAGCTTTAAAAAGGGATAGAATACTCTTTCTTATAAATGTTTCTGTAAGGTTAAGCACCACTACTACAAGGACAAATAGAGAGTGCAATGAGCTTTACCGAATTCATCTCTTGAGGAAAAGTTCATATGTTTTGGAATTGTTATTGGTTTCAGCAAATCTTGACGTTATTTATCCCACACAAATCCAACTTCAAATACAAGGCGAGTAATAAGAAACGCTTTGTCATCTAGATATATGACAATCATTTATAACCTTGTGTTTTTTTTTATTTGAATATCAGAACAGATTCAATCTGTCAGTCTTCTACAATTTTAATTTCAAAAAAATTATATTCAAAAAACTTTCAGAATCCAATTAATGTCTTATGAGCACGGCTTATATTTAATAGACGTATAAAATCAAAACTCAATAAACAATATCAAATGGAATAAATGAACCAACAAATATAAATTGTCAATTAAAATTAATAAATAAATATTTGAAGGAGACAAAATTTTGTTTCCGATCTTACCATAATGAAAACTAATTCCTTTTCAAAAATTCAAAACATAATTTAAGGACTTCTCAGAAAATATAATTTATTTGAAATATTCAATATATTTAAATATTTAAATAAGTTAATTCAAAAATCTCTCAAAACATGCATTATATGTTCAAAAAACAATTAGAATTTCGATAATCTCTTCCTCGGTCCTAAATCATATTTAAAAAATCAAAATCAACCAACAATAAATATAAGTTACCTAAAAGTCGTCCTGGATCATCGCTTGAACAACTAAATTTAAAATCAAGATATTCTATGTTCGTCACAAAAATCACAGAAAGATGTAAGGTATTATGAAATTTTCTTTAAACCATTGGTATTCCATGCTGAGATTTTTATTCAAGCCTCAATATAATTATATATTATGTATAAAATAAAATAGGAAAAAGCTTTTTACTTGATATAAGGAATATAACAAAATTTGAATTTCAAAACAGATTTAATCTGTCAGCCTTCTACAATTTATATTTGTTGGTTTATTTATTTCATTTGGTATTGTATATTGGGTTTTGATTTTATACGTCTATTAAATATAAGCCGTGCTTATAAGTCATTTATTTTATTTTAAAAGTTTTTGAATAAAATTTTTTTTGAAATTAAAATTGTAGAAGACTGACAGATTAAATGTGTTTTGATATTCAAATTTTGTTATATTTCTTCTATCAAGTAAAAAGCCTTTTCCTATTTTATTTCATACATAATATATAATTATATTAAAGGTTGAATAAAAATCTCATTATGGAATATCAATGGTTTAAAGTAAACCTCACTATACCTTATAGCTTTCTGTGATTTTTGTGACGAACATAGAATATCTTGATTTTAAATTTAGTTGTTCAAGCGATGATCCAGGGCGACTTCAAGGTATGTTATATTTATTGTTGGTTGATTTCGATTTATTAAATATGATTTAAGACCGAGGAAGAGATTATAGGAATTCTAATTGTTTTTTGAAGATATAATGCATGTTTTGAGAGATTTTTAAATTAACTTATTTAAATATATTGAATATTTTAAATAAAATATATATTTTCTGAGAAGTCCTTAAATTATGTTTTGGGTTTTTAAAAAGGAATAAGTTTTCATAATTGTAAGATCAGGAACAAAATTTTATCTCCTACTATTTTTTCATTAATTTTAATTGGCAATTTATATTTGTTGGTTTATTTATTCCATTGGATATTATATATTGAGTTTTGAATTTATAAGCCTATTGAATTTAAACCGTGCTTATAAGACATTAATTTAATTCTGAAAGTTTTTTGAATAAAAATTTTATTTAATTAAAATTGTAGAAGACTGACCAGGCCCCTCTTCCCCACTGGGCACTATAGGCACGTGCCCAGGGCCCCGCGATCGAATGGGGCCCCCTAGTTCCTGCCAGATTACCAAATGATAACCGATATTTGGGTATTACCGAAAAACATTAATTTTGAAAAATCTGATGATAATGACTTACTACAATACCTGCGCTTATTATATTACCTTTAGTTTGCCGCATGCGGATAGCTATACCTTGTACAACATAGCTTGAACTTTTTGACAGATGGGTCAGTGATGGGAAACAGAAAATATCTATTGATGTAAAAAATGTGTTGGCTAAATATGTGACTGTATGTATGTTTTAAACTATTCAAAATAAATAAATTTATTCGTCAATCAATTTTATTGCACTAGACATAAAAACATTGGGTAGGTAAGAGACCATTGGTTTCAGTTTTTCTATTTAAATTTTACTTCGAAGCAAAAACCACTTAAGACTTTCGGAAAATGCTTGAGTCCTTAACAGGTACTTTTATGTTGTGTGTCTATTCTTATGATTATTATCAATTTTTAATATTATTAAAATAAGAAAATATTGTTTGTCGTTGCAAAGTTATATCGATTTCAGATTTGACATCCGTCAAAAAGAAAGATCAAACTAATAAATAAACAGGGTATCCGTATAAGTACTCCACTCTCTCTTAAAAATGAGTTTTTCCGATATTAGTATGTTTAGGTTAATTTAAATACCTATATGTAAGTATAAGAATACAATTAAAAGAAAAATTATTAAATTAAAAAAAGAAGAATTATTTGATGCGGTGTGGTTTATGTCTTAAAGAAACCTATTCGAACGTCATTCGTAATATCAAAGACAAAAAAGGGGAATTCCCGACTCCCGATCGTCGTCCCTTCAATTATTTGTCTGGGATGTTGTGGCGTTTGTTTTGTTTGTAGTTGTTAGTTTGTTACTGACTGTGCTCGAGCTCTGATAAAAAAAATAGTATTGTTTGATTAAATCGTCGTTTGTCTGTTTTGTGTTAGCAAATATTTTCGTTATAAAATTAATTAAATACTGAATTATAATATAAAATGTCGAAACGGTCATATCCTAGTGGATCTGAAAAAAGGAAAAAAGCTCTACATCAGAAAGAAGTAATTGAAAAGTTACCAAAATTAACATCATATTTTACTACTACTACTGGAGAAACTTCTGTAAGTAGCAATCAACTCATAAATGTTCCACATGATGACTCAGCTCAATTACAAATTGCGGGAATTTCTAAACCTTCATGTTCCAATTTTGAAAAAGAGATTGAATCAGAAAGCGACTATTCCTACGATGAAAGTGCAACGACTTCAGTGACTTCACTAAAACCGATAACTCCAACTGTGTCATTTGAACAGCAGTTTTCCAACACAGAAGAATTAATATCGCACGATCCCGCCGATTATTTTCACGAAAAGTTTGTTGAAATAAATCGCGAAATTTTAATTCGTAAGGGACCAGTATATTTTCAAAATAAAGATTCTGACTTTTCCGAGGCATCCAGAACCTACAAAGATGGTAATAAAATAGTAACGAGATATTTCAAAAAAGCATTATTTATTCGCAAATTAAAAAACAATGAAAGCGTCGAAAGAAAATGGTTGCTGTATTCGCCTTCCAAATGCTCTGTATTTTGTTTTTCATGCTGCTTATTTAACCCAACTGATGTTAATCTTTGCTCTCGGAATGGATGTAATGATTGGAAGCATATTAATCACATAATTTTAACACATGAAAATAGCTCAGCGCATAAGCAATCTATGATGACTTATCTGGCACGAAGTAAAGCGGTTGGTAGAGTAGATATAGACTTATTATCTCAACATCAAAAGGAAGTGGATTACTGGAGAAACGTACTTAAACGGATTGTAGCTGTTGTAAAATTTTTGGCATCGAGAGGGCTTCCATTTCGCGGCGACAATCAAATCCTAGGATCTCCAAACAATGGAAATTATTTGGGTTGTGTGGAATTATTGAGTGAATTTGATCCATTTCTTGCAGATCACTTAAAAAAATTTGGGAATCCTGGAAAGGGTAACATTTCTTATTTATCAGCAAATATCTGTAATGAGTTTATTGAAGTAATGGAAAAACAGGTTCTAAAAAAAATTATAAATGAAGTTAAATCAGCAAAATATTTTTCCATAAGCGTTGACAGTACGCCCGATCTGTCTCATATTGACCAACTAACTTTCACCATTCGATACGTAAAAGACTGTGTTCCTGTTAAAAGGTTTTTGAAATTTATACCTATTAAAGAGCATAAATCTAAGTATTTAGCAGAGACCATCTTAAATTTTTAGAGATACATGATATTCCCATAAAAGATTGCAGAGGCCAAAGCTACGACAATGCTTCAAATATGTCGGGAAAGTATAGTGGTCTACAAACAAGAATCAAGGAAAAATGTAAATTTGCCACCTTTATACCATGTGCAGGACATTCACTAAACTTGGTAGGTGTCCATGCTGCTGGGTGTGTACCGGAGGCATCACTGTTTTTTGAAATAGTTCAGAAAGTGTACAACTTTTTTTCGGGCTCTACCCACAGATGGAATATGTTAACAGAACATTCAGGTTCAAAAAAAGTTGTTAAGAGTCTTTCACAAACCAGATGGTCAGCCCGAGCTGATGCAGTAAGTACTTTGCATGGGGGTTATAAAAGAATATTAGAAGCTTTAATCACCATCGCAAACGATACTGAACAGGCACGAGAAACAAGAGACGCAGCCCTTGGTCTGTCTAGAAAAATGGGAAATCTAGAATTTATTATACTGACGGAAATCTGGAGCACTATATTGGAAAGAATAGACAAAACAAGTAATTATCTTCAGAAAGAAACAATAACACTGGACGTTGCAACCAATTTGTTGACTTCATTTTATGATTTTATTACTAACCTCAGAGATAAATTTGATAATTTCGAATCATCTGCCAAAGAAAATAACCCAGAATCTGACTACAAGGATCTATCTCAAAGAACAAGACATAGAAGCTCACGGCAGAGTTTTTTTGATGGCTCTGCGCCATCAGTCCAATTGAATGGAAAAGAGCGATTCAACGTAGAAACCTTTCTGCCAATAATCGATACCTTGGGTGTTCATCTAAAACAGCGACAAAGTTCATATGAGACCGTCACTCAACGTTTTAGTTTATTTTTTCACTTAAAAACTCTGAATTCCGAAGAGATACGACAAGGATGCAAAGAATTTTCTCAAATCTATCACGAAGATGTAAATGAAAAAGAGTTAGAAATAGAATGTCAACATTTAAAAGAATACTTAAAAAATGTTCGGAGTGAAAATGAAGCATCTAACAGTGTACAGGAAGTATATAATCTATTAAAGCAAAACAAAATTGAAGACACATTTCCTAACGTAGAAATTGCATTGAGAATATATATAAGCATGATGTTAACTAACTGCAGCGAAGAACGCTCCTTCTCCAAATTGAAACGAATAAAAAATTAATTAAGAAGTACAATGCTTCAAGAGAGATTAACTAGTTTGTCGCTGATGTCCATAGAATGTGATATTCTCAATATCATAGATTTTGAAGAAGTGATTAACGATTTTGCTCATCTTAAATCTAGAAGGGTACCTTTGCAATCAACATAGAATTAATCTAAGGATTTTAAGTCAAGCGAGACAGCGAGTTACTTTAGTAGATTATTTTTTATATTTCCTATTTTTTTATAGTTAGTAATTAAATAAAAATAAATTTAGAATCTTGTTTGTCTTTCTTTATCTATTGTAACTAAATAGTGTTTTCTCAAGGTCATAGGGGCCCCATGATCCTAATGTGCCCAGGGCCTCAAATAGTTTAAAGACGGCCCTGAGACTGACAGATTAATCTGTTTTGATATTCAAATTTTGTTATATTCCTTCTATCAAGTAAAAAGCCTTTTCCTATTTTATCTTGTGTTTTTTATTGAAGAGTACTATATGTGGAAAACTGCTTCATTTGTGCCAAAATACTGTGTTTCATTGGTACCTACCTAAAACATACACAGGGGAACAAACTTGAAGTAGCCTTGGTTCATACTTTATTATCTCCGTAGTGAGCTTACAGACAGTTATTAATCTTTTTGCGAACAATCCGCTATCAATGTTACCCCAAGTGAACTGTAAACCCTTCTTCTGTGCTTTATTTTGTTTATTCACCAAGTTCATGTACCTAAGAGACTTGATAAGCTCATTCGTTATGGAATCTTGATTGAATTGGTCTATAGAAACCTTTCTCTTGACTTCATCCATGACAGGTCTTTCGGTACTCGATGGAGATACAGCTGAATAAATAAACAAATGTTAATAATAAGGAATATTCTACTCATTACTATATATGAATTAGACGGTTCAATTGAGTTGCTTAAGCTTCAACATTTTTAGTACCGATACAAATCTTTTATCATTCGTTTATTTAGATCATTTCTATTTCCACATTTTTACTATACTGCACTACAATAAATGCAAATATTGCCTTCCTCGTTGTAAAAGCATATGTTTTATTTGAAATTCTGTTATTGTCTTCGAGTAAGAGGTTTATTCTCAGTTCGAATCAATTATGTAATAAATAAATGAACCAATTCAAGCAATCACTACCAAATCATCTGATAAATTTAATAAATTAATCTGCAACCGAAAATTTCCGAAAAAGCGAAAGACTTCTGATTCTAAAACGAATGAAAAGTATAGAATGGCTCTAAATTTATGCTTGGCAGTGTATTATCAATCAATACAGTAACAAAATTGGGGTAATTCTGTTTTTCGTTTAGCATTGGTATGAACCACAAGGAAAATTCAGTATATGTTTAGACTGAATTTGACATACGAACCTTCAAGTGTTGTTAACTTGTCAATATTCATGGTCCCTGCAGTATATATTTTGACTGAATGTGCACCTAACTCATATTTAACTGGAGACGTCGATTTCATCAGACCACCTTTAGCACCAGCTTCAAAAGAAAACATCATCATTAGATAAAAGTCATATAAAGGGTTTTCCAATAAGAGGTATCATTTTGAATAGCCCGCTATCTGGGCAGCTGTCATCTTTTGACATTGACAAGTAAAAACTACGCCATTATTGAAAATGGAACGATTCAAGCTTCAACAACGTATAGAAATTGTTTATATTCATTACAAAAATTATGAAAATTTTGTCATGAACCATAGAGACAAAAACTTAAATTACATTCAATATTAGGAGGACTCGTTGATGTTCTGATTCTTGCTTTTCTCATGTCTGTTTGCTGTTGTCTTGCTTCTCTATCACTAAAAAAAAAACATTGATATTATTATTTTAGGACATAAAAAATAAATGGTAATAGCATTGATAATAATAATAATAATAATATGGTTTATTCACAATTAAGTTTACATTGATAGCTTTTGACAAAAAGTAATGTACATACTGGAAAACTGAACAAAATAATAAGCCAATACAACACAAAAAAAAGACTGTTGCTGAATAAACATAGATTTCCTCCAAAAACCGAAGGTTGCACGGAGGATAAATCTCTTCTCAATATATGCATCTGTTTTGTGACCATGGCATTGAAGCAGTTTTATGAGCAAGGTACGACTTTAGACGTTGGACATCGCTATCTCTGATTGATCATGTCTGCTACTTTAGCTCCACCAATTTGTCCCAAATAGTTTTTAATATACTTGCTGAATAATTTGCAGGAGTTTAGTGAATAAAATTTAGTTCTCAGTTCACCCTCCAGCAAGTTGAAAATACGTGGCATGATGTAAGTATATGTACGTTGTCCTACAGTCTTCTTAGTTCTGTGGGTCTGTACTTTCGGCTTTTCTGTTCTACGAGTATTATATCCGTGATTGAGGTACTCCATCGAATTTCGATTTTTAAAGTTTTGCATAAGTAGGGTGTGGAAGTACATCCCTCTCATATCAAGAACTTTTGCTTCCAAAAAAAGATTATCTGTTGGATACAGTCTCTCCCTACGTAGCATGATTCTCAAGAAGTAATTCTGTAGAACCTGTAATCCTTTTAGATGTGTATCATACAGGCCACCCCAGGCCAGAATACCATATTGAAGCCGGGATTCTACGAGTGCATGGTATAATATTTTCATCTGCTTGAATCCCAATATTTGGTTAATCGAAAATCGAATGGAGAAATCGTCGCAGTGTATTTATTACATTACGGCAGTGAACATCCCACCGGAGATGCCGGTCGATATGTATACCTAAGTACCTAATGGAACTCACTTGGCCAATTCTGAATGTTGTTTCTCCGTCACATATCAACAGATCATCAAAACGTGGTAGCCCACCTGCGCAAAGTGAAAAAGGTAAGTATTTAGTTTTTTCCTCATTTACTGTCAAGTATCTGCATTTAATAGCATTCAAAACATTTTTCATGTCTTTCTCGACTAACACCTTTAAACTACTCCATTTCAAGTCCTTATAGAGAATGGCTATATCATCTGCGAAACAGATTATCTTTCCCATACAATTGATACCTAGTATGTCATTTATATACAACGTGAATAAAACAGGTCCCAGTAACGTGCCTTGAGGCACCCCACACTGTATTTCCAACACATCACTCAACATTTCACCAACCTGCACCCTCTGTGACCTATTTTTTAAATACGTACTAAATAGTTGAAGGGGTATTCCACGCACTCCAATATTTTCCAAGACATTCAGCATCTCATTATGATTTACCGTGTCAAATGCCTTTGAGAGGTCCAAGAACACACACACTGCCGCCTCATCAGCATCCAAGATCCTATACACCATATCAGACAGGTACGATACAGCATCCGTCGCAGACTTCCCCTCACGAAAGCCAAACTGATTATGTGATATGATCTCATATTTTTCCAGGTAGCTGTTCAACCTCGTTCCGACAATCTTCTCAAATACCTTGGCAAAAGAGGTAATCAGCGATATAGGCCTATAATTTGAGGGTGATTCCCTTGTTCCCTTCTTATATATTGGTCTCACAATTGATAACTTAAATTCCTTGGGACAACAACCAGACTGCCAACCAGATTGATATTGGTGAATATTTGAAAAGATGAATAGCAAGTGGTATTAATGACATAATTTCATTTCGAAATATTTGTGACTTACTTAGCTTCCTTCAGGTACGATACAACACCGATTGGAGATCGAAAAATTACAGAAGTGTTTTTAATTTTACTTTCTTGAATGGCTCTCAAAAATACTTGAAGTGACAGCGGCGTAGTCTCTGGAATTTGTAGAGATCTGAAAATTTTAAAAATTCAACAACAAAAATTCTCTCTCCACAGCTGGTCGCTTACTTGTATAGATCGGAAAAATCTTTCTGAATGACAGCTTGTTCTATTGGTTGCTTCATCAGTTTTCTTATGGACAGATATATCTGCTTCAATTCATCTTGTTTTAACAAACCGTCATTATCTTTGTCGTAAAACCTGAATAAGTAATTGCTTCTTATTTCTCCAGCGTTGCCTGAAGGAACATCTATGCTCGGTTCCACTGCCGCTGCTATATAGAGGAAGTCTCGGAATGAAAGACCGTAGCGGCTTTGGAGATCTGCTGCCCTTTTACAAAACAAAAATAGAAGACGGTTATAGTACTCATCTGAGAGGAACAGGAATATCTGTAAATTTCATTCAAGCTTCTAGATATTTATTGGGTTTCAAATTTTTCTTTCACCCCTTTCCGTGGATGACCATAGTTTTAAATAGTGCTCGATATAAAGAGTTTACAGAATAGGCACTTATAGACATATATATTATCATCACATCTGGTGGAAATTAACTAATAAAGAATCAAAAGAAATATAAAATAATGACCAAATTATTTAGAAATCATCTTATACATACATGTTTCGATTGGATGTTGAAGAATCACAAGTTCCATCACCAAAAAATGTTCAATATAAATTTTTTTTTATTTTCCTTTTTAAAGAATATATAGCACATTCTCCAGAGAAACAACCTGATAAATTCGGACCCAAATCTCTTCAGTAAGGAGTTATTTGAATAAACAGAAGATATTTTTATATATGTTTCAATGATTATTCTGTTTATTCAAATAACTTCTCACTTATTATTATTATAATTATCCCTCAAAAGGTACTCAGACAATTGAAGACTGATATATCGGTTTTTTTTTTTTTTAGAGTGATGGAACTTTCGATGGGGATAACTGTGATTTGACAGAAGGTAGAAGCCATGTGGTTTTGAAATTTATGTTCAGTAAGCGTTGACAAATTATCATGGAAAGACTCACGCCGCAACAACGTTTACAAATTGTTGATATTTATTTTCAAAATCAGTGTTCTATTCCCAAACTTATTGACCACTTCGTGAAATTTATGGTTCACATAATCGTCCATCAGAGCAGCTTATTCGTCGAACTATGGATAGATTTCAGACAACATTTTCTCTACTCGATGCAACAACAACAAGACAACGAACTGTACGTACAGAAGAAAATATCACTGCTGTATGTCATAGTGTTAATGATGATCTAGATTTGTCTATTCGTCGACGTTCACAACAAGTTGGATTCTGTGCATCCACCACATGGAAAATTTTGCGTAAAGATCTTGGTCTACACCCATACAAGGTCCAACTGGTTCAAGCACTAAAGCCACTTGACCATAATAAGCGTCGTTTGTTTGCTGATTGGGCTCTTGAACAGCTTGAAGTTGATCCACTTTTTTATCGTAAAATTATGTCTAGTGATGAAGCTCATTTCTGGTTGAAAAAGCAAAATTGCCATATATGGAGTGAAAACAATCCTCAAGAAGTTCTGCAGGTTCCATTGCATCCTGAAAAATGCACTGTATGTGTGCTTTACACGCTGGAGGCATCATTGGTCCAAATTTCTTTAAAAACGATGCTGGAATTAATGTTACAGTGAATGGTGCCCGTTACAGATCAATGATCAATGATTATTTGTTTCAAAATTTGAATGGTATCGACCAAGAAGTGTTTTGGTTTCAACAAGATGGTGCTACCGTAACAATTGATTTATTGAAAGAAAGATTTGGCGATAACATTATTTCGAGAACAATTAATTGGCCTCCAAGATCATGCAAATAACTCCACTGGATTATTTTCTTTGGGGTTATGTCAAGTCATTGGTTTATGCTGATAAACTAGAAACAAAGACGCTTTGGAAGCCAACATAACTCGTTTTATTGATGAAATAAGGCCCGAATTACTCGAAAAAGTGGTCCACAATGGTCTGCTCAAATGCGGTTCCTCAGAGCTAGTCGTGGTGGACATATGCCATTTCGAGAACAATTAATTGGCCTCCAAGATCCTGCGACATAACTCCACTGGATTATTTTCTTCGGGGTTATGTCAAGTCATTGGTTTATGCTGATAAACCAGAAACAATAGACGCTTTGGAATCCAACTAACTCTTGTTATTGATTTAATAAGGTCTGAATTACTCGAAAAAGTGGTCCAAAATTGGTCTGGTCGAATGCGGTTCCTCAGAGATAGTCGTGGTGGACATATACCGGAAATTATTTTTAAAACATGAATGTCATAAATTTATCTTTCAAATAAAAAAAATGTGGCTTCAATCTTAATTTAAATGTGTTTTATTTCAATTTAAAATTCTATCACTCTAAAAAAACACCCGATATAAAGTGCGGTGTATTCACTTTGCTATTTTATGAAATTAACATTCTTTACCTGAAAAGATCCACCTGATCACCACGTGTCCATCCCAAATTAGAAAAAAAGCGGCAGAAACTATTTAACCCCATAAAAAATGAGGGAGCACACAGCAACAGGAATTCTCTATACAAACTAGCTTGTACTGAAAATATAACAGTATCCATCATTAATAGCTCATTTAACAAAAAAAATATTATATATAACCAGAATATTTTGGCATGGAAGAAAATTTTCGTGAAACCGGAAAATTTGCTGATGGTCGACTCTTTGTATTCAGTAGGAGTCTCTTAGCGCCTGTCAGGAAGATTCCACCATTTTCTACAGCGAACTGTACATAGAAGTTTCAGGAGGATCAAGATATTGGACAGGCTGGGATTATCGCCGGTTTCTTTAAAGCTAAGTTAATTTGCTACCAATTTTCATACAACAGAGATCACTAATCAACTATTGTATTCACTTTGTGAGATTTAGTGACCACGTTCATCAAGTGATTCAATATTGTATCACCAGTAAACACAAATGTTACTTATGAAACAGAATACAGCTAGCTAGTAACATCATTTCAAATAAATTATGGGTCTTTCAGATCGTGCTGACAAACTTTCCAGGTACATCGTGGCAAGCAAACAAACCACTGAGAACAAAATATTCAAGATGAAGAGAAACATAAAGTTGTGTCAGTAGAGAAAAGAAAAACGAACTGTCGATCTGAAATTAAAATATGCAGTTTAATCAGTAATGAAGCTCTCGAAGGAAATGCGGTGAGGGAGCTTCCATGTCTCAATTTGGGAGAAGGCGTTTCGTTCCGAGCATGCGCACCTGAAACTCTTTAGACAGGCGTCGTGCGCAGATCTGCCTGTGACGCCAGTGACCTTGTGTTTCGCTTTCGAACGGTCGTTTGAACGCTGTCAGGAAGGAATGTTTAGACTAGTCGCGTCCTGATACGCCGGTCAAGCTGCAACAGAGCAAGTCAGGTTTCTGGACGAGGAACGAAGAAGGTGGCTGCTACAATAATATGGGTGAATACTGAAGCCATCAATATTCCAATTAATCAAATACCTTGTTTAGTAAAAGACGTTTGAAGAACAAGATTTTCTCCGGCATTGCTGGCGTTGTTGATAATAACGCTGTCGATCATCTCCATGAAGTTGCTAGCGTTATGTACACCATCACTTTTGAACACGTCAGGAATAATGAACATCGTTTTGTTTTTCCAACTCATTATCATCTCGAAAAGTTCCGGACTTCTCATATTGTTCATCGAAAAAATTCTGAACAGATCATGCTCCAGTATCCAGTTTATTTTTCCCCGAAACTGGAAAAGAATAAGAACACAAAGTTTTAAAAATATTTCAAAGTTATAAGATACTAATCAATTGCATTAAATACACTCGCTGACACATGTTACTGAGAATAAACTTCAGACACTGAAATCATAATTTACTATTATTGAATAAAATCACCTTTCCTGTTGTTTGCTTGGAACGTTTCTTGTGCTCTTGGTCGACTTTTAAAGCAAAAACATAATGTGACATGTGGGTTTGTGTATTGGGCAGCCAAAATCTGTAAACACGCAGTAGACAATCACAAGTGATTGAGCTTCCGAAAATCTGAAAATTTTCGAATCGTTTCGGATAAACTTAAGACAGAATGTTTGGAACCGTTCACCTCGACAGTGTCATTCATTACTTGCTTTGAAAGCGAGCCACCAGTTGGAATTTTGGAAGATGGTATCCAGTATTCCGAAGATGGCGATTCTTGAGTGAACATATAAGAAGCATCACCAGGACAAAATGCTAGAATAGAAGTTACGTCTGAGAAATCACTGGATGCTTTGAACAAACCCATTATTTTTCGAGGAAAAACTTGTCAAAACATTCATATCAAACTCATTGGCACTAAAAATGGAATCAATGTCACTGAAGCAACCACAGAAATCAAGGATCTAAAAAAACAATCAATAAAAAACTAGTAGCAAATAATTTCAACATGAATTCTTCGGGTTTGAAAAGCAAGCAACATCAGCCTTAGAAACTAAGAACTTCTTTCTCGACATACTAGACAATGGGAAATACGACAATGGAATTTAAACTAATGCTTCCATAGATGAACAAGAACTGGCATGTTCGACCATCGACAAATCTAATTCCCCAATATCGTATAAACTTCCTTCGACCTTCAGCATATATCTATACATTGGTGAATTGTACGCTGTATACAAATCTCTTTCTGTCACAATGCTCCCAGACCAAAATGTATCTCTTTCTAACATAAATAGAGGTTAATTCTTGATAGAAGGTATATAAAATTATATAAATATTTTAAAAATTTTTTGAAAAATTTTAAAAATTAGCCTTCTACATATTTAATTCCAAAAAATTATATTTAAAGGTCTCATTTCGGTAGAACTCTTTCTAGGGGAATGAAGGGTGAATTGAATATTTGTTATTGATTGATGTTATATTTATTGAATATGAATATTTGAATACTGATGAGCAAAGTCGATCTTAAAACTTGTTTTTCGGTAATGTTTTGCATATCTTGAGTTTTTATATAAAGTACCTTGGTTAGATATCCAATAATATTGAATAGTCTAAGTAAGATAGTTTTGTGATGAAATTCTTAAGATTATGTTGGATATTCTTGAAAGATATTGGTTTTCATAAGATTGATAAGCAGAAACAAAATTTTGTCTATTCAAAATGTTTAATTTATAGGATTTTGGTTAATAATTTTTATTTATTGGATTTTGTTATACCATTCGGATGTCTTATAATGAATGTTTATTTTATGTCATGATATAAGTGGTACTTATACGACATTATTTTAATTTATTTTCAGAAGTTATAATCATTAAATATAATCTTTTGGAATTAAATATGTAGAAGGCTAATTTTTAAAATTTTTTAAAAAATTTTTAAAGTATCTCTTTCTCTTCAAACCAAACCGTTACTTACACCTATTTCTATTAGAGAGAACAGTTCCGCTCTTGTTAAGCCTATTCATCTTATTATAATGAAAAGTTTACTCTATCCTACCTTTTCCAGTTCATGGAAAAGAGCTGTTGTGTCCATCTTTAAGAAGGGTAATTGGTCCGAGGGTCTAATTTCGCGAAAGTGTGTGTGGAAGCATTATATAGAAGCATTTCTCAAGGTGTTTATTTACAAGGCAGTATGACTTCATTAGATCACCAATTTGGCTACTTTATCACAATTTTTCACAAAGTTTCTGGATGATGTGGTATATACCGATTTTCCTAGAGCATTCGATTCTACAGATCATGTTATTCTGTTGAGCAATCTGTATTCACTTGGTTTCTGCCTTGCCTATTTGAAGTTGATTCATTCCATTGGACTGGTAGAAAACGTTATGTTTACTATAATCGTTTAAGTATGAGCTGGAAACTGGGGTTCCGCAGGGATCTAATCTCGGTTTGGCTTTTTGCGGTATTCATCAATGATCTGTTGAGTTCGTTGCAATGCATGGCCTTGCCGTATGCTGACGACTCGAAGCCATTTTTGAAAATACGTGGCATAGTTGATGGACTGTAATAAGCCACCTCTTGGTGGGAGGTGGTTGGATGGAAAATATTACTAGATTGACTTATTTACGAATGAGGTGCGAACCAATCCTAGTCGAGCGTTCCTAGGAAGGGACGGCCTTCGCAAAAATGGAAAGTCTTTGATGTTAACAAATTTTCTCTGTGATAATGAAAATGGTAATGAATCTCAATTAAGGATTTTAAGAAATATAATGATAAAGTGTGCCAAAATACAACAATTTAAATAAAGATGACACTGAATTATTAAGGAGAGGGCGATGCGGATCCCTCAAGCACTACGAATCATTTATATAATTCTTAATTCTGTTTAAATTCTTCAAACATAATAATTACGAACCTACTTCTTAATTTCTGACTCTACTTTAATTAGATAATTTCAACCTGAATAATGTACCAAAATTTTTAGATACTTCTTACCCCTAGGCTCCAAGACCATAGATTCAAAACAAAACTGGGCACACGCGATTTTCTACAAGAAACGACCTATTTAACACGAACAATAAACGATAACCAACGACTACCGGTACTCTTTAATTCCTTGGTCCCGGAACTTAGCATTATATTCAAGTTCTCTAATTCATTTGACTCAAATCTTAAACTTAAAAAAAATTACTAATATCACCCTATATAATTATAATAATGCTAAATTCTGAGACCGATTCAAATCTCGCACCGTGTTCTTTTCACAACTAGTTTTCTCCACTGGTTTTTCTGATGTGTCAAGACTCTCCAACAAACTCTCTTTTGGCCCATATAATACCTCGTACGCGTTGATTTTCTCCTTCCAAATTTTTGATCCTTTCACCCGCTCAAAATTGCAACTTAGCACTTTTCAAAATTTCATCTCTTTGTGGAGCCACACGTGTTAATTTCGACGTCAGCGTTTTTCTCTAAAAGTTTCCGTTCCTAAACTCATCTAAAGGAATATGTTTACGTTTCGTACAATCAACTCTTATGAACTTTTTAATCTGTAGTTTGTTATTCTAATATATAGGCCAGAGTAAAAGAATTTCCTTTTATGAAGCCGCCGTTCGTGCGTGCCTTGAAAGCGAATTCCTAAGTTTAACATTAACTGGTCTGGAGATTAAAATAAACAAATTAATTCAAGGGCATTGAACCTCGCGTTGAATTTGCTTTTGTCCAATGAATTAATCCCTGTATCATTACAGCCCTTTCATGAATTCTAAACATTGTTGGTTTATCACAGGACAATCGGTAAATATAGAAAAGTCCTTCCAGATTATTTTCACGAGAAGATTGCAACCTTTAGTTGGCGATTATTTCATTTTAGACCACATTCTTATCTGTGTAGATCGAATATGTGATCTTGGTGTTTTATTTGACACTACATTGATTTTTGTAGCCCATATTTAAGAACTGTGCGCCTCATACAGAACGCATGGTTTTGTTTTCAGGTGATCCAGAGAGTTTGATGATTTGGAAGCGCTGATAAATCTCTCAATTTAGCCATGCTGTGCTAAAAGTTGATTTATGGAATGTCGAATATATAGGAGAGAAATCAAATTAGTTAGTCAATAATTATTTATTTCAAATTATTTCCGTATTGACACTAAAATTACATTAAGAATGAAGACTCCAGCAGAGTCATGAGTTTATTGTTATTAGTATAGTGGTTCCCTTCGCTTGAAACCAAACCAAAATCCACTACCTGGAATTATATGAGAAGTATTTTTACTGATTTTACACGGTATTGCTGTTCTCTCCACAGAAACAATTTCAAAGCTACTCAGAAGATGTAAAAATAAAATTTTAACAATTTGAAGCACAAATCTGTAGCCCATGCACCCTCTTGGACCAATACCAAAAGGCATATATGTCCCTGGTTTTATGTTTCTTTTATTCGCAGGAGAAAATCTTTCGGGTTGGAACCGTTCTGGTTCAGGCCAATATTTAGCGTCGTGATGTAATGCGTATATTGGAATCCAAACGTTATCGCCAGGCTCAATATTGACTGGTTTTTCTGAACATTTTTCCGATGGTATTGTGAACGGCTTAGTGCATTGCCTGTCTGTTCTGCAGAACGGTGGATATTTTCGTAGAGTTTCTGCAAGAAAAAAAATATTTGAATGCGATCGTATTTCTTCATAACAAATCTAAGATTCAGTTTTTAGAAGATATTTGGGACACCACCTTATAGCCCAGAAAAGATGAAAATATTTAATTCGAAGAAAATAATGCAACATCAGCACACCGGCAGTGTTTTCCGTTTTTGAGATATTCATTCTGAAAACTTCAACCTAGATCGAACATCTATTTGGATGTTGTAAGCATAGGCTACGTCTTCTCACAGAAGACCTTAGACGGCACCCTCTCAAAAGAGAAAAATCCTTCGAATTGTGTTGGCCTTGACTTGATAGAAATCCGTTGTTCACTAATTAAATAATACACATAAATGTTGCTTCCTATTTATTATTATGGACATCGATAACAAAAAACATGTTTTTGATGAATGTTTCAAGATTTTGTATGAAGAAACTGAAAGTTCAGAAATGAATCGATGAAGAAATTCTGGAAATGATCAAGTTCATATCTTCTCGTAAGAGCACGTAGTTTTTCCAAAGTAATAAAAACTTTATTGAACTCTTGTAATAAGCCTCCTCTTCGTGGGAGGTGGTTGGATGGAAGATTCACTTATTTACGAATGTGGTGCGAACCAATCTTAGTCGGGCGGTCCTAGGAAGGGTACCCTTCGCGAAAATGAAAGGTCTTCGATGTTAAATAAATTTTCTCTGTGATAATGAAATTGGTAATTAAACTCAATTATGGATTTTAGGAAGTATAATAATAAAATATGCCAAAATACAATAGTTCTATCATTCCTAAACTCAATAAAATTTAAATAAAGATGACACACTGAATAATTAAGGAGAGGGCGATGCGGATCCCTCAAGCACTAAGAAACATTTATATAATAATCAATTCTGTCTAAATTCTTAGAATATAATAATTACGAAGAGATATGTCAACTTACCACCTACTTCTTAATTTCAAACTCTACTTTAATTAGACAATTCCAACCTGAATAATATACCAAAATTTTTAGATACTTCTTACCCCTAGACTGCAAGACCATACATTCAAAACAAGACTGGACACACGCGATTTTCTACAAGAAACGATCTATTTAACAAGAACAATCAACGATAAAGAACGACTACCGGTACTATTAATTTCTTAGTCCCGGAACTTAGCACTATCTGTTCATTTTCTCTAATTCTTTTGACTCAATACTGAAACTCAAAAAAAAGTACTAATATAACTCAATATAATTATAATAATGCTAAATTCTTAGACCAATTCGAGCCACGCATCGCGATCTTTTCTCGACGATCTTACTAGTTTCTCCGACGTGCCAAGACTTCCTGAGAAACTCTCTTTTGTCCCTTCCCGTTTTTTCCTTCCAAATTTTTAGTTCGTTCACCCGTTCAAAATTGCAACTTATTAATTCCGACGTCAGCGTTTTCCGCCGAAACTTTCCGTTCGTTAACTCATCTGAAAGAATATATTTACGTTTCGTACAATCAGGTATTATGAATTTTTCAATCTGTAGTTTGTTATTACAATATATAGGCCAGAGTAAAAGAATTTCCTTTGTGCGTGCCATGAAAGCGAATTCCTAAGTTTAACATTAGCTGGTCTGGATATTAGAATAAACAAATTAATTCAGGGGCATTCAACCTCGCGTAGAATTTGCTATTTTCCACTGAACTAACCCCGTATCATTACAGCCCTTTAATGAATTCTAAATCTTGTTGGTTTACCACACTCTTACATCAAATCTTTCCGTGCCTTTAAATATTGTGTATTACCAAATTTATTATTTAAAAATATCTAAAGAAATTACAATATGATGAAACGCGTTATATTTCAACTTGTACTAATTAATAGAAATCAACATATATGTGTTTTATTCATTTAGAGAAAAATTATGTTAAACCGCTAGTTACATTTTGCGTGACTATTGAGAATCATTGCAAAAAATATCAAATGATATCATAATATTATATATTTAAAGAATTTCATTTTTTTATGTATTATGACAATTTCAACTCAGTATTTCAAGACAGCATTACTTCCAATTTACAAGAACAAAGATAATGAATTTCGGTGTTTCTGTTAGATAATAACCTCTTGAATCAACCACACTGTATTGCTCCACAACGTATTGATTATCATGTATATTAGATTAAATAGAAAAAAGAAATGAAATCAAACAAACCAGCTATAACCATGTGCAAATAGGAAAGTTCGTTGAGATCTTCATAACCAGGTTTCATCCCTTTTCTCCTGAAACTATCAATTTCATCCAAAACTTTTTTCTGAACATCTGGATTTACAGTAAGCTCGTAAGCCATGAAGCACAAAAGAGAAGTGGTTGTGGAGAAACCAGCAAAAAAGAAAACCATGGCATTCGCAGTTATGTCATCGACAGACAAGTCAATTTTTCTCTTCGAGCTGCTCACATCAAATTCGTTTATGGAAAAACTTGAGTCATCGTTGTTGTCTTTCTCATCGGTTTTTTCTGTTTCTTTACTGGCCTGCAGTAACAAGGTAATCATGTCTGGTCTTTTAACATTATTTTTCTGGCGAAATTCCACATTCTCTCTGATCATTGCACTGAAAAAATTTGTGACAGCTTCTCCAAACTTTGTGACTGTAAGGATCTAGAAAAAATGAAAAAAAACTTATGACCTACTGCTCAAATATGATCTGATTCTTCAAGAGAATGGAATGAGTATCTTGAAACAGCTGAATTGAGCAAATTCAGATTTACCTTACTCATCCAGGGAAATACTCTGAGTAGAGACAACTTAACATGTCTCCAATAACCCAAATTATAGCTTCCTTCCAGACCTCTCAAGTAAAATTCGTTATTCTTATCCTTCAGTGAGTCACATTGATAACCAAAGCAGGTACTGGCAATAACATCATTGATATATCTGCTGAATGTTTCTCTTATTTCTGTTTCAATAAGATCCTCATTCTGATGCTCAAAATGCTGAACGAAGTTCTTGGCACATTGCTCCATTAAAACAAACATATGCCGCAGCTTGTTGCCGGTGAAAGAAGGACTTAATGAAGACCTGACTTCTTTCCATTTGTTACCTGAATTCAGATAAGAATAAGCAAATAGACAAGATTGTTAAGGGGATTAAGCAACCTTTCAAATTTGCTACGTTTTTGTTCCATAAAGGATCTATGTCTGGTGGTATCGAAGGTCTGTGGTCCATGAAATGATCGAAATTTTTTATTAGAATTTGTTGAATCAAATCTGGATCCCTTAGGATAACCAAAGGTGTAAGAAAATCATACACACCGATGTACCTAAAATTAAAATCGAGTGAGAATTTTTTTGTACAAGAGTATTCTGCAAATGTATAACGTCAAGTAGTGGTATTCATTTGTGAATAATTCAATTACAAGCAAGTGTCAAATATAACTTGATAACTAGTTTTCTTCTGTAATATCGTCATATGAAAATCAGGAAAGTATATGAGAGTTAGGAGGGGAATATGTTTAATAATAAAATATTTCGACTGTTAAACTTTATTTCCTTCTGTAGTTGGCTAAGAATTGTTTAATGACAGGTGGACTGGAAAGTAATACCGTTTCTTCACATGACAATATTTGGTTTTCATTTGTCAGCTCATTGTGTACTTCGAAGTCATGTCAAAGACATTTTAAGTATATTGTTCACTTTTAAATAATTGAATAGTAGCCCTTTTTTTCAATTTAATGTGTAATGGGCAGCCAAATACCAGAAGAGCATATCCGGCAGTGTATGCTTTTTGAGTTTGGTAAGGGCGGTAACGCAACAGCTCCGACCAAAAATATTTGCGATGTTCATCCAAAGGCACTAGACATTCTCTTATTTCAGATCCAGTAATTTTGATCTCTCTGCCTCCTATCGGTCACCACACAACCCACCATACTCGCCTGATATCGCACCCTCGGATTTCCATTTATTCCAATCGCTACAAAATTTTCCTAGTGGTAAAAAATTTTAAAATTTGGATGATGCCATTTCGAGATATTTTATTCAAAAACCAATTGATTTTTATCGGTCCTGCATTAATAATTTGCGCACTTGATGGCAAAAGGTAACGAAGGTGCTAACATTATTGATTAAAAATAAAAACTTGTTAATAATTTATTCGTTTGTTTTTTCAAGAAAGCTTATTTTCCGGTACCCCTTATACATGGTCGTATCAGACCACTTTATTTAAAAGATTTAAATATCAAAGGAGATTTAATCTGTTAGTCTCCCATAATTTTTTTTAAATCAAAATTAGACTAACAGATTAAATTTGTTTTGATACTCAAATTTTGTAATATTCCTTCTATAAAGTAAAAACATCTTCTTATTATTTTATTTTATATATAATATATAATTATATTAGGTTGGAATAAAACTTATTATGGAATAAAGTTTGGTTTGAAGAAAACCAAAAATCAAGGATATCAGTTTCGTCAGGTGAGATAAATTTTTTGTTGATTTTTTTTATTTTTTAAATGTGAAGTTGGACCGATGAAGACCTTATCGGAATTCTAATTGTTTTTTGAAGATATAAAACATGTTTTGGGAGATTTTTGAAGTAACTTACTTAAATATTTAAATGTATTAAATATTTCAAATAAATTATATTTTCTGAGAAGTCCTTAAATTATGTTTTGTATATTTGAAAAGGAATTAGTTTTCATAATTGTAAGATCAGAAACAAAATTTTGTCTCCTTCAAATATTTATTTATTAATTTTCATTAACAATTTATATTTGTTTGGTTATTTATTCCATTTGATATTGTATATTGAGTTTTGATTTTATACGTCAATTAAATATAAGCTGTGCTTATAAGACATTAATTTAATTCTGAAAATTTTTTCGAAATTAAAATTATAGAAGACTAACAGATTAAATCTGCCTTGATATGCAAATTTTTTAATATTTCTTCTATCAGTTAAAAACCTCTTCTTATTATTTTATTCAAAAGACATCATTTGTGCTAGTTTATTGCGCTGGATGATGAAAATATAGTGAGGTAAGTGGTATAAATATACCTACCTTTCTTTTGAGTGTCGATTATATAAATATTGGAAAATTTCTGTATTGGAAGATTGATTTGTCACCAATTTCCAATTAATCCCAAAAAATGGAACTGCTAGATCTTGAATCACACCCCTCTCATTCCAATATGCATACCTCTTCTTCAGAAACACAATAGTCAACAATAGTATGAAGCAAAACAGAACAAACAACATTATTTCATTATAAATAACTTCACTTCTTTGCAACTGAGAAATTCAATTTATACTTGAATATTAAAACTGAATGCAAGTTTGAAGTTATTGTAAACTACGCAAAGTAAATAATATAGCAAGAAAAACTATATATCTTCAATCGCTAAATCTTCTTGCAATTTCGACACAGTATTTTGGGAATTCCGCAAATGAAGCAGATATGTTTAATTCAATATTACCCAGAAAACTGATAATGATAAGAAAATATCTCTCATGATGTTATAAACACTGCTTGTTATGAAGATTATATTTTCTTGCTGAAAATAAGGCTTAACATTCCTGATAACTCCAGAGATTTCTCATTAGTCTGTATTATTTATTAAACTTATCAGAATACCTCTTTATGTCTCATTGAAATGAGTTCAATAATGAAACAACGAAGAAAAGAGTTTGCCTTTGTGCATTGTTTTTCAAAAATTATAACTGCTTTATTCAACAAACGGCATACCGAAAAAAATTACTGAAAATCACTGATGTGAAGTTAGAACTTATTGCGAGCTTGTTCAACAGACCATTGGCCCTGAAAATTTCGAATCTGTGAACTGCTTTACGAAATATGATGAATAAAAAGCATGTTGCGACTGGATTCGAACACTGATTTGAAATTTTGAAGAACGAGTCGTCAACCTGACCTAGAATGTGTCGGTTTCTTCATAGAAATATTTTCAGGTTTCAAACGGCAATTTTTAACGATTTGAAAGGCAAGAAAATTCACGACATTAGGCATGAGCTTTCGTGTCTTTATTTCACATGTAAATACTAAATTTGAAGTCGATCGGATTTATACTTTCGAAAATATTTGAACGATAAAATTTTGAATGAGAATAACTAGGGACGTATTCGGACGATTCTATTTATTTTTGAAAATAACTGATATATTAATCAATTCATCCTGAAAATTTAAGTCTTTCCGTTCGGAAAGTAGAATTTTTATCTTCAGTCGTCCGTCTGATCCTCACAAAATTTGGCATAAATCTTCCTGTCGTTACTATACAATCAAATACCAAAGTTGATTCCGTTTCGAAATTATTGAGGAAATAAGAAAAAAAGTTCAAATGTGAATGACTGTAGAACCATTGCACCGATTAAATCCGTTAACAAGCTTAACTGAGATGTTTAGGCCCAAACCTACTATGAAATTTCCAAATATTTCCGTTTGGAAGTTGAAAAAATTTGTGAACGGCCTGGCCGGCATTTAGGCAAAACAATAGCATCATGCTGTTCCCTAAAACGAGTAAATATTTTCCGTAAATTTACACCATTTTCAAATGCTACGGAAACATATGGAAATCATAAGGTGACAATTCTTATAAAGATTTTGTTTCATTATAAATATACAAAACAGAAATACTCACAAAGGTCCTGTGGTAAATACCATATATTGAATCAACTAAAACAATCTAAATTTCCCTTCAAAAATCTTTATATTATTTATTATCTACAAAAATAATAATATTAGGAGTACAAATAAGTTTCCGCGGTTTTTTAACACAAATTAAATATTTATTATAGAAGAGGATGTGAGACTGCTTGCTGAGTGACTTCTAATGTTAGAGCAAGTTCCTTTTGTGGTTGAGATGAATCTTTCTCCAATTCTGTATCCTCGTAAATTTTTGGCCTTCCACTGCGATCTTTGTCTTCTACGTCGAAATCACCGTTTTTAAACTTTTGAAACCACTCTCGACACGTTCTCTCACTCAAAGCACCCTCACCATATGCTTCTACGAGCAATTGATGCGCCTCAGCAGCAGATTTCTTTAAATTAAAGAAGTAAACTAATATTTCCCGCAAATGACGCTTACTTGGCTCAAATTTTGACATTTTCAACTTATAAAAATTATATTTTACCAATATAAAATCAATGATATTAATAGCTTTTGTTGTTATTGAATGTCCAAACTATTTTTTGAGCCGGTTATCATCTGCGAAAGCTAACCGAAACTCCGTGCCGCGCCATCTACAATAAAACGGTGGAAACTTATTTGTACTCCTATTATATTCTGTGGAAAAGAAAAACTAACGACAGGGGCAAAAGTACCAATTTTTTGTTCAATCAAACTGCATGATGTACGTCCTTTCTACTGTACGTATCTTTTATTCAGTTTTTGTTTGAAGTTCGCAGTGGGCTATAAAAGCCTGACCAAAGACCTCGAATCTGATGCGACTTACCGCTGGGCACTCTGAGACGATGTGCATGGCTGTTTCAGTGTCCTCAAGACACAGCCTGCATTCATCTTCTTCAGCCAGACCGATTTTGTGCAAATGCGCTTTCAGTCTGCAATGACATGTCATAATTCCGACAAGTGTTCTTAGTTTTGCCCTATCTAGACCTATCGCTAGGTTCGCCATCTTTTTGTTCGAAGCTGTTCCAAGGAACACCTTCGAATGTTTCAGGCCAGAATGCCTCCACCAGAAAGACTCTGGCCTTGAGTTCATTCTGCCTGTTACCATCTTCTTAGCCACATCATGTGGTATTCCCAGGAATGGTTCCGCAGCTCCATCGTCTGATGAGGGCCGAAAGCCCGAAACAAGTGTCTACGGTTGATTCTATATGAGGGTAATGTCCAATATTCTTTCTTTCTTTCTTTATCAGAATATCAACAATATCAGGAGTTGAAAAAAAATTTAAGGTTTTTAATATTATACTTATTTCCAGTACACTAAATTTTTTTTTGGAAAATTGTATATTTAATTTATTTGCAATCGGTGAAGTTGGCACAATTCAGAAAATGAAAATGGAACAAATGGGCGACTAAACGTTGCACAATCTAACGGTTATTATAGGTTCCCGTGTTTATTTGTATATCATCGACACTGACTTTATTGACTGTATGTATACATTTTATTGGTAAATAAACCCATATTATCATTTTATGATACTCAAAAGTTCTTTTTCCATCTAATAACGCTCTTTTCAATTTTTCTGTTTCAGCTTTTAAGAGAGATAAAACTAAAAACTTCTTTATGAATCTTGTAAAAGACACCATTAAATATCGAGAAGAAAACAACATGAGAAGACCAGATATGCTAGGACTATTAATAGATGCCAGGAAAGGTTTACACAGGGAAAAAAGTACAAGACAACATCAAAGAAGCTGGATTTGCAGTTGTAGAAGAACATTTAGATGCAAAGGAAATTAAACAAGACTGAAGTGATGAGGATATAGCTTCCCAAGTATTCGTTTTCTTCTTCGGTGGTTTCGAGACTGTTTCAATTGCTATGAGTTTCATGGCCCACGAATTAGCAGTGAATCCTGATGTTCAAGGGAGACTAATTGAAGAGATAGATGGAAGCATTCTTGAACATGGTCCTACGACTTATGAATCGATTGCCAATATGACATATTTGGGCATGGTGGTTTGTGGTAAGCCAATTTTGGATCATTTTAGACAATTATTTTCTCATCAATGTTTAAATTAAGTCCCCACCCAAATCGAGCAGATAGCACAGCATTACCACCTCGAAGCGATTTACAGCATTTCTGACCTCCTGTAACTTCTTTGTGGACAAAGCTGGAAATTTGAGTTTTCAAGGATACCACGAGACATACCATAACTTAGTATATTCCCAATATCCCAATATTCGCTTATAGCTTATAAATTATCGCCAGCTAAATTATTATACTTTATCTCATGGATCATCAAAATTTTGAGATACTTCTAGCAGAAGTATCTCTTCCTGATTTCGGAAAGTGCTTGTGAACTTTTTTCAGTAAAATTATTGTAAATGTTTTGCTTAATGAATAAACTATTGGAAGGAATAGTCTGTTACTTTGTGATAGTTCATTTTAAAATGGATTAAAATAAGAAATTACTTAGTTTTCCATCACTTTTTATTTACTAAATAACTCGAGTTTCGTAGTGTTTATTACATTTGCAAACTGAATAAAACAAATTGTATCTCAATTATTACATATATTCGTTGAAGGCTTTGTCTTGTGCAAAACTTCGAGAAGTGGAGTGTGCCAAAGGTCTGTCTACTCATTTAATAGTTTTATTTCTAAAACATGCTTATGCTTAGATATTCCTATGGTTTCCAGGATGTCTAGTTTTTTTACTTTTGCTTACAGATGTAATATTTCCAGGTTCTGGGAAGGTATGATTGGTTGCCAAAAAATTTTTCTCAAATTTAGACTTATCTTTCCGGTTTCTAAATGAAGATTGATGTTCCTTGAGCCTTTTTCTGAAAGATCTCCCGGTTTGTTATGTATCGGGTGTTAAAAAAACAAAGTTTCAATATTTTGGAAACTGATTAGAGACCTCAAAATAAGTAAAAAATTTCATATAAACATGGGTCCGCAAATGAGTCGTGTTGGAGATATAAGCGATTTTCGGTTTTCGTATTTCCTACTAGTTCAACCAAATACGATATTCGATTTATGTTCATCTTTCAGATGTCTTGCTTACTGAACTTACAATTAAAATGTTTTTCAGTTGGTTCATTAAAAAAATCACAGCTGGCAAGCTGGCATCAAACATTTGGTTTTCATATGACATTTACATACTTCTATTGAGTATTCTGCATCCAATTCGAGTAGTTTACTTTCTTCCACTTTGTTGTTAAGAAAAAATTATTATTCCTGAATTTGAAATGCCTTATTCTAGTATTGAAATGAGTGATATGGTTTTCATCTATGGCCGTGCCAACAAAAGTGGTCCTGAAGCACGTCGCTTTTATGCAGAGGCTTATCCCGATCGTCAACTTACTTCTCATGTGACGTTCAATCAAGTTTTAAGACGATTGAGGGAAATTGGTTCCTTAAAAAAAACGCTCGTGATACTGGACGTCTAAGATCTGTAGGTACTCCAGAAGTTGAAGAGGAAATTTTAAATATTGTGACTGTAAATCCCGGTACAAGTGTAAGAAGAATTTCAGCGGAAGTATGAGAACTATGCATCAACTTCTCTATCCATTCGATATTCAACGAGTGCAAGCTCTTAATATGATCATCAAGCCAAAAGGACATTCTGTCTTTAACAAAGATTGCTGAACATCCGCATTCCACTTCTAATATCCTTCTCACTGATGAAGCCAGCTTTACCAAAGATGGAATTTTGAACTTTCATAATAGCCATATTTGGGCGGATGAAAATCCACACGCCATTCATGAATCCAGGCATCAACGGCGTTTCAGTATGAATATCTGGCTAGGTATTTTAGGAGATAGTTTGTTAAGACCAGTAGTTCTACCACGGATTTTAACAGGAGCTGCATACCTTAATTTTCTTCAAAATACCTTGCCTGATTTTCTAGACGTGGTACCTTTAAATCAGTGGATGAATATTTGGTTTATGCAAGGTGGAGCGCCCCCACATTATACACTTGCTGTTAGCGAACATTTAGATCAAACATTTCGCAGAAGATGGATAGAACAAGGATGCCCAGTGCCCATGGCTTAGATCTCAGGATTTGAATCCTTTGGACTTTTGTATTTAGGGTTATTTGAAAAGTTTAGTGTATGCAATGTCAGTGAATAACATCGAAGAGTTGCAACATCAGATCGAACTATCCTGTCAAACGATCCAAATACAAACAGGTCTTTTCAAAAGAGTTCGTAATTCCTTCATGCGACGATGTACTTCCTGCATTGAAATGGACGGTGGTCATATAGAACATCTTCTGTAAAACACTAGAAGTCAAAAATAAATCGAATATCTGCGGAAATTGATCGTATTTGGTTGCGCTAGTAGTTAATATTTTGAAAAAATCGCTCATATCTCCAAAATGGCCCATTTGCGGACCCATGTTTATAGGAAACTTTTCACTTAATTTGAGGTCTAGAATTAGCTCCCAAAATTTTTAATTGTAAACACTACGAAACTTGAGTCACTGTATATTCAGTAAATAAAAAAATAACATAAATAGAGGTTAATTCTTGATAGAAGGTATATAAAATTATTTAAATATTTTAATATTAGCCTTCTACATATTTAATTTCAAAAAATTATATTTAATGAGTATAACTTCTGAAAATAAATTAAAATAATGTCATATAAGTACAACTTATATCAAATGACATATAAAATAAATATTCATTATAAGACATCCAAATGGTATAACAAAATCCTATAAATAAAAATTGTTATAGGATTTTGGTTAACACTTCATTATAAGACATCCAAATGGTATAACAAAATCCTATAAATAAAAATTGTTATAGGATTTTGGTTAACAATTTTTATTTAGTGGATTTTGTTATACCATTTGGATGTCTTATAATGAATGTTTATTTTATGTCATTTGATATAAGTGGTACTTATATGACATTATTTTAATTTATTTTCAGAAGTTATAATCATTAAATCAATTTTTTGAAATTAAATATGTAGAAGGCTAATATTAAAATATTTAAATAAATAAAAAAATGATAGAAAACTAAATAATTTCTTATTTCATCCTATTTTAGAACAAACTATTGATAAATTATACACCAGTTTATTAAATTTTCAAAGTTGTCCATGTTTTGCTGGAAAGGTTACTATTTTTAGCAAATATAATTTATATCAATTTAGTCTTGTAGAAACAATTTTATTTCTCATATTTTTACAGAAACTCTCAGAAAATGGCCAGTGAACATAGCAACAGACAGAGCTGTCACCAAACCTTATACTATTAATCCAGAAGAACCCGGAGAAAAAACTGTACACTTAGAAGTTAATGATGTTGCCTTAATACCAATCATAGCTAATCATTATGATCCAAAGTATTACAGTAATCCAGAAAAATTTGATCCTGAACGTTTCTCGCCAGAAAATAGAAAAAACATTAAACCCTACAGATGTTTACCTTTTGGAGTTGGACCAAGGAACTGTATAGGATCACGATTTCCTCTTTTAGAACTGAAAGCAGTATTCTTCCACATTTTGAAATTGTTCCTGTGGAAAAAACAAGTATTCTAATAAAGCTAAGTAAGACCGCTACATTACTGGCTTCTGAAAATGGTTTCCACTTAGGATTGAAAAGATGAAAAACAAATTGGAATCAAAAGTTTTATTCTTCTTTGCATGGTTAAAATTTATTATTAGGGTATTAATATCTAATAATAAATATCATTTTTCGCTATGAAATATTCATTAAAAATAATAAAAAAAGTAAAAATTTCCAGATCATAGTTTGTACATATGAGTAATATTAACAGCAAAGGAGTCATTAATTGTAATAAATACCTAGTAATAAATAATACTTGCAAAATATACGAATTTCTTTCTTTTCAATAGTTATCAATAGATACTAGAAAGTGATAAGATTTACTTCTGGTTTTTCATTCATTAGTCGCCTCTGATGTTTCCACATATTGTAATCCATCATAATTTTCCTTCCATAAGAATTATGTAATTCTTTGAATGATATCCTTATTTGAGATGTACTAGGTTGATTGCTATCACTGAAGTTATTTGATTCTTGATTTCCTACAACAGAAATTGAAGATAAGATCACTGTAATATAAAAGAATTCAGCGGACAATTTGAGCTTATCCTCAGGTATTACATTATTACCTCCTGTGGTAGATCGCACACTATTTTGAGATATGTTTTCCACTCTATCGAATGGATTATGCCGATGCCTAGGAGGTGGTTTTGGTGATTCATTATTCTGAGGTGGGCTCATTGGGGTTTCTAAAAGAATATAAAATGTGCTAAGACCAATAGAGTACATCATAACTTGATTATTAGCAAAAACTGCTTTCAAGTAAATACATATACAGATGACAAATCTGGTATTGACATGATGAGATAAGATAATCAACATTTTTCTGATAAGCAATTTTAGTGTTGGTTTCAATTTCAGAATACAATAAATAATAAATGGAAAAAGGGAGATATAAAACCTTCGATATCATCCAGCTGTCTTTGCAGTTCTGCTACCATCAATTTCATATAATCATAACTGGAACAAGCTAATGATTTCATCCATTGCTCCATTGATTCCTGCGAATCAGTCCCCAAAATGTAGCTTCGATTGTTTGCTCCATGAAAGTCGATTTTGAAACAGAACTGCTCTTCATCGTCAACCAATTCTAAAAGCAGCTACAGTTAACTTGACTAACCGATTTACACATAATGGTATTATCAACGATAAATACCTAGCGTACAGCCCTCTAACACTATTACACCAATAGGTTCTTTATCACCTTTTTTGTCGAAATAAAAGAGCAAATTTCCTTTCAGCATAAAATACCTTTTTTGGAATGTTTTATTAACTTCGCCTTTTTTGCTTAAATATCCTTCCTTGTCTATAGGAGTTGCAGATACAGCATAAGCACAAAGGTTCTTTTCGTTAATTTTCATATTAAAGTAATTAATTATTCTTAAATAAATATAAAATAATAGTTCGTTAGTAATATAGTCTACTCAATGTTGTGCCTACTACTTCAGACTCATAAACTAACTAGCATGATCTAAGACAGCTGACGTCATCTTAGCTGGCTGCCAAATATTCTGGAAATACCCGACCGACCAGTGGCGTCGGAACTTACCACCTAAAGGCGAAATTGAAGGCTTCCTTGAATTAAATGAGATCCACTCAGTTTATGTTCACTCCGATAGAGTACCTTGTCCGAACTGATAGAATAGTATAGAGTGCTATTCTTCATAAATTGATCTCAATACTTTCGCACTTTAAAGCACAGATTAACAAGAATATATTCTTTTATCTATGTTTTAGAGTTGTTTTGAATATAATCAGATGTTATTTCATGATGCTAAAGAAATTGAAATATTTTCGCTGTTAGGAAGTAAGTTCTGACGCCATTGGTCGATCGGGATATCTAAAAGAAGAAATGGATACACAAACTACTTGTAGATCTAGGAATCATCTACTTGTAGTTCTACTTTCAATTATCTACTTGTAGTTCTTGTATGTTCTTTAATGAACATAAGGAATATTTGAGGTTATGTGACCATTTTGTCAAAACAAACATCAATTTTTTCTGAAGAAAATTAAATATTCTATTTATTGAATGAGGTTTCAGTGATTCAATTCTTTAAAAGTAGATAGCTGAATTTTATAAATAAGTGCGCCCCCTTAAGCACTAGTCAACAATAATAAAAAGCACTTTCTTGATGTTCCTCCACCTCTAGGATATGTAGCTAGTGTTGGTAAAAGGTAAGATCGATTTTTTATTGATACTTTCACAGAAACTAACTTTCAAACAATGTCAGTACTTCAGGTTTCATTAGCAGATCTGATATTAGCCCTGCCTGAGACGCTAATGAGGTAGTGTAAGTAGTTACAAGACATGTTAATTGTGTAATGTAGATTTCAATTTTAGGGATGATCGACATGCCCCATCTGCTGACGAACTAAAAAGAACGATGAAGAGGAAGAAAAAGAAGTATGTTTTGTATTTTAACCTTATAGTTTTAAATACGTTTAAAATTTTCATTTTAGTCGGAAGAGAATTTGAATGATTTCAACTATGATGATTTCAATGGCTTTGGTTGTTCCCTATTCTCCAAAGTTCCTTATGACAAGGATGATGCTGAAGCAGATGCTATTTATGAGGCTATTGATAAGAGAATGGATGAAAAACGAAAGGAATATAGAGAGCAAAGATTAAGAGAATAACTAGAAAGATGTCGTCAAGAAAGAAAGGTTTATTATATTATATTATTTCAAAAAATAATTTAACAACTCGTTAATATTTCAGGCTTTAAGTTCAGCAGCAGTTTTCAGACCTCAAAAGAGATCTTGAAAATGTGTCTTAAGATGAATGTAAAACGGTGCCTGAGGTAGGTGATGCAAGAAATAAGAAACAGAGGAATCCAAGGGCTGAAAAATTCACTCCTCTTCCCGATAGCGTTCTTTCTAGAAATTTAGGGGGAGAAGTTAGTACAAGTTTAGACCCATCTTCAGGTCTAGCAAGTATGGAGTTACTACTCCAGGTGTGTATTAAAATAAATTTAATGAATTTCTGGGCTACACAGATGAAGTGAAAAGACAATTTTATTGCTATATGTTAAAGCCAGGAACGCTTAAATTTCTGATGTTATTGAAGTATTATTAAATATTTTATAAAATATAACAGATAAAATAATAAATCTATTTAGCATTCTGAATTTTTCAAATTAATTTTGATTCAATTAATTCAAACTTGAAATTTTCCAGGAATGTTAACCCAAACATGTGATATGTATTTAAGAAAAATGTGACAAGCTATACCCAATATGGATACCTCTTTTTCAGAAACATAATAGTCAACAATAGTATAAAGCAAAATGGAACAAACAACATTATTTCATTAAATAATTTCACTTACTTGTAACCGAGAAATTCAAATTATACTTGAATATTAAAACTGAATGCAAGTGTGAAGTTATTGTAAACTACACAAAGTAAATAATTTTCCAATAAATACTATATATCTTCAATCGCTAAAACTTCTTGCAATTTCGACACTGTATTTAGGGAATTTCGCAAATGAAGCAGAGAGATGTTTAATTAAATATTACCCAGAAAACTGATAATGATGAGAAAATATCTATTGGCTGTGATAAACATTGCTTGTTATAAAGATTATCTTTTCTTGTTGAAAATAAGGCTTAACATTCCTGATAACTCCAGAGATTTCTCATTAGTCTGTATTATTTATTGACCTTATCAGAATACCTCTTTATTTCTCCTTAGTGAGTGTTATTTGTATCATGTATTCTTTATTCATTGGTGGATTTTACTATATTGATGCTCCAGCTAGGGGCGACCTGTTTACCTTAATCTGAGTTGACCATTTAACATATTTCATACATGTAAGCGTCTTTGTCTTCATTTCATCTATTTGAATCTAGAGGTGGTTAACAATGGTACTTTAAGAATTCAGAGTGTTTAGAGTTAATGAAATGTGGATTCACAATTAGATAGAGACACAACAACCCTGTGTCTTTCAGAGGGTCGCAACAAGGCCTTCCTGAACAACTATTATTAGATATAAATATTATAATGAATAGGTAGTTAACTAACAGACACCACAACCTCTGTGTCTTCAAAATGCCGCAGCAAGATATTCCTGAACAACGATATTATGCGCCCAGATTATGATAATATAATTAGATAGTAGGTGTGTGAATGGGGAATTCCTGATCAAAGGGTTATTGTTAAACTACCTTGAAGATCTTTGTTACATGTTCCTATTGCCAGGTTGTCTGTGTGTTCACTCAATTGATTGCTGTATTCACCTTTGCTTGCACACTAAATATGTTTTAGGATATTAGAAAGGTTCTTTAGAGTACTCCTTATAATCCCAGATATCTTGGAGTAATCCGTAAAATCCCGGATATCTTAAAGTACTATTTAAAGGATGGGATAGCTCAAGACCTTGGTTTAAATCCATACAAACTTACAAGTTGTAGAAATTACTATATAGATGTAAGGCATCATTTTGTGTGTGAATGTAGAAACTGTTTAAATGTTCGAGAAATTGTATAAACTTGCTGAATTTCCTGTTGAAAATGTGAAACTTGTTATTTTTGAATTTTCACGTAGTTGAAATTTAAGTTTTCTTAAATTGCAGAATTGCGAAGGAGTATAAAAGAACTTTTCTGTTTACGATTCTGTAATCACACTTATGTTAGGTTAGTCGAACACAGATGGCGCTGTATAGTACAGTTTTCTCAGATTGTCGAATAACGTCAATTAGAAGTAGTCGTTATCCATCGTTACGTTCTCTATGAATTATTGAAGAAATAATTAAATATCTACTTGAAATAATTGTTTTACTCGATTAACTACTCATCCACTATTATCCCGTCCAGATTTAGTAGCTCTTGAATAAATTGAAACTTGACCTAATAAAACCAAAGTTAATTTATACTTCTAGACAGCATTCCCTAAAAGTTGTAAACCTCTCGATTTTTTGTTAGTTGAACATAGTACATTAAAAATTTTTGTAATCTTCCTACTTATTTCTAATTCGACAAGCATCGTTTTTGTTGGGAGACTGGATATATTTATTCAATCGTCCGTAATAGTAATTAATTGAAAGAAATTTTACTCGCTACTGCATTCTAAAAATGAAATTGTTTTACTACTTATAGATATGATAATTAGGTAGACTTGTCAATCTATTTGATAATCAAGAGTGCAATGCAAACCAATAAGGTAGGTATACGAGATATATATTTCTTCATTATCTATTTATATCATTATATCATCACACTGTGAGTAGGAGAATATTATTTTGACCTTGAAAACACCAAACACCAGATCTGTGTTGTTTTAACGCTGTTCAACTTCAGATGATAAATAATAATTAGAAACAAAGTGATTATTAAATAAGGATAAAATTCACATGTGACCCATTTCATTTAAGGCTAAAAGAAAGGTAAACTTTTGTTTTTAATTTTGAATTAATTCATATTCTACATCAGTAATGCAAGAAACTCGATAATCGGAATCTTCTTCCCAAAATGAGACAGTCTTTTATCCATTCATCAATAAAATGTGATATTGAAAGCTGAATTCTTACTTATGATACGAATGATTTTATAGCAAAAAAAATTTTAAGAATCCTCATTAACTAATTACTTTCTTGTTATTTTTCAATATCTTCAATGGACAACAGTTTTATCAAATATTGAAAAGTTCCACATAAGTGTTAAGATTTGGAAGAGCTTCACTAGAAAACGTGGAATTATCTTTTATTTAATGATTGTTATAATTACAAAAGAAATCAAATATACACTTTTAGATTTTCGGTGTTACATTTCGTTATCATTACTCACTTAACGTAAAAAACAATTCTTACGATGTCAACCATAAAAAAGTATTGAAAGAAGGTTTGCCAACTCTAGCATACACTAACAATAAGTACATTCTGAAAATTTTCGATCAATATTATATTCTCCAAACAGCTGCATGATTCTTGCAGTGCTGAAAAGTTATAAAATATACAAGCTATATCCGACATTAATATAAAATTAATACTTGTATAGAAAAACTTTTTTGTTTCACTTTATGACATGATATAAACATATGTATACATAAGGTTATCTACTGATGTATAACTAGAATAAAAGCTAAAAAGATTACAGAAATGTTAAAACACTAATTTCAAAATATAAGCCATAATTTCATAATCATTCCTAATTTTCAGATGACTCTAACATTTATTTATTTATTCAAACAAAGATTGGGAGTTTTGAAACTTTGAATATCAAAACAGGTTTAATCTGTTAGTCTTCTACAATTTTAATTTCAAAAAAATTTTTTTTTAAACTTTTAGAATTAAATTAATATCTCAAATAAGCACTGCTTATATTCAATAGACGTATAAAAATCAAAATTCACTATACCATATCAAATGGAATAAAAAACCCAAAAAAGAAATTATTAATTAAAATTAAAAATAAGTAATATCGAATGTTTCGTTCTAAACATACGCACCTGAACTCGTCAGAAAGGAACGTGGTACGTATGTTTTGCCCTTGACAAACATTTGAAAACATGTTCAGTTTCTGGTCTTATATTTATGAAAACTAAATCTTTTTCAAAAATATCAATATCAAAAATTAGATGTACCTAGCTAGTTCATTTGCGTTCACAGATTTTGCAGAAATTGTTTGGTAAGATTACAAGTTTATTTATTTTTAATTGAATTTATATTATAAATGTAAAGTTGAACTGACCTTATCTGAATTTTTAATTATTTTTGAGGATGTGCTTCATGATTTTGAGAGTTTTTGAAGTAACTTATTTGAATACTTAAACATATTAAATATTTCAAATAAATAAGTTTTGGAGAAGTTCTTAAAATTATGTTGTGTATTTTTGAAAAAGATTTAGTTTTCATACATATAAGACCAGAAACTGAACACGTTTTCAAATGTTTGTCAAAGGCAAAACATACGTACCACGTGTCTTTCTGACGAGTTCAGGTGCGTATGTTTGGAACGAAACATTCGATATTACTTATTTTTAATTTTAATTAATAATTTATTTTTTGGGTTTTTTTATTCCATTTGATATTGTATAGTGAATTTTGATTTTTATACGTCTATTAAATATAAACAGTGCTTATTTAAGACATTAATTTAATTCTTAAAGTTTTTTTTTAATTTTTTTTAAATTAAAATTGTAGAAAACTAACAGATTGAATCTGTTTTGATATTCAAAGTTTGTAATTATTCTTCTATCAAGTAAAAAACCGCATCTTATTATTTTAAAGATTGGGAGTTTAGGCGGAGCCTATTAACTCAAATAATTGAAACATAACATTTCATATATAAAAAAGTGCATCAAAGCGACACAAAAAAAAAGAAAACACTGCACAGTCACGAGTCCCGCTATTTTCACGGTCGCACAAGAAGGCACCAACTATCAAAACTGCTTTTAAAAGAGTTCACTGGGGGCGAATTCATAATTGTGGAAGGAAGTCCATTCCAAGGATCAAATACACTGTTAGAGATGAAGTTTTGCCTCTGGGATGTTTTGAAATTCTCTTTGGACAGTTTGTAGCCATAACCTCAAAGTCTCCCGTCAGAGTTAACATGTGGAATTGAACACAATATCAATATTAAAAACTTATTGAGTCAAAAAAATGTTCCAAATAATCCAAATAAAGGGTTTTCCAATAAGAGGTTCCATAATGAATAGCTCACTATCTGGACAGCTGTCATCTTTCGACATTTGACAAGTAAAATCTACGCCATTACTAAAAATGGTGTGATACATGCTTCAACAACGCAATGAAATCATCAAAATTCACTACAAAAATGGTGAAAATTTGCAGTCACAGTGCGCAAAACTAAAACCTTTTTGGGTCGTCGTGAAGCACCTTCTCGGCCGGCAATAGTGCCACTGGTAGAAAAATTTGAGTTGTTGGGACAAGTTAGTGATGTGAAAAATCGAAACCGTATGGGTCTCTCAAGAACAACGCTGCTGTATCCCGTACTGTTGACGAAAACCCAGGTTTCTCGATTCCTCAAAGCTTAAAATGAAATTCTGTGTTTCAATTTCAAAGTTATCATTGTAATAAGCCACTTCTTTGTGGAAGGTAGTTGTATGGAAAATATTACTAGATTGACTTATTTACGAATGGGGTGCGAACCAATTCTAGTCGAGCGGTCCTCGGAAGGGTACGACCTTCGCGAAAATGGAAGGTCTTTGATGTTAATAATAATTCTCTGTAATAATGAAAATGGTAATGAAACTCAATTATGGATTTTAAGAAGTATAATGATAAAGTGTGCCAAAATACAATAGTTTTATCAACTCAATAAAATTCAAATAAAGATGACACACTGAATAATTAAGGAGAGGGCGATGCGGATCCCTCAAGCACTATGAACCATTTATATAATTCTGGTTAATTCTGTTTAAACTCCTCAAACATAATAATTACGAAGAGGAATATCAACCTACTTCTTCATTTCTGACCATAGATTCAAAACATAACTGGGTACACGAGATTTTCTACAAGAAACGACCTATTTAACCCGAACAATAAACGATGAAAAGCGACTACAGGTACTCTTTAATTCCTTGGTCCCGGAACTTAGCACTATATTCAATTTCTCTAATTCTTCTGACTCAAATCTTAGACTTCCAAAAATAATTACTAATATCACTCATTATAATAATGCTAAATTCTGAGACCAATTCGAGCCTCGCACCAAGATCTTTCTCGACGATCTTACTAGTTTTTCCGACGTGTCAAGACTCCCTAACAAACTCCGATTCGGCCCTCTTAATACCTCGTACGCGTTGGTTTTCTCCTTCCAAATTTTTCTTGATCCGTTCATCCGCTCAAAATGGCAACTAAGCACTTCTCAAAATTTCAGCTCTTTGTCGAGCCCCATGTGTTAATTTCGACGTCAGCGTGTTTCTTTGGAATTTCCGTTCCTGCACTCATCTGAAGAAATATGTTTACGTTTCGTACGATTAGCTCTTATGAACTTTTTAATGTGTAGTTTGTTATTATAATATATAGGTCAGAGTAAAATAATTTCCTTTAGAAGCTGCCGTTCGGGCGTGCCTCGACAGCGAATTCCTAAGTTTACCAGTAAGTGGTCTGGAGATTAGAATAAACAAATTAATTCTGGGGAATTGAATCTCGCGTTGAATTTACTTTTGTCCAATGAATTAATCCCTGTATCATTACAGCCCTTTCATGAATTCTAAACCTTGTTGGTTCACCACATTATTACATATGACACGTATAAACAGCATGTGGGTTTTCGTTCTGATTTTTTTTCTCGAAGGGTAAGTTTTAGTCTTGTTACTATTTTCAATTCAACCTTAGAGCTATCTGATGATTGGGAACAACCATGGAATACGTATAGTAGCTTATATTTTGAAATGAGTATTTTAACATATCTGTAGTCCTTTTTGGGCAAAAATAACAAATACATGTTGTATACAATATCATATAAAGTATAATAAAACAAATGTTTTTTCTTGACAAATATTAATGTCATTATTACATATATAGTCCATCTAGAAAGTATCCAGAATTTATTATTTTTTATAATTTTAATATACTTCTCTTTTTTAACATTCTAAGACAAAAGTAATGTCTAAAATAGGTTGTGCAGCTAGTCGGCTATTGCCAAAGTTGCATGACAACACTTTTTTTAAGTATTGTTGATTTTCAACAGGTATACAATTTATGAAATAATGTCGCAACTAGAAAAAAGAAAACAGGTAGAATATTTGTATAGAAAAGGTTTTGGAAATGTTGAAAAAATAGCGCAATTGACTGAACTGGGAAAAAGTGCGGTATATGAGACAATAAAGAGGATAAAAAATGGCATGGATATGAGGCATTGACCAGTTTCAGGAAAAGATTAACGGGAACAATTTAAACGCTTTATTGTACTTAGGACGACACAATCCGCTCCTGGGGTTTCGCAAATTGGCTAACAGATTTGGAAATCAACGAAATATAAAAGTATGTCCAGAAACCGTCCGTATGTCACTGAAAAAACAAGGCTACATATCAAGGAAACCAAAAAAATCCCTATAATGACACCTTTACAAAAAAAAGAAGAATAGAATTTTGTCGACGTTTTCAAGAAGATAATTTTAATAATGTCTTTATATCTGATGAAAGTTGTTTCCAACTTGGTGGAAATCCCTTAAAAATCCTATCAAAACAATCTGCTACCATTCAAATTTCCCACCAAAATAATGGTTTGTGGAGCAATATCTCAGCGTGGTGCTACACCTCTCTGTATAGTTGATGGTACCATTAATAGTGAAAAGTATTGTGGCATTCTTAAAGATTTTCTCCTTGAAACGGCGCATGCTTTATAGCTAGAGGGGTGTTTTCATCAGTATAATGCAAGATGCAATACTTCGGCCTATACCCAAGCTTGCAAGAACACCAAGTGAGAGCCATTTCATGGCCAGCAGCTTCACCAGATCTTAGTCCCATTGAAAATATATGGGGAGTAATGAAGATTGAACTCGATCGAGCAGCGCCACGAAATAAAAATGATATAATTTATTCAGTTTTACAGTCCTGGACTTACATCACTGAAAATTATGGAGGTGATCTAGCTTCGGGTGTTTAGTCCAGTTTTTACAGTAAATAGGATGAATATTTTTTTAAAATTTTCTAATTCAAGAATTAAAAATATATACTAAATAATTGCAATTGAGCTTTGTTTTTCCCCATATTTTCTAGACCGACTATATATTGTCAATATAAATAATGAAAGTTTCCCAGATTTCTGATATTTTTAATTCTAAATTATAGCTTTCACGAGTAGACCCAAATTCATATAATAATTTATTTAATAATATGCATTTTCATTAAGAAAGTTTATCTTCATATTATCAGTTCTATTCAACATCGACCACATAGACCAATTTTTGAACACAATCCTTATTTTGTGTTCCATCTGAATCCAAATTTAATTGTATTTTCACAGATGCTGCTGATCTACGCTGCTTTATGTCTACTCATTTACTATTTCCTTATTAAACCGTTCACTTATTGGAGGAAGCGGAATGTCTATTCTAGCCTATCTCTTCCAATATTTGGAGAGGCAATCTACTTAATTCTTGGCAAAGAAAATATGGTAGATATGATTATAAGGACTTACAAAAAAGTATCTGATGTCAGGTGAGAAATTAAACAATTAGAGCTAAAAAGATATTAATCTTTTTTTCATCCAGATATCATGGAATTTTCCAATTCACCACACCTCTTCTCATTGTAAAATCTCCGGAACTCATCAAGCAAATTTGTGTTAAGGATTTCGAGCATTTTTTAAATCACAAAGTTTTGTTGCCGGAAGGTGTGGAAGAGCTTCTAACTAAGAATCTTATACAACTGAAAGGTAAGGCCTATGATATGCAAGTTTATATATTTGAAGCTCTTAAGGAAATGTTATGAAGGAGCTTCTACCTCTTCATTTGGGAGGCGGTGTTTCGCACCTGAACTCTTCAGACAGGCGTGGTGCGCATGGCTGCCTGTGACGTCAGTGACCTTGTGTTCGACGTCGGAACGGTCATAGAACACTGTGTGCCCTGCCCTATTCGAACTCAGCGGGGACGGTCAGTTAGGTATTTTCAGACTAGTCGTGTCCTCTATATGATACGCCGGAAAGTTGCAGCAGAGCAAAGCAGAATTCTGAACGAGCAGCGAAGAAGGTGGTAACTACATAGTATTCATTGATACAAAGTCGAGTTTTAAGATTCTAATGCTTAATCTAAGCTTAAAAACTAATAGGACTACGTTTTTATATAATAAAGGACCTTTATCATTCAAACTAAGTTATTGAATCAACCAAGAGATATAAATTATTGTTTATTCATACAGCCTGATTCTTTCAGATCAAACATGGAAAAACATGCGATCCACCTTAAGTCCCTCATTCACTTCCAGCAAAATGAAGTCTATGTTCGTATTAATATCTCAGAATGCCGATACATTTGCACAATATTTCGTGAAACAGGAGAAAAATATTGTAGAAGTCGAATTTAAGGATGCCTTTACAAGATACACTAACGACGTCATAGCGAGCACGGCGTTTGGGTTACAGGTTGATTCCTTGAGTGACAGAGACAACGATTTCTATGTTTTAGGAAGGGAAATGAGCGACTTCTCGACCTTCTGGAAAAAGTTCGTATTTTTCTTCTTCCAGTTGTCTCCGACAGTGGCTAAAGTAAGTTGAACATGGTACCATGAAAATCAGGAATTTAAAAAATGTTCACGCGTAATTTCTTTTTTTTTCTTAACGGGTCTCAACAAAAAAATAGTTCTCCGAGGTGAAAATGAGCTAAACTGAAAGATAAACTAAAGATAATTTTTCTGGGAAAATGTTCATTTTCGGCCATGTGATCATTAGCTTATTGAGCGAAGTGGAAACGCATAAGATGGTCACTAGGCTTTGTGGTAATCCAACAAGATATAGAATTCATGAAAGAGCTGTAATTATACAGGGGTTATTCCAGTGTACAATAGCAAATTTAATGCGAGGTTCAATGCCTCTCAATTAATTTGCTTATACTTATCTCCAGAACAGTTACTATTAAACTTAGGAGGCACGAACGAACGGCTTCATGAAAGGAAATTGTTTTACTCAGCCCTATATATTGTAATAATAAGCTACAGATTGAAAGAGTTAACAAGAGCTTATTGTGCAAACGTAAATATATTCCTTCAGATGAATTACTGAACGGAAAGTGAATGTTGACGTTGGAATCGACACGTGTGGTTCGATAAGGAACAAAAGCTTTCGAAAACCAAGTAAGAAGTTTGAGTTTGTCGAAGTCTTGACACGCCGGAAAACAAATAAAATCGTGGTGCGAGGCTCGAAATGGTCTCATAATTTAGCATTATTATAATTATAGTGAGAGATATTTTTTTTTGAAGTATAAGAATTGAGTCAGAAGAATTAGAGAAATTGAACAGATGATGCTAAATTACCAGACCAAGCAATTAAGAGTACCAATAGTCGTTTACCTATTGTTCGGGTGAAATAGGCCGTTTTTCGTAGAAAATCGCGTGTTTCTAGTTTTGGTTTGTCTTTATGGTCTTGGAGTCTATGGGTAACAAGTATCTATAATTTTGTATATTATTCAGGTTGAAATTATCTAACTAAAGTTGGGTCCAAAATTAAGGACTAGGTGGTAGATTCACATATATTTCCATAACTATTGTGTTTAAAGAATTTAGAAAGAATTAAGAATTATATAAATGATTCGTAGTGCTTAAGGGATCCGCATCGCCCTCTCCTTAATTATTCAGTGTCATCTTTATTGAGATTTTATTGAGTTGAGAATTGATAAAGCCATATTGTATTTTGACACACTTTATCATTAAACTTCTGAAAATCAATAATTGAGTTTCATTGCCATTTTCATTATCACAGAAAAAATTCATTAACATCAAAGACCTTGCATTTTCGCGAAGGCCGTACCCTTCATAGGACCGCTCGATTAGGATTGGTTTGCACCCCATTCGTAATTAAGTCAATCTAGTATTAGGAGTACAAATAAGTTTCCGCCGTTTTATTGTAGATGGCGCGGCACGGAGTTTCGGTTAGCTTTCGCAGATGATAACCGGCTCAAAAAATAGTTTGGACATTCAAGAACAACATAACCTATTAATATCATTGATTTTATATTAGTAAAATATAATTTTTATAAGTTGAAAATGTCAAATTTGAGTCAAGTAAGCGTCATTTGCGGGAAATATTAGTTTACTTCTTTAATTTAAAGAAATCTGCTGCTGAGGCGCATCAATTGCTCGTAGAAGCATATGGTGAGGGTGTTTTGAGTGAGAGAACGTGTCGAGAGTGGCTTCAAAAGTTTAAAAACGGTGATTTCGACGTAGAAGACAAAGATCGCAGTGGAAGGCCAAAAATTTACGAGGATGTAGAATTGGAGGAATTATTGGAGGAAGATTCATCTCAAACACAAAAAGAACTTGCTCTAACATTAGAAGTCACTCAGCAAGCAGTCTCACATCGTCTTCTATAATAAATATTTAATTTGTGTTAAAAAACGGCGGAAACTTATTTGTACTCCTAATTATATTTTCCATCCAACCACCTCCCACAAAGAGGTGGCTTCACTTCTTGCACTAGTTGAACTTTGTAAGCCTGCCTACCGTGGTCTTTATGAAAAATTCTTCTCAAAGAAGTGCGAGAAATATTCAGTTCTCGAAGACGAGTTGATGTTGATAAATGTTCGGCCATATTCAGGGCCACAGCAATGTGCTTCCTGGATGAGAACGTGAAGGATCCAGATTTCACGCACAATATCGTATCAATTCAATATTTACGTCTATTGAATTTTCCACGTAAATTTCTAACAGTTTGGGTAAATAATCCACCACTTTGGAAATAGGTTTTTGATATTTCCCAGTTTTGTTCAAGCGTAAATCGACCCATTTCGTTAAGGTCAAATATTAAACTAACTTTCTGTCAAAACACGTATAACAGAAGTGTTGCCAGAATCGAAATAATCACTACTTCAAAATGCAAACTCTATATAGCCCACCCTTTATCAGAATTTCATCAGTATCACGAGTTGAAGGAAATTTAACTTTTTTAATATTATTATACTTATTTTTTGTATAGTAATTTTTTTTAGAACACTGTATATTTAATTTATTTGCAATCGGTGAAGTTGGCACAATTCTGAAAATGAAAATGTAACAAATGAGCAACTAAATGTTGCACAATCTAACGGTTATTATAGGTTCCCTTGTTTATTTGTATATCATTTTACTGATTTTATTGACTGTGCGTCTAGGTTTTATTGGTAAATAAACCTATATCATCATTTTATGATACTCAAAACTTCTTATTCCATCTATTAACGCTCTTTTCATATTTTCTGTTTCAGTTTTTAAGATTAAAGCTATTTGGAGATAAAACTAAATACTTCTTTCTGAATCTTGTAAAAGACACCATAAAATATCGAGAAGAAAACAACATCAGAAGACCAGATGTGCTAGGATTATTAATGGATGCTAGGAAAGGTTTACAGAGGGAAAAAACAGTACAAGACAACAGCAAAGAAGCTGGATTTGCCGTTGTAGATGAACATTTAGATGCAAAGGAAATAAAACAAGACTTAAGTGATGAGGATATAGCTTCTCAAGTATTCATATTCTTCTTCGGTGGTTTCGAGACTGTTTCAACCGCTATGTGTTTCATGGCTCACGAATTAGCGGTGAATCCTGATGTTCAAGGAAGACTCATCGAAGAGATAGATGAAAGCATTCTGAAACATGGTCCCCCAACTTATGAATCGATTGCCAATATGACATATTTGGACATGGTGGTTTGTGGTGAGCAAATTTTAGATCATTTTAGAAAATTGTTTTCTCATCAATGTTTAAATTTGGGGACACGTAAGTCCCCACCCAAGTCGAGCAGATAGCACAGTATTACCACCTAAAAGTGATTTATAGCATTTCTGACCCCCTGTAACTTCTTTGTGGACAAAGCTAGAAATTTGAGTTGTCCTTGTTTTTCTGGAAAGGTTTCTATTTTTAGCAAATATCATTTATATCAATTTAGTCTTGTAGAAACAATTTTATTTTACATACTTTTACAGAAACTCTCAGAAAATGGCCAGTGAACATAGCAACAGACAGAGCTGTCACCAAACCTTATACTATTAATCCAGAAGAACCCGGAGAAAAAACTGTACACTTAGAAGTTGATGATGTTGCCTTAATACCAATCATAGCTATTCATTATGATCCAAAGTATTACAGTAATCCAGAAAAATTTGATCCTCAACGTTTCTCGCCAGAAAATAGAAAAAACATGAATCCCTACACATATTTACCTTTTGGAGTTGGACCGAGGAACTGCATAGGATCACGATTTGCTCTTTTAGAACTGAAAGCAGTATTCTTTCACATTTTGAGGCATTTTGAAATTGTTCCTGTGGAAAAAACAAATATTCCGATAAAGTTAAGTAAGACCGATATATCACTGGCTTCTGAAAATGGTTACCACTTAGGATTGAAAAGACGAATAACAAATTAATCTTAACTATATATTAAAACATAAGTTTTATTCTTCTTCGCAGGGTTAAAATTTATTATTAAGGTATTAATTTCAAATAATAAATATGATGAGATCTAACGCCAGTCTATTTTCAATGTTAATTCCCTCCAAGTTAATTTTAACGAAATTGTTCGACAAAAATAATGATTTCTGACCAAAATTATTATGTGGATTATACAAACATAGTAGCAAATTCACATTTCATGATTCACACATAGAATATGCAGGTATAAAATATCTTATTATGGCTAAATAGCCAACCAAATATTCAGACTTCCGACTCCTGACCCCAGATCATTTAGTAAATAGCAGTGGATGTTTTGGTGTTGATGCCTAAGTTTCTGAATGTAAGTGACCTGAAGTCTTCGGCTCGTGTGACGGCTGCTTTTTTCTGGGTTTTTATGTGGAGCTTGAAAGTCAGTTTGTTGTCTATCAGTATTCCCAGATATTTGCACTTAGTAGTTGGTCTGATTGTTTCATTTCCAATTTTGTTACATAAAATTAAGGTTACAGAGATCGACAACCTTTCTAATGTTACGTTGGGTAAACAACCCAAATTACACCTAAGTTACTATCAAATGGACTGTATCTGGCCTTCTTGGGGTGGCCAAGCTCCAAGAAGGATCAGATATTACTAAAGAACCAACCAAACACTAACTGAAGGGTCCTGCAAACTAATCCCTGGGGATATCACAATACCTCGGTACAATGATCTAGCAATCATTCACACCTTCTCACAGTAGCGTTGGGTACCTGGAGCTATTTACTGTCTCTTTACGATATGTCGTCCTCTACCAGTACTACTCGGCGATTAACCCTAAAGAACGGCACTGGTTCACAAGGAATATAATTTATCAAAGTAAGCGGGCACGTGCATATGGCAAATATTTAATACAAACTGACTGGGACATTATAAAATAGATACAGTATCCCATCACCTATGCGTGTTAATGAACGTTATAATAAGAACAGACAAAAAAATCGGTAACAGGGGGATCTTACAAGAGTACATGCAAATCAGTTACATATCACCACAATTAGTAAGAACAGATAATAAAAATCCCTATTAGCAATTATAACGCAGATAAAGAACTATTATTTACAAATACAGCAAACAGCAACCGAGAGAAAGTATACAATACAAATAGATAACTTGTGAGGGTCGTGCCGCTTTAGTTATATACAAAGGCAATGCATTTTAGTTAAAACATTCCGGTCAGATTAAATAACACTGAAGCAAAAATACAAGAATGAAAAGCGATGAATGGAAGTACAATGGACGAGCGTGCAATCACTAATTTCACATTAAAACTAAGGTGGTATTCAAAAATGTAAAGCAGGCAATTAATCAGAAGCATTTAAAAGAAGTTTACTTACTAAGAGTTGCCAAGGGGGACTTTTATAAGAACTGTTATCTCGAGTATGTTACTAAGTTACTCAGGAGGATTATTTCCAAGAACCTTCCTCTCGGCCGTTTCAAAATACAATGGGAATGCCACAAGGACGTTTTTTTCTTAGCCTACGTGGCAAGTTACAGTACCACAGAATATTTGAAACATAGTAAACGCGGGTAAACACAGTGACGTAATGATATAATTTATATAATCTATGAGGGAGCTCAACCCTCCATTCCACCTTACGGTGAAACTAGGGCCCCATTCCTTCGATCTTCCACCACACGGGTGCAGTAACTGGCACAAATTGCATTACGTTAGGCACCAAGACTTAACCCTCCATTTCACCGGGATGAAACTAGGGTCCTAGTCTTGACAAGCGCCAAGTTCTAATACCATGAGGGACGTGCGATAAAAAATAAAGTATAATACTATCGGATTGAATATAAACTGAGTGGAGCTCATTTAATGCAAGGTAGAATTCAATTTCGCCGTTAGGTAGTAAGTTCCGACGCCACTGGTCGATCGGGAATTTTTGGAACTTTTGGCATCCAGTTCAGTCAGCCAACTTCACGCCTCAGATGCCGTGGATATCTAAAATAAGAAAAGGATACACAAACTACTAGTAGTTCTACTTTTAATCGTCTACTTGTAGTTCTACGATGAGCCGAAGGAATAATTGAGGTTATGTAAGACGTTTGTCAAAATAAACATAAGTTTTTTCTGGAGAAAATTAAATATTCTGTTTAATGAATGAGGTTTCAGTGATTCAATTATTCAAAAGTACATAGCTGGATTTTAAAAATGAGTGCGCCCCCTCAAGCACTAGTCAACAGAAATAAAAAGCACTTTCTCGATGTTCCTGCACCTCTAGGATATGTAGCTGGTGTTGGTAGAGGGTAAGATCGATTTTTTTTATTGATACTTTCACAGAAACTAACCTTCAATCAATTTCAGTGCTACAGGTTTCACTACCAGATCTGATATTGGCCCTGCCCGAGACGCTAATGATGTATCGTAAGTAGCTACCATACATATTGATTGTGTTATGTAGATTTCAATTTTAGGGATGATCGACATGCCCCACCTGCTGCTAAACGAACTAAAAAGAAGGATGAAGAGGAAGAAAAAGAAGTATGTTTTCTATTTTGACCTTATAGTTTTAAAAATGTTTAAAATCTTCATTATAGGAGGAAGAGGACTTGAATGATTCCAACTATGATGATTTCAATGGCTATGGTGGTTCCCTGTTTTCCAAAGATCCTTATGACAAAGATGATGCTGAAGCAGATGCTATTTATGAAGCTATTGATAAGAGGATGGATGAAAAACGAAAGGAATATAGAGAGAAAAGATTAAGAGAAGAACTAGAAAGATATCGTCAAGAAAGGTTTATAATATTATATTATTTCAAGGAATAATTTAACAACTAGTTAATATTTCAGGCCTAAAATTCAACAGCAGTTTTCAGATCTCAAAAGAGATCTTAAAAATGTGTCTGAAGATGAATGGAAAACGGTGCCTGAAGTAGGTGATGCAAGAAATAAGAAACAGAGGAATCCACGGGCTGAAAAATTCACTCCTCTTCCTGATAGCGTTCTTTCTAGAAATTTAGGGGGAGAAGTTAGTACAAGTTTAGACCCATCTTCAGGTCTAGCAAGTATGGTACCAGGAGTTGCTACTCCAGGTGTGTATCAAAATAAATTTAATGAATTTCTGTGCTACACAGATGAAGTGAAAAGACAATTTTATTGCTCTATGTTAGCCTGGAACGCTTAATTTTCAGATGTCATTGAAGTATTATTAAATTTTTCATAAAATATACCAGATTAAATAATAAATCTACGTGGCATTCTGAATTTGTCAAATTAATTTTGATTCATTTAATTCAAACTTGAAATTTTCCAGGAATGTTAACCCCAACAGGTGATATGGATTTAAGAAAAATAGGACAAGCTAGAAATACGTTAATGAATGTTAAATTATCCCAGGTAAGTTTCATAATCTATCAAACTTTAAAAATTATATTTGGAATGTTACATGTTTGTGAATGTATGGTGCCTGTTGTGAATAACTAATAAGTTTGTTATGAAAAGCATTCTCTATGGCTATGGATGGACAAAAAGTCAATAGCAAATGATGGTGTGTATTCTATATGGAACATTGTAAACAATAAATCACAGTAAAGTGTAATCATTTTCTTATCTCGGATGAAATAAGAAAAAATGAAAAGTCTTGCGTTAAATGTCTTGTAGAGATATGACTTAATTTTTTTTTATTCTCTACATTCTACAATACAAAACGTCAAACATCAAAATTAAACTCAGTGATTTATCTCTCATCATTGTTTTCCCTCTAGAACTTTCTAGAAGTTTCAAAAGAGGTGGAAAGAATTTGTATACGATCATCTCATCTCCACATATCTGATTGGTTAACCCTCAAATCAATGGTACTTGCAAGACAGAACTTTTAACCAATCATATATCGCCTCAAATCATATTAGATGGATTTCTTGATTATTTCAGTCTCTACTTGACGGAAATTCATATTATATGTTTTAAAGTAAAACACTTTATTTCCGCTAATATTTATTGTTTACTCAACAATTGTTTCGTAAATTGAGTTAACCATACTCACCTAATGAAGTCAAAATGTAATTAACGAAACAATTGTTGTGTGAACAATAAATATTAGCGAAAATTAAGTGTTTTACTTTAAATAATGTAATAGATGGAGTCTGAAAACACCAAAAAATTTCTTTTTTTTTTGCATTGATTTGATCGATACTGTAAAGTTTATACGTCCTAATAAGTTAATGATAAAAATATTTTGAGCAACTCCTAATATTTGCGGTGAATTATTTTTTGTTATATTTTCAGCAGAAGACAACTTTATCATAAATTTCACCATATAGATTGAAATATTGATGGTACAAAAACAAAAAATTTCTATCATGTGTTCCTTGGATGATCTGAAGTTTTCAGTTAACTGTATCAGAAGCCTCAGTTTAAATGAGCTAATTTTAACCATGTACTCTAATTTCAAATCCTTCATTAACCCAAATTGAGCTGCGTCAACGACAACCTTCTTTTGATATTTCAGCTTACTTTGGCTATTTTCAACACAATTTTTTTTTCAGGTATCTGATTCTGTTACCGGGCAAACTGTAGTCGATCCTAAAGGTTACTTAACTGATCTTCAATCCATGATTCCTACTTACGGAGGAGATATTAATGACATCAAAAAAGCTAGACTTCTTTTGAAATCTGTCAGGGAAACAAATCCTAACCATCCTCCAGCATGGATTGCTAGTGCCCGTCTGGAAGAGGTTACTGGCAAAGTTCAAGCTGCCAGAAATCTTATAATGAAGGGATGCGAAGTTAATCCTCTGAGTGAAGACTTGTGGTTAGAAGCCGCCAGGATAAATCCCCCTGATACATCTAAGGCAGTTATTGCACAAGCTGCAAGACATATACCCACATCTGTAAGAGTTATTTTGATCATTTAACCACATTAAAAATAATTTCATAATCTGTATTTATTGGTTAGACGTATTGGTATCTCATTGTCATAAATTACAATTTGAAAAATCGTTTATTTGTCACAAGTTATATTGTACAAGGATAGTACCAGAAATGATAATATATTAAAATCATTGTTGCCATGACAACGGTTTCGGCAAAAGAGTTGGATATTAAGAATTTTTACATATTTGTTTCGAAAAAGAAAGGAATGATCTTTGATCCGCTTTTAATCGTTTCCACAAATAGTGCATTAGGCGTATTCATTTCTTTGAGAAACATTGCCTACTTGGGATAATTTTGGAAATCAAGAATGAATTAACAGACAAGCATCTTTTAAAATAACTCAAAGGCATAGACAAATTACTTTATCTTTCTAGTATTCAACACAACACACAAAGAAAAAAAAAACTTTTATTCCTTTTGATAGTTTGATATTAAATTGATATACTTTCATAAGAGATTTTCTATGTCCTACTTTCAATTATGTATCAAGTAGAAGTTTAAAATGGCCATCAATCTTAAAGTGTAAATCTTTTATTATCTAACCTTCTTTTCAAGTTTCAAAACATAATCTGAGGGAGCTAAATTTGGCTTATACATTCTGTCAAGAAAGTACCGGGAATTATCGATTTAAATCTGGCGGAGCAATGAGGCAGGTAAAAAATTTTTTTCCTAGGTTGGTACCACTGTCCTTAATTACTATGCCAAGCTTGAGCGGGATTTGACAACTAGTGTGTTTGCAACAGCTAATTAAGTCAATCGATGTCAGAGTGCGTGTCGATTTTTACTATGGGTGATTACGTTGAGCAAGGAATTTGTTTAAAGTTTTGTGTTGCAAATGAATTTTCGTGTGCCGATGCATTGAAAATGTTGCAAAAGGCCTTTGGTGATAATGCTCTATCGAAAACTCGTGCATATCAGTGGTACAGAGCCTTCAAGGACGGTCGTGAAGTGGTCGAAGACTTTCGGCTTCGATCGAAGATAACGTCGATAAAATTAAGGAAAGGGTGCTGGAAAACCGTCGTACCAGCTTGAGAGAGATAGCACATGATCTTAAGATATCCCACGAGTCCGCACGTACGATTTTGATTGATATTTTGGGCATGAGAAAGGTGGCCGCACGACTGGTACCGAAAGACCTGAATTTTCTTCAAAAACGTCATCGCGAACAGGTTGCTTCAGACATGCTGGATCGCTGTAATTCCGATTCTACATTCATGGAACGCATTATAACTGGTGATGAGACCTGGGTCTACGAGTACGATATGCAAACAAGCCAGCAATCATCGGAATGGGTGGCAAAAAATGAGCCGAAACCGAAAAAACCACGCCAAAGCCGCTCGAAAATGAAGGTGATGCTCATTGTTTTCTTCGATATCCGTGGCGTGGTGCACTACGAATTCGTTCCAGAGGATCAGACGGTAAACAAGGAGTATTACCTGGGCGTTATGAAACGTTTGCGTGAGCGTATCCGTAAGAAGCGGCCAAATTTGTGGGCGAACAACTCATGGATTTTGCATGACGATAACGCGCCTTCTCACCGAGCTACGATTGTGACTGACTTTCTCGCCAAAAACTCAACAAACGTGCTTCAGCAACCACCGTATTCGCCGGATTTGGCTCCCTGCGACTTTTTCCTCTTCCCAAAACTAAAATTGCCCCTTCGTGGCACCCGTTTTGAGTCGATTGAAGCCATAAAACAAAATTCGGCGCGAGAGCTAAAGTCCATCCCGGAAAGCGCCTATAAAAAATGTTTCGATAATTGGAAGTGCCGTTGGCATAGATGTATTGGAGCAAATGGAGCCTATTTTGAAGGCGACCCAATAAATTTTGACGATTAAATGTGAAAATGTTGTTTTAATTGAAAATTCCCGGTACTTTCTTGACAGAGTAGTATGTCGATAAGGGATGTTTGTTAAATGCTGTAGTTTTATCTGGATCTTCGATTTGAGTGTACCTGATCATTAATTTTTTCAAATGTAGAACTCATCAGTTGTAGTTGAAGGCTTCCCTGGTTGGAGGATCATCTCAATTGAGTGTCTCTTTTAAATCGTGAAATCCATTCATAATATTGAGTACAACACAGAATGTCATCTCTCATCAACCATAAGTTTGTTTTAAAGTTTGAAACATTTCAGTGCTAAATTTTCCAAGTTTTATGTAAAATGCTACATTATATTTCAAAAATCGACACATTTAAACATGTTACACATACAAATAGCATGACAACTCCACAAGATTCATCAATCCAAGAACATATGGTCACAGATAAGTTTATAATCAACTTAGTGCTGCCAAACGCAAGGTTCAAAATATCCCTGTTTGCGTCTGTTGTTCTTAATGGGCGCCTAAGAAGGCTGATGAAAGAAATTATTGTGTTCAATACTTTTTCCCGTTTTTCATCATAATTTCATTTGCTTGGTGCTTAGGTTAATGAAAAAAAAACATTGTGTTTCTAGGTCAGAATTTGGATAAAAGCTGCTGATCTAGAACAAGAGACCAAGGCCAAACGTAGAGTATTCCGCAAGGCATTAGAACATATCCCAAACTCAGTAAGACTGTGGAAAGCTGCAGTTGAATTGGAAAATCCAGAAGATGCCAGAATTCTCTTATCCAGAGCCGTAGAATGTTGTCCTACTGCTGTAGAACTCTGGCTGGCTCTGGCAAGACTAGAGACTTACGAAAATGCCAGAAAAGTGTTGAATAAGGCTCGTGAAAATATTCCTACCGACAAGCAGATTTGGACTACTGCAGCTAAGCTTGAGGAAGCTCACGGTGAGAATTTAAAAGGTTATACATTCTGTCAAGAAAGTACCGGGAATTATCGATTTAAATCTGGCGGGGCAATGAGGCAAGTAAAAAATTTTTTTCCTAGGTTGGTACCACTGTCCTTAATTACTATGCCAAGCTTGAGCGGGATCTGTCAACTAGTGTGTTTGCAACAGCTGATTAAGTCAGTCGATGTCAGAGTGCGTGCCGATTTTTACTATGGGTGATTACGTTGAGCAAGGAATTTGTTTAAAGTTTTGTGTTGCAAATGAATTTTCGTGTGCCGATGCATTGAAAATGTTGCAAAAGGCCTTTGGTGATAATGCTCTATCGAAAACTCGTGCATATCAGTGGTACAGAGCCTTCAAGGACGGTCGTGAAGTGGTCGAAGACTTTCGGCTTCGATCGAAGATAACGTCGATAAAATTAAGGAAAGGGTGCTGGAAAACCGTCGTACCAGCTTGAGAGAGATAGCACATGATCTTAAGATATCCCACGAGTCCGCACGTACGATTTTGATTGATATTTTGGGCATGAGAAAGGTGGCCGCACGACTGGTACCGAAAGACCTGAATTTTCTTCAAAAACGTCATCGCGAACAGGTTGCTTCAGACATGCTGGATCGCTGTAATTCCGATTCTACATTCATGGAACGCATTATAACTGGTGATGAGACCTGGGTCTACGAGTACGATATGCAAACAAGCCAGCAATCATCGGAATGGGTGGCAAAAAATGAGCCGAAACCGAAAAAACCACGCCAAAGCCGCTCGAAAATGAAGGTGATGCTCATTGTTTTCTTCGATATCCGTGGCGTGGTGCACTACGAATTCGTTCCAGAGGGTCAGACGGTAAACAAGGAGTATTACCTAGGCGTTATGAAACGTTTGCGTGAGCGTATCCGTAAGAAGTGGCCAAATTTGTGGGCGAACAACTCATGGATTTCGCATGACGATAACGCGCCTTCTCACCGAGCTACGATTGTGACTGACTTTCTCGCCAAAAACTCAACAAACGTGCTTCAGCAACCACCGTATTCGCCGGATTTGGCTCCCTGCGACTTTTTCCTCTTCCCAAAACTAAAATTGCCCCTTCGTGGCACCCGTTTTGAGTCGATTGAAGCCATAAAACAAAATTCGGCGCGAGAGCTAAAGTCCATCCCGGAAAGCGCCTATAAAAAATGTTTCGATAATTGGAAGTGCCGTTGGCATAGATGTATTGGAGCAAATGAAGCCTATTTTGAAGGCGACCCAATAAATTTTGACGATTAAATGTAAAAATGTTGTTTTAATTGAAAATTCCCGGTACTTTCTTGACAGAGTAGTATGTCTAGGGATAATTCAATATGCTTTTTTCTAGGTAATGTTGCTATGGTGGAAAAAATTATTGAAAGGGCCATTGCATCTTTGAATGCAAATGGTGTTGAGATTAATCGTGAGCACTGGTTCAAGGAGGCTATTGAAAGTGAGAAGGGTGGTCATATCCATTGCTGTCGAGCAATTATTAAAAGTATCATTTCATATGGAGTGGAACCAGAAGATCAAAAACATACATGGATGGAAGACGCAGAACATGTAAGTGATTTTAATAAAGTTCCACAACATCCACCTATACAGAATATTTTCAAAATTGAGACTTCTTTTTGACAAGAGGTAGAACTCATCGAAAATACCATTTCACCAGAAATCGCTTGTTATTGTTCAAGAGAAAAAAATTATTCAACTTATAGAGTTGACTCACCTTAAAATTTCAAGTCTGGTTTTTTCAAATTTCAGTATTTGAGTATTGTTTTTTGGTACATTACCTTATTTTGTTTTAGTGTGTAAACCAAACAGCATATGAATGTGCCAGAGCAGTATACAACCATGCACTGGCTTCCTTTCCTGGAAAAAAATCAATTTGGCTGCGAGCAGCATATTTGGAAAAGAATCACGGTACAAGAGAATCTTTGGAATCCTTATTGCAGAGGGCAGTTGCTCATTGTCCTAAGAATGAAGTAAGACAACGACATTATATTTGTTTTGTTATATAGGTTATAATCTATCTAATTTTCTTTTAGGTTCTATGGTTGATGGGGGCTAAGAGTAAATGGTTGGCTGGCGATGTTCCAGCTGCTAGAGGAATTTTGTCATTGGCTTTCCAAGCAAATCCAAACAGCGAAGAAATTTGGTTAGCTGCCGTTAAATTAGAATCTGAAAATCATGAATATGAGAGAGCAAGGAAGTTACTTGCAAAAGCTAGAGGTATTACCTATAAATTAAAATATACCAGGTGTAGAAGTATGAAACCTGAATTTCCCTATAGATGGCGCATCTCCATCTGACAGGTGACGAAGATTTTCAACACACATTAACCCAAGTTCCATATACCAGTATAAATAACCTTAAACATGTCAAGTTTGCGGACACCGTTGCTTTTCTGTCATCCTTTGAAAAAAATTGCTGTAGATTTGCATGTTTCAAGTGGTTCAAGAATTCAAAAGTTTTGATTTTGACTTAGAAACGAAGAGGGTTGAAAACCACCGAAGGAGTTCGCAGACAACGAATTGCAAGCCTTATTGAATGAAGACGACACCCAAACTCAACAAAAACTCGCGGATAAATTTAATGTGACTCTGAAAGCTGTCTCTATTCGTTTGAAAGCTATTGGAAGGATTCAGAAAGCGGGAAAATAGGTTCTGCATTAAGGCAGCAAGACAATCGAAAAACCACTTGTGAAATGCTGCTCGATAGACAAAAAAGAAAGTCATTTCTCCGTTGAATCATTACAGGTGATGAAAAGTATATATATTTTGAGAATCCTAAGCGTTATAATCATAGGCGATTCATAGACATTCACTGCAAGACCAAATAACTTTGAAAAAAAGCAATGCTTTATGTTTGGTGGCATCAGAAGGATGTAATCTATTATGAACTGCTAAAACCTGGTGAAATCGTTAACACTGATCGCTACTAACAGCAAATGATCAATTTAAATTGAGCATTTAGTGAAAAATGATAGGAAAATGGAAAAAGGCAACACAAAGTAATTTTGCCCCAGCACATTCACCAAAACAGGCCAGGGAAACGATCAAGGCATTTAGTTAGTAAATACTAGCGCATGCAGCTTATTGTCCAGACTTGGCTCCGTCTGATTATTATCTATTCACATCACTGAGATATGCTCTAACTGAAAAACGTTTCGAGTTGTTTGAAAATAGGTAAATAACTGGTTTGCTTCAAACGAAGAAATGTTTGTTTGGCGTGGCATTGATAAACTGGTGGAAAAGTGGGAAAAATGTATTAATAGCAATGGAAATTATTTTGGATAAAATATTTCTTATTATTTTAAAATAACAGACGTGTTATTTTTATAAAAAAAATTCCGGTTTCATACTTCTTCATCTGGTATACAAGAAGTACCCTATCTTACAAAGCAAAACAAGACAAAGTCTGCAAAATATAACTTTATTTCTTGGTAACTATTTGAATATCGGTGTCCTACAGATATTGATTAGATTTTTAATGTCGTTGAATTCAGCTGAGTCTCTTGAACAAAAAATGTGAAACCAGCATGCGGTGGTCTGTTTTAGTTAGGAGTTATGGGCCCTCAAAGTTCCAAAAATGGTCCATCTTCAGGACATTTTTTCCACCATAAAAATACTAAGTTTTATTTAGTTCAAAATTCATCTTCGAATATTTGCGCAATCATTCGCGATGTCACATATTTTGATTTCTTCTTTCAGCCAAAGTTTTTCTGTCTTGGGTTGTACTTTTATGCAATCGACTCTTTGTCCATTGCCGACATTCCGATATCTGTTAGAAGGCCCCTTTTTTAACCAGGTTTTTTATCACGTTCCGCTTGTAAACCTCTGTACCACTATTAGGTGTTACCTAGAATCTATTGAAATATTCAAAATATGTATCACTTTTGTTTAAATACCTCTGTACCACTGTTAGGTCTTCAGTTGTCTGATGATGGGATAGTCCATTTCCCGAAACTCGAGTCACAAGAAAATGTGTAATATATATTTTTATTGGTAGTAAAACATAGTAATTTTTACAATTTGTTTTAGTTATGAATCAATATAGATCTATTTTTATGAAACGTTCATTTGAAACATCTATATGATGATTTTGTAGAGCTGTTTGAACACAGCTTTTTGCAACTCACTAGTTAACTTTCTTTTAATATCAATAAATCGATTAAGTTAATGGATTACAGTTAACTGACTCATGATATTTACCTGTTTTTATTATCCCATATGTCTTGTTTAAATTATTTACTATTAGTAAAGAATTATTATGAACAAGAAGGAGGTTCCCTCATTGTAAAATCTAAGTCCATTTTGTTATTCATTACACCAAGGTCTTACAAATGAAAATTTATTCTGGAATTTTATAGAAACCGTTCAAAGATGTGTAAATTCGTTATTCTCAAACAACTCTGCTTTATGTATGTAGGGCTACGTATTACTGAGACTATCCTGAAAATACTCAGTTATTTTAAAATAAAAAATGTATTTTACTGTAATTTTTTTCTTAAGGTTCTGCTCCAACACCAAGGGTTTTAATGAAAAGTGCGAAACTTGAATGGTCTCTAAACGACACATCTGCAGCTCTCAAACTACTTGATGAGGCGCTCAAAGTTTTTCCTACATTTCCTAAACTATGGATGATGATGGGTCAAATTCATGAACAATTGGATGAATTATCCAGAGCATTCGATTCATACAATTCAGGGGTAAGATACGATAATTTTGATTGAATGATTATCCTCACTAATGAACCTTACTTGCACAGATCAAGAAATGTCCTGATTCTATTCCTCTGTGGATCCTTTTATCAAGATTAGAGGAAAAAAGAGGACTTTTGATTAAAGCTAGGTCTGTTTTGGAAAGAGCCAGGCTGAAAAATCCAAAGAATGATATTTTGTGGTTAGAAGCTATAAGAGTAGAATTAAGGGCGAATATGAAAGACATCGCCAATTCTATGATGGCTAAAGCTCTACAAGAATGTCCCACGTCAGGTTACTTATGGGCTGAAGCAATCTTCATGGAAGCAAGGCCACAAAGAAAATCAAAATCGGTAAGTTTCCTCTTTTAGATTAGAAATTAGTTATCAAAGCACACAAAATTTGATCAAAAAGTATCTATTTTATGACTAAGGACATAAGTTTTTCACTCTGGGACTTTTCAAGCAGCAGGTAATAAAAATTGTCAAATATAGGAGGTGTAGTGTGTTATAGTGCAAATGTATTGACAGGATTTGTTAGGGAAAAATGTTTGGATTTAGGCCAAAAAAAATTGCAGTAATTTTTCATCAATATGATGTCATCCTCAGAATATTATCATTAATAATGAAATCTCCAAGGAATGTTTTCATTAATAGTTTATATTTATTGCATTCACTAAAAAGTTTTGAACTTGATTTTACAATAAATGCACTTGTGCATGTGAAATCAATATGTCACCGGAGATCTTTTTTGTAGAGTTTATTTTAACTGTATCCAAAGGTTCTAACATGATTTCTTAAGGATTGCCCCATTTTGGTTGAAATCTAGACGAATCTAGAATTTAATCACTGAGAATTTTTTTTTTGTTCAATTCCAAACTAACGTTTACATTTAATTCTGCATTGGGACTAGGCAATTTAACTTGAAATGTTATAATAGTTATATTGCACAAAGCTTGTGGCAGTGAATGAACTCTTACATTACCATTAGCAAGGGAATTAAATAGATTTTCGTAGGTGTCTTGATTACTTACACTTTTGTTTTCACAACAACTGTTCCGTCATACCATCAGTTTAAATACTTACCTGATGAAAAACAATTTTCCTGGATGCAATAAAAATTTAACAGTTTTTATTTTATAAATTTTAAGAAACCAGTTAATTATACATATTTATGAAACTACTATCTATTTACAGGTTGATGCCTTGAAAAAGTGCGAACATGACCCCAACGTTTTATTGGCAGTAAGCAAGCTTTTCTGGGCAGAAAGAAAAATTGGCAAGTGTCGAGATTGGTTCCAGAGAACCTTGAAAATTGAATCAGATTTAGGTGATGCGTGGGCTTATTGGTATAGATTTGAACAACTCCATGGTACAAAGGAACAGCAGCAAGATGTTAAACAGAGATGTCTGACTACAGAGCCGCATCATGGAGAACTTTGGTGTTCAATTTCAAAGGATATCAAGAATGTAAGGCTAAACAATGAGCAAATCCTCGAAGGTGTGGCCAAAGCTGTTCCAATACCCACTTAAGAATGTTATATAATTCAATAATGTTAGTAAATAAAAAAAAAATATTTGAAAAATAAAATTTTATTATACAATATATTTACAAATTACTTACATCAAAAAAATATATTTTTTCAGAGAGCATGATAATCACTTAGTTCAAAAACTTCCTTACAAAATATATACAAGTTGGAATTATCCTTTTAAACAGATTCTAAAAATAGAACTTTTCTTTAAAAATGAAAAATATCACCAGCAATTTTCTGAATAAAAATATTTAACAAATTATAATTAATCTCCCAATCAGATGTATAATGGTCAAAATAAATATCAGTCTTTGGAAATTTTCGTGAAAATCTAACTGATTGAGCAAAATATTTTCAATCTCAAGAGGTAGATCACAATACAACGGTCGAGTTTGATTCTTGAAAATTGTTAAATATTACCACAATGACTACCCTTTACGAATTATTTGGTTTATAAAATGGAGTAAATAGAAATAGCTTAGTTTCGTAGTCTTAGTACATTGTAGTAAATGTAGTGAGACTACAAATCTCGGGTCAGAGTAGCCTCAAAAATAAAATAGAGATGAAAAACTGAGTGATTTCTTATTTATTCTATTTTTAAAATGAACTATCACTACTACATCCAATATTGTTTGCTTTATGTTTATGTAAACTGACTTGATAAAAATGTTGAGTGTTGAGTTTTTAAGTAGAAATGATATGAAAATGAGTGATTTTTCAAATATTGATATAGAGTTCCAGACTTTATGATTAAATTAACAATTGTAAACTCTATCCGGGGTCCTTGTGGTAATATTTTCTGAAAAATTGGTTATGTTTGTTCATTTCTATAGTTGAAAAAATTAATGTATAATAATCCAAAATATTATCCTTACATTTGAAAAGTAAATAGAAACCAGAAGTACCTTAAATATAATGGAAGATCCTAGATAAAATGTTTAGTGAAAAAAATTTATTGTCAAGTTTTAGATATGTTTATGGCATATGAGGATAGTTCCAGAACTTACTGGACATATAGATGATAGTTTTTGTTGGAAAAGAATCGCCACGGAAAAAATAGCTGTTTTCAAAGCTTAAATTATAACTCTACCTCGTATTAATGAAGCTGTTGAAATTAGCAAGTTAAACATCGCTGGATCGACTAAATGAGGTAATTTAGTAATTGACGTTGACTGTCAATTACCTATTAAAAACTTAGGAAGCTAAGTTCTTCATAGGTGCCATGATTACTTACACTAAAACAAACTAGGTAACAAAGCCAAGTCATATGACTTAATACCCAATGGTCAACCACTGCAACTCTAAGAAGAAAGAATTGCCAAAATAAAGGAAATGTCATCATAAAAGATAACCATAAATTAGATCAGGATCCTCATACATATTTGATTTAGAGAAGAATTTAATGAATGGGACGAAATTTACATAAATAGAGAAACATTTGTCAATTTGTTTCTTTTTTCTAACAAATCCCTTATTGGAATTCCACATTTGTTTTTACCTTCGCCATTCAGGAAAGAGATAATGAATGGGTAGAGATTCATCAAAAGTTCGACTGGATCAATAAAGACAGTATTGTATCATTGTATAAGGAGTTCACTGTGCCTTAATTCTTGGATTAAGGGACTATTTTGAGAAATTGGATGGTTGATACTAAAAACAGACATCGAAAATCTACCACCTAAATGGGAAGAAATGTACATAAATAAAGAAACTTTTCGCAAATTATTAAATTGTCTTTGTCAGGTCTTTCTAGGACTTACCCTTATAAAAATTTAATCTTCAGGGAATAAAAAAAATATCCAGAAGAACTAACTATTGTGCTTCAAACCTTTTCGATAAATATACTCAAACTTCTATCAAATATTTCTTTTTTTTCTAACAAATCCTTCATTGAAATCTGACAAAACTTCTTCATTCAATTTATCTTCACCATCAGAGATAAGACAAAAGAAACAAAGAGATCCATTGGATTAATAATCCAGAATACCACTTGTATCTTCAAACCAAATTTTTTTCAAGAAAAAGAACTAGGGTTACAAATTGTCATGTAAGGCGAGATACAATCTATGTAAGTTGGCAAAGAAGCTGACAATCACTCCTTATTTAGATAAGGAGTCAGTGCAGATATAACCTAAACACATTTCCAGAAATGAACTTGATCCTGATAGCTTTTAGATAATCAACAGACAATGTTGAACAAACCTGAGTTCCAATATCATCCTGAGGTTCTATGCACCAAATTTAGGCCCCTTGGATTTTTTTCTGTTTTCCAAATTAAAAAAAATAGCTATGTGATAAAAGGTTTTCTAGGACTATCCTTATACAATTAAAATCTTTAGAGAATAAAGTATATGTAAAAAGGAACTAACAATTTAGTTGTCTTCAATTTTTTTCTAGTTTCCAAATTGAACAAATGGCTATGTGATAAAATATTTTCCAGCAATGACGTGGAGTTGAGGATTAAGGGCTACTTTGAGAAACTTGATGTTTCTCACTACAAACACACTATTAAAAATGTAAAATCTCCTATCCTGCTAGGAGAGAATGAATCTACAGAAATGAAAATGATTTTTCCAAATTTTTGTCAAGTTCCATACTATCCTCATAAAACTTTAGGGAAGAAAGGTACAAAAGAGGTAATTACAGCGCTTCAAACCTTTTCAATAAATATTGCACTTAAACTTCCTTCAATTATTTTTTCTTATTTTTTTTACACCGATCCTTCATTGGAATCTCTTCTTCAGTCTTCATACTATCACCATTCAGTGGTTCACACTCATCAGGAGTTCCACACTTTTTGCAATAATCTTTAGCATTTTTGTATTTATCTTCGGTCTTCCTTTTTAACTTTTTTTTGTCTCTACCTTTTGAAATTTTCGATTTACGATAGCTGTGTTCCAATTCTTCTTCCTTATCTGATTCATCGATATCCAAATTTTGCATGCTTGTTTGCACAGCTACATCGGTGGATGTCCGAGACTGCCTACTTGATCTGTTGGGTTTTTCACCCCCTGATACGGCCGAGTTGACTGAACTCTGAACCAAATTTTTTATTTCTGGACAGGATGAGTTCTCACTTTCAGATCCAGAATCATCAGAGTTGGAATAGTACCCAATTTGTTTCAAATCCTTGTTTCTGTTAAATACTTCAATATCTTTAGAATATTTTTTTTCCTGACTATAATCCTTATTCATGTACTCGTCAGAAATCGAAGTCGAAGATATATCACCTATCTGCTGCCGTAGAGACTGAATCATAAGCTGATCGTTCAGGTCCAAATTATTCGCGTTACTTACCCTCATGTTGAATTTACTTTCTGAAATGGTAACAGAAACATTCTCGTCCTCACTACCGCTTATTGTTCTTGGACCATGAGATCTCAACTTGCTGTTGTTAAATAGATCCGAAAGCTGTTGGCCATCTAATCCTGCATTGGCCGTTCTTCGGCCGAGATTGGGCCTGAATCCTCTGCAACTATCGGTGTTCGTGAGAGCATTAATAAGTTCCATGTGTGAATCTAGGCTGGTATGGCTACCTTGATTCGTAGAGTTCCTTCTAGAGGACCTCCTGGAGTGTCTACTCCTTGACTTTCTTGTGTGCCTCTTTTCTCTTCTATACCTGCTACCGTTTCTTACTTTCTTTACTGCTTTCAATTCAGCTATTTGAACGGAAAGTTGACTATCTCCGGAATTACACCTACTCTCTATGCTAACGTGTCTCAAACTGACGCTAACCTCAGAATCAGGTTGATTAGGTACTGCACCCCTTCGATAAATGAGCTTTCTTAAATTTTCCACCCAAGATGTACTAAGCTCATTACTGGATGCACTATTTGGGTCAAAATCGAGTCCTACAGGATCTGAATGGTTCTGATCCTCAATAGAAATTTTAGCACCCTCATAATATTTCTTCCTCTTTGCAAAAGCGTTAGCAATTACCTTGTGTTTTTGATGTTTAACAGGAATCTCCTCTTCCCAGTGAAATTTTCTGGAAATTGAAAGAAATGTTGAATATTTTAGATGATACTTAAATTAATAATAATATATACGGCGTTTGTTAAGGTTGCTTCAAGTAGTAATTTTAGATAAACTTCTTATTCTGCTAACTTGAAGTCATAACGTGCAACTCCTAAATTAAGGAAAATAAAGAAAGATTTGAAGAATTATTAGGAGTACAAATAAGTTTCCGCCGTTTTATTGTAGATGGCGCGGCACGGAGTTTCGGTTAGCTTTCGCAGATGATAACCGGCTTAAAAAATAATTTGGACATTCAAGAACAACATAACCTATTAATATCATTGATTTTATATTGGTAAAATATAATTTTTATAAGTTGAAAATGTCAAAATTTGAGCCAAGTAAGCGTCATTTGCGGGAAATATTAGTTTACTTCTTTAATTTAAAGAAATCTGCTGCTGAGGCGCATCAATTGCTCGTAGAAGCATATGGTGAGGGTGCTTTGAGTGAGAGAACATGTCGAGGGTGGTTTCAAAAGTTTAAAAACGGTAATTTCGACGTAGAAGACAAAGATCGCAGTGGATGGCTAAAAATTTACGAGGATGCAGAATTGGAGGAAGATTCATCTCAAACACAAAAAGAACTTGCTTAGAAATCACTCAGCAAGCAGTCTCACATCGTTTAAAATCGTTAGGAATGATTCAAATTTAATTTGTGTTAAAAAACGGCGGAAACTTATTTGTACTCCTAATAATATTTTTTAAACTTTGGTGATTAGATCAGATATCTACCTTTTAGGTGCTTCTCAATCTCCCTTTACTAATTTTTTTTATCATTTATGCATTTATTCTTTATTATTATTCCTTTTTATGAATGAATATACAGAGTGGTTCACCTTTTTGTAAAATAACTTTAATATTTAATAGAATGTTCAATTTAAGATTACCCTGAGACTAGAACCAATTAAGGAACACTCTTTATGTACTAATACAATGGACTACAGCACTAAAATTCAAGTTTTGAAGAATATGTTTTGGGTAGACAGAATCTTTCCAGCCCTACTTCAAAAGGGCATGGATGTGTTGATTCTGCATCTGCTAAAATTATTTAAAACAAGTCTGGCTTGCGGGTTATCCTCACAAGCTGGACATTAACTAAAGTGATCCATACACCAAAGGTGCGACGAATAGAACCGGAACCCTCATCGTTCAGACCAATAAGTTTGACATCGTTCTTGCTGAAGAGTCTTAAAAAGGTGATTGATGTCCATATCAAGACGAAGGTGCTAATTGACAGTCCCCCTAACCCTCATCAATACGCCTACCAGGAACATCGGCAGAACTTGCATTACACAATTTGGTCGTGAAATTAAACCAATCTCTCGATAATTGAGAGATGCCACTAACAGCGTTTCTAGACATTGAAGATGCTTTTAACAATACACTGCCGGCTTCTCTCGCTGAGGCTATTTTTGCGAGAGGAATCGACCTCCTAATTTGTAGATGGATACAGACAATGTTATGCGGCAGAATAATAACGACCTCATACCAGGGTGAGATCTTCGAGTTCAAGGCTGTAAAGGGCTGTCCGCAGGGGGATACTCTCTCACCCTTACTGAGGACCCTTCTTGTCGATGACCTGCTAGTGATCATCTCGCTGTGGGGAGTCGACGTTCAAGCATTTTCTGATGACCTGGCAATCAAGGTGAAGCAGAATGAACTCAAGACTAGAGTCTTTCTGGCTGCGTCATTCTTGCCTGAAACATTCGAAGGTGTTCCTTGGAACAGCTTCGGACAAAAAGATGGCGGACCTAGCGCTAGGTCTAGATAGGGCCAAACTAAGAACACTTGTCGGAATTATGACTGCAGGCTGAAAGTGCATTTGCACAAAATCGGTCTGGCTGAAGACGATGAATGCAGGCTGTATCTTGAGGACACTGAAACAGCCATGCACATCGTTTCAGAGTACCCAGCAGTGAGTCGCATCAGATTCAAGGTCTTTGGTCAGGCTTTTACATCCCACTGCGAACTGAAAAAATTACCCCCGAACAAGATTATAAAATATAAATTAGAGCTGAACCAGAATAGTTCATGCGAACGCAGTGGTAGGGTGGACAGGCGCGCACTCACTATAAATAATAATAATAATATGTTTTGGGTATTACTCACCTCCTTATGTATCGTTCCCAAGCATGCATCGTGGCTTCGCACCAAACCCAAGAAGCCATGGCCAAACCTACTCCAAATGCTGCTAGTAACTGTAACTGCAACATAGCAACACTTGGTCTATTTTCTTGCTTACAATGCGAATGGTCTGTGCTGAAGCTAGTCAACTTACACCTAGAAAAATATCACAATAAACTTTGTCCGAAATCAAATTAATTCACCATCTTACATAACATAAGCGCTAAGACTCTCTTCCCATTCTTTGTCATGAGTGTAAATATAATGGTGATAAAAGAAGGTTATAATGCAGAATATCACCAGCAGAGTGGCGAATATGGACATTCTAATGATGGTGGATTTAATCTTGCTATTAGAATGTTGCGAAATCACTTCTTGGCTTTCAACCCTCACTTTCACCAACAGAATGAGTCCTGAAATATTATTAACTGAGTATTCAAAGTTGATGCTAAATGTCCTTAATTTTACCTCTGATGATAATATAGCCACCAATCAGCAAAGCTGCTGTTGAAGGCGCAAGTAAAAGTCCTATTCTAGCAGCTTTGTTAATAAAACCGACAAAACATATTCCAGTAACATAGTCTGCATCTATTTCTCCAATAGCCATCGTAGTTATTGTTAGGATAAGTGGTAAACTCCATGCCACTAAGTGAAAGTATGCTCTCTTCTTATGAACTTTTTCTTGTGTCTTACCTGTGCAAAAAATTTGGGAAATTAACAAACCGAATAAATGTGACTAAATAATGAATATATATATAAATATAAAAGTATAAATAAATTTGAAAATTTGGATGATGTCCAAAATGCCATCTGGAGATATTTTGCTCAAAAACCTATTGATTTTTATCGGTCCTGCATTAGAAAATTTGCACACTAGATGGCAAAAAGTTGTTGATAACGTTATTGATTAAAAACGAAAACTAATTAATAATTTAATTTAAGAAAGCGGCACGACTTTCGGGCTCCCCTAAATTTGTTGGCAATTTTGCATTTATTACTATTATTATAAAAGCAATTTTTGGTAAAATAGTTTATTTTGATTTTTTTAGGCGACTTGATCCATGAAAAGCTCGTAAAATCAATGATAAGGCAGCACCGGACCTTTATTTTATGAATAACTGTCCAATAGTTTCCAAAAGTAAACTATGACAATTCTTATGGGAGATGCAGAAATCGACAAGACACTTTATACAGCCATAAATGTCCTTTTTCCTATATTATCCTATTGTATGAAGAAGAAAAGTAATGAATAGTGTAATATTATTTTGAAAGTAATAATATAAGTTTAAATTTCTTCAATTCCACTTACCCAATGCTTGAAGAGAACTCATGTACCAGGAATAACAGAAAATCACGAACCAAACTATTCCAGCCATGGCAAAGTAATACACCAAAACAAAAACCATAACACATGACAAATTTTCATTTGCACTTGGTTCCGATTTCCTCAAAGTTCCATCCCTCTTACAAACTATATCTTCGTGTGTTTCTGGACTCAAAAATTGTATGAACCATCCAATGTAAGAAATGAAGAAACATACGTTTATGTAGAATATTGCCAGGGCTGGATATTTGTTGGCCGCATTCCAGTCAATGAGAAAAGTGACGATTGTAAAGAGGGTGCAGAGTATGCAGACAGTGCTACAATAACCAATCAGTTTATGTATTTGGTGATGCTCTGTTTCTGTGTAGAAAGAATCTTTACATTTCAAACCACAGCCTTCAATTCCTAAAAAAAATTGATGTAAAACTTATCAAATACAGTTATTAGACAAATAAATTACATGAAAAATTTTTTCTTTTTAATTTTAAAGGTTTTGCAAGTAGAGTGACTTCTCCAACAAAGTAAGCAGAAGTTATTCATGACTGAGTTGTTAAACATCTATAGCACTATCAAAAATTAAAATGATAACAAAACAGAATGATATTCGAAATTTTATTTCAGTACAATCATACTCTTTTTTTAGATTCAACCCTTATGAGGGTGATCCAGCTGATGAAAAGATTGGAGAATCAAAGACAGGTAACATCTATTTTTTTAATAAGTTTTATGAATCCAGTGATGAACTCTGGATGGAATATGCATAGTTCAAAAAATAAACTGTAAATTATTATTTGAGAAAACAAAAAAAAAACGATATTTTCCTCTTAGAAAAAAATATTAGTCAAGTATATTTTGAGAAAATCAAGGTGTCCAAATTGATCTTTACCCATATGAGTTGTTTGAATAACGTTCAATATTATATTTCTACTCCATAAATGAAATAAATTCACCTACCTTGATAATACCATTCTTGTTTATCAGTCTTTATTAAAGGATCCATGCAATATCCAGTGGTATTGAACTTCATCGTATGTACGTCATTTTTACATTTGGAAGGAAATAATTGAACATTATTACAGTTCAATAGTTCAGGAAAAACTGAAGAGTTCAAAAATATTTTACAGTGTTCATATGTAATCTCACACATTTCCCTCGATGGTAGATTAACCTTATCATCATGACAATTAGGCATATACAAAGCACATAAGAAAGGTTGTATAACAGCCCAACATTTGGGAATATATCGTAGATACTGATAAAACAAGAGCAATTGCTCTTGAATCTTCTCTTGAGTCTCTAAGTCTGTCAAATTAACTGTTGTTGATTTGTAAGGTAACTTAGCTCCAAGGCAAGTACTGTAGTTTAATGGTTCACAATTTGCAAGTCTGGGACAATAATCCAAAGGCATATCATAATGAGGATCCAAGAATCTATCAGACTTTGATATTTTTAGTTCTCTGTGCCTTATATAAGCGAATGTACCTGCTACTGCATTATTTTGAGGTGGCAAAGATTCTCTTGAACGTTTGGTGATGGTGGGTAATTTATAAGCCAATATTCCTCTGCTGATGAGAAACAGACAGTAAGATAAGTAGAGTACCTGCATCCTTGAGTCTTCACAAATAAATCATGGAACAGTATCTCAATAAACTTATTATCTGCAATCACGTTAAATTCTCATTGCAAAACAGTTGAATAATAAAGACAAAAACTTTACAGAATGTTTTTGTCACTGAAGTATACAGGCACTATTGTATTTTTCAACATTGTTCAAGGTATGAAACAGGTAGAAGGCTTTAAGTTAAAAAAACGAAAGAAAAACTGTTGAGGAACTAAAATTAACTCAAAGAAAGAGGACCACACACTATTAAAAAAGAAAGTAACAACAACAAAACCCTGCTCTTGCGCTCTGTTAGACCACCCGCATGGACCAGTGGCGGCATTAGAATGAACTACAAATACCTTATTTCATTTATTTCTCATACTGTAATATCTTTTGTCCTATGTTATGAGAGAGCAGAAAAATAACAGCTTTTTCAAATGCTTAACTAATAATTGAATATTTATATTATCTACGAATTTTACATTTATATATGAAAAGATTCTTTTGAAATATATATCGTACGCCACTGCATACAACAATCAGAACTTTTTACCTTGGAATTATTTTCACATCACCCACATAAAAAGTTAACCCTACTTTTTCGATGTTTTCTTCAAAAAGAAAATATGTATTGGATAAAAATTATCATAGTAGTAGCTTTAGTTTGTCTCACAAATGCTACTTTGAGCCCTAAATCAAAGAAAAAGCAGACTGTAACAGAAAAGCCTGTACAGAAGAAAACTATCAAATCTCATAATGTTGCCATTAAGGGCCCCTTGAACGAAACTGTATTTCAGAGAAATCTGGTAAACGATGGCCCAGTATGGGCTTCGGAAATATTGAATAATCATCAGGGCTATTTTCGGGAAACTGATGAATATAACTTTGACGGTATCGTTTTAGGTTATGTCACACCGGTAATGGTTAAGGATTATTATTACATTTGATTGTTTCTGATATTGAATTTTTAGTGGAATAATCATGGCTATGACATTGCTAAAATCTTCGGTAACAAGTTTACCCACATTAGTCCAGTCTGGCTACAAATAAAGAGAAATGGGGCTCTCAATTATGAATTGGGTGGGACCCACGATATCGATGTTGACTGGTTACTAACTGTTAAAAATGCCGGGAGAGAAAGAAAATTAAAGAGTATTCGCCTATTTCAAGATTTATCATAAGATGTTAATCTGGTTCCTTTTAGTTGTACCCAGAATACTATTTGAAGGGTGGTCAGGTCAAGACTTCATAAATTTGATGACTAAGGCAGAAGAAAGTAAAGCGTTCATAGATATGCTTTTAGAATCTTGTAAAAAGTGGCATTTGGATGGATTTGTTCTTGAAGTATGGGCATCATTAGCCAATAGAATCCAGTATGATCTCATTATCGACTTTATAAAAAATATTGGTCTGTAATTCTTGTCTAAAATATTTCATTCGCTCAAAAATGGAATTTTAGGTGATAATTTAGCCTTGGAAGGTCTCGATACTATTTTGGTGATACCACCCAAAAGGGGAAAAGAATTTACTTTTACTGGAAATCACTTTGATGATTTGTACGAACATGTCACTGCCTTTTCTTTGATGACCTATGATTTTTCCACTATATACAGACCAGGCATGAGTGCGACATTTATTTTTGTGATAAGTCTCCTGATTTTGTATGTTTTCAGGTCCCAATGCACCTTTACCTTGGATAGAGGATTGTGTAAAACAACTCACTTCAAATCTACATAAACGATCCAAAATTTTATTGGGTCTAAATTTTTATGGAAATTTATACACGGTGAATGGAGGTGGTCCAATAGTATCTCATGAGTACTTGAATTCTCTTAAGAAATTCAATGGAGAATTGAAATTTGATACTAGCAATGCTGAAAATTATTTTGATTATGAGTAAGTACTAGCACAGATGCAGGGAAACTGTGCTTAATATCCTGAGTTTTATTCTGTTTTCTAATGAACCATGATTTTACAGATTTAGGTGTAGGTTTTCTCTTCATATTTGTATTTTAGCAAATCTAAAAAAAATATTTTTGAAATAGTTTTTTTCCACAGGAGTGAAGGTAACAGATACCTTGTTTTTTATCCAACACTGCAGTCTATTGAAACAAGAATTGAACTTGCTAAAGAATTAAAAACAGGTATATCAATTTGGGAATTAGGCCAAGGACTCGATTATTTTTACGATTTGTTATAAACTGTATTAAAAAAGTAAATTTGTTTTCATATTAATGTGTGGATTTATTCTGACAATTAATGTATCAATGAATTTTCATTAATGAATTGACTTTGTGAAAATTTTGAATAAGATGAAGATTCTCTACAAAAAGTATCTAGTTTTGATGGAGTATTAAATTCATAGAATCAGTTATATTGAAAAATAAATTGTGGAATGGACGGTTTTACCTATGGAATTTATCGAGTGCTCGGGTGCCAGTTGCCATTGGTTTTACGAGGTTGTAACGTCTCGCCTGATCCCTCATTATTGCTGGGGTCGTTTCTACATAGTGGAGGTGGTTCTGTTGTAAACTAAGGTGTCGCCATTACGAGGCTCTTTCAAGATTGGCTGAAACTGATACACTTAAAATGTGCGGTAGATTTTTTTTAAGATTTCATTGTCACAGACACAACAAACAATGACGTACAAGTCGGATTGACGGTGCTCATACCAGGATCAGTTGAGGCATCAATCTTGAGGTTATATTAGTTCATGAGACTGCGTTCGGGTGGATGGATAAGAAGCTCTTCCGGCGTGTGAGTTGCGTCTCAAACAACTCGGTTACTGACCATGCAGAGCCAGTAGAGGTTGAAGTGCTTCGCTGTTACCAGTCAGATGATTTTAGGTTTTCGAACTGAAGCCCAAACTGGAAGCTGATGGGTTCATCTCTTCGAAGGGGTTCTAGCAACGCGCGATGATAAGGCGGAACCTATTACACTTTCTGCCTCTTGGGGCAGACTGTGGAGACTGCTAACTAGTCACTTGGTGAAAGAGCTACGCTCACATGCCAGTACACTAACTGGTAGAATTCACGTGTTACCACCTGTTATATATAACAGGTGGTTAGCACGGTCAGACAGGGTGAGCTGCCCAACGGGTAAATGAAAAGAAAAACAGAAGAATGAAAGTGTGAGTAACAATTGCGATCTAGCCTGGCGAAAGTTCGCTTCTAAGCCATTTTGAAATGCGAGGTACGAGTTTTAATAGCAAGGTAAACATGATCGTTGGAACTAGCGCGCAAAAATTACGTACCCAAAGGCCTTAAAGTGTCGGTTTTTGTCTCGCGTGCGAAGACGCCTAAGGAATGTTAGAAAGGTGTGTTCAAAGTAAAATATAAAACGTAATAACTTTTATTAAATAAAATAAATAAAACTAATTTACTATAATGAAGTATGAGATAAAATGATATTGATGCATGTTACAATCCTACTCAAGAAAAAAAATTAATTGTAGTAGATATAATTGAAGACCTATGCAGCTTCTACTTCTTTTGTTTCTTGGAACTGCCTCATGCCCATCATTGACTGAGGGCCTTGAATTAGCCTGTACATCACAGCCCAACTCAGTTTTGCAGGAATGAAGCTTAAAAATAGAATATGTAAATAAAACTGAAATGTTAGCTATGTATAAAAATGAAAAAACAATGTCATGTCAAGCATATCTTAATACATACTTTTTCAAAGGTAGTACATATCTGGAGTATCCTGGCATAGTTACGAATACTTCTCTATTTCTAATTGCAGTCACAATTCTTTTGGCAACATCTTTTGGTTCAAGCATCTTCATAGTTTTTGGTTTACATCCAGCAAACATTCCAGTGTTTATGAAAGATGGACAAATCAGAGTCATGTATATTTTGTGATGTCCGTGAGTCTAAAATTATTAAATTGTCTATTTGTTATTTATGTTATTATTACGAGTCTTATATTTAAGTAATCTTATCCCCTTTCATTACTTCTATATGAATAATATTTTTACTATACCTTGAGTTCAGTCAAAAGGCTTTCGTGGAAGCCAATCGTGGCATGCTTAGTTGCGCTGTAATCAGTACATTTATAAGTCCCAAGCATACCAGTCACACTTCCAATTGTAACTATATGTCCCTTTTCTTTCTTTATCATATCAGGTAAAAAGGCTTTGGTAGTCTGAAATAAAAAATGAGTTTCTATTTTATTATTGTTGTATATTATAATCTACTAAAATTTTCAAGTTAAAAGATACAACTACCATTCCATACATCTTGAAGAGCACGAATTTTGATTTCTGAGCTTACACATGGTTTTTTCTTAATAAAAAACGGATAAAATTATTGATTACCTATACAGAATGTCCCTGAGTAACAAGCTGATACTCACTCCTGAGACACAAAGTGTTAAAATTGAAAAAAATAATTCGTTTTTGCACTAATAACAAAATTGCTGAAGACGTTTCGATGCAACTCAAATCAGCCACATTTTTTGTTGACAGTTATTTTTCAATGTTTCTTGACTGTTTCAAATATTTTCAGTAGTATAGATAAAAAAATGATTTGATATTAAAATGACCCCAACTTGGACACCACTGACATATTCGGAGATTTTATAACAGAATTCAAATTCTTGAAGATCATTCTTCAAAAATGATACTGGCCGAAAGTTCTAGAACCCACCGTTGTCGAGAAAATCGACCACCAGTGTTTTCGATACAAGCATTCATCCTTTGCCTCAAATTTCCCAGAACTCTCAAACAATTTGTTGGTATGTAATTTTTAAGGGGTCGCGAAAGCGGCAATAGCCGAAGAACTTGTGGTTTTTATATTTCTGCTTGTCCTAATCAAAGAGCTCTATCTCATATAATATTTGGAAGAATATATAATAGTCTATGCATAGTTAGTTACCAGAAAGATATTCATGAAGATCATACAATCACGACCGCAGAAACACCGCGAACAAACCAGCTGAGAAGAACAGGCTGGATTCCGAGGCTGCACTGACCAAGTCTTCTCTCTATGTCAACTGCTGGAAGAAAGAATTAGATGTGGAAAGCAAACAGTCCTAGTGTTCATCAATTTCAAATCCGCCTTCGACTGCGTTCACTGGCCCGCGTTCTGGATGGCATTGGAGTCCAAACACATACCACCGAAGCCAATCCAACTCCTTCAGTCGGCATACAATGGTTTGACTAGTCAAGTACGAAAACGAAACGAACTGTCTGGACGGCAAACGCTTCAGACAGTTCATGAGAAGAACATTTGAGGGAAGGTGGGGTGTCCAGTATGGCTCCGACCATTTCATCACGGACTTGATATTCACTGACAACAGCGCCATCTTTGCCGACTCAGATGCGGATGCCACTAATATCATTATCGTATCCTACACATTGCACAATCTTATGGCCTGAAGATCAATGCGTAAAAGACCAAGGCTATGACTTCGGATGGATCTCAGGCAATCGTCCAGCTCCGCAGGGTCCAAATCGAACAAGTAAAAAAATTTAAAGATCTAGGCTTGCTGGTTCAGGAGAAGAAAATGGCCTGTACCCCTGAAGACGCCCCCCATCACATTGTAGCTTGACGCGCTGGGGGCCCTTATCTTGACTAAGATCCTAGTTTCATCTCGGTGAACTCTCGCAGCACAGAGCCTCACCCTTAAAACAAACGTACTCTACTCTATTGCAGTAAATCTCCGGATTTTTTTGTCCAATGACCGAGTGCGTTATGTAGCATACTGCGTTACGTCGGGAGGATACGTATTCGTACAACCTGGCCACCCAATTGGTGTTGGACTCGAGGGGGCAATGGTTGAAAATCCGCATGCTGGACTAGAATGGTATTCCATTTATCTGTTCGCAGAAACTAATGTTCAGTGTATCTTGAGAAGTGCTTCACGGTTTAGCGGGACTTGACGGTTCGTGGGTCTTGACAAGCACTGCAGAGCCAGTAGAGGTTGGATAGTGCTTCGCTGCTACTAAATACGGTGTAGGTTTTCGGACTGAATCCGAAACTGGAAGCTTGGTGGGTTCAACTCTTCGGAGTGGTTCTCGCTAATGCGCGATGATAGGGTGTATCCTTATCACACTATTTGCTTCCTAGACAGATTGTGGAAACTGCTGAGTAGTCACCTGGTGAAAGAGTCACGCTCACATGCCAGTAACCTAACCGGATGTACCCTTGAAGTCCACAGCAGGGCGGGGCAGGTCATGGTTGCGTTCGCTTTCCTTAAGTGGTGCATTTGGAGGAAAGGCAACATATCACTCCAGACAAAGATCCGTCTCTTCAGAACGCTCATCATACCGGTTCTCCATTTGGCGCCGGGATGCGGACCCTGCTAAAAGCGACCTGAACAAGCTCGACGTTTTCCAAATGCGATGTCTTCGGCAGATCCTCGGAGTTTTCATCCGAGATCATCTTCGAAACGACTTCATACTGGAGAAATGCGACCGCTTCCAAGAAGACATGGACGAGGCACGTTGAAGAGGATGTATGAAAGCAGCGCCTTAACATCTAAGAAGAAGGAAGAATTATAATTGAAAACGGATCTGAAGACACCGACTGATGTTCAGATAGAAATTCAGGAAATTTTATGAGGCTCCCTTGGAATTAGTCATTTTCATAGGTCGAGCAGAGAGTGGTTAGAAATCCAGAATATTATTCGGTTATAAGATGGAAAAAATGACGCTATTGAGATAAAGACAACAGGTACTTGGACGAACATAAGCATCGAGATGATTACACGCTCAATACTGAGAAGGAGTTGAAGGGAAGATGAACCCCAGTCACAAGAAAAATCTGAAACACAAAATATCTCTCAATCTAGCAGTTTCGCTTATAATTTGTCTCAAAAATTAACCAGAATTTGAAGATGTTAAACCGGATGTCAAATAAGAATCGGGAGAAGCCAATTCAAACGAAAACATTCCATTGCGCTCGCATGTGTCAAACAACAAACAAAAGCTGCATGATGCATAAGACGATATACCATTGTCAATGAGGAATTAACTGAAAATATATGAAAAAAGGAAAATAAAGTTACGAGTGACTATGATGAAAAGGAAGATTACTCACTGAAGAAAATTAGAAAAAATGAATAAACAATTTAGTGATTTAGAAGATTGAGAACCAGTAAAAAGGGAGAGGAAACGACAGAATAGAAAGTGATGAGGAAGAGGACTATTTTGATGAGCTCAAGAAGAAAAAAACAGCATTTCAAGCCATGGAGAAAGAGAAAACTAAAACAGTGGTCAAAACTGAAGTAAAGGAAAAAAGAAAGATGATGGAATAAAGTGGACCTTCCTTAACACAAAGAGCCCGTTTTTGCTCCAAGTTAAAAGCCTTCACCATCAGCCAACGTGAAACTGTTCTATGATGGGAAAGAAATTAAAATATCCCAGACTGTTGAAGAAGTAGCAGTTTTTTGTGGTAGAATTTTAGATCATGATTATACCTCCAAAAATATATTCAACGAATTTTTCTCCAAAGATTGGAAAAAGGAAAGGACCAAAATAACAGATTCGAATAAGTGTGATTTTAAACAAATACAAACCTTTTTCAAAGAAGAAAGGACGATGTTGAAAAAAAATGTTTTCTATACAACTGAAGGGCACAAAGGAAATATTAGTAATTTCAAAATAGAGCCTCCAGATTTATTCAGAAATAGAATAAAATTCCCTTGTGTGAAAAAACTTAAGAGAAGAGTAGAACAGAAGAAATTCCAACTTATTGTATAACTGCACCAATTAATTCGAACGAGAGGAAAATATCATATTCAAATAAATCTATTTTATGAGTCTAATTTCAAATTGTTAGAATTTTTTCATTTTTGTTTTTTTAAATGTGGACACTTCAAGAATGTTGTTAACGCCGATATTGGCGTTAATCGCATTATATGTGATTAATCGGTTAATAGCAGAATATATTGTGTTGGGGTCATCATCCAGGAGTTGGATACAATGAATCTGTATGATTTTTTTGTTGCGAGACTAAGTAGCCTGCCAAGCGAGATCAGAACTTTCTCTGCTCTCTGAAGTAAGATCTACGTTGTTACAGAGTCAGTTATATTTAAGATTCGTTTTTATATTCTGCTAGGCTCACCTGAATTTGTTTTGTTATGTATAAAGGTTGAAATAATTTCGTCTTCTTTATATTTGCCTATTGCAACAATTAGATACCGATAGGTAAATGGCCTAATATCTATATTTAGTAGACGATACAATTTTTCAAATACGTATAAATTGTCATAAAGTGTTCACATATCGTTTAATTAAGGATTCAGAGGATTCAGGTTAATCGAGAGAAATAACCACAAACGGTTAGATTCCAATATCAACGTTTTTTTGGCGCAGTCAGAACGGCTGCGTCAGTTTCCACTCGTAACAGTCAACTTTGTCGCTTGTGACCTTCGGACCGAGAATTATTGGCATTTATTATTATTGCTAACGTAGTTCAACTAATAGCTTGTTGATTGCCGAATTATTGGTAAGAGAATAACTATTAATAGACTATGGCAAGAAGTTCAATATGACCCAATTTCTCTATTCAAAATTCGCCAAGGGTAGCTACCCCCCTCTGTGAGTTACTACTTCACATGAGGTTACCACCACAGAGGGTAGTGTGTACCCTCTAAACCTAAATTAACCTCGCACAGTATTTTCTCACAAAATGTTTAGTATTTCCATCATGGGTTATTTTAAAAAGGAGCCCTCTGTATATTATCACCGGCAAAACATTAAAGATGATAATGAATGGTTGGAAATTAGAAATTAAACTTTTACGTTTACAATCATTATATCGATTGATTTGTGAATGCACGTCCACAAGCGTGACAATTTAACAAACAATTCAATTTTATTGCAAGTCGAAGAGTACCGTGAATATCACCTATTATAATGCAATTTATCTTGAATCTACGTGAAAGCGCATACAAAACGGTTAATTGGGAAACTTCAATTGTTAGGATATTTCGCATTATAACGATAGATAACAGACATAAAATTTTCCAAGGTTTTTTTCACAGACCGCGAAAGCTACACAGTAAATGATTATGAAACGAAACGACGAAACGAAAAAGTGTTATAGTTGAATGAAATTCTTATACCTACTGTGTCGTCGATAGAAACAATAAACCTGAAACTTGCACCAAACTATAAGTTTAAAAGTTAGATGGTTTACGGATCAGCCGGACACTTTTTGACCTCGGATTTTTCATCAGTAAGTCTGACCTAGTCGTTCGAGACCATTTACAGCTTAAAATTCGAAAATTACAAGCATTTGGGAAAAACGACAGCAGGCTGTTTTCAAAGCGTACAAAAACACATCCAATTTAAAGTTTAAAGTTATTTCGGAATTTTCGATGTTTTTATACTGTTACAAGTAATGACTCTTAACTTTGAACACTAACTGATTATTTCTCAGAAATGCTTCCAGAGAAATTTAGATTCTAGCTGCTTTTTGTATCCAATATCATGAATGGAAAACATAACAAAGATAGATATAGCAACAAATAAGCTACATTTCACATACTCCTGAGAGTTTGTTGACCCATCGCTTGAAGAATAACCAGCAATTAGCAATATTCGCTTTCTATAATTTGTAGTAACAGGGATATGATGAGCTAAAAAAGAAATGTTGAAATAATGCCATGTTTTATTCCACTCATTCGACTGGAAACTTCATACAACTTCATTCCACAGCTCTTGAATGTCGAAATTAATTAAAGTGCTATTAAAAAGTGCATTAGACAAATCCATAAGGAGACGGGTCGAGTAAAGATAAAGTTATCATTTATCTTGAGGTCTAATTACGTAATCGAATAAGCCAAAACTGGTTAACTAATTTCAAAATGATCATGACGAAATACGATCGTCATGATTTGATCACAAGTTCCATCACCAAAAAATGTTCAACATATAATAAAAAAAAGGCCTTTTTAAATTATCGAAACATATATGTATAAGGTGATGTCTAAATAATTTTGTCATTACTTTATATTTCTTTTGATTCTTTATTAGTTAATTTCCACCACATGTGATTATAATATATATGTCTATAAAGTGATAGAGTGTATTTAGGACATGTTTTAAAATTTGAGTCTAAATGTTTTCATGAGATTTATTTAGATTAAAATCTGTAGAGGGTCTAGAGAATTAATTCCAGCTATTATTCTGTAATATTCATATACTTTCATACTTTTTGTCGAAATCTTTTAAGAAAAAATGAAAAATTTATATGGAAGCTTTGAATAAAGCTAATTATGTCACTTTATCGCAATTCTTTTTCTGAAAAACTTCAAAGATTATAAAAAATATTGTACTACAATATTCCAAGACACAGATTCACCAAGAAAATATACACGGCGTATTTTTTAATTTTTTGAGTCACTAATAACAATAAAGTCTTCAAAAAAACTCACCCAATAGTGTGATAAAATGTTGACGTTGAAGGTTTTTTCTATCATATAATCTGGGATGTCAAGAAGTGTTCGGCCGCAAACGATTCCAGCGTTATTGATGAGGATGTCAACTGGACCAACATCTTCCTTGATGATTTTGGCGTATTTGTAAACAATTTCCTTGTCTGTGACATCAACGGGTTGTGTGATGATGTCGTATCCTTCGGCTTTCACACGGTCTTTCAGTTTTTCAAGAGCTGAAAGATAATTTTCATTTTGGAATTAGATAAGAAAATTTCAAGAGATTTTTTGTGCCAAAATGGTCAATATAATCGATTAATAAAATTTTTTCGGATAATTCAATGAGCAGAAGATTGAAAATATCACATTTTCTTTCGTTCGTAACAAGTAAACGGAAAATCGTACGTCAATGAAAATACCCTTATTGGTTAGATCGGTATTTCAGCATTCGACCCATTCTAGCCCCTTTTTTCAGACTCCGTCAGAAAAAGCCTTTCAACTCAAAAAAACTTTAGTTTTCTGGGCTCACGGACGATTACTGCTTTAATTATTGGTATAGGATAATAAATTGAAGAGGAACTGAATAGTGACTGTCCATAATTTTCCTATTAAACTCATGTTTTCTATAGTCAGATTCAATCTATGATGTTTGTTTCTTTTTTTGCATACTCTGCCGGAAAAATACTTTTAACTCATAAAAACCATTTTTGAGGTTAGTCTTCTGTAGTTCGTACCCAAGGACGTGACCCAAGGAATGATACATTCTGTATCACTCCTCTTTTAATATAACGATTTCTTTTGAAAAGCGTCTTCCAAACATTTATTTTTTATTGCTCTAGTCAATAAAGCTGCTTCTTAATGCATTTGGTTGCAAATGAACAAACCCTATTAACTCAAACATTAGGAGTTTTTAGCATATGTGGCCTTAATATTTAATTTTTTGCTATAATGCATTTAATAGAAACTATCGAATATTACGATAATTTATGGAATTGATCAACATATGTCTGATTTGAATCAAGCAGTAGATTTCGTCTTATCCTATGAATTGTAGAACACGAGTAAATGAAAAATGAATCTGAAAGTTGTTCAACATAATTTGGTTTGTAATTACATCTTAGATTGTTGGTTTAACTGGAGCATGAAGCATAATTATTATAAAATAATTATCCAAGTCAGACTTCAAGGAAAATGAGTTTCAATATTAATTTCTAGGTGAATCATTATGAAAAATTCTGCAAATTTTACCCAATTTGATCGCCACCTGCCTGGATATAAAAATTCATACCTTCCCTCAATTCTTCATTCGTAAAATGATTGTGACGAGGCATTTCAATCGAGAAAGATTCAAATACAGCAACAATAAACTATAATCACACAGCAAAAATAAGAGAAGGAATTACATTTACCAACAACATTTTTATGACAGTCCAAAGCATACTTTCCATAAATGAAATAATAATAATCAATTTTGGGAATTTATTGAATATTATATCCTCCCAACTCATTGTCTCTTATTATTTATATGAAATTAAAAAAATGAAATTAAGTCTTCAGAACAAATGGAGATATTTTGTAGAAGAACGAATAAACAATTGTGCGAACTTTGCACAACTTTGGTTCCTGATTTTGGAGGTGTAGTATTACGAAATACCTATTTCCAATCGATTGAACCTCGATTATTTTCATGTTTTTCGAGTCGTGCAGCTTCTACTAAATATGATACTATGAACTGGGTACATTCACCTTAAACACGTAATATTTTTGGTTGAAGAGAAAGTAGTAATAAATGAATCACTGGGGAACCCTTTCATGTGTTGTTAATGCGCGATCAAAGATTAACTACTCTTCTCGTTATTATGTAAAAATATTCCCCATCAAAAATTCGATTCTCAGTAGAGTGTAATCTGGGTTTTTACTTTTACATATTTTTTCCAGATATTCGCATTTGCGTGAAAGCGGAACTGTTTATTTCGAAGGATAGTACAAATTTTCTAACGGAAATCTAATATTCTCCTTTATCAAATAGACGAACAATCCTCAACAATCAGTCATAAAAAGCAATGTGTACTGAAGAAATTATAGTGTACGTGTTTCTAATATGATTTTTATTAGTTTCTCTAAAACTCTATTTGCTTTTCTATTTCATACTAACAATATTTATTCAAGAAGTGATTTATGTTTTCAATATTGGTGTAATGATTGATTACTCGTATTTTAAATGGGACACATACCTTTTAAGGATTTTAAGGCATATATTTCAATATATGCGTTTCAGTTTATTTGTTTTCGAACTAAATTCGAATAAGATATTTTCTCATATCTCTTCAATATGGAGTTTTCCTCGCTGTAGGAAAATACGTTATCTAGGACGCTATTTTAGAAAATATCTACAGGATGTTCCTAAATTGGAGGTACAAACGAAAAGGGGAGATTCCTTGAACAATTTGAAAAAAAAGTCTCTTGAACATGGGACCGCAAACGTTCCTTTTTCGAGATAAATGGTGTTAAACTTTGATTTTCTTAAAGTTTTTTTCTCGTATTATCTGCGTTTCATAAGATATTCAACTGCAATTTGGCATAGTTATTACAATTTAATGACATCGTGTGACGTAAATTTTGATTGAAAATTTATAGGATGATATTTTTTCTGGAACACTGTCCCCTATTTTACTCCAGAAATTTTTTCTTTTGGTTTGCAACCGTTGGTTTGAAAAATTGTAAAAAGAAGCTTGGTTGTTATACCAAGCTTTATGGTCTCTTGTAATTTGGTCGTATCTGCAACCGATTTCGAGAAAAAATTTTGAACGATTCTTTCGAAATCCACAGAAAAATCGAACTAACTGAAGTTTTATGACAATTTGGATTTTTCTGAAGATTTCGAAAGATTCGTGCAAAATTTTTTTTTCGAAATCCGGTAGCAGATACGAAAAAACTACAACAGACCATAACAGACCATAAAATTAAGTATAACAACAAAGCTTCTTTTTATAATTGTTCAAACTAACAGTGGCTCACCAAAAAAAATATTCTGTGGTAAAACAGTATTCCAGAAAATTATCACTTTGTAAATTTCCAATTAAAATTGGCATGTCATATGGTGTTAACTGTAAACTGTAATATCTATGGTAAATTTTAGTTGAATATCTTTTGAAATGCAGATACTATGGAAAAAAATTTCAAACTTTAACACCCTGTATCTCGAAAACGATCCCATGTTTTGGAAATGTTTTTCTTCAAATTATGCAAGGAATATCCCCTCTTCGTTTGTACCTTCAATTTAAGAACACTCAGTATATTTCGTGACACTTAGTTTGAGTTTGACAAATATATGAGATGTTGTTGACACATGCTTCGTTTTAATTCCATTTTAAAACTGAGCAGGAAGAACACATTACAAAGCAATACGTAAGTAATACATTTATACTTGATCAAATGATGCTAAATGAAAATAATTGAAGGTAATTCTGATTCGTCAATTTTTATATATTCTGAATATCCGTGATTATGTACTAGTACAAAATTATCTTAATATTTACCCTATTGAATCTATTGTCATTCCATAGGGTTGTTGATAGTTCCAATATTATTCATATTACCTCATATATATTATGAGTAATGAATTCAAAAGTGATTTTCTTGATCAAAAGAATCTTTACGTATGAAATTGAAATAGTTTTTCCATTATTGACGTAGTAAGTAGTCTGTTATGACATTGATTTGATTGAAGTAAGTATTAGTTACTGAGATATCTCAGTAAGTAGTTTTCACTTATATTGATAAGTGAGTAGAAAATACTCAGATATTTCAGTAAGTAGTTTTCACTTACATTGATAAGTGAGTACTACTTACTGAGATATGGGGTGTTTTTTTTAGAGTGATAGAACTTCAAATTGAAATAAAACACATTTAAATTAAGATTGAAACCAATTTTTTTTTATTTGAAAGATAATTTTATGACATTTATGTTTTAAAAATTATATCCGGCATATGTCCACCACGACTAGCTCTGAGGAACCGCATTCCACCAGACCAATTTTGGACCACTTTTTCGAGTAATTCAGGCCTTATTTAATCAATAACACAAGTTATGTTGGCTTCAAAAGCGTCTATTGTTTCTGGTTTATCAGCATAAACCAATAATCTGACATAACCCCAAAACAAATAATCCAGTGGAGTTATGTCGCATGATCTTGAAGGCCAATTAATTCGACCATTTCTCGAAATAATGTTATCGCCAAATATTTCTTTCAATAAATCAATTGTTACGGTAGCAGCGTGAGGTGTAGCACCATCTTGTTGGAACTAAAATACTTCTGGGTCGATACCATTCAAATTTTAAAACAAATAATCATTAATCATCGATCTGTAACGAGCACCATTCGCTGTAACATTAGCTCCAGCATAGTTTTTAAAGAAATATGGACCGATGATGCCTCCAACGTGTAAAGCACACCATAAAGTGCATTTTTCAGGATCCAATGGAACCTTCTTGAGGATTGTTTTCACTCCACATACGGCAATTTTGCTTTTTTACATAGCCGTTCAACCAGAAATGAGCTTCATCATTAAACACAATTTTACGATAAAAAAATGGATCAACTTCAAGCTGTTCTAGGGCCCAATCAGCAAACAAACGACGCTTTTTATGGTCAAGCGGCTTTAGTTCTTGTACCAGTTGGGTCTTGTATGGGTGTGGACCAAGATCTTTACGTAAAATTTTCCATGTGGTAGATGCACAGAGTCCAACTTGTTATGAATGTCGAATCTGGACAAATCTGGATCATCATTAACACTATGACTTACAGCAGCGATATTTTCTTCTTTACGTACAGTTCTTCATCTTGTTGTTTTTGCATCGAGTAGAGAAAATGTTGTCCGAAATCTATCGATAGTTCGACGAATAAGCTGCTTGATGGACGTTTATGCAAACCATAAATTTCACGAAGTGCTCTATAAGTTTGGCGAATAGAACACTGATTTTGAAAATAAATCTCAACAATTTGTAAACGTTGTTGCGGCGTGAGTCTTTCCATGATAATTTTTCGATGCTTACTGAACAGAAATGTCAAAACAACAAGGCCTTCTGTCAAATAACAGTTATCCCCATTGAAAGTTCTATCACTCTAAGAAAAACACCCGATATTTCAGTAAGTAGTTTTCACTTACATCGATAAGTTAGTACTACTTACTGAAATATCTTAAGAAGTAGTACTTACTTATCAATGTAAGTGAAAACTTCCTTAGGGAAATATGCCAACATTTCCGACATTAAGGTTGAATTCATTTTCAGCACCACTCTTTGTAGCACTTATTTGCTGTTTGGTAACGTTTCTTAGTAAAACTCTAAGAAAGAAATTCACATGCATCAATTGTTGCTTCTTGGATTTCATCTTCTTTCGAATTTATTTCAAAGAAGGAAATGTAGTTTTGACAAACAATTTGTTTGAACTTTAGTAACCCAAGGCAAACCGATATTTTATCGAGAGAAAAGTAATTGAAAATCAACTTTTGTAGTGAAAAAAATATAATGCACAACTCAGGAGGCAAGTTTCTTGACCAGCCTCGGACTTCATTGCTTGCACTTTCTATTGCTTGGGCGCAAACTACGTCCTCGTCTGGTGTCACTTGCCTCCCTTATAGGGTAAATAACTCTTAGAATTATCTCCTATCAATAGGCTAAAACCTAAATATTGTGATCTTACCTTTTTCATTGTTATCCCAAACAACCACTTTTGCCTTAGCTCTTGCCAACCTGAGGGCCAATTCTTGACCAACGCCTCCAGCGCCTCCAGTTACCAAAACCACTTTGTCTCTAATGCTCCTTTTCGGAAGTAGGAAAGATGGGGTAAGTGTCAAAACTGTTGCTTCGGAAATATAATAAACTGTTAGCCAACTGAGAATGATTAACTCTATAATTCTATTCACAATTCTGTTGACGATGCGGCTCGTGAACTCGTAGATGGACTGCATTACTCTGAAAAATAAAAAAACAGGGTGAACACTGCTATTCTTAAACGTTCAACAAGTGAGGCGCTTGAGACTGAAAGAAAATCTATCGAAAAATCAAGAATATATATTAGTAGTACAAATAAGTTCGTAAAAAATTCAGATCATAAAATGGTACTTTGACAATTCAAGAGACAATAAATTAATTTATTGTTGTCTTAGAAGATAGGCCGATTCCTTCAAGTTGGGCTATTTCTGAAATAATTGAAAAATTCGAGAAATGTGGGTGTTCACGAACATGCAGGCATTGCAAGATTGATAAACCACCAAAAACTATTAATGAAAATCGTCTAAAAATAGAAGTAGATGTGTGTGTTGCTGTTGAAACCAGTGCACCTTGTTGTTTACAAATTGCTGAACAAGTCGATATGACCGATAGAAGTGTTCGGAATATTTTGAAAAGGAATGGTTATCGTTGTTATAAGGTTCAAACAAGCCAAGAATTTTTTCCAGAAGACCAATCAAACGAATGGAAAAAGTGAAAGAAAATAGTTCAATTCTTAACAATATCTTATTCACTAATGAACCATCGCTTTCTTTGGATAGAAAAGTTAACCCAATAGTAAGATATTGAGTATTCCTGTGCGTCCTCAAAAATTAATGTTTTAATGACAGGAGTACTGGGAAATTACATCATAGGTCCATTTTTTATCGATGGTAACCTAAATGCTGCCAACTATCTGGATCTTTTAGAGAATCAAATTATTCCGACAGTTCGACAGCCAGCAATTAATTTCAATGATAACTGGTTTCAACAGGATGGCTGCCCAAGTCACACAATATCTCAGGACGAGTTTTTCAGACCTTGTCATTTCTACAAATAATATTTAAATAATTATTTAAATATTTTAATATTTACAGATATATTCTGTTAGCCTTCTACATATTTAATTTCAAAAATTTATATTTATAAGTATAACTTCAGGAATTAAATTAATGTCATATAAGTACTACTTATATCAAACGACATATAAAATAAACATTCATTATAAAACATCCAAATGATATAACAAAATCCAATAAATATAAATTTTTAACCAAAATCCTATAAATTAAATATTTTGAGTAGACAAAATTTAGTTTCTGCTTATCCCTCTTATGAAAACAGAAATAAAATTTTGTCTACTCAAAATATTTAATTTATAGGATTTTTGTTAGCAATTTATTGGATAATGAATGTTTATTTCATATGTCGTTGATATAAATAGTTCTTATATGACATTAATTTAATTCCTGAAGTTATAATATTGAATATAATTTTTTTAAATTAAATATGTAGAAGGCTTACAGAATATATCTGTAAATATTAAAATATTTAAATAATTTTATATATTAGGAGTACAAATAAGTTAAAATAAGAAGGAACGGTTTTTTACTTGATAGAAGGATTATTACACAATTTGAATAGCAAAACAGATTTAATCTGTTAACCTTCTACAATTTTAATTTCAAAAAATTTTTTTTTGAAGAAACTTTAAGAATTAAATTAATGTCTTTATAAGCACAGCTCATATTTAATAGACGTATAAAATCAAAATTCATCATACAATATCAAATGGAATTAAGAAAAACCAACGAATATAAATTGTCAATTGAAATTAAAATATAAATAAGCAAACATTTTTTGTTTCGTTCCAGGCATGCGTACTGAACTCTTCAGACAAACGTACGAAGCCCTGTTTGTTACAAAATGTATTGTTTTCTGATCCTATATTAATGAAAAATAACTCTTTCTCAAAAATATAAAACATAATTTCAAGAACTTCTCAAAAACTAATTTATTTGAAATATTCAATATATTTAAATAAATTACTTCAAAAAATCTCAAAACATGTAGCACATCCTCAAGAAATAATTAAAATTACGATAAGATCAGTTCAACTTTACATATAAAAAATAATAACTAAGACCAAGTGCCTTATAAGCTTTGTATGATTTTTTGTGAACATGGAACATAGAGTACCTTGGATATAAATGTACCTATGTACATGTTTTTAAGATCATATTTTTGAAGTTTGCATTTCGGTAAGTCTATACATTGTTTAATTGATTTTATTATTTTTTATATGTAAAGTTGAACTGATCTTATCGTAATTTCAATTATTTCTTGAGGATGTGCTACATGTTTTGAGATTTTTTGAAGTAATTTATTTAAATATATTGAATATTTCAAATAAATTAGTTTTTGAGAAGTTCTTGAAATTATGTTTTATATTTTTGAGAAAGAGTTATTTTTCATTAATATAGGATCAGAAAACAATACATTTTGTAACAAACAGGGCTTCGTACGTTTGTCTGAAGAGTTCAGTACGCATGCCTGGAACGAAACAAAAAATGTTTGCTTATTTATATTTTAATTTCAATTGACAATTTATATTCGTTGGTTTTTCTTAATTCCATTTGATATTGTATGATGAATTTTGTTTTTATACGTCTATTAAATATGAGCTGTGCTTATAAAGACATTAATTTAATTCTTAAAGTTTCTTCAAAAAAATTTTTTTGAAATTAAAATTGTAGAAGGTTAACAGATTAAATCTGTTTTGATATTCAAATTTTGTACAGATAAGTTTCCACCGTTTTATTGTAGATGGCGCAGCACGGAGTTTCGGTTAGCTTTCGCAGATGATAACCGTCTTAAAAAATAGTTTGGACATTCAAGAACAACATAACCTATTAATATCATTGATTTTATATTGGTAAAATATAATTTTTATAAGTTGAAAATGTCAAAATTTGAGCCAAGTAAGCGTCATTTGCGGGAAATATTAGTTAACTTCTTTAATTCAAAGAAATCTGCTGCTGAGGCGCATCCATTGCTCTTAGAAGCATATGGTGAGGGTGCTTTGAGTGAGAGAACGTGTTGAGAGTGGTTTCAAAAGTTTTAAAACGGTGATTTCGACGTAGAAGACAAAGATCGCAGTGGAGGGCCAAAAATTTACGAGGATGCAGAATTGGAGTAATTATTGGAGGAAGATTCATCTCAAACACAAAAAGAACTTGCTCTAACATTAGAAGTCACTCAGCAAGCAGTCTCACATCGTTTAAAATCATTCTTCTATAATAAATATTTAATTTGTGTTAGAAAACGGCGGAAACTTATTTGTACTCCTAATACCTTCTATCAAGTATCAACCTCCATTTATTTTATATTTAAATAAGGTTATTCTGATTTTCACAAATTTTTATTATTATGTTTACAACAATCGTTTCGCTACCACAGTAGCATCATCAGGCAGGTTAACATTTTGAATAACTAAGCTTGTTTCCGAAATCCGTTGCTATTCATATTACAGTGAGTACAATTAATTTTTATTGAGCACTAAAACCCAAAAATGGGTTTCTGCAAATCCCAGCTTATCTGAATGTATTGAACAGAGGTGAGCTATTTAAATCTAATTGTTCGTTAAGTAATATTCTAATTTTATTGTGTTTATTTATCTCTAGGGATTCTAACAGGTTTAAGGCATAACTTTTACTTTCTATATGTAGAATATCAAAATTATGGTTGAAAGTATGTCCTGTTTCTAACAAATGGTTAGAATATGTGGAATTACTTTTATTATTGAGGAAACTCTTCAAATATTCACAAATTCCATGTCGGAAATTTCTTCCAGTCTGTCCTATGTAAACTTTAGGGCAATCACCGCAGGTTAACTTATAAACCCCCGATTTATCATCTTTATGTGTACAGTCTTTATTATTTTTAATGAATTTACTTAAGTTTGAATTGGTTTTAAATGAAAATGTAAATTAAATAGACAAATCGGGATCATCATTAAAACTATGACTTGCAGCAGCGATATTTTCTTCTGTACGTACAGTTCTTTGTCTTGTTGTTGTTGTTGCATCGAGTAGAGAAAATGTTGTCTTAAATCTATCGATAGTTCGACGAATAAGCTGATCTGATGGACGATTATGTAAACCATAAATTTCACGAAGTGCTCTATAAGTTTGACGATTAGAACACTGATTTTGAAAATAAATTTCAACAATTTGTAAACGTTGTTGCTGCGTGCGTCTTTCCATGATAATTTGTCAATGCTTACTGAACAGAAATTTCAAAACAACATGGATTCTATCTTCTGTCAAATCACAGTTATCCCTATCGAAAGTTCTATCACTCTAAAAAAAACACCCGATATTTTAGATTCAAATAGATCCGTACGGTGGTCACTCATTGTGTTAATTCATTTTATAAATGTGTTAATTTTTTGGTAGCAAGACAGTATTTTCTGAAAACTTTTTGAAACATAGGGTGTTGATAAAATGAGATAAGTGAAATTAGTCCAGATGGCTCTTTTTCCATATTAATTCCAGAGAAATTAAGGTTTTTTGGAAAAAACAAGTCTTGCCAAAGTCACACAATTGAATTAAAAATTGTAACATTTTAATTGTATTTATCGAATAGCTAATGTTTCCAATGGACTTTGGGGGGATTTTCTGAAACGATTAAATCTATGAATACTGAAGGGCGCTTTAGTAATACAATGTCCTTTTGTGGATTTTTTAAATATTGTGAATTTTGATGATTATCCTGACAGTTTCAACGTAATATTCTTTATAACTTGCAAGATATTAGTTACACATGCAGCATTATGACAGTTATGTGTTCCTACTTTATTTATTTTTGTGTCAGGTGGTTTTCGAGAAATATATTGAGTGACGCAAAGAGGATGAATAATCTTGAGATATTTCATATTAAAGCAACTGTGGGCTCAAAATAATATTCAAAAAAGTATTTTCCCTAATATGTTATTTTCATTTCAAAATTACGATTTTTTCCATACTAATTTCCCTGTTCCCAAATAAAAAAGAATTATTAATACAGTCATGAATGAGTATGAAAGAGAATTCTGAACAATGTATAGCAGGCAAATGAATTATTTGATTTGGTCAAACATATATACAAGTTAAACTGTTATAATTTATGCAGGGGTTGAAATGTTGTTTTATGGTCTTTAGGATTAATTCTTTAAAAATAATGAAGCAAGAATCAGTTAGCAATAAATGAAGGTTCCATAATATTCCACATGTTGTCAAGAATTGATTTTGAATTGGATTTTCTGTATTTAATTTCAATAACATAGAAACATGTTCCAAAAAGCACAAGAACTAGGTAAAAAGTTTGACATTACTGTAATAACTATTAGTTCTTGAAATTCGATATTGTCCAGTTATTGAATTAAAAAATTTCAATAAATATTTCTGAAATTCAACGTTTTTTGTATGAGATTATACATATAAAATATATTTCTGAGATATTTCTTTAAATGAAAAAAAAAATTGCTCACATGGAAGTATTTAATGGTGAAAATTTCCTGAAAATAACTTACGTGAGAGTTCTTCCGATGGTTGGATGCAACTGCATGTTTTTCCTCAAGAAGAACTTCTTTTTCTTGATCGGTCCAGAAGCTTCCACTTTACTGCACATGACGCCAGAAGTAACTACCTCGTCGGTAAATGAAGAAATGATAAGATTCGCGGTTCTTCAGCTATTAGATAGAGCAGGAGAAAATAGTCGCGAATTTACCTTTCTCCTCAAGATCTTAATACTTCTGATATTATGAGGTTTTTGCCTCCCACTTTTGCGAAGGCAGAAGAGAAACCAGGTTTACAACTACAACAATAAGATGTTTGAATGGCTGCAAATAAAGAATCAGTGTTTTATGCTTGAAGGAAGGATGTATTATAAGTAATAAATTCTCCATCATGCAAATGACGTTGCTTAGAGGCATATAAGTTGTTATCAACTATTAATTGTTATAATATAAAGGATATTAAAAACTATATTAAATAAAAATCTAAATCACACAAATATTATCTTGATACATTTAACTAATTCTCTATGCTTTGTCTTTTCGACATTTTTTATCATTTCCTCAACCATTTGTTCTTAATATTGCAAACTGCTGACAGCAACATATCGATGTGGATAATTTCCATCCCGTTTAATAAAATAAAAAAAAAATATGAGATTTTAGGAATTTCTTAAAAATTTAGTATCTAATTTTCATCGAATGGATTGCAAAAAAGGTGTAAGGTAATACTCGATTTTGCATGTTGTTTCATAAAATCTATCTGTTTCATAATTTAGAAGGAAATACAAGGAAGAAGTGAAGGATGAAAAGACAAATTTTGTATTTTATTCTAGCTAAATTATAAAACTTCAAAGGTTGAAGTAAAACACAAATAATATTTTAGTATTCTTTTCCTGGATTTCATCTTAAATCATACAGATTTATTCTACTAACGTCACTACAAATTTTAAAATTGATTTTATAAATTTTTTCTGAAAAGCTTTTTATAATTAAATTATATGAATGTCTAAGAAAACACAGTTTTAATTAAGTGGACATATAGAATAAACACTCATTATAAATCACTAAAATAATGAAAGAATACAAAGAAAATATTAATTATTAATTAAAACATATCGAATAAATACGTGAAAGATACAAAATTTTGTTTCGTGTCATGAAAACAAAATTCCTTTCCAAATGCACAACATAACTTCAAGAATTTCTTCAAAATTAACTCTATTCAAAAAAGTTGTTTCAAAAAAATTAAAAAACATACAGCATATGTTGAAAAAGGCCATTTGAAATTACCACATTGGTAGCTCGTCAGCCCAACTATCCAAAAAATAAAAGTAATTAATAAAAATATATCTTAACCGGCTAAAACTACACAACAAACGTAGAATATAGTAAATTTTTAAATATCATACCTCTGCGTATTCTATGTTCGTCAAAAAAATTACACAAAGTTTGTGATATATTTTTAAGGATTCAATTATATCCAAATGATACTATGTACATGAATCAGAAAAACCAAAATATAATTAGTAGAAGAAGGCTTATTACAATATTTTGAATATCATACAGATTTATTCTGCTAACCTCACTATAATTTTAATTTGAATTTCATAGATATTTTTTCTCGAAATCTTTTTGAAATTAAATTGAATGAAAATCTTAGAATACACAGTTTTCATTCAGAAGACATACAAAATTAATACTCATTAAACAGCATGAAAAGAAATGAAAGAATCCAAAGAAGATATAGAATATTCATAAAAAATATTGAATAAATAATATCTCATTTAAATATTATAATATTTAATATGGATTTTCACCAAGTAAGGACTGATTCAATTCAATATTAAATAAATACTTGAAGGATACAACATTTTGTTGCGTATCAATGTACTCTGAATTATAAATTTCTTTCCAAAAATACACAACATAACCTCAAGAATTTCTTCAAAAATTACTCTCTTCAAAAAATTTAAAAACATGAAGCACATCTTCAAAAAGGCCATTTGGAATTACCACATAATAATCTTTCTATCAAGTAAAAAAATCCCTCTCTTTATAACCTGAAATTGATTAGTAGCAACCAATGAACCAAAAGTATACGATGAGAAAAATCTTCTGGGAAATGTTTGATCTAAATGTTCCCTAATAGCAAGTGTATAATGTGGGGGCGCTTCATCTTGGATAAACTAAATATTCATTCACTGATATAAAGGTACCACGTCTAGCAAATCGGGTAAGGTATGGGGCTCCTGTTAAATTCCGTGGTGAAACTACTGGTCCTAACAAAAGATCGCCTGAAATACCTTGTCAGATATTCATTCTGGAACGCTGTTGATGCCTGAATTCATGAATGGCGCGGATTTTCATCCGCCCAAATATGGCTATTATGAAAGTTAAAAACTGCATCTTTAAAGCCGGCTCCGTCAGTAAAAAGGATATTAAAAGTAAAATGTGGATGTTCAGCAATTTTTGTTAAAGTCCATTGACAGAATGTCCTTCTGGCTCGATTATCAGGAGGATTAAGTGCTTACACGCGTTGAATATGGAATGGATAGAGAAGTTATTGATGCATAGTTCTTCAGACAAGTGGAGCCACTTATTCCTATTTCCGCTGAAATTCTTCTTACACTTGTACCCGGATTTTCAGTCACAATATTTAAAATTTGCTCTTCAACTTCTGTACTACTTACAGATCTTGGACATACAGTATCACCAGCGTTTTTTTTTTAAGAAACCAGTTTCCCTCAATCATCTAAAAACTTGATTGAACGTCACATGAGAAGGAAGTGGCAATCGGGATAAGCCTCTGTATAAAGGCGAAGTGCTTCAGGACCACTTAAAAATGTGTTTTCTTAGTGAATTATTCAATTTAAACTTAAAAATTTTTGAGTAGAAGTTTGTATCCTTCATGTATTCATTCAATATTTTTAATTAATATTTTATATGTATTATTTTATTCCTTTTGGTGCTATGTAATGAGTGTTAATTCTATAGGTCCATCAAATGGAAACTGTGTTTTGTAAGACATTTATTTAATTCAATTTCAAAAAGTTTCTGAGAAAATTTTTTTACATAATTAAAATTAAAATTTGTATTGAATTTAGCAGAATGAATTTGTATGATATTTAAGAGGACCGATTTCGTCCATTAACGAACCTAACTTGGATATTTAGACTTCAAACCTATCCCGGAAGTTTCAAGTCTTTATGTAGTTCTTGATGTTCTTAGGTTCGAGTGTTTACGGACGGACCGGCCAGACAGAACTATTTTCGACTTCGTATTCTTCATCACTGATTACAACCCAGTCATTCGAGACCTTTTGCGGCTAAAATTTCGAAAATTCCAGACATTTAGGCTAAACTATGACAAGCTGTTCTTAAAACAATCGCGCAAAAATGGAAACTTAATTCAATTCCCGATGTGCTAATGTATAGTCCGTCTTGAAAGTATCCGGAAAAAACAAAGCTTAATTGTAATTATTTAGTATATATTTTTAATTCTTGAATTAGAAAATTATAACAAATTATCAATCTTATTTACTTATACAACCTGCATTTAACTGTAAACAGTTGACTAAACATCTAGGTACACTCGAAACTAGATCACCCTCATAATTTTCGGTGATGGTAGTCCAGGACTGTAAAACTGACTGAATTAAATCATCTTCATTTCATAGCGCTGCTCATTTAACTTCAGTCTTCATTAGTCTCCATATGTTTTCAATGGGACTAAGATCTGGTGAAGCTGCTGGCCATGAAATGGTTGTCACTTGGTGTTCTTGCTTGAGTATAGTCCAAAGTATGGCATCTTGTATTATCCTACTGAAAATGCCACGTTTAGAATGCCATAATACTTTTCACATTAATGGTACTATCTACTATACAGAGAGGCGTAGCACCACGCTGACATATTGCTCCACAAACCATTATTTTGGTAGAAAATTTGGAAATTTTAACGGTAACAGGTTGTTTTGATAGGATTTTTAATTGATTTCCACCAAGTTGAAACAACTTTCATCAGACATAAAGACATAAAGACATTTATAAAATTATCTTCTTGAAAACGTTGACAAAATTCTATCCTTCGTTCTTTTTGTAAAGGTGTCATTATAGGGATTTTGTTTGGTTTCCTTGAAATGTAGCCTTGCCTTTTCAGTGACATACGAACGGTTTCTGGATACACTTTTATATTCATAATTGATAAATTCGGTCTTTACTTGGTGGAAACTCATTTTAATTAAAAAAATGCATATGAGACAGTAATTTATTTCCACAAAAATGTTTGTACTACTACAACAATTGTTTCACCACGATGTGGTTTCTTCAGGTATTACATTGTACTGTCTGATGGTATTCACTGTAACCGAGTTTAAATACATTTTTAGGTACGTGACCAAATAATGGAAGCACAAGTCATAAAAACTCTAGGTGTTTATTGGAGCCGCTAAAAATGCCATTAAGGAAAAATATTCAGTAATGGAGAATGATCAACATCTGTTTGTTCGTTCAAAAGGATTTTACGGGCATTATACCTGTTGATTTCAAGAAATTCTAATAGTGTTAATCTAGAACTTTTGCTTTCAACGTGGATAATTTCATAATTATTGTTGAAATTATGCCTGAATTCCTTAAGATGATTAGCATATGTCGAATGTACAGAAGTGGATATATAACCCCTTTGGTGTTCTTGGACACGTTTCTTGAATGATCTACCAGTCTGGCCAATGTATACTAAAGGGTAATCTTTGCAAGTCAACTTGTAGACTTCGGATTTATTTTCTTTATTTGTTCGATCTTTATTGTTTTTATGTAGGTATTAAGGTTATTAATTGTCTTAAAAACCGCGTTATAATTGAAACAACTTTTGAAATATTTAGCAATATTTTTAGATAATCCATTGACATAAGATAACGAAAAATATTTCTATGTACTGTTCTCTTTTATGATTGGGTACACGAGATTTAATGCCATTTTCTTTTTCTTTATCGGATACCATTTTGTCTATAAGAATGGGATTGTAACCATTGTTTGACGCTATTTGTTTAATAATATTTAATTCTTTCATAAAGTTTTCTGAATTTAAAGGGACATTCAATAATCTATGAATAAAACTATTATATGCTGACATCTTTTGGTTGGTGGGGTGGTTTGAAGTTTTATGTATTCTGATGTCTGTATGTGATGGTTTGTGAAAAATACTAAAATCATGTATATAAAATCATGTATATCATACTGACCTCACCATAACAAGATTAAATAATTTACATGATTTTAGTATTTTTCACAAACCAACACATACAGACATCACAGTACATAAAATTTCAAACCACCCCACCAACCAAAAGATGTCAGCATATAATAGTTTTATTCATAGATTATTGAATGTCCCTTTAAATTCAGAAAAACTTTATGAAAGAATTGAATATTATTAAACAAATAGCGTCAAACAACGGTTACAATCCCTTTCTTATAGACGAAATGGTATCCAATAAACAAAAGAAAATGGCATTAAATCTCGTGTACCCAATCATAAAAGAGGACAATACACAGAAATATTTTTCGTTATCTTATGTCAATGGATTATCTGAAAATATTGCTAAATATTTCAAAAGTTGTTTCAATTATAACGCGGCTTTTAAGACAATTAATAACCTTAGTACCTACATAAAAAACAATAAAGATCGTACAAATAAAGAAAATTAATAAATCCGGAGTCTACAAGTTGACTTGCAAAGATTGCCCTTTAGTATACATTGGCCAGACTGGTAGATCATTCAAGAAACGTGTCCAAGAACACCAAAGGGGTTATATATCCAATTCTGTACATTCGACATATGCTAATCATCTTAAGGAATTCAGGCATAATTTCAACAATAATTATGAAATTATCCACGTTGAAAGCAAAAGTTCTAGATTAACACTATTAGAATTTCTTGAAATCAACAGGTATAATGCCCGTAATATCCTTTTGAACGAACAAACAGATGTTGATCAGTCTCCATTACTGAATATTTTTCCTCAATGGCATTTTAACCAATAAACACCTAGAGTTTTTATGACTTGTGCTTCCATTATTTGGTCACGTACCTAAAAATGTATTTAAACTGAATACCATAAGACAGTACAATGTAATACCTGAAGAAGCCACATCGTAGTGAAACAATTGTTGTAGTAGCACAAACATTTTTGTGGAAATAAATTACTGTCTCATATACATTTTTTTAACTTTTATAATGGGTTGATTTAAAAATGTTTTAGCCAATTTGTGAAATCCAGGCACGGATTGTGTGGTCCTAAGGCCAATAAAGCGTTTGAACTGCTTACGCGGTCTTCCTGAAACTGTTCTATGCCTCATATCCATGCCATTTTTTATCCTCTTTATTGCCTCATATACAGCACACTATCCCAGTTCAGTCAGTTACACTAATTTTTTAACGTTTCGAAAACCTTTTCTATACAAACATTCTACCTGTTTTCTTTTTTTTAGTTGCGACATTATTTCAGAAATTGTATACCTATTTTATTTAAAAAATAATTCACACAGTTTTTATGTTTCAAAATTTATTCAGAATCCAGGGTGCTAAAGCTAAATATTTTCGTCAGAAAGAATTTGAGTGACTAAATGATGATTCGCATTAATAAGGAATATTGTTATAGGCATAGTTCAATGGAAATGCGCTCTTTCTTTGCAAGTTCAAGTGCAAGGCGAAATAACAAGTTCTCTCGAAGCGATACTCACTTTCCAATTCTAATTCTATCAATTTATCCTACTGACAAAACGATAATGAAAGTACTAGAGAAACTGTACTCCGTTACCTACATGTTGTTTTTATCCTTTGAGACAAGCCATCAACGAAAACCAAACTAAAGATGTAGGTAAAGTGGAGAGTTGCATGTTGAAAGTGATTTGCAGAAACTCATGTTGATGTTCACTTCTTCGGTTCTACAATTATGGAACATGACAGGTGATTTATCCTTCACACTGGTAAATTGTTTGAATGCAATATGTTAACATATCTTAAAAAAATTAGGAGTTCTTTCACTATCGTCAAATTAAGTAAAAGTTTAGGAATATCTTATAGCAGAATTATTTTAACCTTGCTATTAAATATTGAAATACATTTATTCAAAGTGAGATTCGAAGAACATTCAGTAATAGATTTTGAATTTGGGTGACATACATATAATTAATAGTCAGGATTGTAGATCTAGTGACAGATATGATTTATTTTCTGCTTGTGTAACAAATAAATTAGATCTTTTAAAGATATTGAATAACAGTTCCGTTGAAAGTGTGAAAAAACTTAGTTGTCTTTCTGAAAATTATCGAATTGTGGTAGACGAAACACCGATGTCAACATTATAGTTTCGAAGACAATTCTTCTGAACTGCAGTTATATTGATACAATATAATATATTTTACTGAAAACCAACACGGATATAGGAAGGGCCGAAGCACCACTACTGCACTTATGGACGCTTTGAATTGAATTGTTGAGGCTATGCATAATGGTGAATTTGCGAAGAAACTTAATTTCGACTTAAGCGAAGCTTCCTATTCAGTTTTACACGCAGTGTTACTGAAGAAACTGCACGCTTATGTAGGGGCAATGTACTCAAATTAATAGAGTCTTAATAAAACCCAGAGAGTTTACTCAAATGGTGTTACCCCCGCAGAGAAAGATGTATGTCGTGGGGTACCTCAGGGATCCATATTGGGACCCATACTTTTTTATTTATATATTTATACAAAATATCAATAAATTGTAGTTGTATGTACTGTGATGACATGTCCATAATTATACATTCATAGTGCAATGGTGATTTAATTGGAAAGACACAACTCGCCCTGGAAGAAGTTGAGGGATGGTTTTATTCTGAATTTACTCAAACTCAATTCGGACAATACTGTCAAGATGTTTGGGGTCAGAAAGTATCAAGCAAGTGATATGTTCTTAGGAATAATCTGGGAATTGGGCAGCACATGTCGACTATCCAAAATCCTCTATCTTCTGAGTAATTTACAAAGGTATGGTACTGCCGAGATGGTTAAAACAGCATATTTTGCAAAATTTCAGAGTGTGCTTTTATGCGGTATATTCTGTGGGGAAGTGCCTCGGACGCTACGCAATTTTCAGCCTACAAAAGAAAGATATTATGATGTATGAAGTCGCAAGTAGAGATTCTTGTAGATCGTTTTCTGTAAAGCATGGTATACTTAATTTTCAATTCTTATTCATAAGAGAATATCTCGAATACGTTCGCCAAAATAAACAGTCGAGAAATAGAACTTACTACTTATTTGATACCAAACATAAAAACACTCTCCTCACTCCATTGTATAAAAAACACACGCAGAATATCTCGAGCTAATGGGGAATTGAAATATTCAACAGGTTACTCGTCGAACTGACTTTTATGAGCCATTGAAAACCATATTTTCTTTTCTTCATAAGGATCATTTCTATTGATATAAATTTAAAAAAAAATATTATGGTAAGTTTTCTTATTAATCATTTTGTCAGTGATTTCAGTTCTATACCCATTGTTTACCGTTAAAACTATAGCGATGACAAAAAGATTAATAAGAAAACTTACCACAATATATTAAAAAAAAATTATATCAATATAAATGATGTATTATGAAGTAAAGAAAATATGGTTTTCAATGGCTAATATAAAAGTTTTCAGCAGTATAATCTCTAACGGTCTTCATTAAATGAGAATAAATTCCATAGCAGCAGTAAATAGAAATAATTTGACTAAGATGTTGGTGAACAATAAAGAAAAGAAACCAACTTATTCGAATCCGGGATCTATCAAATTAAGTGTGATGTTTCTAATGCTACATATATCGGACGATGTTTACAACAAAGAATCAAAGAACATAGGATGTATATTTTGAAAAATCAGAAATAACCGGTTGTGCAGAACATTGTATAGAAAATAATAATTTTTTTAATGAGAAAGATGTCACTTTACTATATAATGTTAATTAGAATAAATAAATGGATTATTTGGAGATTCTGTCAATCAAAAAAGCAATTGAGAAAAAGGAGAATTTAACAAATTCCCAAATAGTCTTTGACAACACTCCTATGTTAGATGCTGTTTTTTCCACGCGCCATAAAAATACACAGATGTCCTAAGTGTAATAAAAGAACCTTTTCAATTTTAAGTTTAGTTCCTTTTTGTACTCCATTGAAGATGGTCGAAAGACCGAAACACGTGTCAGGATTCTGAATAAATTGTGAAACATAAAAACTATCCAAATTTTTTTGAATAAAATAATTTCAGAACATCTGAAAAGCAAATTATTTACTGACTTTCTTACAATGCAAAAAAATTTTAGAATCTTTCAACGACTGTTATTTAAATGTTGTTCCAAATTTCTTTCTGTTTATCCTATATCGGGATGAATATATTCAATTGAAGTTTTGAAGAATAAGATTAAATTTTGATTGAAAATTGCTCTAAATAACTATTTTTCTACAAGAAATTTTCATTTGACATCGTGAATAAAAGTATATCGAATACATAAATAATTAACATAATATACACCATCACCGTGAAACCGTCTAACGAATGAATTAAATTAAATTGTTTCTGACAAATTCAGCAATTAATATCCAAATTTCTTTTGATCTGTTCGAAAGGGAAATTATTCAACAATGCAGAATCGAAACTAAATATAACACAATGTTGTGTGGTTTATACAGGGTTGGGCACGAAATTTGTCCCTTACTAAAGTGAAATTTAAAAAAAGAATTAATAAATATTTTCCAAAATTCTTTCTGATATTCATTGCTTATAGGCTGACAAACAAAATGGAGTTCAAATTCTACTTCGGCTTGATCTAGAAAAACCGCTTAATACTCTTTTTTTCAACTACAAGACGGATTGTAGTAAGAATTGTGGCTGTCAAAAAATTGGATTAGTTTATTCGCCAGTATGTGTCAATTATCAGTGTAAGACTTGCTCTAATATTGAATCAAATACAACAGATGACATTACTTAGGATATTAATGAAGAGACAAATGATGCATCTCTTTTCTTAGAAAAGCCTACGGAAATTCGGTAAGGAGAAGGGAAGAAAGTGAAGATGAAGAAATAACTGTTGGAGTAGAATTGGGAAATTATCTATTATAATAACATTAAAAAAAAATTAAACCGTTCCACTTTGATCATTAGCGATAGAACTATTCTTTCAATCAATAGGATACGATCTGATCAAACTTTCTTTATCACAATAGATCGTGGAGTAAGCCTATTGGGGAAACCACGTTAAAAAATGCGCCAAGTACATTACCTCATAGGTGATGCGGAAAAGTGTGCATATTATGTAGAATATAAATTTTTCAACTTTTAAAATCAATTAGTCACACGTATAGTGATTCTTACAAAAAAACATCTAAATAATTTCTGTAGAGAATTATATGATCAACGACTTTAGACTGGCCTATTTTTACGATAAAATTTGACGTTTCAGGGAAAAATAAAAAAGGACTTGAATTTTTAACATTTGACCTTGAATACATTTCTTCGCAAAGTAGGATCCAAAAAGGTTTACATTTCATTTGTAATGGTTTATTTAACGTCTATACCAATTTTTAACTTCATGCAAAGTTAGGCTAAGTTGAATGCCTATTTTGACTGGACTATATGTTCATAGAGCCAGTTTAATTATAACGTTTAATGGTAAGATAAAGAAATTCGCTTTTAATATTTTAATGTTCCACAGTATCTCACTAGTCGATTTTTCATAGGAAAATAAATCGATTATCGCAGATTTTTTTGCCGTTGAATACATAACATCGGTTTTTGTTAATTGATTTTCACAAAAAGAGACGCGTTTGAAAGGTGACTGAATGACAAAAAAACTTTCAAAAGTCTAACGTCATATCTCATATCTGTCAAAAGTGACAACTGAGAGAAATATGAGACAAATTCCTAATCCTGTGTAATTGTTTGCACTTTATTACATCTAAAAATCACAATATAGTTCTGAAAAACCTAATGATCCTCCATAAATGTAACAAAAATTAGAAAATAAATTTTCAGGAATGTTCGGAAATAAATTGCAGTTAATAATAATCCCAAAATGGAAGTTCTCAAAAACAAATTAGACTCAGATCATTTGTATCCACCACCCTTAATCATATAGTGATTTATTAACTCCGATATCAAACTTAATAACTCTTCTATCTATAATCCGTGACTTTGAAAATGATGAACTTATCAAAGTCGGCCCTAAAACTATTCTTTTCCAAGAACTCGTGAAAATTAATGAAATATTGTTTCATTACAATGATTAAATAACATAACAAAATAGTATCTAATAAACAAAACAAAATGGCATTAAATCTCGTGTACCCAATCATAAAAGAGGTCAATACATAGAAATATTTTTCGTTATCTTATGTTAATGGATTATCTGAAAATATTGCTAAATATTTCAAACATATTTTCGATTATAAAGCAGCTTTTAAAACCATTAATAACCCGAATACCTACATAAAAAACAATAAGGATCGAACAAATAAAGAAAATAAACCTGGAGTCTAGAAGTTGCATTGCAACGATTGCCCTTTAGTATACATTGGCCAGACATGTAGATCATTCAAGAAACGCATCCCAGAACACCAACGGAGTTTTATATCTGATTCCGTACATTCGACATATGCTAATCATCTTAAGGAATTCAGGCATAATTTCAACAATAATTATAAAATTATCCACGTTGAAAGCAAAAATTCTAGATTAACACTTTCAGAATTTCTAACTCCAAATAAACCTTTTGAGTTTTTATGACTTGTTGTTTCATTATTTTGTCACGTACCTGGCAATGTATTTAAACTCGGTTACAATGAACACCAACATCTAGTGCAATGTAAATACCTGAAGAAGCCACATCGTAGTGAAACAATTGTTGTATTACAAACATTTTTGTGGAAATAAAATGCTGTCCCCTATATATTTTTTAATTAAAATGAGTTTCCACCAAGTAAAGACCGAATCAATCAAACATTTAACAATATTTTAGTGAAATTACAAATAGCTGAGGATATTTTGAAATCGAATTGCGGACAATTAGTGAATTGAAACAAATATTTTACTATTACTATATATTATAACTAAAATGGAAAAGTTTTATATTTTTGGAGTGAAAAATAGTAACTTTCAGAAACTGTTTTAATTATTATGATCAACTACCAGATATAAACGACTGAAATAAAACAATATTCAATTCATAAAGCCTTTAATTACAATATTTCTTTTCAATGATTCCTGTCAATTAAAATATGTCAGTTATGTGTTCTAACTGATTTCATTTCCAAGTTTTTACTCATTTTCTCCATCTATCTTCTTCCTGTTATGAACTCTACAAGTCCATCGTAAGTGACACTTCTAATGCGTTTGAAATAAAGAAAATATATGATTATATTTTTCAGTCAAGATACACAAGCTACTTTAATTGGTGAAATTGGTCCATCTCCCTCGTCCACCCATACGAGCAGATATATACCGGGTGGAAAAATAGTAGATTGTTGTACACTCTGCGATTATGGCGTTATTACAGTCACCTGCGGCTTATGCTTCAGGGAAACTCATAAGAAATGTGCAGAAGCTTTCTTGAGAGGAACTGATAAGAAAATAGATGTTAATTTGGACAATTGGAGGTGCCCTAGATGTGTAACCATGGTACATTTGAGTGATCCTAGCAGTTGTGAGGTGAAAAAAGAAAGAAAGGAGAAAAGGCATGGTGATAAACATCAAGTAAGTTTTATTTTCATTCTATTTTCCGCTATAAATTGAAATTTACTTTGAAACATTAACTAGATCAATTCTCCGAAACCTCTACAAATTTAGTTCGAAAAAGTCTCTTAAAAACTTTTTAATTAAAATAAAATATCTAACAAATTAAAAAGGGTTTTAAAAAATATATAGCATATTTTTCAGAAAAAACACTTTGGCGTACGGCAACAGTATTCTCTTCACTTCTTGCCTTTCTTCGTCTCACTGGCACTGTAACATCATAAAGTGTAAAATTTCTTTCAAACTTCTTCACTTAACGTTCAAGTATTCTTTCATCCGGACGATTATAACGATCAAAAATTGGAGTTAAAGCACGTAAAGTTAGAGTAACAGATCGCGATTTTTCATAATGAATTTGGATAATTGAAAGTAGTTGGAGTGTGTGCCTTTTCATGATTAAATGGTAGACATTGACAAATACAACTGTCAATATCACAAATAAACAATGGCTGTCATGCGTGAGTAATGTCCATTTAAAAATGGAGCGTTTCCATTTGAAGACGCTTTATATTGTAACTAGGATTTAAAATAAATTCAATTAGTTTTTCTTTGCTACTAAAACCCTCACAAAAGATTGCTTAAAAATTGAAATTTTAATTTTACATTCAACTGCATACTTCGTCTCAACTTATGGATCTGTATTTTTTGAAATATACTCTGTGAAATCTAATAACGTTATCATAAGTACTGTATTTTCAAACATTATTTTATGGTATATTGTGAATATTTCCATACTCTAAATTTCTCACATATATATTACAATTTTCGTATGTATAAGTACAATTTGATCTCTCGAAGAAGAATAGTCGTCAAAAACTCATTTGACATTTATTTCGTACATTTGAATTCAATGAAGTTATTGCTGTGTTACATATGCATCCTTGAAATTTCCATTTTTGTTTGGAAATCATTGATTAATTGTTTGTTTTTTTTTTCAGAAACGTTGGACTAAATGCTGATTCAATCTTTATGTAAAACTTGTGATTTTGAACCTGGGTCAAATGTCATCAATTCAATCGAATGCTTTATGAAGAATTATTTTCACGAATAAAAAAAAAAACATTTGATGCATAAATTAATACCATCATTCCAGTTTACTTGAATATTTGCTAAAATTGAACTTCTGTTGTATTGTTTCCCCTGAAAAATATACAAATATCTCCCTATTCTTATTCATCAGTTGAACAATAACACTTTAAATATGACTTATTTAAACCACGATCGTTATACTCCTGAAATAACGTCAAGAAGTTTAATATAAAATTTCGTGAGGATCGTAGGTCATATGAGCAAGCGTACAAAAGTTTCTGTCTTCACGTCAGCACTTTTCTAAAATTTATTTTTCCAAAACTCTTCGATAAAAGAGTTGAAAAAAATTGGTAGAATTATTGAAGAAATCAATACTTTGGAATCAGTCAAATTGTACCTACTGCACAATTTCTTCATTCAGTATTACGATATAGCAATGGAATCAGTTTATCGAATTAATTAATCGCGAAATTACTTGAATCCGACAGACCATTAAGAGGATTAATTGAATTCATAGAATATAGTCAGTACCTGACAAAAGTCAGCAAATGACATCGGGTTATATACAAAATAGTATAATACAATGTAAAATTGGCGAAACGTTATCGATCCTCTTCCTACATTGAACGATGATTATTTTTCAACTCTGATACTCTAAAAAGAACTCTAGGGATCTTTGAAGAAATTCCACCCACTCCAGTATTCAAAACGAGGTGAGTTAAAACGAAAGATATATTTTGGAAATTTTGATTTCATTATAATATAAATAATAATGAGTTGTTACTTACATTGTTATTCATCTTAAATATTATGTAGTTTACTACACTGCAAATTTGACATAGTTTTATCTTCCGATCAACATAAACCATAACACTATACAGGGTGAGTTCCTACAATATGAAGATATCACAATATGCGAATAAATTTGACATTGAACACAGATAATACTACCGAAAAGGTCCGAGTTCAGTTTCTGCCTGGGTAGAAGAGAAATTTTTTAAGTCAGAGGGTTTCGATAACCCTTTCACTGTGAAAAAGACTAAAGTGAACTTCAAGTAGCACAAACTGTACAAAGCTTCTGAGTGATCTTCACAGAAGATCTAGGACTATCAGGATACCAGTTCAATTAAAATTTATTCTAATGATTTGGTGTTTATTGAAGTATTTGGAACGAAAATTTTCCACGATCCTCAACTATTGAAGCAATGAATTTCCAATTCATTTTCATTCAATGTCCAAAAGTTTCTACAATAGATGACCATTTTCATGTTAAAAATTCCATAAATGTCCTGATTTTCATCTATTTATCCAATTATCACTTAATCACTGATTCAATTATTAATTGAATTAATAATTGAATTATCTGCGTTCCAGGCTTTGACATATGTTACTGGAAGGAAATATATTTGTTATGACTTTGTATATGGAAGAGAAGCAAGTGCATTAACGTGGGCATAGTTTTCAAGGACTTTCTGACTCAGGAGTGGGTCCACAAAAATAATGCAACTTTTCGTTTTTTTTTTATTTGTTAATCTACAGAAACAAGTAATTCTGCTTCGTTCGTTGCTACAAAGTTTTCATTAGAGAACTAAATAAACAGAAATTAATCATCGAAAAAAATGTCAAAACTTTTTACCACACTGTTTGAGAACTTAATAAAAACTACTCAAGAGTTTCTTCAAAAGATTTTATAAATTATTTATTTCCTATAGAAAAAATCACAAAAACTTTGTTTGTGTCATACAACCGCTACATACATCTAAAGATATACCTATAAGGAGAACATGAACGAAGTTCCGTCTCCATTCCATATTCATATCTTTCACATGAGTATTAGTATATCCAAAATACATCTAAGTGTAAATATTTCTCAAGGAAGTGAAGATTGAAGCCTTGCATGAAAGATTGAGATACCAATCGATTAAATTGGAATTAGAGAGCAGGATATATGCTAATGTCAAACCTTGTTTTTCCCATTCTTCTATTCGGCTTAGCTTTTTGGCAGAATACCTTTGAAAACTGAATCTTTCTTTACATTTATCAGGAGGAAATCTTGCAGATAACTTAGGTAGGTATCAAAGCACTGTGTTCTAACGTAATTAGTCCAAAGATGGTATGAAAGTGCCTGGATAAACTCAATAAACCAGAATAAATAAATCTTCCACCACTGGATATCTTGATTCCAATCAAATCTGTTCAATGGACTCACCTTAGAAGAACCGCTTGCCACTTACCAGCTAACGAAATGGTGGAACGAAGTTACTTAAGCCAGCAACTTGAGCCACCAGAACGATAGATGACGATTTAAATTATACTGCGAGCAGTATGACGAGAGGTTCTGAGAAATCCTCAGCAGAGTGAAGAAATATTTATATCACCTGAACCATTCAAAACAATGAAACGTGGTCCTACTACTTTAACCGTAGAGTACTTCGGCAAGAAGACAACCATAACGGTCGATATAGTGAAACCACTGCACATCATCTCAGATATAGAGGCTCAGATTCAACCACAACATAAGGTGAAATGATACTCTTAATTCAAACAGCCAAATGAATTCCTTAATCCGCAGAATTACCATATCTGCTTTGGAAAATGAGTTTATTTTCTAGAAGACTGTAAGCAGGTGTTTCGTGACTCCATCATGAACGGAAGAAGGTGAGCCTTAAGGCCAAGAGGTAGAGTCCAGTCCATAACAAAAATAACTCTCAATCGGGATAAATATGCAGATTTGTGAGGCATCGTAGACATTCTTCAAAAGATATATATTTCAAAGCAATTGACCTGCAAAGTATTTGACTCGCCTGTTACCAAGATGGTAAAAAAATATATCGATGTCACCCCCAACTCCCATCGGCCTCTAACTACTTGAGACGTCCGAGTACCGAGCAGTCATCAAGCAGTAAACATCGGAAACTCAATTCATCTACCCGACAAGCTGCCTCTGCTTTCGAGAAACTCTCCAAATTTCGATTCGTAGGATCCAGGAAAAATTCCAGTGGATCCCAACATCTGTACGATGGGATCTGCACGATCCCATCTGAGAGTATCTGAGATCACATCAATGCTTTCATAATTTTCAGAAATAAGGTACTAATTTTTAAGGATCTATAAAATATCATGGTCCTGGTTGAAAATTTACTTTTATCTTGATACTTACAGTTACTCAATGTTAAAATGACGGATAATCATGTTTCAAATGAAACGTTATCAGATGGAGAGACTTCCAGGCACAACCTCAAGAACCATCCAGGTTCTCGTCCTTCCATATCTTCTCAGAAAAGCGAAAGAAAAATAGGGGACTCTTCTTCTTCAAGCCGTAGGGAATCTAGAAGATTCTCCAGATTATCCGAAACTATAACCGTCATTTCTGACTGCGCAAGGGTACCAGATACCTGCGTTTTGTGTGGAAGTGGCATACCTTTCTCCAAGTGTATTTGCTGTGAAAACGAAGCGCACAATAGATGCATAGGGGCTTTTTTCTGCACTACAGGCAGAAGAGTTAATTTGGATCACTGGAGATGTCCAAAATGTGTAACTATAAGTAACATGCATAAGGAAAGGAGGGAAGAAAAAGAGAAAGATGGGATAAAAGCAGTAGTAAGTTTATGAATTTTCAATTTGATATTCATGATAACGCCCATGCATTCATATGATGTTTTGTTGAGAGAAAAAAAATTTGAATATAGATGACTTATTTACCTTATGGCTATCCATTGATTATTGCAGAATAAAACACTATATTTTATCAAATTTTCACAATTTATTCCCGGAAAATGTGATGAAATCATTGTTAATTGTATAGGATTATATAATACATTGTGATATATAGACAATGGTGGCTGGGGATAATTTTGTTCAGAGGGACGCAGATGAACTTCTCGATTACCTTTTCGTTGAAGTCAGGAATTTCTTTAGCTAAATTTAGTTCGATGAACAATATTACGAGTGGCGTCAGTCTTTCTTCCGACATTGTGATCAATTTTAAAGTAGAGAAACATCTTTCTCTCTGGGCTGCTACTTTTACGCCCGAATCACAGCGCTATGGTCACTGAGACGTGGCTGAGCCTGGTCTCTGAGTGGAGACGCTTGCCGTTTCCATGGTAACCAGCGATTTCGCTTGGGCGTTCGAGATTCAGCCCGGCATAGAACGAACGATTAACGCAAATGTAATTATTGTGAAATATAGATGGTCGCTAGGTAAGAAAGTTTTAATTTTAATTGAATCCACTTTGAAGAGAAAAGCACGAATATGAAATATAAAAATTAATTTTTTATGTATGTATGTTATTTTTCTAGGGAGGGCGGCATCTCGCAGCCCTCCTTTACCAGCCGCCCCTGTATATAAGAGTACCATATTAGGGAGTGAACATATGGGCGTGGTTATATGTTAGGGGTTGGGAAGAGTTGGAATACATAAGAGAGAAGGTAGATTTTCTTACCTCGAATATCATCACTCTATTGGATCTGCATGCCCCGTACAGAACATATAAAATTTCAAAAAAATATGCGCCATGGTTAACTGACACCCTGAGGGATATGATTAAGATGAGAAACAAGGTCTTTTCTGAGTTCAAAAAGACTAGGCGGATCGGTGTTTGGAATACTTATAAACAACTCAGAAATTCTATCACAGCTGCTGTTAAAAAGGAAAAGAAAAATTACTACACTAAATATATTAATGACTCTAATAATCTAAAGACTTCTTGGGCCCATCTGAAGAGAATCGGTTTCATCAAAAGTAAAAATATAGTATTGCCCTCTGAGTTTAATGATATCGATAGTATGAATCGTCATTTTTTGAATTCTGTACCTGATCTGTCTCCTGATGGTGACTTGTTAGCTTTTTATTGTGATCAAGATAATTGCATCGCAGCTAGTAACTTTAATTTTAAAACAGTTGGCGAGATTGAGGTATTGGAGATTATAAGGTCTATAGGTAGTAAGGCTACTGGTCATGATGGCGTCAACATACTCACCCTGCATTTGTGTGTTCCTCACATACTGCCCCATATCACACATGTTTTGAATTTTTGCTTGCGGAATTCTATTTTTCCGAGTCAATGGAAGAAGGCCCTCGTTATTCCCGTGCCGAAGGTCATTAATCCTAAGGACCTGAATGGTTTACGACCGATAAGTATTTTGCCTACCTTGTCAAAAATTTTGGAAAAAATCATTAGCAAACAAGTTTGGTCACACTTGGATCAGAACAAAATAATTCCACCTACACAGTCAGGATTTAGAGTGAATCACAGTTGTACAACTGCATTGTTACATATAACTGACGATATAATAAGGGCTACAGATCAGGGTAAGTTGACTTTGTTGACACTCCTAGATTACTCTAAAGCTTTTGACAGCCTCAATCACAAAATGTTTGACGCAATTTTAGTACATCTTGGTTTTTCTGAGGACTCGGTTAGGCTTCTTTCCTCTTATTTGGTGAATCGGTTTCAGGCGGTTTTTCATGGTGGTAGAGTGTCATAATTTTTAGAAATATGCAAAGGTGTACCGCAGGGTTCCATATTGGGACCACTGCTTTTTATCATGTATATTTCGCTATTCATAAAGTTTATAATATCTTGTTCGATGCATATTTACGCGGATGACAGTCAGTTATATATCTCTTTCTACCCGGATGAAAGTGTCCAAGCTATTACAGCATTAAATCTGGATTTGAGTATCATTCATGAGGTAGGCACGAAGCACTGCTTGCAGCTCAATACCAACAAAACAGTTGCTATCTTGTTTGGAAGAAGAAATGACAGAAAGAGGTTTCTCGATTGTGATTACCCTATTGCTATTGGCCCTGAAAGAGTTGAGTTGTGCGATAAGGTTAGAGATTTGGGTGTTTGGTTAGATTACGAAATGCGATTCACAGAACATATTTCTTTTTGTTTGCGGAAGGCTTATGGTATGCTGAAAATTATTTATGGGCACAGGGAATTTTTGTCGAGAAGGGTGAAATTAATGCTATGTGAGTCTCTTGTTCTTTCTCATATGAACTATGCTGACTCGGTTTATGGTCCCTGCCTTAATTTTACGGATAAGCGTCGCGTCCAAAAACTTCAGAACTCTTGTCTACGCTTAATTTTTGGTATAAGAAAATTCGATAGAATAAGCCATACTTTGCGGGATATAAATTGGCTCAGCATGGAAAATAGGAGATTTCTCCACTCGGCCATATTATTCATGAAAATTATGAACTCCAAGACCCCGCCTTATCTTTACAACAAGATCACTTACCGTTCTGATGTCCATAATTTGAATATCCGTTTTAGGGGTACACTAACTCCGCCTCTATATGTAACTCAGTTTTTTCGACGGTCATTTTCATATTTTATCACATCATGCATCAATAGCATTTCTGTGGATGTCAGGAGGGTGACTGATATGAGTCGTGTTAGAACCTTGTTGTATGGACAGCTTATGAATCAACAGGTGGAACTGTTGTCGAGGTGAATTAAAGAATACTTTTTTTTTTTTTATTATTATGATTTGATTACCAGGGTAATGATAGCATATCAATGAACTTTGTATTTATTTTTGATACTTAATTCTGTTAATCGAGCTTGAATTTTTTGTTTATTTTTTTTTTTCAATGAATTGTGGGTTAGATTGAACAGTGCACTTTCTTAATGCACTGGATCTCGCCCTTTCATTATGTATATAATAATGTAATTTACTGAAATAATATTGATTGAATAAAGGCCTTTATTATTATTATTATTATTATTATTATAATAAGAAGTAGGAAATGCTTTAATTTTAATTGCTCATTCAAGATCGGGATCTTTATGGACTTGGTTCATTTCAAAATAGTCCAATAAATTCATTTTGAATCTATGGAGGATTTTGAGGTTGTTGCTATCTATATGGTGATTCAGAATTTCAATACCTTCAAAGACGGTTGACCTCTTGTCTGTAGTCAAATGTTCCTACAGTCTTGTCTCAAAGTTCATACCTGTTAGGTCCATGTAAGTTTTGTTTTTGTTTTGCATTGAATAAAATATTTCCTTTTGTATATAAATGACTGATAAGCAATGTAAATGTTGATGGTAAATATATCATTATTATAATTTCATGTTGTTTTTCTTCTTCAGAGTGAAGTGAATCTGTTAGAACCACCAGTTGTGGATACAGGATGTCCGTTCTGTAAAATAAACGCGGATAACAAAAACTGCAAGTGTCGTGAATGTGTTGGTTGCCTCAAAAAACGTGAACACATCCATCAAACACAACGGACTTCTTACGACAAGGAAGGAAAGCCTCCAATGCTCAAGTACAACAAATGCCTGCAGTATCGTGATTTAGGTACCAAAATTGATTATAAATACTTAGAAGAGGAAGATAGGATCGATGAAGAAGAGGACGTGGAAGACAGTACAACGGTAGGTTATGTGATTTGAAAAACACGTCTTGCAGTTTTTGACATCCATCATCCGTATGTAGTACGTTCACTGTCAACCCATCATATTTCCCTTGACAAAAATTGCAACTAATAACGGTTACTCGTCATCAATAATAAAAATAAAATAAAAATGCGGGTTAAGAAATATACTTCAGGTTTTGAAAACTGAGAAAATATTTAATTCTTTCAGATATTATGGTAAACCATCTCTACAGACACAGCAATTTCTCAATAACATAGACATAAAAATACCACCTTCAGAACCAATAATTCCTTAGAAAAAAATTTAAAAAAGAAAGTTTAGAAATAAACCGAATAAGAATTCTGGGAAATTGTTGAATGCCCAAATCGAGTTATGTATTTTACCTGTATTGGGATTATTCTGAAGGGCACCTAGTAGTTTTACGTTAAATAATAAAAAAACCTTATTGTACTGTTGGCTCCAAACAGAGACTATTTAAATTTACAATATTACCAAACTTTTTACCAGTTGTTTATTATCATTTTGAAGAAGTTACTATGTAAAGAAATGCATCATGCAAGCAACTCTTGAGACTAAATAGAAATCAACGAATATGTGTAATATTCAATTAAATTTACAATGGATTTTTGTCCAGTGTAGGCCAACACGATTCGAAAATTTCGATAACAATTTCTATTTCAACCCTAACCATCGAATCTTATCGTATTCTGGTCTGCAAACTTTTTTCTGTTTAGCCTTGTTCTTTTTGCAAATAAGAACATATTTTTTTTGGAAAACACATCAATAATTTTTATAATTTATGTAAAATATCATATAGATTTATTCTGTTAACCTCCAACAAATTTTAATTTCAAAAAATTTTAGAATTAAATTAAATGAAAGTTCACTTCGATATAATGTATAATCAGATAAGTGCATTCAGTTTGTCTGGTAAGATATTTTTTGTTAATTATTTTTATTTTTTAAATGTGGGAATTCTTAATTGCTTTTTGAAGATATCCTGCATGTTTGTAGGAAATTTTTTGAAGGAAATTATTTTGCGCAAGTTGTTTTTGAAGAAGTTCTTGTTTTGCTTTTTTTGGAAAGGAATTTGGTTTTCATAAAACAACGTACGAAACAAAATTTTGTACCCTTCAACAATTTATTTAGTAAAATTTTATTTGATAATTTGTTTTACAGATTTATTCCGTTAACCTACAAATTTTAATTTCAAAAAAATTTTTTATTCAAAAACTTTTAGAATTAAATCAAATAAAAGTTCAATTCATTTTAGTGTTTGTTCCGATAATTGCATTCAGTTTGTCTGATAACATATTTTTTTCTTAATTATTTTTGTTTTTAAATGTGAAGTAGGACTGATGAGTTTCCGTTGTGAGAATTCTAAATTGCTTTTTGAAGATATTCTGCCTGTTTTTAGGAATTTTTTTAAAGGAACTTATTTTGAGCTAGTTGTTTTTGAAAGTTCTTGATATTATGTTCTGCATTTTTTGAAAGAAATTTGGTTTTTATAAAACAAGGTACGAAACAAAATTTTGTACTCTTTCAGTATTTATTTAGTAAAATTTTAGTTGATAATTTATATTTCCTTGAATTCTTTCATTTCCTTTCGGTACTGAGTGTTAATTCTATATGTCTACTAAATTGAAACATTGTTTTTTAGGCATTTATTTGATTTAATTCTTAAAGTTTTTGTATAAAAAAATTTTTGAAATTGAAATTTGTTAAAGGTTAACAGAATAAATCTGTGTGATATTGTTGTGATAATCTTTCTATCATGTAAAAACCATTCTTTTTATTATTTTATAATTCATGTACTGTTCCAAAAGATTTACTATAATATGAAATTGACAAAAAAGTACCAACAACCGGTTGATGAATTATAAATTATGTACTATTCATTCAAATTCATCCCAATTAACACACGACAACGAATAATTCAATCATCAAATCATTTTGAACACTGAAATTCAGACTTACACCAAAGAACAGGTAATTTCTTAAATATAAAACAGAGTAATTCTGTTATACCTCACTACAAATTTTAATTTTATAAAGTTTCTCGAAAACTTAAAATTAAATCAAATAAATGCCTTAGAAACACAAGTTCCTTTTGATGAACATAAAGAATTAATACTCATCACACAGCATCATAAGGAAATTAAAGAATCCAAAGAAAATATAGAACATTGACCGAACTTACTCAACAAACATTTAGTGTTGACAATATTGTTTCATTTCGGCACAATGAAAAACAAATTCCCTCCAAAAATGCCCAACAAAAATTCTTCGAAACATCTCTTCAAAAAGCTCTTTCAAGAATCTCTTCAAAAATATGTAGGACATCTTCAAATAGGTGATTCGGGAATCTCACCGGTAATCATCAGTCCACTTTAATGCCAGCAAAATAAAAACAATAAATAAAAAATATCTATCATACTTACACGACCACCTGTTATTTCAAGATATGTAAAGTAATTCAAGACCCAGTTTTATCCAGAAAATACTGTGTGCATGAGTGAAAAACAAATTGTAATTATTATACATATATAGAAAAAAATATTAAAATGTTTGGGTACTTTTTCAACTGAAACTAAACAATAACAACAATTTCTATTAGAATCAAGGTTAGCTAAGTTAGATTATATAGAAAGAGAACATTTTATTCATTTTATTTTTTCAATTAATTTCCGAATGGAATATTAATAATAATATATTTACCATCAATATTTACATGGTTTTTCAGTCATTCAAATATACTACTCTGTCAAGAAAGTACCGGGAATTTTCGATTAAAACAACATTTTTACATTTAATCGTCAAAATTTATTGGGTCGCCTTCAAAATAGGCTCCATTTGCTCCAATACATCTATGCCAACGGCACTTCCAATTATCGAAACATTTTTTATAGGCGCTTTCCGGGATGGACTTTAGCTCTCGCGCCGAATTGTGTTTTATGGCTTCAATCGACTCAAAACGGGTGCCACGAAGGGGCAATTTTAGTTTTGGGAAGAGGAAAAAGTCGCAGGGAGCCAAATCCGGCGAATACGGTGGTTGCTGAAGCACGTTTGTTGAGTTTTTGGCGAGAAAGTCAGTCTTAATCGTAGCTCGGTGAGAAGGCGCGTTATCGTCATGCAAAATCGATGAGTTGTTCGCCCACAAATTTGGCCGCTTCTTACGGATACGCTCACGCAAACGTTTCATAACGCCTAGGTAATACTCCTTGTTTACCGTCTGACCCTCTGGAACGAATTCGTAGTGCACCACGCCACGGATATCGAAGAAAACAATGAGCATCACCTTCATTTTCGAGCGGCTTTGGCGTGGTTTTTTCGGTTTTGGCTCATTTTTTGCCACCCATTCCGATGATTGCTGGCTTGTTTGCATATCGTACTCGTAGACCCAGGTCTCATCACCAGTTATAATGCGTTCCATGAATGTAGAATCGGAATTACAGCGATCCAGCATGTCTGAAGCAACCTGTTCGTGATGACGTTTTTGAAGAAAATTCAGGTCTTTCGGTACGAGTCGTGCGGCCACCTTTCTCATGCCCAAAATATCAATCAAAATCGTACGTGCGGACTCTTGGGATATCTTAAGATCATGTGCTATCTCTCTCAAGCTGGTACGACGGTTTTCCAGCACCCTTTCCTTAATTTTATCGACGTTATCTTCGATCGAAGCCGTCGATGGGCGACCACTTCACGACCGTCCTTGAAGGCTCTGTACCACTGATATGCACGAGTTTTCGATAGAGCATTATCACCAAAGGCCTTTTGCAACATTTTCAATGCATCGGCACACGAAAATTCATTTGCAACACAAAACTTTAAACAAATTCTTTGCTCAACGTAATCACCCATAGTAAAAATCGGCACGCACTCTGACATCGACTGACTTAATCAGCTGTTGCAAACACACTAGTTGACAGATCCTGCTCAAGCTTGGCATAGCAATTAAGGACAGTGGTACCAACCTAGGAAAAAAAATTTTTACCTGCCTCATTGCCCCGCCAGATTTAAATCGATAATTGCCGGTACTTTCTTGACAGAATGTACATTCATGTACCATGCCAAATCAAAATAAATCTTCAATTATTTTCATCATTTATATTTGGGGCACCCTTATCTATTGCAGACTTTAACCGGGGCGCTGTTTGGTTTATTCTTCTTCTGATTTTTCCAGTTCCTCCAAATAGTAAATATTATATCCTATAACTATTCTGTTCTCTTTTATGTGGGATTTCTCTGTCGAATTTGCTCTAGCTTCGAGCAAGAATGGCCATAACGTTTGCTTTTCTGTGCTTCCATCATATCCGTAGTTTTTCGTGTTCTCCATTTAAAATTTTTATTGTTTCTTACTATTTTTTGTACGGACATTCTTTTGCTTGTTACATTCAGAAAATGCTCATGGAAATCAGTTATTAAAATATTCAAAATAGAATCCTTCTTGAAGAGGGTCAATAAATAAATTGTGAAAATTCATTTTCAATTTCAAACAAAATTTAATCACGGATTTAGCTGGGGTTATCCTAAAAATCTCATACAAAAATGTCACCGAAAGCAGTACTGTTTCCATAATAGTAATTATATAACAATTGGCCGTTTTCATAATAATAATATATTTGTAATTTTAATTTTATCAAACTATTCTCAAAAAAATATTTTTTTCAGGTGAAACTTTGCTGGTCGTTTACGTGGTTTTTACTGCTTATTACCTTTGCCTTTCCAATAGCTGTCATATGTGCGCCGGTCTTCATAATTATTTATTGCTTCAACGCATGCAGCATATGTTGCCATGTAAGTATCTTTATTTCATAGAAAATATCAATCAAAATGTCAATGCCCTTCTGAATGCTAAATACTTTGAAAGTATCTACGGCTATGAACGAGAGATTAAACTTTTTTATGGGAGTACAAATTGAGTCAAGCCGTTTTTCAACTCGAAAAATGCATTTATTTCAAAAGACAATGAATTAATAAATTAATCAAAATATTTTCCATCGCTTCTTACTACGTTTTGTATGAAACTTAAAACAATCCAAACTGGATATCGCTGGCATGGCAGAAGTCCAATCTGTCTAAATCCGCGGCAATCAGTTGTTACTATTTAAAAGTTTCATGATTTTAGAGCCATCCTTCGAAAACGGACATCAGTATAAATATCTGGTTTTCAACTATAATTATTTTACAGATAATAGCTGGAATTAATTCTCCAGAACCTCTTTATATTTTAATCTAAATAAATCTCATGAAAACATTTAGAATAAAAATTTAAAACATGTCCTAGATACACTGTATCACCTCACAGACATATATATTAACTGACAAAGAAATTGCAACACCCAGAAGGAGCTGTTCAAATGAAAAACCAAGGTTTTTTATTATTTTTGGTTCACATGTTACCGCGGTTTCGAACGATGACCGTTCATCTTCAGACGTAACAGAGGACTAAAAAAAAAAAAAAAAATAATAATAAAAAACCTTGGTAGTAAATACATAGTAACTACAATCTATTGTGTTTCAATTATGATCAACTACCAAATAGTAACGGCTGAAGCAATTCACTATTTAAAATGTTTTTTGGTGAATCATAGATAGTATAGCAAGGAGTAAATGATTAAAATTTGGAGAAAAAATCGTGAAGGTCTTTTCATGTAAACATTTTGTGTTACTTAAATATGTAGTCGTTTTTTGCAAATTTTTTAAATTTTACAACAAACCAGCTGTTCGAGGAGATACAAAGTCGATGTTTAGTTGTTGTTAAAATGCCTAGAGCACATGTACGCGGAATTTATCGCCAGCTAAGTGAATTTGAAAGAGGTCGAATTATTGGTCTACGGGAGGCGGGGTTTTCATTTCGAAAAATCGCTAACCGTACGAACAGAAATCCAATACTGTTATGAGATGTTGTCAAGCGTGGTTTGATAATGTCCAAAACCGAAGAAGAATAGGCACCGGACATCGAAGGGACACAAATGAAGTTCAAGATCGACGTCTAAGACTTATGGCTATTAGAGGCCGATTTGCGACAACTCGATCTTTGGCTTATGGGTGGTTAGGAGAACAATGCCACCTGTAACTGCCCGAACGGTTTACCGCAGGATAGGGTCTTTTGGACTGCAGCATTATCGACCCTATCTTGTGTTACCTTTGACGGTTGAGCATCGCCGGCAACGATTACAGTGGTGCAGAGAACGTCAACATTGGAATGTGGAATGGCATCAGGTCGTCTCTTCTGATGAATCTCGATTCACCTTGGGTGCACATGATGGCCGAAGAAGGGTTAGACGACGTCGGGGAGAAAGACGTGAAACTCAGTTTGATATTGAGCGTCATGTACACCGGACGGTAGGCGTTATGGTAGGTGGTACTATTGCACATGCAAGTAGGTCACCTTTAGTCTTTATTCGAGGTAACATGACAGCGCTGCGTTATCTTCAAGAAATAGTAGAGCCATATGTTTTCCCTTACCTTAACCGACTCGAGAATCAAATATTCCAGCAAGATAATGCTCGACTTCATGTTCCTAGAGTTAGTGTAAACTTTTTTGAAGCGACCCATGTGAATCTTTTGCCATGACCGCCGAGATCCCTCGATATTTCGCCCATAGAGCATGTTTTGAACATCATGGGTAGAAGGCTTGGAAATTTACCCCAGCCCCGACGGACTTTGGCGACTCTGAGACATGAACTACAGGTAGCTAGGGATAGTATCCCTCAAGAAGAAATAGACCATCTAATTGCATCAATGCCAAGACGTATTGGGGAGTGTATAGATAATCACGGTGGACAAACACATTATTAACAAATTTTTAAAAAAAAATTGTAAACCTTTCGTTTTTTTTTCTTCAAATTTCAATCATTTACTCCTTGCTATACTATCTATGTTTTACCAAAAAAAAATTTACAATTTAAACAGCTCCTTCTGGGTATTGCAGTTTCTTTGTCAGTTAGTATATATTATTATCACATGTGGTGGAAATTAACTGATAAAGAATCAAAAGAAATATAAAATACTGACCAAATTATTTAGACATCACCTTATACATATATGTTTCGATTGGATGTTAAAGAATCACAAGTACCAAAATGTTCAACATATAAAGGCTTTTTTAAAATTTTCCTTTTCTAAATAATATATAGCACATGCTGAAGAGAAAGAACTTGATAAATTCGGACCCAAATCTCTTCAGTAAGGAGTTATTTGAATGAACAAAATAATCATTTGAAAATATATAAAAATACCTTTTTGTCACTAGACATTTCTGCAACAACTAACCAATTTTTGGATAAGCATGGCTTACACGAAAATTAAGTTATATTACAGAAATATACAATGAAAGAAGATACGACTTAGACTTTGCATTAGATAACCGCCACGTGTACGTGATATAATACAAAGAAATCTGTAGAGAATTAGTATCTGTAATATGCAAATACTTTTTCATAGTAATTTTCAATATATATAATTATTTTTCCGTATAAATTACATTCCGTAAATAATCAATGATGGTCAATATATTGAAATCCCTTGGTCAGCTAAATTGAAAATAATCTTTGCAATTTTGTTAAATACAGTAAATAGTAGTTCAACGTTGAGAGTTGTAGAACAATATGAGATTCAATTCCATAATTCATGTCGAGTAGCTTCAACAAACAGTAGAAATAGGGAAAATTATTAAAATCGGTTTAGCTAATCTACCTGAAGAAATAAACAGTAACAATTGCTGATGATATTTTCTCCATTCCAGAGAATTTTTATGTACATTTAGATCGTCTTGAAGTTCGCGTATCAGACATCGATTTTGAATTAATGTTAAATTATTCGAAGATGTTAATAGTTTCCTTAAATTTCACTTTAGTGAATCAAATTTCGTTTCTATTAATTTTGTTTACATGCAAACATATTCTATTGGTTGTAAGTCTCAGTCTATACCCTTATCTTTTTATTGATTTTAATTATTCAATTTGCAGCCCGCATGCTGTTTCTTTCTTGAAGGAATCAAGCTTCCTGGTACTTGTTGCAGAGGAATATGTTCCGGAGATCCGATGTGCTCATCTAAAGATGATGCTAAAGGTGGAAAATACTAATCAATCACAAAATATTTTGTATAAATAGATCTCGGTTCCTTCAGAAATGAATCTTAGTTTTCTTTTCTTCACACTGGTACTTATTTCAGGAGAAAATTTCATCCCAACTTAAACACGCAAAGATAAATAAATCAGAAAAAACAATCATAAATGCCACTTTAATATTAACACATGCCTAAATATTTCATTTGTACATAGAGGTTTAGTCTCAACTATAATTATTAAACACTGAAATACTGACGTATAGAGAAAAATACAGAAAGCAGAGGAATTTAACCGAACATTTTTAAAAATTTTTTGTTTATATATAATTTTTCTTGTTCCTCTGTTACTTGAGTGTTGAAAGAACTTCAGTATATTTGAAGTCGTACAATATGAAAGAAATCAGTGAAACTGTATGGAATAAATTTGATGCAAAGGTGGAATGAAATGAAGTTCTTTAAAATTTGATAGCGAAATGAGAAATATTTCTTAAAACTTAAATTCCTGATAATAATATGAAAAAATACTGCATGGCACAATACCATAAAACCGACACACTTTGTTGAGATTTTGTGAATTCAAATAATCTCAATATAAGTTCGTGATTCTTCCACATGAGATCTGTCTCCATTAATTCACACTTTTCTCTTCGATTCTTCAGCTTTTTCTGTCCTCAAAACATGCTCTTCGACAAAAGCAGCAACAAAAACGTTGAAAATAAAAGGTGTACAGTTGCCATAGTTCTTTCTGCAGCACCATGTTCGCAATAATCTGAGTTGCAGTTGTCAACTACGGACTTATACTTTTGCTCTACCGTATTCCAGTCGCAAAGCCCAACAGAACATTCTGGGAAATTAACAGGTACCTCGTTCAGAAGAAACATGACTTTGTATTTGTTTTCTCGTTGACAGCTAAAAATTAAATAAAACAGTATTTCAGTTAGGAACACATTTGTGTATTTGTAGGACGAGGAATAAAGTGATTCAAACATTACTCAACCAAGTTGAATGTTGTGGCTACGTTTTGGACATGTCTCAAATTGTTTGGCAAAACTTGGGATCTGAAACCTAAAATGATCTATTGGACTACTGTAGTAGTAAAGCCTATTATTGCGTATGCCTCCATATATGGTAGACCAAAATTGGTGTAAGGACAAGCTTGCAGAGGCTGTACAAGCTTTGAAGAGTTGTTTGCATCACAGGAGCTGTGAATACAACTCCACAGGAGCAATAAAGTTCTTATTGGATCTTTACTCGCTACGCATATATGTGAAAAAAGAAAGTTTGATGAGTGCTCCCAGAATAGAACACAGAGGGCCTCGAAGGGGACATATGGGGATTTTGGAATCACTAAGGGCTGAATTTCTTTCGTTCCGAAGGATTCTATGCCAGTTAAGTATGACCTTGATGCCAACTAAGAAGCGATCATAGGTGACCACCAAGAAGATATGGAAAGGTGAAACGGAAAAACCATGTTAAACTAATAGGTTCCTGAGAAGGTGAGGAGCAGACATAGGCATATATTACCACAAGTATAGGGAATCACTTCCTTTCAGAAAACTTATAACAATTCTCCGAACTGAAATTTTGGCTATAGAGAGATGTGCCCGAGTATGTTTTTGAAGACATAACAAGGAAACTAGTATTCACATTGCCTCAAATAATCAGATCGCCCACACTACTTAGAGCTGACGTCGATGAATGGGAGAAACTGGATTAACATCCCAATCCAACAACTAACCAAGGTGCTCATTATCCTTTCGCTGCTAAAGAATGAGCTGAGGCTACTAACTAGGCTTCTCACTGACCTTTGGGTAGTGAGATGCCACCTATACAAGATTGGTAAAGAGCATTTTGATATCTGCAGGCCGTCCAAATCAGTCAATATAAACCACCCAACACAAACTCTGCCAAAGCCAAAGGCTGGTGTAAGCCACTCTACTGAATAGAATGACCCTCGCGCAAATCAATATAAAATCCAAGTCTCAGGAAAATAATCCACTTCAAATTTATAATACAAAGCAAATAACCTTGGTGGGAAAAACAAAGTAGCATGGTAACGCATAAAAGACTTTATTGGTTGCAGTGCACAGGCAAACGGCCACAAGTAACCTAATCGAAGGTGCATGTTTATTTATTTTGGCAGATTAGTTCCATCTGGGGATGATTTCAATAGAATCATTAAGTTTCAATATAACAAATAATACTCAGTGATATAATATCCTAAGTGACTCGACAAATACAAAACCATAAAATGAACACATGCTAGTGAGTATGCTAGTATTGCCATTCAAGAATTTACTGAATTTAAATAAAGTTGAGACAAATGAAAAATTGTTGAGCTGGTTTTAAACTATGAATTGCTGGTCAAACAATTTTGCGAGGCATGCAAACTTACTGGTAAAGAACTGCCACAAGATTTGCTCCGAAAGGATCTATTTGAGAAAGCTTCCATTGACGGCCCTTTAGCTGATAGTAGTTATCAGCAGTTAACTGACTATTATCTCTAGCTATTCCCATTGCTGTGAGGAATCTCAAAAATTGTGTAGAGTGGGTGAAGTAGTGTGAAACCTTGTAGGCATCAGCTGGCTCACCTAGAAAAATCGAAATTAGTGGTTGAAATTCAAATTTTTCTCCTCTAAATGAACTTTTCAAATGTCAGATCATTTGAACAGGAAGCAAAATTGCTCAGTCAAAAACGCGAAGAATATAGCAAAAAAAATTCTCAACTCTTGAAAAAAACGTTAAAGAAAGAGCTTTAGTCTGCTTAGAATATATAAATAGTAGCGAAAAAATTTAGGGGACGATCCCTGGTCAAAAAATAGGGTCAGTCTTTTATATAAACTAAGTTTTTGATTTTTTTCCTAAAAACCAAAAAACTGACGAGAATAAAATAAAGCGAACATTTTATGCGGGAGAGAAGGCACTCAAAAAATTTTTGTTGGTGTTCCTCTATGATTGCAAGGGGTAAAAAAAGCCACCCCTTAACAAAAGTTTCTTGCGAAGGACGGCAAGAAACTTTTTTCCAGTTCTCGGGCAGACCTCAGTGCTGGCTGGCCTGCCCGATCACCAGATTAAAATCCTCTGGATTTTACTTTGGCTTACAAGACTCCCGTTCAAGATATGGAAGACTGAAGGAACAGCAGTTCTTTCATGTAGGGTTATTCAAAATACTCCAAGATTTTTTGATCGGGTAACCTAATCTATGCGCCGACGTGTAGACTCTTGTGTAATGGCTGAAGGTGGCCACATTGAACATTTAATATGATCACGAATAGCAAGAAGGAAATATTCATGGGTAGAAATCAACAAATTTGTTGGTTACAATCGATGAATGTTTCTTTCTTGCTATTTGTGATGTATTAGATTTTGCCTTTCGGCGTGTACCTTCTACCTATTTAATATGATATTAAATTGGTGAAAAGTTCAAAATTGTTTGTTTTGTTATATTTAGTTAATACTTGTACCAGTTCTTAATAAAAATGTCAACTTAACATCCGCCTAATGGAAAAATTTAAGGTCGAAAATAATTCAAGCCTCTACAATTCAGGCGTATTATTTGTTGATAATTTTTTTTCAAAAACTGTGAATTTTAGCCTGAAATGACAAGAGACCTTATTTATCAAGAATCGATCAAGCTATCGAAAACAAATCTTTTTAATGTAAAATATGAATAAGAACAAAAAGTTTAGGGGTGGCTTTTTCTAACCCTTGCAATCATAGAGAAACACCACCAAAAATTATTTGAATGCCTTCTCACCCACATAAAATGTCTGGTTAATTTGATTCTTGTCAGTTCTTTTAATTTTTGAGAAAAATATTAGGAGTACAAATAAGTTTGCGCCGTACGGAACCCAATTTTCTTGTTTATGAATCATTCCTGATGATTTTAAACGATGTGAGACTGCTTGCTGAGTGACTTCTAATGTTAGAGCAAGTTCTTTTTGTGTTTGAGATGAATTTTCCTCCAATAATTCCTCCAATTCTGCATCCTCGTAAATTTTTGGCCTTCCTTTCGATCTTTGTCTTCTACGTCGAAATCACCGTTTTTAAACTTTTGAAACCACTCTCGACACGTTCTCTCACTTAAAGCACCCTCACCATATGCTTCTACGAGCAATTGATGCGCCTCAGCAGCAGATTTCTTTAAATTAAAGAAGTAAACTAATATTTCCCGCAAATGACGCTTACTTGGCTCAAATTTTGACATTTTCAACTTATAAAAATTATATTTTACCAATATGAAATCAATGATATTAATAGGTTATGTCGTTCTTGAATGTCCAAACTATTTTTTAAGCCGGTTATCATCTGCGAAAGCTAACCGAAACTCCGTGTCGCGCCATCTATAATAAAACGGCGGAAACTTATTTGTAATCCTAATATTAAAAACTGTTTTTAGGGCGCCATCTTTAGGGGGCTGTAGCTAAGCAGGAGGGGCTAAAAAAAATAAAGTTTATATCAAAGACCTATCCTATTTTTTGACAAGGAATTACTTCCTTATATTTTCATTACTACTATCTACCCTATAAGTTTGCTTGCAAGATTCAAAGATTTTGAAGTCCAAATAGAGCAAACCTAGAAAAAAATACTATTTCCTACCATTCACAACTTTTTTCATCATGCCAAACATGTCCTTGACTAGAAGACATCCCACTTTTGCGTTTGCAGGATGACCATATCCACTGTAATAATAGTCTTGTAAATCTTCTGCATATTCTAACAATTCTAACTGCTTCTTGTTGAATACAGAGCACCATGGTGATGGGTCAGTCAGGTACCTGAAAATACTAGAGTGTCAAAATACAAAATATGTATTAAACAACTAAATTTATTGTACCGCTTTCAAAGTATGTCCCTTCCGAAATAATACACCCACGCCAACAAATAATACAATAATCAAAACATTTTTTGAACGCATTTTCAGAATTCGACTTCAGTACTCGCAGCGAATTCTTTTTTATGTCTTCTGTCGACTTTTGATCATTTGAGTTAAAGAAAGGGAACAGAGTCGGCCGAAGGCGTGTCAGGGGAATACGCTGGCTGTTTGTTAAGGTTTGTCGAGTTTTCAGGCAGAATGATGATGGCCTGTGAAATGATGCCTTATCCTGGTGCGCAATCCATGAGCTTTTTTCACAAATCTGGTGTTTTCGACGAATTTGTTTTCTCAAAGGCCGCATAATACTCAGATAACACTCCTTATTCATTGTACCACAATCTGGCAAGACTTCCGAATGCTAAACACCGCGATAATCGAAATAAAGTCTGAACATTGATCAACCCTGGCCTGCTTTGTTCCCTTTCGGCTTAATTGGAACAGGCAATTCCGAAGTTTGTTGACTCGTTTGCAGGTTAAAATCGCAAATCCATTTTTCATCTTCAGTTAAAAAGCGTTTTATTTATGTGTCCTGGACTATTTATAGTCCTGCGTTTAGTCAAGTGTTTACAGTACAGTGTTTTATAAGTAAATAAGATGAATATTTTGTTATAATTTTCCAATTCAAGAATTAAAAATAAATACTAAATAATTACAATCGAGCTTTGTTTTTTCCGGATACTTTCTAGACGGGCTGTAGATTGAAAAAAACAATATTCAGATACATACCATGCTTTTTCATATCGGCACATATCATACATGTTTCTGATGACAGCTTCATCACCTGTATATCGGAAGCCTAACCGTTTAAAAACATCTCTGACCATTTGAAGGTAGTCCGGCCTCTTCTTGAATCTTTCATATTCACTGAAGGTATAACTGTTTTCTTCAACATCTCTCATTAGTGTTTTGCATTGATTTGGTGGCTGCAAATGTAAAATTCTGAGCTCTGCCAAATAGTGATAAGATTATCTATTCATGGACTATTTAATTCTTAATAAGTTCGTGAAGGGGATATGAAAAATGTATATAAGAGAAAAATATAAAGCAATATTTCGCCACCAAAGATCTTATAAAAAACATATATTTCTAGATATACACATGAAATGAAAAGAACCTTGAATCTTTCAAGGATGGTTTAGGATTTAAATGTATCGTTAATAAGCGAATTTGGTTTAATAGTTTCGCAGTTATTAATTCTTGAAAATGTTTCAAATTTTTTACAATATTTTCGAAACTACAAATTATATCGATCTGAAATTTGATATTTAGAAGTAGAATGATAACGCGCATGTTAGTGCTAAATTTCGTGAAGATCGTAGGATCGAAAGTTAGAAAGAAAAGTGAGCAAATCAGCGTTGAACACTACCTTGAACTCTATAACATTCGAACGAAAAGAGATAGAGATTTGAGTTTTTTTTAAGTTTTCTGCAAAATTACTTATTTTCATATCAAGTTGTTATTAATCATATGATAAATAAGGGTAAATGAGATTTATAATTGTTTGCGTCTTGTTTTAACAAATCCAAGTATACGTACAGAATAGAGAAATGATACAGAAGTACAACCATCTCAGGTATCTCCATCGAATGCTAGAAGCTCAAATGACTAGATTGGATACGCTTAGTCTCGAACGGAAAAAGCTTGAAACTTCCAGAGAATGCTAAGGATCTAAATATCACGAACAAGTTCGTTAATGAGTAAAATCGGTTCAATAGTCCGAAGTTATTCACGTTTGAAAATTTGTCATATTTTCCCAACATTTTCGAAACTACTGATGCGATCGATCTGAAATTCACCATATAGAAGAAGGATAATAACGCGCATGTTCTTGCGAAATTTCGTGACGATCGTAAAATTATAAGTTCACAAAAAAATGGGACCAGTTCAGCATTAAGTGCTACCATAAACACTATAACTTTCGACCGGAAAGAGGTAAAGAATTGAAATTTCTGGAGTAGGTTTGGCGCCTCATTATTTGAGTTGAGTTCGTTACTACGCAAAATCAGCCCAATGGTTTCGCAATTATTGAAAAATTTCTCTTCTTTTTATCAATGCTTTCCAAACTCCAAATCCGATTGATCTGAAGTTTGAGTTTTAGAAGGAGAATGTTCCTGAAAATTTTCATGAGGATTGTATAATTAGAAGATTCAAAACAAAAACAAAAATTTTGTGAGCGGAACAGCGTTAAGCGTTAAAGAAACCATAGCAACAGTCCCACGATTGAATTTAAATTTATCATTTAGAAATATAATAACGACACAAAAGCTTATGCAAACTTTCGTGAAGATCATATACTTAGGGGATCAAAAACAATGTGAAGTAGCGTTTAGCGTTAACGAAGCATTGGTCATATGAAAAAGCGCGCAAAAGTTCCTGACATCATATCAGGGCTTTTCACCATTTAAAAATTTTTCGTTTGTCTTACCAAAGTCCTTTCACTGAGATCGGTGTTCGCTCGAACATTGAAAGATTTACCCAAATCGAATAGACCATCGATATAGGCTTGGTAAGTATCATGGGTCTTGTAATCATACTGGAACTGAAAAAATATATTGATGAAAAAACTTGATCGATATAGGAGTGAATCAAAATCATATTAAATAACACTGGTCGACAAAATTTTTGTAACACAAAGCAGATCTTTAATTATTTGATAGATATGCCCTTGTAATGATAGGAAAGATATTCCTGAAGTCCTAACACGTACTGCTTTTCAATAGCTCAATAAGACCATTTTACATTTTTACAAGTACTCAATTTTATGAGGGGACGGTTAAAATTGATGCTTTTTATAACAGGTAAGGTATGCTCAGGTCTTCCTCTACAGACTGTAGAAAGGAACTTAAATTTGCATAATCTCAGAGAACAACATGGCATTAAGCCATTTAAGTCAAAGACTTTTTGGAATTGATCAAATTCACTCTTGATATAGATAAAAAGCAAACAACTGCAGCCTAATATATGTCAGATATTGTCAGATTCAATCTTTGTGCAGGTAAATTAACGATAATGATTCATTTAGACTGAAAAAAGAATATCATAATTACTTACATTATAATAGTTATCCCTATACACTTGATTCAGTAAGCTAGGATATTTACTCTTGTACCTCCTGGCTAAAAACTTGGCATCTTCAATTCCTTGAGATGTTAGAACTTTTTCTCTGTTCTCAGTGAGAGTGTCATTCCATCTCCACCTAGAAATAGACAATAAAAGATACTTTTCCATTAATATAACATATTGAATTATGAATGAAAAAAAATCATTACCCCCACTATTAATTACTGGCAAGAAGTTTTCGAAAGCAACTCTATTTTTCAACATAAAGTTAAACAATCATAATAAACCTTTCCATAAAACTGCCTACTACCAACGTTCTCAATGTCATTTGTCAATTTGTTGTACTATTTAAGACATTTGTAAAAATTGGGTCCTGCTCTGGTGTTAAGAGAATGAATTTCTGTGTGTTTTAGGTAATTTTCGCAGTTCGCAACTGGGAACAGTTAGGTATGAGGACAGATGTAATGTTAACCTTCCTGCAGCTTTATGTGCTTCTCATATGAAGTAATATTCTTAGGGCTTACTTTTGTTTCCGAACTACCCTGTCTGTATCTCTACACTGACCCGAAATTATGATTCTATAAACTGCCAAACTATGAAATACAATGTAATGAGCTTATTCTGCTTTCATTCGGTGTGCTATTTCCTTGATACGATGTCAAGAAATTACCTGGAATTATCGATTTAAATCTGGCGGGGCAATGAGGCAGGTAAATTTTTTTTTCCTAGGTTGGTACTTTTGTCCTTAATTACTATGCCAAGCTTGAGCGGGATCTGTCAACTAGTGTGTTTGCAACAGCTGATTAAGTCAGTCGATTTCAGAGTGCGTGCCGATTTTTACTATGGGTGATTACGTTGAGCAAAGAATTTGTTTAAAGTTTTGTGTTGCAAATGAATTTTCGTATGCCGATGCATTGAAAATGTTGCAAAAGGCCTTTGGTGATAATGCTCTATCGAAAACTCGTGCATATCAGTGGTACAGAGCCTTCAAGGACGGTCGTGAAGTGGTCGAAGACTTTCGGCTTCGATCGAAGATAACGTCGATAAAATTAAGGAAAGGGTGCTGGAAAACCGTCGTACCAGCTTGAGAGAGATAGCACATGATCTTAAGATATCCCACGAGTCCGCACGTACGATTTTGATTGATATTTTGGGCATGAGAAAGGTGGCCGCACGACTCGCACCGAAAGACCTGAATTTTCTTCAAAAACGTCATCGCGAACAGGTTGCTTCAGACATGCTGGATCGCTGTAATTCCGATTCTACATTCATGGAACGCATATAACTGGTGATGAGACCTGGGTCTACGAGTACGATATGCAAACAAGCCAGCAATCATCGGAATGGGTGGCAAAAAATGAGCCGAAACCGAAAAAACCACGCTAAAGCCGCTCGAAAATGAAGGTGATGCTCATTGTTTTTTTCGATATCCGTGGCGTGGTGCACTACGAATTCGTTCCAGAGGGTCAGACGGTAAACAAGGAGTATTACCTAGACGTTATGAAACGTTTGCGTGAGCGTATCCGTAAGAAGCGGCCAAATTTGTGGACGAACAACTCATGGATTTTGCATGACGATAACGCGCCTTCTCACCGAGCTACGATTGTGACTGACTTTCTCGCCAAAAACTCAACAAACGTGCTTCAGCAACCACCGTATTCGCCGGATTTGGCTCCCTGCGACTTTTTCCTCTTCCCAAAACTAAAATTGCCCCTTCGTGGCACCCGTTTTGAGTCGATTGAAGCCATAAAACAAAATTCGGCGCGAGAGCTAAAGTCCATCCCGGAAAGCGCCTATAAAAAATGTTTCGATAATTGGAAGTGCCGTTGGCATAAATGTATTGGAGCAAATGGAGCCTATTTTGAAGGCGACCCAATAAATTTTGACGATTAAATGTAAAAATGTTGTTTTAATTGAAAATTCCCGGTACTTTCTTGACAGGGTAGTATATGTCAGTTTATAACTTTACTAAGTATGTTAATATGATAGCTCCATCTTAGGGAAGACTGGAATTGTAATCATAGAGAAAAGAATACAAATTTCCTCTGGTTCTATTTTCGTGAAAATTATTTTTCGTGTCTTATCTTTATTGAAGACTCAGCATTTGCTGAGAATCGTAAACATCCAGCTCTCGATTTATTGAGAAAGCCAAAGTCATCAGCGTAACAGCAAGTTTTATCTGAGGAGATACTCGGCAATATATCAATTATATATAATAAAAATAATATCGGTCCCAATATGGAACCCTGTGGAACACCAATTCTATGATGTTCAGAATTTTCATTCCCTCACACAATCGCCTATCTTCTTCGTGTGAGAAAGGATCTGAACAAGTTATTAGCTTTCCCTCTTATTCCAAGTTGAAGCTTCTTCAACTATTGATCTTTAACTGTTAATAAATTATTAACTTTTTGCCCCAGACAAAAAAGTATTCATGACTAAACTTACAATCATAAAAATGCCTCAAACCTAATATTTACCTTCTAAGAAGATCTAAATCCTGATAACACAATTTTCCTTTGTAAGGGAATGATCTTCTTTCTTCGTAATTTTTCAATATTTCAACCTTAAGATTATCCAAGCTCCTCAGCCTTCTTATTTCTTGTTGTGTTGGAGTACTGGTACCTTCTCTGTTGATAGTCCACATCAACACAGGAGTACATTCTGAAAAAAAATCTAAATTATTTCGTTGCTCATTTCAAAAGATTCAAGTTTGAATATTTGATTGATTCGGTCTTTACTTGGTGGAAACTCATTTTAATTAAAAAAAATATATGAGACAATAATTTATTTCACCAAAAATGTTACAGACAGTACAATGAAGAAGCCACATCGTGGTGAAACAATTGTTGTAGTAGTACAAACATTTTTGTGGAAATAAATTATTGTCTCATATTCATTTTTTAAATTCAAGTTTCAATTGAAAATATATGAATCAATAGCGAATGAGACGCTTGCAATATAACTTGTGATAAGCTTTCGACTGAATGTTTGTTAGATAGTCTGGTTTTAACAAAGGAAAGAACTCATCAAAAATAGACCATTTCACAAAAAATTCTTTCAGGCATCAAGTGCAGAATAGAAAATACCGGTCATAAATAAAACTGATTCAATTGCTATTTATTTGACTTTTGTTGACAATTTGTGTTTTTTTCCATTGATCAATCATGAGATTTATTGAAAATTGCTCACTCAAGTACATATTTAATTAATTGTTCTGTGAATTTTCAAACCTGTCGCCCAGGTTGTACTTGATGGTCCGTCGAAATTTTGAACTAGTGTTTGAAACGTGATTTTTCAATTTTTTTCTGGTTTGATGTCGTCAAAAAGTGAAGAAAGAATATGAAGGTTTCTTTGATATATTCTTTTTCCACTCTTTTAATTGTATATTTTTCATTTCCATGATATTTTCCGTTTCTCCAAGAGAAGTGGTCTGAAACTGCAAAAATGACGTTCATTTGACATTCGAATGACAAAACAAAGAGTTCTGTATTTTTATTCATCAAATAAAACTCTTTCTACAAGTAATTCACAGATTTGAAACTATGGAACTGTTGAACAAGCGCGTAAAGGCTTTTCGACTTCACCTCAGTACTTTTGTTTAACTATAATAATAGTTTGACACTATATTTATGTTTATAAATAATCTCTACATTTTTTAAGGTTGATACATGTGTTATAATTTAATTTAAATGAATAATTTGCAGGTCAACAGTTTTAGTCAAAATTTCTACTGCGAAACAACCTTTACTTGACGAGGAAAGGTTTTATTTTCTATCAATTTTTTATTTCTATAGAGTCCTTCGTATTTTAGAGTTTTGTATCATATTTGAAAAGTCCATGTCGATCAGAATAAGATCTTAGTTTTTCCAAGACATTTTGTTTTATGTTTTAAAAATTCAATAACTATAGGGTGTTTTTTTATGGTGATTGAACTTTAAATTGAAATAAAACACATTCAAATTAAGATTGAAGCTAATTTTTTTTAATTTGAAACATAATTTTATGATATTTATATTTTAAAAATAATTTCCGGCATATGTCCACCACGACTAGCTCTGAGGAACTGCATTCGAGTAGACCAAATTTGGAACACTTTTTCGAGTAATTCAGACCTTATTTCATCAATAACTCGAGTTATGTTGGCTTCCAAAGTGTCTATTGTTTCTGCTGTTTCTGGTTTCTGGTGTTTCTGGCATAAACCAATGGCTTGACATAACCCCAAAGAAAATGATCCAGTGGAGTTATGTCGTAAGATGTTGGAGGACAATTAATTTGGGTCGATATCATTCAAATTTTGAAACAAATAATCCTTGATTATCGATATGTAACGAGCACCATTCACTGAAACATTAGCTCCAGCATCGCTTTCAAAGAAATATGGACCGATGATGCCTCCAGCGTGTAAATGTGATTGTTTTCACTCAATATATGGCGATGTTGCTTGTTTACAGAGCCTTTCAACCAGAAATGAGCTTCATCACTAAACTCAATTTTACGATAAAAAAGTGGATCAACTTCAAGCTGTTCTAGGGCCCAATCAGCAAAAAAACGATGCTTATTATGGTCAAGTGGATTTAGTTCTTGAACCAATTAGATCTTGTATGGGTGTAGACCAAGATCTCTACGCAAAATTTTTCATGTGGTCGATGCACAGAGTCCAACTTCGACGAATAACCTGCTCGGATGGACTATTATGTAAGCCATAAATTTCACGAAGTGCTTTATAAGTTTGGCGAATAGAACAATGATTTTGAAAATAAATTTCAACAATTTGTAAACGTTGTTGCGGCGTGAGTCTTTGCATTATAATTTGTCAATGCTTACTGAACAGAAATGTCAAAACAACATGGCTTCTACCTTCTGTCAAAGCACAGTTATCCCTATCGAAAGTTCTATCACTCTAAAAAAACACCCGTTATATGCAGGTTACTTAATATTCTATATTTAAAATTTAATATTTACCTTCATCAAGTATATACTCAATACATTTACTTTTTTGATTGACTTAGCTGATAGCTTACAGATGTTTTCATATTTTTAATGTGAATTCTGTTTCAATGTATTTTTGAGAATAAATATTTCAGTGGAAATCGTTTGCAAGTTTACCATTAACTTCTGAGCTAACAGTTCTTGGATCAATATCGACCCATTTCGTTAATATCAACTATTTACCTAATTTTCAAAACACGAATGATAGAAAGAAGTCTTGCAAGATTTCTAGAAAACGCTAGATGGTCCGCCCTTTAGCTTCAATTTTAATATCTGTAAAGTTCGACTAGTAAGCTAGTCGGCTAAAACCAAATTCTACAAAACAATTCAACCATAAATTTCATTGAATTAATAAGTAGTAATAGTAATCTTACATTACGCCACTATTTGTCAGAAATTATTAAATCGATCAGAGAATTACGACAATTAATTCTCTCTTATAAATGAGTTTAATTCGCAGCGTTAAATAACTGTAAGTTAAATTCTTCGAGTCATTGTAGAGGTTAAAAGTCTATAAAATTGAGATCAATTCCATTCCGTTCAACTGCCACTCAAACGCGATGTTTCAGGTGAGCAATTCAAGTCGGAATCACGTTTATATGTCATTCAGAAGGAAACTGATTGGTAAAATTGATAGCGTGAACTTTTCGTGATCAACAAATTTCACATATCAATAAATAAAATAAATATTCTCGTGATTCATCTTCACACATTATGCATGAGCTTTCGGTTCCTTATTTCATAACTAAATACTAAATTTGAACTCGATGAGGGATGTACGTTCGAAAATATCTGAAAGCAGAAATTTTAACTGAGAATAACCCAGGAGTCATTGAGTCGACTCTGTCAATTCTTCAATATTACTGATATATTTAGACTTCAAGCATACCCTGAAAATTGCAAATCTCTAGGCTTATAGTTCAGAAATTTGCATCGTCAAAATTCTTCGTATTGTTGTTATACACATAAGTACGCAATTTCATTCAGATTGGATAAATCTGGTACTATTCGGAAAATAAGAAAACAATTCAGCGTGAATAACTGCAGAACCATTAGACCGATTTCACCCATTAATTAACTTGACCGAGATATATAGGTCCCAAAACTACTTGAAAAGTTTCAAGTCTCTCGGTCGTTTCGTTCGAAAGTTAGACCGACCGGCTGGAAATAATTACTTTTGACCTTGGATTCTTGATCAGCGAGTCCAGCTTAGTCGTTTGAGTCCATTTTCGGCTCAAAATTCAAAAATTCGATAGCTGTTTCTATAACAAGCGTGCAAAAAAATATGACTTTTTCGGAACTCCAAATTTTATATATACTTTTTCTATTCACAAAAATTATCATTATTTATACAATAAAATAATAAAGAGACGTTTTTGTTGACAGAAGGAGTATTACAAAATTTTAAATATCATACAGATTTATTCTGTTAACCTCCTACAAATATCCATTTGAAAAAAATTTTTATACAAAAACTTTTAGAATTAAATGTCTTTAGAAAACACTGTTTCAATTTAGTGGGCATATAGAATCAACACTCATTACAAAGTACCAGAAGGAAGTAAAACAATTCAAAGAAATATAAATCATCAATGGAAATTACTAAATGAATACTTGAAGGTTAAAAAATTTTGTTGGGTTCCTTGTTTCACGAAAACCAAATTCCTTTTCAAAAATGCAAAACATAAGCTCAAAAACTTCTTCAAAAACAACTTGCTCAAAATAAGTACCTTCCTTAATAATAATAATTCCTAAAACATGCAGAACATCTTCAAAAATCAACTCAGAATTGTCACAACGGAAACTCGTACTTCACATTTAAAAAATAAATAAATTAACAAAAAATATCGTACCAGACAAACTGAATATACTTATCTGAACAAACGTTAGAATGAAATGAACTTTTAAAAATCCTACGTATTCTATGTTTGTCACAGAAACCACACAAAGTTTGGAAGGTATTTTATGTACTCCTTTAAAACCAAATGATAATATGTTATGACTCAAAACGTCTAAAATGTTGAAAATTCTTGTTGTGAAATATATTTACCTGGAACATCTTGGTTTGGTTTCCTTCCAAAAATAACTTGATACGCTGTCTTGCTTCCAAAATGTAAAGATGGATTCTCATCAGTTCTGTAACAATACTCTTCACAACAGTTATCATTTGGATCAGCTTGGTACCCAAATTGTTGTCCAGAACCAGCCTCAAACGGTCTAGCTTGTTGATCATTAAACTGTCCGTAATCAGGTCGACCTTGATTGAAGGCGTTGTTATTTCTATTCTGGTTGTTATATTGATTTTGTTGGTTATATCTGTTATTAGGATCGTTCCTATCGTATTGATTATTGTTATAGTTATTATACCTGTTGTCTTGATTGTAGTTTCCTCCATTAGAGACGTTATATCTGTTGTAAGGATCTTGATTATTGAACCTTTCGTTATTTCTATAATTAGGGTTCAAATCAGATCCAAGATTGTAAGTATTTGTTGTATTATATTTGTTATATTGTTCCTGATTATATCTACTATTGGGGTCGTTATACCTGTTATCGTTGTTTCTGTTGTAGGGATCATTGTATCTATTAGTGGATTCGTTGTTCCTATTATAGGGATCGTTATACCGGTTTCCTGACTGATTATACCTATTTTGGGGATCATTGAACCTATTGGAGTCATTATAGCGATAATATTGATCATTATTTCTATAATTCGAATCGTTGTTCCTATTGTAGGGGTCGTTGTACCTGTTGTTCTGGTCGTATCTGTTATTAGGATCCGAATTGTAACGGTTGTTGGGATCGTATCTGTTATTAGGATCCGAGTTGTATCTGTTATTTGGATCGTATCTGTTATTTGGATCCGAGTTGTATCTGTTGTTGGGATCATACCGGTTGTTGGAGTCATAGTTGTACCTATCGTTGTGGCTGCTATTTTGGTCGTTCGTTGAACGGAAGTCGGGATTCTGATCATTATAAGAAGGTGGAGTTTGACCTCCATAAAACGGATTTTGTTGTGCCATATTCACGTCGATGACAGCTAAGAGTAGACACAATATTGTCGGTCTGAAGAATTTGAGTTTCGCCATCTGCAAAAAAAGGAAAATTAGAATGAGGTCTATGTTACTAATTTTATTTGAACATAGATAATTTAGAAATGGATATTAGCATACTACTCAGCTGGCTAGTATGGTCCATAATAATAAAAATAATAATAATAAAAAGAATAATAATAATAATGATAATAATGATAATAATGATAGTAATGATAGTAATGATAATAATGATGATAATGACAATAATGATAATAATGATAAAAATAATAATAAGAATAATAATGATAATAATTATGATAATAATGATAATAATAATAATAATAATGATAAAAATAATAATAATAAAAATTATAATATTAATAATATTACACCAATTAAATTGTAATTAAAAAAAATAATAATAATGATAATTTTATTCATACTGTAAGACATTTCACATGTACAGGACAAGGCATATAATTAGTGAATAATTACAATTTAACTGAAAAATATTCGCTAACCGAGTAGTAGTAGTAGTAGAGACTTTTCAAACTTAGTAGTTCTGTGCTTCCGGATGGACATATTTCTATCATTTCTAGTGTAATAGCTATGAAATACTGAGAGCTCCGTTATATTGTTTTGATTCTTTTCAGCATACAAAAAGCACCTGAGTATAAATATTGATGCAACACTTAAAATATTATTCTTCTTGAAAAAAGGTCTGTATGAAGTTCGACATGCAATATTTAACATCATTCGCAGAATCCCCTTTTGTGCTATGAATACTCTAACAACATTGGATGAGTTTTCCCATAACATAATACAACATAATATTATAAGAGATGTGGCTGTAAACAAGACTGTAGTAAACATCTATAAGTGACTGTAGAGGAATCGTATTTCTAACTCAACTCATAGCATAGAAGGAGCTATTTAGTTTTTTCATACAGAATGGACATGCGAGCACCACTTGAAGTTCTGGTCGAGGTTATTCCCAGAAATCTTGCCCGTAAATCATTGGAATCATCATTCTTATTTTTAAAGTGAATGCATTCTGTTTTGCTGATATTGATCAGTATGTTATTTTGACGACACCATTTTACAAAATACTATAACAAGAGTTGACAAATCTGCAATTCTTCGAACGTCTTGGCGCTAATCACCACTATCATCATCAAACAAGACCAAACTCAAATGTTCATGAGAAGATTAAAATCAGTGTAACCAGATGACAAAAAAAATCATGATCATCAACTTTACAGGTGAGTGGTTAATGAGCAATAGGAAAATAAGTGGCCCCAATACAGAACCCTGAGGTACACCCTAGTTAATATTCTCCTCTTGCGTAAAAGAGCTATCAACCTTTACAAATGTGTTTAAACTCTCAAGATAACTTTGAATCCATGTTAGAAATATACTCCTGAATCCGTTGTTGCAACATTTATCGATAAGGAATTCCGCGACGAACAAGTCTTTATCAAGGCAATCATGCACAAAATCAACGAAAAACAAAGCTGCCGTGTGAGTCGAGCCATCTAACCTTGAACCACGTTGTACTTATCTATATAGTTCATCATTCAATTGTAAACAATTCTTTCAAAAACTTTGTAGAAGACACTGAGAATAGAAATAGGTCTGAAATTAGCAACATCATGTACACCAGAAGGTATTTTATTGTCCAATATACAACGGATTTTCATAAAACGAATAATTTCAAAATGAAACGAATTTCGATTTTCGCTAATTTTCATTTAATTACAACAATTTTTTCTTCATACCATGACTTTATCAGGTGAGTATTACTACAGTAGTAATACTCACCTGATCTAGCCTGCAAGTGAAGTATAATAAAGTATCATTAAACTTGTGGTTCCACCAAGAGTGCATCAAAGATAAAGTAACCCCCAATTTCAGCATATTCAAATGAATCGAGAAGATTACCTTTCCGAACTGAGTTTTATAAAACAGATATCCATTAATAATGAATTGAACTCAATATTGATAGATAAAATAATAAAAAAGGATGTTTGATTGATTCGGTATTTAATTGGTTGAAACTCATTTTAATTAGAAATTATATAAGAGATAGTATTTTAATTTCAAAAATAGTTTCAATTACAACATAGCTTTTGAATCCATCAACAACCTAAGTACTTACATAAAAAACAATAAGGATCTAACAAATAAAGAAAATAAATCTGAAGTTTACAAGTTGACTTGCAACGATTGCCCTTCGTATATATTGGCCAGACAGATAGATCATCCAAGAAAAGAATCCAAGAACACCAAAGAAGTTACATATCGGATTCCGTATATTCAAAATATGCTAATCAACTTAAGGAATTCAGGCATAATTTCAACAATAACTATGAAATTATCCACTTCGAAAGCAAAAGTTCTAGACTAACACTTTTAGAAATCCTTAAAATCAACAGGTATATTGCCCGTAAAATCCTTTTGAATGAACAAACAGATGTTGACAAATCCGCATTAATGAATATCTTTTCCTTATTGCATTTTTTAGCGGCAAACTCCAAGAAACACCCCAAGTTTTTATGACTTATTTTTTTCATTATTTTGTCACTTATCTAACTGTATTTAAATTCTGTGGCACTGGACACCATCAGTCAGTAGAATTTAGATATCTGAAGAAGCCACATCGTGGTGAAACAATTGTTGTATGGTAAACATTTCTGTGGTAATTAAAATACTATCTCTTAACTATTTTTTAATAAAAAGGAGATTTTTTACATGATGGGAGGCTCATTACAATATCTTAAATATCATACAAATTTATTCTGCTCACTTCACTACAGATTTTAATTTTAATTTCATTGAAAAAAATTGGAAATTTTATAAAATTAAAATTTGTAGAGAGGTTATCAGAAATAATCTGTTTGATATTTAAGATATTAAAATATGGCTCAGAAAACAAATATATCAATTCGAATAATATTTCGCTTATTTACCTCCTTAAAATTGGTATCATCTCGCCGAAATCTATGATATGACCCAGTTTGTAGTCTATCGTTTTGTTAATTTTTCTTCAATTCAACCTATCGTTTATCAATAATCAAGCTCATTAAAATACACATTATCGGGAATAATTAGCTCGTCTGTAATAAAAACGAAGGCGAATCGTATTGTTCCACAGTGAAACAGTTTTAAATATCCGAAAATTTTCTTCAAAAACTGAATATCGAATTTCAGATAAAATGATAAAGGCGGAAAATCTGCCATGGGCAAATCTAGAAATCATGTCTTTGAAAAAAACATTGATGCATATAGTGGATAGAATGGTTAATGATTTCGTAAGTGTTCTCACGTGAATTTTTCCATTTAATTCGCTTTACTGCAAAACTTCAGCATTGCATAAAAAATCATTTAAACTGTAAATATGTTATGCTCATAATTTTTTTTCATTTATGTTCTGAATTTTGGGGGGTTAGATGGAAGAGTAGACGTATGATTTCTTTATGTTCTTATCGAATAACTAACTCTATTTTGTTCTGAGATCATACGAGCTAAATCTCGCCCTCAAATAAGTAATTTTTCTTTGTTAACTTCGTATTGTGATAATAAAGACCATTTATTATTATTATTATTATTAAATATCTGATTTTTCACTTCAATATGGTAAGTGAATAGAATTGACTTGCCTACTTTGAATATATGTATGGTAATCCGTTACTTGGTGACAGATTATTTTGAAAACGGAATGAATGAGAACTTACTACGTTTTATTTAACATTTTTTTAATGGTTTACTCCACAAGGTCGAATATACTATAGAATTTTAATCTGATAATTACATGAATTTTCTGAACATAACTTTAATTAACAATAATGATGAGATTTCGTTTGATATATTATAAATTTTCTCATGAACAAAAGGAAAAAACAACCCATTCTGAAACAAATATACTCCACTTCTAATAAAGAAAACAATAACAAAAATACCGTAAAACTACAATATTTTGGACCAATTTGACAAAAGATATCACTAATAATCTCAACAACTAATATTGAAATAGCCTATACGCCCTCATATAAAATATACAACCTATTTTTAACGCTAATAACAAAAACAACCGGTTTAATAATTCAGAAGTGCGGTTGAGTATATGTAGGACAAACATAGAGAATTTTTATAAAAAGATTGAAATAACATCAAGCATCATTTCAACATTGAAAATATGATTCTAGTTTAGCGAAAAAATTTTTTTTAAACAAAGCATGTTCTCCTAGAATTAGATATTCCTGAAATGCTTTATTTGGAAGAGAAAGAAGGATTGTTAAGAAATAATTCAACCAGAATTTCCACATATGACAAAATGAAGAGAAATCGAAACAAAAATTTCTATCATATGTGATGAAAATTCTAGTTTTTTATCTGTCCTTCATTTCAAGAATTTTAAATAATTTCGGAATAGTAGATTTTTCTTGTATGTATGTTCATGTATATACCTACATATATGATGTGTTAATCCACTTTTATTACTACGTTTTGATGTGGTAAAGCGAAAAAAATGTTGTCTTAGATCTTGAAAAATTTTTCTTATCGATTATATACTCTGATATTATTTTGATATTTTATTATATAAACTTGAATATATATAGTAAAAGTTTCAAGATATTATTCTGAATTTAAAGTTAGTTTAATTACTTCTATCATGTATCCATTTCACTTAATTTTTTCTTTATCCGCTATGTGGATCTATTCGCTAGGTGTATATAACAATTAAATTTATCTACCGGTTCCATTGATCTACTGATGCATTGATCTACTGTTTCATTGATATACTGGCTCGTAGATCTACCCGTTCAATAGTTTGACGTTTAAAAATAATCAAATGTCGCTTCAAGCGATAAATTGTTCTTCGCGAAGTCATATGGGGATTATTCTGTACATTCTTTTGTAGATCAATATATGTATAGTTAGTCAGATCCGCCACTGTATAATACTCAAGGAATTCTATGTCAAGGTATAATATATATGTAGGCTGGTCACAAAGTAAATAGATAAACAGAGATAAAACCAAGCGGAACAAGACCGCTGTTCCTGTGTGAGAGAGAGGGAAGTTGTTTATTCCACTCCACTTTTAGCAACGCAAGACGACATTTCCATAGCTATTTATCAGAGGACGTGATGAAAATTCTAAAGTGGAACCGGGTTCGAACAGTTCATCAAGTTAATTCACATGCGTCCAGTTGATGTTTTCCATGCGTTAGTTCGGCTCAGTTCTTAAGACAAGTTAAGTGAAGTTCCACTTAAGGAACACCTCAATCCAGTGCAATAAATTGATAATATTCTTAATAGCTATTACTTGTTTTGAAACGTTACAGATCTACGAAGGTAAGAATTGATATCGTTCGATCAGAAAATAATTTGTTTATTTGATTTGAATCAATCGCTTTTGGTGTGGGTGCAATCAAGATGTGTTAAGAAAGCGCGAAATCTGTGACATAGCTTCTAAAAATAATCATTACAAAAATAATATTACGTCATGTTTACATGGAGCACCTGTTTTATGTACAAGCTGTTCTTTGGAAGAGATATTCTTCGTGGTGAATGTGAAAAAAGTATATTTCCACATACAAATAAACGGGAATTGTATTTTGTGGCCTTAAAAGGAAATCGGTGTCATACGAAACCTTAGGAGGTAAACATATGACGAAATCATATGGTAACATCTTATCGAAATATAAAGTAACACAAGGCGTTCAAAAATTGAAGAACAATTACTATACTATGCTGATTAAATTTTCGAAAAAAAATTAAAACTTAAATCTTCATTACACAAGTTACATGGTTTAATTTATATAGTTGAGACTCTCCTCGATTTTGTTTGGAACTTCGTGGATATTTTATTAGAGTTCCTTTTCTCCTCTGTAGATGGAATAAACATAAAAATATTAAGATTCTTAAATCAATTTATTATTCAGTTTTTGGCTTTGACACCCTAAATTTGTTTCTATTATTCTACTTTTTATTATTCGGATCTTTTTCCAATTATTGATTTCGATTTAGACCTCAGTTTAGACCAGCAATTATTTCATGATCAGAATCTTATATTAATTGGGGTGAAGTGAAGGATCTATGTCAGTAAAAGATTTTCTCCATAAAAAACTCAAATTTTTATTTGAACACAATGAATTGTTTAGTATCTCGAAATTTTTAACAATACGGAAAAATTAATAATTTTTTTAACCTCATACGTTGCAAATGACCAGATGTATGTAAGTCTCCAAAAAATATGTGGATCCAAGTCGTTTTAGTCATTAACCATTCAGCTATTAAAGGTAAAAAGGCATAAACCTCAGATATCTTTGGCGCAAACAACAGAGAACGATTTTAAATTAATAATGAATACTAATTACATTTTATTATATATAATAATCATATATTAGGATTTCGCCAAAAAGTATATGAAGTTTCGTTCAACATATTCTTTTTCCACTTTTTCTTACCAATATGTAACGTATTTTAATGCATCTTAAGCATATATTATTCATCTTCAGGAGTATAGTGATAAAAATGCAAAAAATTACGTTCCTTCGATATATAGATGATAGAACACAGAATTCTTTGTTTATGTTCACCATATGCAACTTAATTCGCAGATTTTAAATTTTCAGGGAAAATAGACTGTTGAACAAGCGCGCATAAACTTCTGGCTCGGTGCTTTTCACATTTTTTTTCACTTAAATTTTACATGCCGCAACTTGAGAATTGAAACCGTTAAAGAGTGTTTAAGAGCGGAATATCTCGGTTAAGTTCGTTAATGGGCAAAACCAAATGGTTCCGCAGTTAGTGACATTTGAAACTTTTTTTATTTTTCCAATTATTCCGAAATTACTGATCCTAATGGAAACAAATTTTACATTTAGGTGTATAGTGACGACAAAAATATCTATGCCAAATTTCATGAGGATCAGCTGCCCGCTTGTTCCTTGGATTTGGATAGTGATTATTTTAAAACATAAATCCTGAAAATTTCTCAGTATAGGATGAACATTTTTCAAGATCTGCAGGATCAAAAACTCAATTTATCCAAATCAACCCAAAATGAATTCTTATCAATAACCTTATGATAAGTTGCGGGAATTATTCATGTTCAATGAAAAACTATATTTAGACTGATCAAAATTCTAAATGTTTCTATCATATTCTCATATCTTGACATTATTCCATGAAGTAACGTTACATAATTAATTCTCACAACAGACAAGACGTTATTTCATAAAAATCATTCATTCAAATTAAAAACAAGTTATAATAATTAAACCGGCAAGCCAGAGGTTAAACCGGCTAATCCCGATAACGCAGAGGCGGCTCTGTTGAATTCTTATGAGAATTAATCTATTTTAGATGCTATTTGAAAAGGTTATCAAATTATAATTTTTTATCAAAATTACTGACCACTTCCATTTATATTCCCTAGAATTTCTGAGATCATCGTCCTAATTTTTCATAGAGATATAATATTTGAAGTCTGTTTTATTCAATAATTTTTGCATAAAATGTTTCCAAATATAATATAAATAAAACTTAAGCATTATTTTAACATACGAAATTCTTGATCCATTATATGTGAATCCTTTGATATACTATAATTTCAATTAAATAAATTAATATAAGGCAAGTAGCCAGGGGCGGACATTGCAAAATATTTTATATTGCTTATATATAATCCGATATTATTTTGATAATGTAGCATATAATCTTCAATATATATTGTAAAAGTTTCAATATATTATTCTGATGGGAATTAAATGAGAAATTACTTTGTTTCCTATCGCTTCATTCACGAGTACACAGTGACTCGAGTGATATTACATTTTCAAACTGTTTGAAAATGAAGTATCACTACGAAACTCGAGTCACTGTATAATCGTAAATAAAGTAATAGGAAACAGGGTAATTTCTCATTTTATTCCAATTAAAATGAACTATCACACAGTAACGGACTACTCCATCCAAGATATTATTCTGAATTTACAGTTATTTCAATTAATTCTATTAAATATCGACTCATATTTCAATTTATTACACTGAAATAGTATTTATTCTGAAATTAAATTAAAATCAGTAAAATAATCAAATAAAAAATAAACTTTTTCGATCTCTCAATCTTTTATTTAAACAATAAAATTGAATTAAACGTGTTCCGAAAATCCACATCTATTGGTATATATATTATATATACCAATATATTCCTCAAGAAATTAATTAATCAATACTCATTATTTATTCGGAAGGTTGAAAAAAAATATTAGTTATGATGAACCGAAAGTTTTTCGAATCAGGATAGTGCAACTTGCATCTGTGTAACTGTTCAAAACTCATATACAATCGAAGAGGTTTTGTTGATAGCCGGATATAAGCAGCAAACATGCACGTTTCAATGCTCGTTGGCATATCTTCAGTAGAATGCTGTAATGTCGACAAATGGCAAAACAGCCAGGCACCTTTATCCACCCTGCATAGAGAGACACTAATATCTTACATTATTTCATTTTAATGTATAATAATTATTTCATCAAATTTTTTTTCAACTCTAAATTTCTGAACGATAACGTAATTATGTGACTTAAGATTTTATTTTTTTTACTATTCGAAGGAACTTAAAATGCGGAAATTTAAAGATGGTGGTAGTATATAATAGTATATTATTTGATAACATAAAAACAATTAATATTTACGCCGAAAAAATTAATAGTGAAGAAAAAAATTTTGTTTTGAAAATTCATCATTTCAAATTTCTGCCCATTTTATTGAATATGTGAGAGGTATAAGAAGTCAATATTCATGAATCAAATTGAGTAAAATTTTTACAAGAGCAACTATCTAAAAGTAAAGCTAGTATTCATAAAATTAACCCATATTTTAGAATATTATTGAAAAAAATTACCAAAAGACGTTTGAATGCTATTTCAAGGATTGATTATTGATATTATCGTAATATAACAAGATCTTCGTTGATTTCTTACTGAACCAATGGTAGCCGAAAGCGTCTAAATTGAAAGTTTTTTTTTATTCTAAGGTGAAATTGGAACTCGAACTTTTTCATTTCTAATAAACCTTTGTACCAATCAGCTATCGGCTATAATTCATAGACTTTTTAAAAAAGTATACCAAATATATTTTTAAAATAACAATCTTCCTGGCAAGTATCATAGTGTTTTCATCATAGAAGTCCACATTTTCATGTAAGGTTATTGTTATTTCAATTTAGTCATTATTTATGCCAAAAGATACAAGAAATCATTTCAAGCACCGTGACAAATGTTTAATTGGATGAATAATGGGATCGACTTCCTCAGATTCTCCCAAACATGATTTAAATATAAAAAAATATTCCTAAGATTTATCATGGGCAAACAGATGAGGTTCTCATCCGAATATAATATTCAGTTTACACTTTGTGTAACATGAAAATTGCTTTTAATTTCAGAGATAGTGATAATTGTGTTTACTTATTCATTATTGAAGAAGTGTTAATGTTTGGATATTTCACCAGTTTTGAAATTGTAAGACATCACTGTGTACAGAAATTATCAAGGAAATTTCAACATGTTGATGAAAAATATTATACATCCAAAGATTGCGTCGTTCTTATTCAATTTTTAATCCAAGAAGGTCACTATAACAATTTTCTGATATAAAAAAAGCATCTCTTACAGAATATTATCATATTCTGCCAAAGATGAAATATCGTTGAACCTTATTAACTACCACGGAAAAAATTATTTTGAGAAAATGATAACTCATGAAATATTCTGAGATTTTTAGTGGACCCATTCACTTTAATGGTGGAAATTTTCAGTTGAAATTTGAAATACAAGAAAAACTCTGGATCCACGGTGGCAGGTTGAGACTGGAAAACAAATTTATCTGCCATAAACTTCAAAGTTTTAGGAATAATAAAAAGTAGAGTAAAATTATGGAAAATTTGGATGTCTCCAAAATGAAGACAACTGCAAGATTTGCATGATAAAATGGTGAACTTTTCTGAAAAAATTCACAGTTATTCCAAGGCACTAGTACTTTTCAGGCAAAAATTTTTCTTTTCAATTCTTCCCATTTAATTTTTATGTAGATGTAATTTTATCATACTTTTTTTATTAGAGATATTTCAAATTGCTAAACATTTGTCACAAATATTTCAATGCTATCAATCAAAATCAACCTTTGACATTAAGGTCACCACAATAAAATGAATCATAATTTATTTCAATATAATATAGCAGAGCGATAAGAACCGCTTTTTGTGACTCATATTCAGAAGAACAACTGAGAATAAACTGATTCTCAGTAATTTTTACCACTTTTTCAGGATTTAAAAAAGTGAAGAACCATGATCTGAGTCATCTTAAATATTCAAGGAGTCATCCTTTTCTTTCAAGGTATTCATTAGTGCGACGCCAAGATTGTTGATCATTTTAAATTCCAACAATGCTCGTCATATTAACCAGTAGAATCGAAAGATAATCGCAATAATTGCTGCTAAAATTGACTAGACTCCACGCTTTCATATTTGAAGTTTACGTGCTGTTTTAATCAGTTGAACAGAATTTCGTACCAGGAAATGAAAGTGAATAGAGTTCACTATCACATTGAGTCAGGTCTAAACATATTTAGATAAGATATATTCATTTTAAGTATGTAGATTTCAAGAAATGAATGAAAAATTGGTTATACCGGGTTATGTATTTTGTGCTTTCGAAAGTGATCGTAAATAATACACTCTTTCATTTGAAATATGGATCAAATTTTTATTTCAATAGAAATTTTGCGAATCAGTCCTTGCACTGTCGATGTCAATACATCTTCTCCATATACATCAATTAATTTCTTTCTGGCTTGAACAGCATTTTTACCTTTTTCTAGTAAAAAAGTAAAATATATATTACTTGAACTTTTTCACATACAAGCCTTGCTGTATCAGCTCTCAAAACATATGACTTTGCAGCTTAAGTGTAATGTTGGGTTCGGAAAAATACAATTAATTCCTCTGTTGGGAAAAAACGAAATTATTTTCCGAACAACCTTATATTTTCAATACGTATCACAAAAATGGAAGAGCAAAAATTTTTTGACTACAATTTCTATCTTCAAACTTCACATAATTCAACCTTCCAAAAAACCACAATATGAATCGTGAAATCTTTCACTGATTCCCGGAAGTCATGGGAGAATTCCCAAGAATCTGTCATGCGTGAATACAATCAAAAAGAGATTCCGCAAACCAAACGGAAATAAAAACACTTCTCAGTCACCGGAACTTTGTACAACACTTTTTAACAAAGTAATGAAAATACTGTAGCTAATGATGAGCTGATTACACAAAATCGACGCTGAAACTCATTTGAAAAAATCATACGAATCATAAACAAAGTAAAATGTTATTCATTTCAAACTAATAATTTATTTTATACTAATAATTGCAGCAGTAATCGTCCTTGAACACGGACCATTGAAGATTAGCCTCAAAATTGCTTTTTTGGGATTTGTAAGGCTTTTTTCTGTAACAGCGTGGAAAAAAGTACAGGTCGAATTTCAAAGATCGATCTAGTTAATAAAGTTATTTTCATTGCCGTACAATTTTACATTTACTTGCTACGAACGAAAGAAAATTTGACATTTTTCAATTTTACACAGTTTTCTAAGATCCCAGACAAATTTCGTCAATCGTTTATATTGATCAGTCGACTAAGCTAGTATCACTTAAACATCGTAGAGTATATGAATTCATACGCTATATTGGAGTACCTAAACAATTACGAGTATCTCGAAGAAGATACAATGTATCCTTTGAATATAAGAGTATATATAGCTGAACTTAAGTGAAATAATTTAGATGTTTGGTAAAGTTATAGGTTTAGATTAATCTTCTTATATTTTTTCTAGATGGCCAACCCCCTGCAAGCTCTTGTTTGGCTCATTATATTAATCTTCTTGGCGTTCTGGTGTGCGTGGGTTTGTGCCTTCTTCTACATCATAGTGTATTGCCTGGAAGCTTGCATACCAGGGTTAAAGGTTAGTGGAAACTAACAAGTAAATCTGGATTTTTCATCAGTTAAAAGCTGCCAATCAAAATAACCTATTTAATAGAGAGATATCTGATGTGATTTTTAGGCAGTTAACAAATAAAATATGTTTCCTGTAAAACAGTAACTCTGAAATATTGATGATTATTTTTTCCAGGATATATCGGAACTTCTTCTGCAAGGGGTTCAGCTACCAAACCTTTGTGCCAAGAAAGTCATAGAAGCACTATCATGAGATTCGAAAGTTATTATGTTGTCCAAAAGTGTTCACCTTATGCAATAAGTTTCATCTTGTTATAACACTATTATTATTATTTTAGATGTTAACAGGCTCAGATATTTATTACTTTTTTTAATATATATTAACATTTATTCACATATTTATTGTTATATGAAAATTATAAAAGCATTCAGTTGTCTTCAGGAACTCTAGTGCGTACACCAGTAGTTAAATACATTCTGCTGATGAAATTTGTTACAATGTGAATTTTGTTGTTCAGGTTGTTAGTCAACAACGATATATTTTGTGATCATTAATTCGATTATATCTATGATCATAAAAAATATTGTGAAACTAATCTTATTCTCTTATGAGATGAAAGAACTATCTACTTGTTATTTTGAATAACATGATTTATCTGTATTTTATATTATACACTCGTCTCTGAAGTTTATCTCATGCATATTCTATTGAATTTAAATGCGGCGATTAAGAGGGCCAGTCTAGATGGTATGCTGTCTCTCTTCGACAGTTCGTCATTATTTAAACCGGTGCTGTTTATGGCCTGCTCTGTCCGTGAAATTAGTTTTTCAATACTTTTCGTGTTATCCTTTTCAAGTTCCAATTTTGTATTTCCATATTTTTGTTTTATTTTATCTCTTATGTTTTGTCTATATCTCAGTCTACAGTCTCTTCCTATGTGTTTTATGTCTTCAGTCTCCTCATTGCATGAGCATTTGTCGCCTGTGTCCTTTAAGTATTGCAAAATGTCATTAAACCATTTCAGCAACGTTTTACTGTCAACTTTGTTGTCAAATTTTCAACAATGATTTGATGCCAATAGATATTATGAATGATCGCTTAAATGCAGATTTTGTTTCGTCTCATTAAAGAGATGTAAGAAGTTTGTAAGTAGTAGAGTTGTCTTAAATCCAACACTCTCGCTTTCTTGGAACGTCGCTTCCATAACGCTTAGATCTCTTGAATATCAACTTTAAGGTTCTCTTCTGTAGAATTTCTAGTGAATCGGTATGCGTTTTCACAGCAACTCCCCAACAAGTTATAGCATATCGGAGATGACTCTCTACGAGAGCTAAGTACAGCGTTTTCAACTGTGGCCTAGGTAGTACCCTGGTAAGAAACCCAAACTTGTATGACAAAATGTGTAATTTATTGGTCAAGTTCTTTATATGTTCTAACCATTTCAGATTTTAGTCCACCGTGACACCTAGATACTTAATCTTAGTTACACCTTCAATTGTATAATTTTCCCCCATATTCGAGATTTTAAAGTCAAAAGACGGGCGTTTCTTTGAATTGAAGCTTATTGGCAAATACTTTGTGTTGTTCAAATTTATAGTTAAAAGCTTGTAATCCATCCAAGTTTTTATGATCTTTAAATCATTTTCCGCTATTGCTTTTAATTCATACCAATCCGCCGCCAGGCAAAATATCACGGTATCGTCAGCGAATCCAACAATGTCTCCTACAATATCCAAGTTGAACACCGTACCGAACAACATATGTTGAAGAGTACAGGTCCTAATACCGCACCTTGGGGAACACCGTATTCCACTATTTCAGAACCGCTTGTTACTCCCTGAATTCTCACATTCCGAACCCTATCTGTCAAATAACTACTGAATAGATCCAGTGGTGTAGCTCTTACCCATATGTCTTCCAAAGAGTGCACCAAGAGCCAGGAACTCACCGTATCAAACGCCTTCGTCAGATCCAGAAACATACACTAACAGACCTTTGAGGAATTGAGCGAAGAGTACACTTTTGATAGCAAATCAAGGATCGCATCTTCAGTTGAGGTATTTTCTCGAAAACCGTATTGACATTTTGAGAGAATAGAATATTTATTCAAGTTTGTTGTCAGTCTTTAATGAATTAGTTTTTCAAATAACTTATACCCGGTGGGTGATCAAGGATATCGGTCTTTTATTGTCAACTAGATGGTTGTCCCCCTTAAAAATAGGAATAACAATGGATTTTTTCAATTAGGTCGGCCATATCTCCTTCTTCATACACCTGTTAAACAAATATCCGAGAAGAGCCACTTTAAGTGTTTCCGTTGTTATATTATCTGCACCTGGTGATATTCTGTTTTTTAGTTTTTTTTATTACACAGTTTAATTTATTCACAATTAGTAGGAAACAAAACAAATGAATTCAGATTTTGTTTTTTTTTGGGTGAGTATGCAGGATTTTAATAATAATAAGTAGTTTTTTGCTTGATAGAAGGATTATTACAAAATTTTAATATGTAACAAACAGATTTAATCTGTTAGTCTCCTATAATTTTGATTTCAAAATATTTTAGTTAAAAACTATAGCTTATATTTAATAGACATAATAATAAATACAAAATCAAAACTCATTATATAATATCAATTGCAATAAATAACCCAACAAATATAAATTGGCAATTGAAATTAATAAATGAATATTTGAAGGAGACAAAATTTTGTTTCTTATCTTATAATTGTGAGAACTAAATTCAAAAATACAAAACATAATTTTAAGAACTTTTCAAAAAAATAATTTATTTGAAATATTTAATATATTTGAATAAGATTATTTAAATTAAATTTAAAAAAACTGTTAAAACATGTATCACACCCTCAAAAATCAATTAGAATTCAGATGAGGTCTTCATCGGTCCAACTTTACATTTAAAAAATAAAATCAATTAACAATAAATAACTTAGCTGTAAGACCTCGTGGTATTCTTGTTTGAACACACTAACTTTAAAATCCGAGATATTCTATGTTAATCACAAAAATCACACAAAGCTTGTAAGATATTTTATGGTCTTAGTTAAACCACATGATATTTATATAATTACATTTTTTAAAACCTAAATATAATTACATATAATATATAAAATAAAATAATAAGAAGAGGTATTTTACTTGATAGAAGGATTATTACAAAATTGGAACATCAAAACAGATTTAATCTGTTAGTCTCCTATAATTTTTAGAATTTAAAATTTTTTTAAATTAAAATTGAACAGATTAAATCTGTTTTGATATTCAAATTTGGTAATAATCCTTCTATCAAGTAAAACACTTCTTATTATTTTATTTTATATATAATATATAATTATATTTAGGCTTCAAAAATGTCATTATATAAATGTCATGTGGTTTAACTAAGACCATAAATATCTTACAAGCTTTGTGTGATTTTTATGATGAACATAGAATACCTTGGATTTTAAAGTAAGTGTATTCAAACGAGGATACCACGAGGTCTTAGAGGTAAGTTATTTATTGTTAATTGATTTTATTTTTTAAATCTGAAGTTCAACCAATGACAATCTTATTTGAATTCTAATTGTTTTTTGAGGATGTAATACATGTTTTGAGAGATTTTTGAAGTAACTTATTTAAATATTTGAATATATCAAATATTTCAAATAAATAATTTTTTTGAGAAGTTCTTAAAATTATGTTCTGTTTTGATATTCAGATTATGTAGATAATAGGATTTTGTTTATCCTTACTCGCTTATTTCTTTCCTAGATTTGAAAATACCTTGTTAAATTCATTGGCCATTTTGAAAGAGTCGGTCAAGATATTACAATTATCGGACTGTATTGAATTAATTTTTGTAATGTTTAATTTTGATTTACTTATATCATTCCCTATCTTTCACTACTCTGTTTACACTGCTATTAATCGATCACTGCAGCCATCTACCGAAAAAATAATGGATTTTTCTCCAAAATTATATTTGTCAAAAATGACACATCATTACATGAAATTCAAGCGCTTCTCACAAATTCCCTTCTAGCAAATAATTTTTCAATACTCGGACTTCGGTCCTCAAAATTCTCAGTAACGATCGAGCACTAAAAATTTCCGAATGGGTCTGGTAAGTTGTCACTGCTGCAAATTCGTTAGAACTTTTAAACGTTGAAGTAATACATAATCTTTGGTATTACAGTTGAGGCAAATAGCTGAATTCCTATTCTGGTTGGCAGTTTTGGTATTTTTCTCTTTTGGAGTGGCACCATTTTGTGCCGGTGTATATATCGTTACGTATTTAGTAGAAGCTTTCATTAAGGATATCAAGGTGAGTGAGTATATATGGTAAAGCGACGTGAACAAAAATGTATCTATTGATTGTAAACACTAGAAAAAAGTTCATATTTTAGATCTCAAAGGTTTTAGTGATTGAATTGTCTTTTAAATTTAATAAAAAGGATTATTGTACTGATTGATGGACATTCTACAGGTTGAATGATAACTATTGGGAGAATGATAACTATTGGGACATAGGCTAAGAATAGATCATTTCGACCAAAATATGACGATTAGACCAAATATTCTTCAATAAAATTTTGCTGTGGAAAAAGATACAGGGCGTTAAAGTTGAATTTTTTTGTTTTTTATAATAATTTCACTGTTTATCTCTCAATTGTTATCAAAATCAAAACAGAGAGATAACTTTGGACGAGGAATATTAGGTTTTGAATTATCCCTATGATTTTCATGCAAATTCATAGATGATAATTGGACAATGTTGCATTCGCTGTTTTCAATAATATGGCCGTTGTCAACTGTCAAGTACTGTCAAGTCTTCAAGTATTTCTCAAGATTTCAAACATTTAAGAGTAGACTATTATGTTCAATTTGTTGCCAAAGTTGTTGCAAAAGATTTCACAACCGTTGAAGGGTTTGCGACTGTGGTCTGCGGCCATCAAGGGTTCGTTGTTATAGGTCCCAAGCGTGCTCGATCTGATTCAGGTCGGGGAATCTTAAAGGTAGTGCTATATGTGGAACAATCTTGTTATCTCTAGCAGTAATCACATGGTGCCAATGCATTATCCTAAAAAAACCAAATTTTTGTCAATAGCTGCGTGAAATTGTGGAATTAATCCGTTGATAATTTCTTCAACATATGTCTGAGACGTCATAGTTCTTGGAAATACTAATGAGTCAGTTTTGCCATCGAAACAAACTGCACCCCAAACCATAATTGTGCATCCTCGAAAAGGATGGATTTCTTGAACAGAGCGGTCTTGATATAAGTTGACGTATCCAGAGTCTTACTTGTCGACTATCAAAAAAACGTCTACATCTGTACTAGTTAGCAAAGAGTACGTATCGCCATCAATCTAGCAAATGTCCCACTCCATTGCATACTCTAATCTTCGACGCTTGTGTTCGTGAGTGAGTGAAAATCTTCTTAAAAAGCGTGTCGATGTTAGATTGATTTCATGGTGACCTCTTCTGACTCTTCTTAGGAAAACTGAAGCATTTGTGGCATCTCGAAGAAGTTGAGAGATTTTCTCAACTCTCTCTGACTGGCGTAATAGAACGTGATCTACCACTTCTGGCTCTTTAACGAGTAGTTCCAGTGACAAAGTCCGTGCCGGTAAACGTGATATCACACTTAGGCTAACATTGAAGAAATTGGCTGCTTGGACTTGTGTTCGAACAGCATGAAATATACCAAGAGCTCTCTTTGTTGGCTACGTCCTCGTATAAAACTTGTCGTGGCATAAGGAAAGTTTTTAATTGCGTAAAACGTTTGATCTTGATGAAAACAAAATACAGACTGAAGAGAAAATCATTAAAATGTTCATTTCTGACACACATGGATAAGATGACGAATCAGAAGACATTTCTATAATCGTTATAAATTAATGTAACTGAAAAAATATTAAGATACATCTTTGGAAAACATCAATATCCTCAACTTTTAACGAGTAGTTTATATCTGTATGGAGTACATCAGATGTTTTAAATGGCAGAAGCGATAATGAAGAAGAGCTGTTAGGCGTTTTATAATCAATACACTCCCAGGTGATTGATGAAGCCTACACTTCTATATTTCGACTTGATAATCTCGTATTGTTGACAAATAATATTCAAGAAATTATTTAAATATTTTAATATTTACAGATATATTCTGTTAGTCTTCTACGTATTTAATTTCAAAAAATTATATTTAATATTATAACTGCAGGAATTGAATTGATGTCACATAAGCACTGCTCATATCGAACGACATATAAAATAAACATTCATTATAAGACATCCAAATGAGAAAACAAAATCCAATAAATATAAATTGTTAACAAAAATCCTATAAATTAAATATTTTGAGTAGAAAAAATTTTGTTTCTGCTCATCCCTCTTATGAAAACAGATATCTTTCAAAAATATTTAACATAATCTTAAAAATTTCTTTTTAATATTATTGGATATCTTACTAAGTTACTTTTTAGAAAATCTCAAGATATGTAAAAACATTACTAAAAAACAAATTTTAATTATTTCGTTTCCTTAACATTTTTTATACAGATGGTCCTTGTGCTATAACAGAGGCCGTTAAATTGCCATTGAATCTTTAAGATCAATGTTAAACAACAGAACTATTTATTTCGAGTCAACATTAGACTCCATTTAAATGTTCAGTATTCATTTGCCAAGACGCTTTCTGAATTGTTAAAGGTGAGTAAATATTTTTTGTTGATTGATGTTATATTTTATTGAATATGATTGAGTACTGACGAAGCAAAGTATTTCTTAGAATTTGTTTTTTAGTATTGTTTTTACATATCTGGAGATTTTCTAAAAAGTAACTTAGTTAGATATCCAATAATATTGAATATTCTAAGTAAGTTTTATGATGAAATTCTTAAGTTTTATGATGAAATTCTTAAGATTTTTGAAAGATGTCTGTTTTCATAAGAGGCATGAGCAGAAACAAAATTTTGTCTACTCAAAATATTCAACTTACAGGATTTCTGTTAAAAATTTATATTTATTGGATTTTGTTATCTCATTTGAGAATATCTTATAATGAATGTTTATTTTATATGTCGTTCGATATGAGCGGTGCTTATATGACATTAATTAAACTCCTGAAGTTATAATATTAAATATAATTTTTTGAAAATAAATATGTAGAAGGCTAACAGAATATATCTGTAAATATTAAAATTTTTAAATAATTTTTTATATACCTTCTATCAAGTATAAACCTCAATTTATTTTATTTTTTAAATAAAATTTAATCAATTCTTATTTCAGCCATTGAACGATCTACTACTACAAGGTATCCAACTGCCACACATTTGCGCCAAGAAGATGCTGGACATTGTGTTTACCAAAACAGAATCTTGAAGCCAATAGTAGGTTTTTGCTTCCAATCGGACGAGACAAACATCAAGAATGAATACAACCACACCTTTCCTGACCAAGTCATAAAAATAATGATCGTTTGTCAGCAACAACCTAAATTACATCGTGAATCATTATGAAACTATACTGACATAGCTGCAATTATTATACCTCTAAGATTTCAATATAGGTTTTTTGATTTAGACAAAAAAAATTGAATGGTTGAAATAACTAGCCTTAATTTCAACATTTCATGTTAGTAGCAAAATGCTATGAGTACTTAAATTGCTATTCAAAAACACCTATTTCGTCTATTTCGAATGAAGGTCAGATAGGTAATTTGGATTGTTATTTCGATTCATTCAACGTGCTGGAACGTTAATTTCTTCGTAAGCGTTGCATTCTGTGCTGTGACGGCTATATAACCCGCATGAATGAATACAATGAGTAAAGACAAAATAGATCTGTAAAATTAAACAATTGTTATAGTTTTATGAAAGGGATACATACGAACGTATATTCCCTATAAAGTTTTTTTCATTATCGCAGTTAATCTTCATTTAAAATTGGAAATATTATTGGTATGGAGTTTGGATTGGACTTGAAAATTCATATTGATTTAATCCCTTATTCATACTGATCTCTTACTATTTGGAAGATAATCATAATTAAAATAGGTGTTTGGGAATTATTATGTTTCACAACCCAGAAAATTGAGTCCATTTTTGTAATTGTAGTTTCGAGGTGCTATTTCTTGTGCAGACAATTGAAAACTTAACAAAGCACTCTATTCTTTTTATACCGGCTGAGGTACGAAAGCATGATAACTGTTGTTATCAATTCATTATGTCAAAATAATGTCAAAATGCCAGCACAGTAGAGATGAGTGGAACATATGTTAAATATTCTAAATTTATACAGGCCCTGTACTAGTGCTTCCATAGCTGCCGAACCAGACATCTTAGAAATTTTTGTTCGAAAGCACGCTCCTTGTAATATTTTCATTTCTGCATCTCAACAAATTATTCGATTTTTTAAATGGATCACCCCGTACATTTTCATATATTTTAAATGGCCATCAATAGCTAATGATGGTCTCACTATGGGAAACCCACTTGGTCCGATATTATCCGAAATATTTTTGGACTTCCTGGAAACCAAAATCCAAGAGAGTCCCTTCTTTAAATATTTCATTTATTGGTATCGTTACGTGGATGATATTTTATCTTTGTTCACCGGTAGACAGCTTGCGATGTTTTTAGAATTTATAAATACATTATCTCCCACAATAAAATTCACTAATGAAATAGAACAAAATAACAGCATCAATTTTCTTGATTCAAAAGTGAACAATAAACATGACTTTTCAATTTTCCGGAAACCCACTCATACAGATAATACGATCCATTCAAATTCTAATCATCCACATTCTCAAAAACTAACAGCTTATAATAGCATGATATTTAGATTAATCAACATACCTACGACACAAGAGAATTTTGATAGAGAACTCAATATAATGAAACAGATTGCATTCAACAATGGTTCCAATCCGTTGATTATAAATAAATTATTGAAACGAATGCATTTTAAACAGTCAATATCGCTTGTATATCCAACAATAGCTATTGATATTATACAAAATTAGTTTCTTTAACGTACGTAAACAAAATCCGAAAAAATAGCAAGATATTTAAAGAAAAAGAGTAACTGCAACATTTCATTTAAAAGAAGAAACACGTTAGGAAATTTAATAAAAAATAATGAAGATTTGATGCATAAAAACAAAAAGTCTGGAGTCTATAGGTTAAACTGTGCGGTACTTGCCCATGTGTAGACGTTGGTCAGACAGGTAGATCTTTCGCACTAGGATACGTGAAAACCAGAAAGCATATCTTGGAAAAAACGGAAATTCAACATATGCTGAACATCTTTTGGGACAGGACATTATTTTGACAATAACTACAAAATCTTACAACTAGAAAAGAAGAACTTCAAGTTGAACTACCTGGAAGCCCCCGAAATTAACAGATATAATAAAAAAAAGATTCTCCTAAACGACCAGACGGACCGCAATAAATCCCCCTTACTTAATCTTTTCTGAAACTTTGTGTAATAATAAGAAAACAAATTACTGTAAATTTCCACTACCTTCTTTTCTGTACATTTTGAATATTTAAAGAACTCAATCCCAAATATGTACTTAGTACCATACTCACCTGACGAAGTCATGTTGTCATGACGAAACAATTGTTGTGAAATTAAATAAAATAGCGGAAATTAAGTTGTTTTACTTTAATCATCATCAATATCTCTATCATAACGCAAATTATTAGAGATATTTTCCTAACGGTACAGATCTTATTCGGAGAAAACTGCAAAAGTTGAGGGATCAGTAGTTTTTTACTGTTCCTCTACTGATTGCCAGAAGCAAACGTAACACGAATTTGTTCGAAAATTATTTTAAATGAAAGATTTGCCTAGTCATCAATGATCACCCTGTCATATACAGGATGTCCATTATTAATGAACTTCAAATTGTTATTCTTCGATTCTTTCAAATGAAACATCCTGTATTTTTTTATAATCTAGAGAATTCAATGCCTCACATTTTCTCACAAGTAACTCCTACGTTCAGCAGATACGAAGTTGGGCTGATTTTACCCATTACCGAAATTAATCCAGATATTTAGTAACTACCCTGAAAGTTTTAAGCCCACAACTTCAAAACATGGCATATATTGAAGATTTCTCTCCGTTCTTTGGAAGTGAGATAAGATAATGTTTTCTAGAATACAATCAAACGTTGATACATACCAAAACGAGAGGGTTTGTAGGAATTGTTTCTATAATAGAGAGAGAATTTGCACAAATCGAGAAACTGCCTTGAATTATATAAGCAATTACATAATTAATTTCCTGAGCTGAACAAATACGCTGTTGAAAATTGGAAGTACACAATTTGCGTGCATAATGATATGTTAAGAGAAATAAAAAAGCTCATTTATACTGTATGTATTGAGTTAGGTGTCCATATGTTAACCTGACTGAAATGGAAACAGTAAGCAAGACTGCTTAGTGTGACAACATAGTAGAGAAATAAATAAAATGAAGATTCCGACTTGGTGGAGTCTGCAGACTTGAAAAAAGGTTCTTTCTGTTAGAAACACCTTGAAATTACGGTTCAATATTGGGCTCTAGCTCTCCGTTATGCTCTATTCAGCATTGAGTCAATGAAAACTTGCCAAATGTCCGCCAAAGCATTAGCCAGCTGTTGTAATGTCTCAGGTGGGTCAGATAAACGGTGTTATTGCTGTGACATTTCAGACCAGAGATGTTCAATACAATTTTGGTCTGAAGATACAGCGGGCCAATCAATCCGGTTAATTTCTTTGCGGTCGTTGATAATTCTTGTCCGGTGTGGACGAGTTTTATCGTTGATTAACGTAAAATTGTCACTAATGGCTGCCACAAAGGAAAAAATGATTAGTTCTACAATCAAGCACGATAGCTTCCGATGTCAAATTTCTGTTAATGAGGATAATAAGATATGTATTATTTATTGTTAGTATTATCCTGATACTCCTAGATATTCTGTGAAGATCCTTCAGAAGCTTTTTCAGCTTGTGCGAGTTAGGAGTTCAGTCCTTCTTGGTAGGCTTTGTTACTGCGATCTTGCGCCACTTTAGGTCACAGCACTGTTAATTTTTGACACAACAGTGAAATGTTGGCAGACACTCGATCAACTGGAAAAAATTTTTCCCATCTGAACAGAATTCGAACCCGCGACCTTCCGGTTACGAGCCCTATGTTCTACCACTGAGATGTCGACTCTCATGTATGCCCATTAAAACAAATATCTCCCCAAACGCTCACTGAGGCGCCACCGAAAAGAGTTTTTGGCGTCACGAAATCTTTATTATAACTTTCCTCTCACACCAACATTCGCCAATCTGACTGATACAGACGAACTCTGTACTCATCCATGAACAGGCAGGATCTCTGTCTGTGCGCGTTCCAATTCTCATGTTCAAGAGCCCAACGATATTTTATAGCCCGGTGCTCCCTACTCAATTGCGGATACATGGCGAATCTTCTTGCCCTCAAATGGAAACTGTGATTTCTATTCCGTTTTGCCTGACCAGAATCTATCCTACCGGTAACTTGCCGGAATGAGTTATTAATTTAGGATGCTGTGAAGAAGGAATTTCGTTGTGCAGTTAAGTGTATTAGCCGATCTTATGCGACAGTTGTAGCTTTTGCTTTTCCACTTCCATATGCAGCACTCCCACTAATCGATTGCAATTTCACATTATCGCATAAAAAAAGAAGATCGTATACCTACGAGAAATGAGTTTTCTGTAATTTTTTGTAATTGAGCCATTCAGTGTTATGATGACCATATTTTGTGTGTCTATAATACGCAAACATACGCCTCTCATGGTACTCGTATATACAGTATATACAATTTGATTCAATTGCAAAAAGTCAGTTTTCTCTCGAATATCCACTTCATTTTTGGAGCAGTGTATATTTTTAGATAGTTTCAACAAAACTGAAAGGTGACATGAAAAATATTTCATTGTGCACTTAAAAGTACCATAAATTAAGGCTGGAGCTTTCTACGTAGGAAGCATTTAAAACAAAGGTGACTTCTCTTCGACTGTTAGTATTTCTTCAGGCATTTTCCTATTGTTAATTCGATCAACCGTTATTAGAACTAGCTTGTTAACATCATGAGTCAACAGGTACAATCAGTCCTTGAGTAGAATAAATTGAAGTATTCATAAGTAACGTTTTTCATGTTATGAGAACCATGCATAATAAAGAATCTTTATCACGGCCAGATTGCACAATAATGAATATTAATAACAAAATGATTGCTGAGGACATTTTGTGATGGGAAAATTTTTTTTTTAAGTTGAATATTGTTTTGGTATGTTAAATACTTGATAATGATGAGAACTGATCATGCAGTCGAGGAGGACTGGATGCAATAACAAAAAAAAATCATGTAATTATTTTTCGTCAGGAAGAATATGCGAAAACGATTTAACACTCAGCTTGGTAAAATTTCCCGCGATAAAAAAATTGGCTAGACTCTCTGTCAAAAAAATGAAGGAACTTTGATTTAGTTTCAGATTATAAATAACGAATTAATAGATGGTAATTGAAATTTAGGGTGAATCGAACAGTAAATATATTGATCACAGCGTATATTTTTCAAATTTTTGAGTTGATTGGGCAATATTATCTTCATTGCTGAGGAGAAAACTTCAGAGGTGAATTTTGATGAATTGAAATAATTCATAGAAGGAAATCGTGAAACGAAATAACGGCAAAACTGGATAAATACCTAGCTATTAATTTCTACTTAGTATTGGAATATGACTTGATATACTATTTATGTCGAAATTATGCCCATTATTTTCATGCAAATTCATAGATAATAAAAAATAAATTAAAATGTGAGTTAATACTTGATAGAAGTAATTTAAATGACTTTAAATTCAGAATTATATCTTCTAAGAAGAATTTCAGATTATTTTGGAATAGTGGATTTTCTTGTATTTGTATGTTAATATACATACTTCTATAGTTCTGTTAATACATTTGTATTAATACATTTCATGTCGGGATGTGAAAGCGGGGTTTTTCCAATACATTGAAGAATATTTCATATTGATTATATATAAGGATATCATTTTTATAGTTTTTGTACATAGTTTCAATATATATTGTAGAAGTAAGAAGATATAATTCTGAATTTAAAGTCATTTAAATTACTTCTATCAAGTATTGACTCACATTTTGATTTGTTTTTTAAATTATGAATTGAATTCTTATAGAGCCTAACTATCGACAAAATATACCTTAATTATTCATTATTTTTGAAATTCTGGTTATTTTTCTTATCATGGGACATTATTTGGGATGAATAATTTTTGTTGTGTTTTTCTTTGTTCCGAGTACAAATAGTTAATGGTTGATGATTAACAACAAGTTGGTCATTTCTGTTTTATTTTGGATACTTTATAGCTTAATTTGAGTTTATTCGTTCAAGGTTTCATCTTATTTGGTGAGTTAAATTTTGATCTGAATTCAATACACTTCTGAATAGGTCTAAAGATCTAAAAATATATAGCTATAAAATGTTGTAGTTCCTGTTCAATTATTTTTATTTGATCTTCTATTATATTTTGAGAATTTAGGCTTATTTTGGAATAGTAGATTTTCTTCTATTTGTATGTTAATATACATACTTAGATAGTTTTATTAATACGTTTGATTTCGGGATGTGAAATAGTTTTTTCCGAGATATTGAAATATTTTTTATATTGATTATATATAAGGATATCATTTTGATAGTTTTTGTATATAGCTTCAATATATATTGCAGAAGTAAGAAGATATAATTCTGAATTCTGAAGAATCACAGTTTACGTTTCGTAATGGGTGGAATTCAAAATTCCCTTGAAATATATAACAATTTTTTCAGTTTTTTATATTATATAAAAAGCCTTTTATTGGGCTCCTCCTATCTTTAAATTTGAATAAAACAAAGTGCGTGTGAGATATCATAGACATTTTTTATTCGTTTGAGAGGCCTGTTGGTGCCATTAGATGTGAAATAAACATCTTGCAAATGTCCGTTACGGCTCTGCTTGTAGCCGCATAAATCAGGCTGAATTTGTCTGAGAAATTTTTTTTCCACTTTATGACATGAAACGTATTATTGCAAATGTATTAATATAACATAACAAGGTGAGTCATAACTATTTGAGACGTAGGTTAAGGATAGGTTATTTTGACCAAAATATGATTATTGGATCAAATTTGCATTAATAAAATATTAATATATCTATACATAAAAAAAATATAATGAAGAAATATTTGAATATTACAGATAATAGCTGGAATTAATTCTTCGGAACCTCTACAGATTTAAATCTAAATGAATCTCATGAAATCATTTAGAACTAAATTTAAAAAATATATAACCTAATTTTCGTATAAGCCATGCTTATCCAAAAATGTATTAGTTGTTGCAAAAATGTCTGATGAAAAAAGGTATTTTTATATATTATTTAATGACTATTCTGTTCATTTAATTAACTCCTTACTGGAGAGATTTGGGTCGGAATTTATCAGGTCCTTTCCCTGGAGAATGTGCTATGTATTCTTTAGAAAGTAAAATAAAAAAGGCTCTTTTGATATTATTTTGAATATAAAATAATGACCAAAATATTGAGACATCTCCTTAAACATACATGTTTCAATTGGATGTTGAATAATCTCAAGTTCCATCACCAAAAAATGTTCAACATATAATAAAAAAAGGCCTTTTTAAATTATATGTTGAACATTTTTTGGTGATGGAACTTGAGATTATTTAACATCCAATTAAAACATGTATGTATAAGATGATGTCTAAATATTTTGGTCATTATTTTATATTTCTTTTGATTCTTTATTAGTTAATTTCCACCACCTGAGATGATAATATATATGCCTATAAAGTGATACAGTGTTATCTAGGACATGTTTTTTAAAAAATTAATTCTAAATGTTTTCATGAGATTTATTTAAATTTAAATCTGGAGAGGTTCCAGAGACTCAATTTCAGCTCTTATCTGTATAAAAATTCAAGTTTAACGCCCTGTATATTCTCTCGCAGCAATATATTATTGAGGTATTTTTGGTCTAAGAGGCATATTTTGGTCTAAATAATCTATTCTCAGCCTTTGTAGCAATAGTTAAGATACGTCCTGTATGCGTACCTATATAAACATTCAGAAAAAACTAAACTTCCAGAATGATATCAAATTCTCGAAATGAAGGAGAGAAGGAAAAATACTAGAACCAGAATCATAAGCGTATGTCAAGTATTTGTTTAGACATACTTTGTCTATTTACTAAATTCAGATCCAAATAAATCTCAAAAACAATTTTTGACTTGCCAAAAAGATAAAGGACGGAAATGAATCAACTGAAACATTATTAAATATATATCATTTTCGAAATTCTAGTCATCGTTGTTTTTGCCATAGCACGTTGGGGAGAATAAAATTTTTGTTTTTTGTGTTCGGTGCACATATGGTTTACGACTCTTTTGCAAGCACCCCTTTCAAGGGTCTCCAATACATTAGACATGTTTGAATTGGTTCATGTCCGAGTTTAATCTATTTGGTGAGTCAAAAATTGTTTTTTATGCTTTGTTTGAATCTAAATTTAGTAGATATCTAAAGGGACAAAGTATATTGACACATACATTGTCATTGAAGTTCGATTTTTTTTCTATTTGGGAATTCAATATAATTTGGAATATTAGATTTTTCCGTATATGTACGTATATATATATATATATATATTGATATATTTCATTTCAAAAAGTGAAAAAAGTGTTTTCCTAGATATTCATAAATATTTTATATAAATTACATATTTTAATATTGTAGAAGTTTTCAGAAATACTTCTGAATTCAAAGTTATTTGAATACTTTTAATTCATGAAGTAAATCGTACCCTTTATGTAGAATAATCAAGGTCCTTGTTTGTTCCTTTTCTTATAGGAGGAAATCCAATAAATTTAGAATATTCAAATGCACTTGAATAGAAATATTTTCCGTAATATTTTAAATGAACTCTAAGATTAAAACATTTTATAAAGGACTTCAATAAACCTAATCAACAATAGACCTAAACTGTAGATCATTTGAACTAAGAACACCTTGAATTTTCCTCAATGTAATCGACAGTTGAAGTTGGAAAGCTAGATAATTTAGAGAAATTCTTCATATGGTTTCACTTTTTTTGATAATTTCAAATCTTTCAACATGGTACCGCAAATGTACGCGATTGTAGTTGACGATAATTTGCATTATTGAACATATTCAATTCTCAGACTACTAATTTGTATGTAAAGTAAGTGATGTTTGCAAGAGGTGGAACTCTAGAGGGATCAGTTAGTAATCTTTTGAATTTCTACTGTAAATCATGTGCAGTTTATTACAGATCAAGAAAGCTGCAGAAGATCGGGGAAAACGTAACCAGAATCATCCTCTAACGATAAAAAATTTCTAAACTCACGTTTTGTCCGTCCAAAAAATCACCAGATGTCCAAAACTCGAAGCCGAAAACGGGCAGCACTAAGAAATTCCACTGTTTCTCGCGAGGTCAGGCCTTCGCAGGATTTCACAATATTCAAATCTAACCGCGAACTCGAGATTCAGGTCTTCGGCATTTTACCATGCCACTTCTCAACGGCCGGGAGTCGGTCTTACTTGGTCAGATACAGGTTTGAAGTGTACAAGATCGAAGCAACGTATTCTGTTCGCGAGGTATCCCACAATTTTTTATTTACACATCAACTTTTGCTCCGATAGGTGCTCAAGACTGCCTCGCCTTCGCGAGAACAGCGCAGGTAACTCGGGCTAGTTCGCGGTTATCTGTTGGTTCTGATTGAATTGGTATGAATTGGCTTCATCGTCAAAGTGAACAATTGATTGATTGGAAAGAGATGGAAAGAGTGAAAAACAATGGAGACATACGCTTTGAACTATACTAATTAATTACATCTCTGATGATCAACTGATAAGCTCCCGGCTTAATGAAGAATACGTAACTTTTTCGATCAAATTTCAAATCAACAAAGTCTCCTTCAAGAGCGAAACAATCATTCCAGCAATTCTCTAAACTTTTTGGCCACAAAATAGGCGTTTGTCGGAGATCACTTCCTCATTCAAGCCAAATCTCTTTCCAGCGAGCATTCTTATAAGCCTGTGAACAGATAAAAGTCCTGAAGTGAAATCTGGAAAATAGAACATACTGAAGCAATTCGAAGTGTAATTTGTGCTATTTTAACATCGTTGCCAAAGACTTGTGACAGCGTACATTGGGCAAGGATCAACGGCTTCTGTCTACTCAGATGACCATTTTTTTTTTATTTAAACGTATAATAATACATACATGTTACATCCACTGCAACATATCGATGAAAAATACTAATTATTTCTCCTTTACAGCATTAAACAGCGCTCAGAATCATCGACTCGTTGTTGTTGGTTTACTAAACGTTGCTATCACTTCGGAACGAGCTTCCTCATAGACAAATATTTATACAAAATAACACCTTGTATCTTTATACTGGATTTCATAAAGATTCGGTGATCAATGGATCAAAAGAAACTCTTGTCAAATTTGGTAAAAGAATCAACGAATTTGAATTTCATAACAAAAGTTCAGGTAGTTGATCACGTGGAGCAGTTGATCCGAGAAAACAATCTGACAACATCGCACTTTCTTGAATTTGACCGCTAAAGCATAGAAACAGAAAAAAGGAAAATATATCGGGAGTTTTTTTTAGAGTGATACAAATTTAAATTGAAATAAAACACATTTAAATTAAGATTGAAGCCAAATTTTTTTTATTTGAAGGAAAATAATTTTATGATATTTGTTTTAAAAATAATTTCCGGCATATATCCACCACGACTAGCTCTGAGGAACCACATTCGACCAGACCAATTTTGGACCACTTTTGAGAGTAAGTCAGGCCTTATTTCTTTAATAACACGAGTTATGTTGGCTTCCAAAGCGTCTAATGTTTCTGGTTTATCAGCATAAACCAATGACTTGACATAACCCCAAAGAAAATAATCCAGTGGAGTTATGTCGCATGATCTTGGAGGCCAATTAAAAGACCATTTCTCGAAGTAATGTTATCGCCAAATCAATTGTTACGGTAGCAGTATAAGGTGTAGCACCATCTTGTTGGAACCAAAACACTTTTGGGTCGATACCATTCAAATTTTGAAACAAATAATCTTTGATCATCGATCTGTAACGAGCACCATTCACTGTAACATTAGCTCCAGCATCGGGTTTAAAGAAATATGGACCGATGATGCATCCAGCGTGTAAAGCACACCATACAGTGCATTTTTCAGGATGCAATGGGACCTGCAGAACTTCTTGAGGATTGTTTTCACTCCATATACGGCAATTTTGCTTGTTTACATAGCCGTCCAACCAGAAATTAGCTTCATCACTAAACAGAGTTTTACGATAAAAAAGTGGATAAACTTTAAGCTGTTCTAGGGCCCAATCAGCAAATAAACGACGCTTATTATGTTCAAGTGGCTTTAGTTCTTGAACCAGTTGGATCTTGTATGGATGTAGACCAAGATTTTTACGCAAAATTTTCCATGTGGTGGATGCACAGAGTCCAATTTGTTGTGAACGTCGACGAATAGACAAATCTGGATTATCATTAACACTATGACTTACAACAGCGATATTTTCTTCTGTGCGTATAGTTTTTCGTCTTGTTGTTTTTGCTGCATCGAGTAGAGAAAATGTTGTCCGAAATCTATCGATAGTTCGACGAATGAGCTGCTCTGATGGACGGTTATGCAAACCATAAATTTCACGAAGTGCTCTGTAAGTTTGGCGACTAGAACACTGATTTGGAAAATGAATTTCAACAATTTGTAAACGTTGTTGCAGCGTGAGTCTTTCCATGATAATTTGTCAATGCGGACTGAACAGAAATGTCAAAGCAACATAGCTTCTAGCTTCTGTCAAATCACAGTTATCCCTATCGAAAGTTCTATCAGTCTAAAAAAACATCCGATATATGTATATATACATATTTCTATGATGGCGCTGTTAATGTAGGGTTGGAATTTGGAAATGAATTGTTATTGTTTATATGCTTGTCATACCATACTACTACGAACTACGTACGTTGTTAATATTACTTGTGTGTTTCAACGGATACCCTTTTAACAATTCTGCATACCGATGATTTTGCAATTTTGATATCATCTCCTATCGTCATTTTTAAACCACTAGTTGCATAAAATCGTAGACAAATTAATAATTGTAGTCTCGCATAGATCGATTTATTCTTTTTACTGCGCGGTTCAATTGCTGATATAATTCTATCATGTCATTTCTGTTATAATTCTATCATGTCATTTCTGTTTATACGAAAACGTATTTCGAAAACAAGATCATCATATTTTGGAAAAAAAGCGGGCAAAAATATTGAATTTCGTTCGAATTTAAATGAAGGAATTGAAACCGCTTCAATTCGTAGGAAATCGAAGGGGAAATTTCTGACCAGCTTCTTAACAATGACACACATTTTTCATAGCTTGAAAGATTTCTTTGAATTCTGAAACTGACGACGAAAAAACCGCATTCAAGTTTGTTTGTTATATTTGTGTAATGATCACATAATCTTATCATTTTGTCCAGATGTCTTTATTTTGCGAACTGTGATTCGAAAATTATAGCAAACGACTATGCTACATCTTATCTATGAAGATTGTCCTCCTGAATGTTTGGTAAGTTAGATAGCTTCAGAAAAAATTAATTCAAACATTTTGAATTTTCAGGATTGTTTTCGCTTTTCAATGAAAAGATCGAGTCCTAGAATATATCAGATAGAAATTGTGTTTTTGATAAAAGTCACCATGATATACATTCTGTCAAGAAAGTACCGGGAATAATCGATTTAAATCTGGCGGGGCAATGAGGCAGGTAAAACTTTATTTTCCTAGGTTGGTAATACTGTCCTTAATTACTATGCCAAGCTTGAGCGGGATCTGTCAACTAGTGTGTTTGCAACAGATGATTAAGTCAGTCGATGTCAGAGTGCGTGCCGATTTTTACTATGGGTGATTACGTTGAGCGAAGAATTTGTTTAAAGTTTTGTGTTGCAAATGAATTTTCGTGTGCCGATGCATTGAAAATGTTGCAAAAGGCCTTTGGTGATAATGCTCTATCAAAAACTCGTGCATATCAGTGGTACAGAGCCTTAAAGGACGGTCGTGAAGTGGTCGCCCATCGACGGCTTCGATCGAAGATAACGTCGATAAAATTAAGGAAAGGGTGCTGGAAAACCGTCGTACCAGCTTGAGAGAGATAGCACATGATCTTAAGATATCCCACGAGTCCGCACGTACGATTTTGATTGATATTTTGGGCATGAGAAAGGTGGCCGCACGACCCGTACCGAAAGACCTGAATTTTCTTCAAAAACGTCATCGCGAACAGGTTGCTTCAGACATGCTGGATCGCTGTAATTCCGATTCTACATTCATGGAACGCATTTTAACTGGTGATGAGACCTGGGTCTACGAGTACGATATGCAAACAAGCCAGCAATCATCGGAATGGGTGGCAAAAAATGAGCCGAAACCGAAAAAACCACGCCAAAGCCGCTCGAAAATGAAGGTGATGCTCATTGTTTTCTTCGATATCCGTGGCGTGGTGCACTATGAATTCGTTCCAGACGGTCAGACGGTAAACAAGGAGTATTACCTAGGCGTTATGAAACGTTTGCGTGAGCGTATCCGTAAGAAGCGGCCAAATTTGTGGGTGAACAACTCATGGATTTTGCATGACGATAACGCGCCTTCTCACCGAGCTACGATTGTGACTGACTTTCTCGCCAAAAACTCAACAAACGTGCTTCAGCAACCACCGTATTCGCCGGATTTGGCTCCCTGCGACTTTTTCCTCTTCCCAAAACTAAAATTGCCCCTTCGTGGCACCCGTTTTGAGTCGATTGAAGCCATAAAACAAAATTCGGCACGAGAGCTAAAGTCCATCCCGGAAAGCGCCTATAAAAAATGTTTCGATAATTGGAAGTGCCGTTGGCATAGATGTATTAGAGCAAATGGAGCCTATTTTGAAGGCGACCCAATAAATTTTGACGATTAAATGTAAAAATGTTGTTTTAATTGAAAATTCCCGGTACTTTCTTGACAGAGTAGTAGATGTCTGAGAAATGTGTACACCTAACTGAACGACATTTATAAAATGACCAATGGGAAAATGAGTTTCAAATGCTTTTTCTGGAAAATAAGCTATATATTTTCCAAAAAAGAAATATAAAAGACCTTTTAATATCTATGTGGAGCATTTTTTGAGAATGGAATTTGTTATTTATGAATATTCAATCGAAACAGACCATTTCGGATGATTTTTGCTAGATGATCTATCGATCTAGATATCTTATATTTTCTTCTGGTCAGTCAAAAGAAACAGTGTTTATTAGACGTTTTATTTGATTTAATTTTAAAATTTGGAAAATTACTATGAAGAAGTAGTTGCATATTACAGATAATAGCTGGAATTAATTCTCCAGAACCTCTACAGGTTTAAATCTGAATAAATCTCATGAAAACATTTAGAATTTAATTTTTTATTATGTCCTAGATACTCTGCATCACTTTATATACCTATATAAGGTAATCAAATGTGGTGGAAATTAACTAGAAATGAATCAAAAGAAATATAAAATATTGACCAAATTATTTAGACATCACCTTATACATATATGTTTCGATTAGATGTTAAAGAATCACAAGTTCCATCAACAAAAAATGTTCAACATATAATTCAACAAGGCCTTTTTTTATTTTCCTTTTTAAAGAATATATTCATTCTCCAGAGGAAGAACCTGATAAATTCGGACCCAAATCTCCTTAGTAAGGAGTTATTTGAATAAACAAAATAATCATGAAAAATATATAAAAATACTTTTTTCACCAGACATTTCTGTAACTACTAACCAATTTTTGGATAAGCATGGCCTATACGAAAATTAGGAGAATGTGCTATAAATTCTTTAAAAAAGGAAAATAAAAAAAGGCTTTTTTGAATTATATGTTGAACATATTTTCGTGATGGAACTAATGATTCTTTAACATCCAATCGAAATATATAGGTATAAGGAATAATTTGGTCATTATTTTATATATGTTTTTGATTCATTTTTAGTTAATTTCCACAACATGTGATTACAATATCGCATATACAGTGATACAGTGTATCTAGGACATATTTAAAAAAAAATTAAGTCTAAATGTTTTCATGATATTTATTCAGATTTATATCTGTAGAAGTTCTGGAGAATTATTTCCAACTATTATGTGTCATTTTTTAAGAGATTTCTTAGATTAAAATTTGTAGAGGTTTCAGAGAATTGATTAGTTAAAGATTAGTTAAAGATACTTTTGTTGAATTTTTATGGTTCATGTTTCAATAAAATTTTAAAAAAAGGAGAGATGATTATACAACATCTTAATATATTATTTTTCACCGCAATGAAAAACTTCATAGATATAATATGTATATTGAATATTTTGTGAATATTTAATTGCACTGATATTAAAAATAAATAATATTTAATCATTTGAGCATAGATAAGTGAGTACTTCATGTAGATTTTTTTCCTTTTGGTAGAAATGATATATTTTTTTATATAGAATTAAAAATAATTTGTAAACAGAAATGCAAAACCATCAAAAAGTCATGCGGGAGAATTAGTTCTAAATATATAAACTTCGGCCATGAACATGAAAACGTTACTAGATGGGAGTGATAAGGTTAAAGATGTCTGGATAGATTGACTGTTTGATTGCAAATGAATAATCTATTTACGGAAATCGTATTTTCAAAGTGAAATACAGTTGATAGTGCGTATACTCCTTTTGGGTTCCGTATTTTAACAGGGTCTAGGTCAAGGTAAATTTCATTATTTTATTATAAGCGAGTGATGCAAGGTGAACATAAAATGTATGTATTTTTTGAAGCGTAGTGAACCCATAATTTCATGCTTGGCAAGCACATAAAATATTGTTTTACAGTTGACGATTCCTATGATTAAAATTAGGAATACAAAGCAAAAAAAATTGAATTCAAACATAATGGTAATGAGCATTAAAAAAAAGAATAAGTATGGAAAGAATTGTTGTATACGTTTTCAGCTTTCACCAATTTGGAATTTTGCGTAGATTTTTATTGTGGGTGAAATCCTTCAAAATTTTGTCCTATCTTCCCTCGTGTATTTATAAAGATCATATTCCAACTTTTTAGCTATAAGGAAAAACTATAATAATAAGTTTTTTTGAAATGCTGTCTTTGTAAAAAGATTTGAAGTAATTGCTATCTGAATGAATGTTTACGAGTAAGTATTTCATATCAATCCACGAAGTTTTGAGATTTCGTTCCACACCAAAAAAAAAAATGAAGAAGTTTAGTGTAAAATTACTGCAACTTAACTTGGTGCCATCTCAGGAAGAAAGTGAAACTTTCAATGGAAAAGAGATCTTTTTCTCCTTCATAGATATTAACTGTACATATATACATTTCAAATCTGTAGATAAATATGATTTCACAGTAAAATTCGAAATAATCTTGAAATTCATCTTCCAAAATTCTGGTTAAAATTACTAAAATTAAATGGTTAAGTAAACTATAGTTTATTGCTATTTTTAAAACTCGTGTCATCGAATTCGGAATAAATTTTCAGCATATCAAAGTATGACACATAAATTTTATTAACGGTCTCTTCATCTCCGAAAAATTTCATTCATGAATTAATTTCAATCAAACAAATACCAACTAATGGTTATTGGCCACCAATAAAAAAACAGTAAGATTTCCAGAAAAAATTGTAAAAAATTATGAAAAACTCTTAACCTAAAATAAACAAATCAAAGTTTACAGTTGTTTACGAATTATGATGTGGACCTATCCAAAAACTCATATTTGTTAAACCGGAAGGTCTTTTGATATCATAAAAATCGAGCATAGGCAATTCTTCCTAAGTTAATTTCTAAGTATATAGAACATCTTATTATAGAGAAATATGAACTTGTTAAAAAGTTTAGAAATAAACCAGTTAAAAAGTCTAGGAATTTACTGAATGATCAGACAAATTCAGTCAAATGTTTGACCAGTAGTTTGGGAGCATTTGAAGAAGTTACAATGTAATGAAACACGTCATGTATTCACCTCGCAAGAAAAATAAATGGAAATAAAAATATTTGTGTATTTCAGACTATAATTGGACCAATAATCTACGAATTTATTCTGAAAAAATAGCGTCGTTTCATAAATGGTGCTCAGTTAGCTATCCACGTTTATTTATTTTCACTTCTTATCAGAATATTTGGTGAATGAAGATATGTAGATATGTTTTTTATGGATTGTTTTGATTTAACAAATAAATAACTTTCAATGGATCAGAATATGGGTAAGAATGTCAAATTCTGTTCCTGGAGAATGTGCTATATATTTTTCAGAAAATAAAATAAAAATGACCTTTTGAATTCTATGTGAAGCATTTTTTTGATCATGTAATTTGTTATTTCTGAATATCTAATCGAAACAGGCTGTCTTGAATGAAGTTTGCTGGCAGACAATTTTTTAATTTTCTTTTGATCCTTTATTGGTTCACTGCCGCACATACTTGATACTTTTATATGTCTATAAATTGAAACAATGTTTCTAATATATTTCTTTCGAATAAATTGAAAAAACTCGTAAGAAATTCTCTAAAATGAAACTATAGAGGTTTCGGAGAATTGATCTAGTTAACCAGTTATTGTCTGAAGTATTTGGAAAAAAACTTCAGAGAATTTTCCAATTTATTTTCGTGTGTTATTAAATCAAGTGTACAATTAATTTCTATCAAATAAAAGCCAGCCCAATTAGAAATAATTCAAAAAATCATCTGAAACTACCTCGTTGTTTGAGAAATTTTTTTAATCCAACTATTCATTGAATTGAATCAACGTATGTATAATATCAAAGTAAAAATTGGTTTTAAACAAATTTTTATTTCAACTGTGTTTTTATATTAATACATATAAACTATTCCATCATAAAACTGGTACTTATAATAAATATAAGGGAATTCGAAAGCAATATTCAAAGATTTACGTGCGGGTAATCTATTTTGGTCTATCTGATCACTAAAGCGTATGATGAGACAAAAGTTGTGTAAAAATTGAGAATTAGGCGAAATTGAAATGGCTTTTATTTCAAAAATATCCAGATGAATTACCGTAAAAGTCAAGACACTCAAAAACTTTCGAAATATATATCCTACCTGGATCAGAACAGTAGTGAGATTCTGTGATTGTCGATTCACAAAGTGAATTCATAAATCTCATCGATAAAATCTGAAAAATATTATCCGTATTTCTTCTATTTGGCGGAAGAACTTACGACACCAATAAAAACATCAAATGGCGCAACCACCATTTAATATTTTAGAAGACATCATATGGATCTTTCAATTTATTTACTATAAAACCAATCATACTTCACGACACTTCAACACTTTTCTCAGTTGTTGGTAATATTGAAACATTCCTATCAAAAAATGTCTTTATTCAAACTAAAAATATAAAAATGGAACAATCTAAAATCCTGCTCCGAATTTCCACATGATATCCTTCGGCAGCGACTCCTCGAAAAAATCCAAGGCCTATTTCCTAGATAAGAATGATGATGGTAACCTATTACCCTTAATGTACCAAAACAATATGAGCATTCGTCGAAATTGAGACTGTCCTCTTTTTGTTTGTGTTATTTGTGAGGAATTCTGATAAACTGCTGCTTTGCGTGTTTGTAGTGGAATCGGAAGACTTCCTTATTTTTCTGGTGCACCATTTGAAGGGTGAGAGGCTTCTGGAACAAATAGAATGAGGAAGTTAATATTTGAGGTATGCATTCAGGTTTATAGTGTTTTCTCATGGAATAATAGCAAATGATGCTTCAACAAGAAAGAACATATGTCAATAACAGGGGACTCTAGCTGATATTGATCAGGTTTTATATTAAATTTTTTATCGCTAGAGGGTGAAATTCAAGAATACGGTTTGCTTTCTTTCAATCAGTTACATAAAAGTTACAAAAAAATAGTAGCTTAGTTTGCGCAAATAAAACAATCAAGTAATATTAAATAAGGTTATTCTGATTCTCACAAATTTTTATTGTTATTCAACACAACAATTGTTTCGCTATCACAGTAAAATCACTAGGTAGGTTCACATTTTGAATATTAAATAACAATACAAAATTTTGAAAATCAGAATAACCTCATTCAATATTATTTAATGTTGATTTTCATCAAGTAAAGACATCAATTAAATATTTTAAACCTTGGACATTCGAAATATCTGAAGAAGTTTTTTCAGGTCAATTTCATGACAATTTATAATTACGATAAATAAAAATGAATTGAATATTACTTCGAAGGATTTTTTCCTTCAATATTTCAAATATTAATCAGAATAGTTTTCTGAAACCTCTACAAAGTTTAACCTAAGTTTGATACATTAAACTAAAAAAATTTCAAGAAATTTTTCAGATTTAAATTTGTTTCGGAGAATTATTTCGATAACTATTTGAAATATTGAAAGAAGAAACGCTTCGGAGTAATATTCAATTTATATTTATTTATCATAATTATAATTTGTCTTTTCAAATATGCACGTGGTGGCTTTCAGATATTGAATCTGTGACCATGTCTTCTTCCTTCATGATTTTTAAGAGAAAAATCATGAAGCATAGTTCAATAAATGCTGTAGAGATCGCCTTAAAAATTGTGTTTCAGTGTGCCCCAAGGCTAAAGTGTGTTTAATATATAGGATCTTTCAATAGGCACGCCCCATTTTTAAATTGACATTACTCACGCATGGCAGCCACTGTTCATTTGCGACATTGACAGTTGTATTTGTCAATGTCTACCATTTAATCGTAGAAAGGTACACACTCCAACAACGTTTACAAATAATCCAAATTTATTAAGAAAAATTCATAAGAAAATCATTCTCAGCGATGAGGCTCATTACTGATTAAACGGTTATGTTAACAAACAGAATTGCAGTATCTAGAATGGTGATAAACCTGAAAAATATCAAGAACTGCCATTACATTCTGACAAACTTACTGTTTGGTGCGGATTTTATGCTGGAGGAGTCATTGGACCTTATTTTTTTTAACGAAGCTCATGAAGCGGTAACTGTCAATGGAAATCATTATCGTTCAATGTTGACTGATTTTTTATGGCCTGAATAGGTTCGTCTTGATTTGCAGAACATGTGGTTTCAACAGGATGGTGTCTTTTTTCATACTGCCAATGCCACACTGACTTTATTGAAAATAAAATTCAGCGATTCGATTATTTCAAGAGATGGACCGATAAATTATCCGCCTTGTTGGAAAATTGGGTTCAACGACTTCATTCCTGCCAGCGTTTCTGTGGTGGACATTTAAATGATGTTTTGTTTCATAACCAATGGCCTGCATTGTACTTTATATAACAAAATGGGGCGCTGTTAATGAAAGACCCTTTATATATTTGGATATATTTTTCACGCTTCAATGTCATCTAAAAACGGTGCATCTTATCATGAAGGATAGTTAGCCTACAATTTATGGATGATATTGTACTTCTCAAATAGGTTTCTAAAAGAATATTATTATATCTCATACAAATGCCTTGATTGAACAAAGAAATATTGCTCTATTAAAAACGTTAACATATAATAATATCAATGAGGTACTGATATAAATTTTTTGCTATTCATGCAGACTTGCATTGTTAAAAATTATCATCCCTCAATTTTTTCTTTCGTTACATCGAGGACTTTAGTAGTATAATTTATTGAGTGTAATTTCATTTACCCTATTGTACTACATAGGTGAGTCGAGAAAATACAGTAGATGATTGGGTTTGCTGCTGAATTTAGAGGTGCTAGACTCTGCACAAAAGTTGCTATGGCAATATTTGTCTGGGTCGGTTGTATGTGGCCATAAACTTGTAGGAGATCAAACACTATGTATGGACTCCAGCACAGAATGAACACTGAAAATATAAATTATTTTAAGAGCAATTGTGGGAGCTGATATTACATTATTTTTTCACTATAGAAAATAAATATAATGAATAATAATCGCGAATTGTGTTGGGCTTTACTTGATAGAAAGAAGTCCATTGAACACTTTAATTAAATAATATACATTTTTTATTTGTTGATTTTTATTTATTATTCTGAGTTGCTCACATAAGGAAACGCTTACATAGTAACTTCGTCAAATACTCATAAACAATTTGCAGATCGTACACCATGGTTACAATATCAGAAAAGGAATTTTCCCTAATTCATGGAATAGTGCACAAAGAAGTGGAGGTAGTGTTTTCCTTCAAGTCACCGCTCAATAGCGATAATATAGATTTTGTCGAGAGTCATGGAAGCAGCTATCAATCTTTAAATGGTTAGATACTTGAAGACTAAGTCTCATCAGTGACACACAAATATCGATCAATAGGTGATCTGCTTAACTATGTGACGCAAGTATGGACAAAGGCTATTGAACACTATGCCATGGATGGAGAATCTAGGTCACTTGTTCTGGACATATCCAATGGTTTCCATCGTGTCTAGCATAAGGTTCTTCTGAAGATTCTCTGAACGAAGATCTCAAAAAGATAAACGAATACCAACAGAATCGGGTGCAATTCAAAGCCTTGAGGACCAAACAACAAAAACTCAGTTCGTGACTTCTGACTTGATGACGGAAAACCAGGTGTTCAGCCTTCTTGGCTTGACTGTCAACACCTCAGTTTGATGGGGGGGAACATGTGACTAATATTGCGAAGTCTGCTACAAATAAGCTAGGATATTTGTTAATACTAGGAAATATTTCTCTGTAGATCAGATTCTTCTATTGTATAAAGCCCAGATCAAACCAGATTGTTTTCATGTTTGCAGTTGAGCACCAAAACATTAGTTACAACTTTTGGGTTCCATCCAGAAAAGAGCAATATGACTGATTGTTTGCCCAACTATAACAGCCAGTTTGCGGTCGTTGGAACATAGAAGGAGACTTGCCGATTTTTTTTCTATAGTTGATGGGACTGTCGCCAGATTCATACGTAGTACTAGAACTGCGCAGAGAACACATCCCTATGCAGTTGAATTAACAACTCCGAGAACTTCTGTTCGTCAGAAGTGTTTCTCCTACCGAACTAGCCAGTTGTGGAACGTGCTTTCAGCTGATTCGTTTCCTTAAGTGTATAACCTTCAGCAGTACAAGATTAGAGCAAACAGGACACAGATTTCCGTACGGGGCACCAACTATCTGACTATCTGACTGTCCTCAAACATAAAAAAGTCTGTTGTATTAATTCACCAATATAATGATTGAGTTAATCAGCAATTATAACCAAAGACTAATTCAATAATAGAAACACAGAATGAGTAATCTAATATTAGTCAACAGAATTTATGTCTCAAGAATGAGGAATAATTAACAAACGAAACATTGTCGTTAATAGGGATCTTTAGTTTCTATGTCAGTTGCCTTCAGTAAGGACATCTTCATTGGAAGGAAGAGGAAACAATCTTCTTGCACATATAATTCCCATGGATGATTTTTAGAGTTGCGACTCGAACAGTTCTGCCTTCCCCCATATATAGAGCCATGATGCCAAGGAACCATTTGGGGGAAGGAAGTTGATCTTCTTTGATCAACACTATGGTTTCAAAAGACATATTGAAGCTAGATAATGATCATTTGGTATGAGTAATTACGCTAGGCAATGGTCATTTGGTATGAGTAATGACGCTAGGCAATGGTCATTTGGTATGAGTAATCAATTGGTAGAGGCATTCTTTCTGCCAAAAAATTCTTAAAAATTACTTCATCTGCTGAGTGATGCGATCTTTATCGCAATAGCCATTAATTTCATCATTAAAATCAGGAGATGAGGATCATTTATGAACATCATTGAGTAAACTGCCCCCACAAAGTTGGTGAAAGTGTCAGAAAAATTTGATATCGGATTGCACCTTCGAGAAAAAAATCTTTTGAGGCGTGCTACAAAGGCTTCAGTAGTCAAGTGGCTGACCAATTCGAGATGAACGCTTTTAGTGACCAGGCAAACATATATTGCAATATAGACCTTGAGTTTATGAGATCAACGTAGTCGCGATTTTGGAATGCTATTATTTCCTTGCGAAACGCTTGGTTTTGTGAAGCTTTTATGATGCTCGTAAGGGCAGATTCTATTTCAGTTTTATTTAGGTTCGTAATTCCTGACCATATTGAGTGAGGGTCAAGAAAAAATATTTTCAACATAATCTGTACATCATTTGCAGCTGCTCAAAAATATATTGAGAATTGTGCAGAATAAAGAAAAAAACATAGTGATTTCCAAAAACTTGTTTCAATTATGGTCAACTACCAAATACTAACAGCTGAAAATAAATAAAAATTATCGTGTAAAGTATATATCAAAAATTGTCAAATTTTGCTCTATATTTTCCATGAATTTTTATCGAATAAATGTAAATATACAGAAGCTGCAATGAATACTTACCACTTACAATAACCAATGTAATTTTGACTGTCTTAATTTTAGCCCTTGGAATAAGTCCTCTCGAGCTCACCCTTTTAGAATCAGAACCTAAAAACAAATCATATCATAACTGACCTAAATATCAAACAGCTTTCTCAAGAACCTTGTCTTTCGTTAGGGTTATGTACATCATATTTGATTTTTGCGAAAGCCTTCGAGCTCTTAGTCCATATAATCGCTATTATCACTGCATAGCACGTAGCTATTATAGCTGCTGGTATTACGAATAGTGATATCGACACAAGTGTCATGTACAACTTCCATTTCCATTGTTCTGAAAATTCCAGCCAACACTGAGTCTGACCTTGAAAGAAAATTTTAGGGTTAACATTGTTGAAAGAAATATTGTTAGGAAAGATTTTATACCTCCCAATTGTTTGTAACAATTATTAACACTATAGTAATTATTAATAGTATGATTTGCTTATAAAGAGCCATATTGCTTTTACATTTTGATGTAATGGTTATTTCGAGTCTAACAACACTTCTGTCATTCGTGTTTTGACAGAAAGTCAGTTTAATATTTGACATTAACGAAATGGGTAGATTTACGATTGAACAAAACAAGTAGACAACAAGAATGGAGTATGCGGTTGGCTGTAGGTGAAACATTATAACAATTTTATTTGAAAAATTTACACAGTTTGTATGTTTCGCAGTTTATTTAGAATCCTGACACGTGTTTCGGTCTTTCAACCATCTTCAAAGGAGTACAAAAAGTAACTAAACTTGAAAGTGAAAAAAGATTCTTTTATTACACTTAGGACATCTGTGTATTTTTATGGCGCATGGAAATAGCAACATCCAATATAGGGGTGCTCCCAAAGAATATTTGGAAATTTGTTGAATTCTTTTTTATCTCAATGGCTTTTTTGATTGAAAGAATCTCCAAATAGTCCATTAATTTACCCTTTTCAACATAATATGCTAGAATTACATCTTTCTCATTAAAAAAATGATTATTTTCTATACAATGTTCTTTGAAACCGGTTGATGTCTGGTTTTTCAAAATACATCCTATGTTCTTTGATTCTATGTTGTAAACATCAGCCTGTCAGTCCTATATATGTAGCATTACAATCAAAACATTTAATTTGATAAATTCCCGATTCGGAAAAGTTGGGGTTCTTTCTTTATTGTTGACCAACATTTTAGCTAAATTATTTCTCTTTACTGTTGAAGAATTAAATCCCATTTTATGAATTATATATTAGAGATCCTACTGCTGAAACCTTTCATATAAGCCATTGAAAACCATATTTTCTTTTCTCCATGAGGATCATTTATATTGATATAAAGTTGTTTCAAAATATTCTAGTAAGTTTTCTTTTTAATCATTTTGTCAATGATTTCAGTTCTATATCAATTGTTCACCGCTATACCTTTAATTATATTGACTTCTTTTCGGAAATTGACTTCGTTCAACGGAATGCTCAAAAGTCTATGAATGAAACTATGGAATGTTGACATTTTAATTTGCCATGTCTGATTGGATTTTAAATGGATTATGGTATCAGTAGTGGAGGGTTTTCGAAAAGTGTCGAATTCGAACTTATTGTTACAATGACTTATTATATATTAAGATCTAAGAAGTTAATTGAAGAATTTTCTTCTATTTCTGTTGTGAATTTGATATTTTCATTTATGCTATTCAGTTAAAAAACATTGCGATAGCAGCGTGTCAGTTTCAGTCCAAATGCAAAATACGTCATCTAGATATCAAGCCCAAAAGTGAACGAGTTTTACCAACTTATCATTTTAAGTGTTGGCGAATAATAATTTTTCAAAGTAAGACACAAATAATTCAGCCAAAAGTGGACTTATTGGACTTCCTATTGATAAGCCATCGATTTTTCAATAAACACTTATTGTGAATTTACATTACATTAATTCTGTTCTAAACACATTTCTTACGTTTTGAAAAGATGTTTTTTATTATTTTGTTATAGATAAACTGTGAAACATAAAAACTGTGAATTTCTCAAATAAAATTTAAAATAAATTATGTATATCATTTAAATAATAGTATACATAATACATTTTCAACATAATAAATATGAATTTCCTATAATACTTCTGCAGACTTCCTTCGTTCATTCAAAAACCTTCTGAGTTGTGACAAATATTTGAGTGAATGAATTGAATTTGCTTGATCCTGTTATAGCTTGTATCCCTGAAAAATATTTCAGTAAATGGCCACCTTAACTTGCGCCGGTGAAATGAAATTATCAGGTTACGATCCTAGAAATCCTATAAATTCATAATTAAATATGAATCATTTAATTCCTACAATATAGCGCAAAAAATTCTGAAAAGATCACCTAACTTTGAACTAAAGTGTCAGAATTGCAAATGAAAAAAATTTCGGCGATAAATCACCCACTAAATTGGTCAGGAAGAGAAGAAGTCATCTCTAAGTAGTTATTTCATGATGGCTATGATGGCCCCTATATATGGTAGAAATATCTAGAGGCCTTCGTAGGAAATTCTGTATATAAATAAAGATAATATAAGTTTGGAAGTTCTGATACTTATTCAACTGAAAAAAGTAAAAATTGGGAAAGTATTCAAATTGTTATTACTTTAAAGGGGTATATAAACGTATATAGATGCATCAGATATATGCTGCAGATTATCTCTTTGATTCTGTAATTGTTCATTAACAGTGATTGGCGAATTCACCGTTTCAACATCAGCTTTAACATTGAATATTATTGCAGCGCATTCGCCATTTTGCAGAGATTAATTCAACGATTCTGCGAAAACAGTAGGTATTCATTATGGTTTGAGCTTACCCTGAACAATTTTTTCTTCATATAAAAATAAAATTGGTATTGACAGAACGGCACTGAACAACCAGGCTGTGAGTATTAAGCATTTGGCCCTTTTCCCTGAAAAATAAAACAGAATAATTCAGAAGCGGCGTTCATAAAATGTTGAAAAGGTTAAATCGATAAAAAAAGCAAGTCACCACTCCTGCAACTGGGATTTCCTGAATATTTTATTCAGAGAATATGAATGATGAGTGCATTTTAGGGATACATCGAGGGTGTTTCATGTGGAAGACTTTTCGGAGATAAAAAAAATTTATAGAAGTGTGATAAGAATTTTAAAGAAAGAGATCTATAAATAATTCACTGCAAATTAAGAATTGTCAGTAAAGTTAATGTGCGTTTATTCTTAACTGGCGCCTAGTAAGATATTAAAATATTTTTATCGTCACATTTGGGGTGAAGATAAATGTAATAATAAAGTTTTGAAAATGGGTTGGAACCCAAAACATACAGGTCAACAACATAATATTGAACTTTTGTGAAACTTAAGCCAAGTGATTTATTTACCTTATTAATATCCAAAAAATGTTTCATCAAGTTGTTTGCGAGAAATCAATATATTTTGAAGGTAAATTTTTAAAATTTTGATATATCCACCAAATTAATTTAGGAAACCGGGGTAAAATATGCTACAACTTTTCGAAACCTCTGGTTATATCCTGGAAATTACTGTTGAGATTTTTACCGTTTTATTCTAGATAAAATCGGCTGTAGCGCCTGAAAATATTGATGCTTGTTTACATTCAATACTGTATGATTATTTTGTCCGTCAAAAGATTTGTTCGCGTTGGATGCATAATGATGCATAATACAAGGTGTCCAAATAGAGTATCGGATATTTGCTACTTCGATAACACAAAAACTACTTAAAATACAAAAAAAAAAGTTTAGTGTTAACTATATAAAATTATTTGGAAAATATTATGTTATCTAAATCGTGACCGTTACGCTACTGGCACTCTTCTAATCGGGAACGAAGATTGGTAATGACACGCTGACACATAGCTCACGATATTGATGCCATTTCTGACCTGATGTTTTGCTTCAATTACATCAGGGTCGTCGGATCATTTTCATAGACCTTACCTTAAGGTTTCCCCATGCAAAATAGTCAAGGTCGGGGCTTCTGAGAGGCCAGATGTTACCCCTACGCGAAATGACCTTATTGGGAATAATTCGTTAACAGCTTCTATTGCTTGATTTGATAAATGGCAAGTGGCCCCATCTTATTGAAACCACGTTGTTGACTTGAAACCTTTGGGCTGTGCAGGGGTTGTTCATGCTTTAGTCTCAGATTTTCCTCTGCCCAATACCGACAATTCTGTTTATGACAGGACCATTCAGATGAAAGTTTGCTTCATCACTGAAGAGTATGTTTTCAAGATTGCTGAACCCCGGTAATATTTCGTTGGTAAAATCTATTAACAAGTCTGTATCCCTCAATTCTTGAACCAATTGAATTTTATAGGCTTTTAAATGCAAATCTTTCTTTAAAATTAAATGCAAGGACGATTTTTTTATGTTTAATGATCGGCCTCGCTTTCGGATGAATAAAGATGAATTTTGACGAACGGACGCCTACACTTCTCGAATCATTTCCTTGTCGCGGACTGAACTAGGGCGGCCAGAGTGTTGAATTTTTACCGTAACACCTGTATTCTCGAACAACTGGATCCATTTTCTAATGCTGTCGTCACTTGGTGCATGGCTTATACGATATTTCGCACGTTACAAATATTGAAAGGCCACTACTGAATCACCGTTGCGATAATACGATCGTACGCAAAAAACGCGATGCGTTACTGTGACTAAAACAAATACTCGATACGCTTTTTGGACACGCTGTATAGCAGTCGCTCAAAAAATGAGGGATCTATATATCGGGTGTTTTTTTACAGTTTTAAATTGAAATAAAACTCATTTAAATTAAGATTGAAGCCAAATTTCTTTTTATTTGAAAGATTATTTTATGAATAATTTCCGGCATATGTCCACCATAACTAGCTCTGAAGAACCGCATTCGACCAGACCAATTTTGGGCCACTTTTTCTAGTAATTCAGGTCTTAGTTCATCACTAACACGAGTTATGTGGGCTTCCAAAGCGTCTTTTGTTTCTGATTTATCAGCATAAACCACTGACTTGACATAACCCCAAAAAAAATATTCCAGTGGAGTTATGTTGCATGAACTTGGAGGCCAATTAATTGAACCATTCCTCGAAATAATGTTATCGCCAAATCTTTCTTTCAATAAATAAATTTTTACGGTAGCAGCATGAGGTGTAGCACCATCTTGTTGAAACCAAAACACTTCTGGGTCGATACCATTCAAATTTTAAAACAAATAATCATTGATCATCGATCTGTAACGAGAACCATTCACTGTAACATTAGCTCCAGTATCGTTTTTAAAGAAATATGGACCGATGATGCCTCCAGCTTGTAAAAAAGCACACCATACAGTGCATTTTTCAGGATGCAATGGAACCTGCGGAACTTCTTGAGGATTTTTTTCACTCCATATACGACAATTTTGCTTGTTTACATAGCCGTTTCAACTATAAAATGGGCTTCATCACTAAACACAATTGGATCTTGTATGGGTGTAGACCAAGATCTTTATGCAAAATTTTCCATGTGGTGGATGCCCAGAATCCAACTTGTTGTGAACGTCGACGAATGGACAAATCTTGATCATCATTAACACTATGACTTACAGCAGCGATATTTTCTTCTGTACGAACAGTTCATTGTCTTGTTGTTGTTGTTGTTGTTGCATCGAGTAGAGAAAATGTCCGAAATCTATCGATAGTTCGACGAATAAACTGCTCTGATGGACGATTATGCAAACCATAAATTTCACGAAGTTTGGCGAATAGAACACTGATTTTGAAAATAAATTTCAACAACTTGTAAACGTTATTGCGGCGTGAGTCTTTTCATGGTTAATGCTTACTGAACAGAAATGTCAAAACAACATGGTTTATACCTTCTGTCAAATCACAGTGATCCCTATCGAAAGTTCTATCGCTTTAAAAAAAACACCCGATATTAGGAGTATAAATAATTTCGTGCGGTTCTTATTCAAATTGAATCTTCATTGTGAAAAAGTGGTTAAACATCTAAAATTCAAATTATTGTCCGTCGCTAACCAATAGTTTTTCCCATCTTTCTGGCAATTGACGGATTCCATCGATAGCTCTTAGGTCGCTATCCATGCATTGATCCATTTTTTGACTTCATCGTAATTGGAGTAGTGTTGGTCAGCTAAGCTATGTTGCATCGATCGGAAGAGATGATAATCGGATGGAGCAATGTCTGGGCTGTACGACGTGTAGGGTGGGAATTAATGTGAATAAATGCCAGACTATGCGATTTTTCCGAACCAATTCGTTGATCTTGTTCGATTATTCAGTAGACGCGTGTCTATTGGAATCGGTCTACATGGTGAGGAATCTTTGAGTATTGCTGGATACTGGCTTAAGTTTCACAGAGCAAATAAATTGAGTATCATCGAGAGCTTTTAGAATGCTTGGCTTCATCAAAGGACATATGCAAGACTTTAGTGTCTCTTCAATCAAGACAATGCATATAACGTATGTGAGAAGCATTGTTGAATATTCATGTGTTATATGGTGACCTCATTATGCAGAGTGCATAGACAAGCCATTGAAAGGGTTCAGAACAAATTTTTGAAGTGGAGAGGATACAAATGGGGATTAACCTCCGATTCTATCTGATACGAGGACATTAGAGACAAATTATCCTTTACATCCCTTGAAACGAGACGATATAATTTTGAGGTAATGCGTGTATGTAAGATTTTACACAATTATATTGACTATCACAAAGCAACGGGACTACTCCATCAAATATTTGTCTTTATCTCTTACAGGAAATAAATTTGAATGTTCTTCGGAGGAATCTGGGAACTTGGGAACAGAACAACAGAAACTATGTTGCTTACACTTTCTAATAACAGAGTACAAATTTGTCCAATATTATTTATATAGCATTTTTTATAAGGTTCATTAACGTGATCGATTTTAATTTTTTGATTTTTGTTCTGAACTTTCTTGATGCTGCTTTTCGTTGTTAGAGTCTAAAGAGAAAAATATCAGTTACCTTGTTGTTATACAGGAGGAATCTGAAAAGTGATAAGAAATTCAATCCTTCTTTTCAAAAAGATGCATTACACAGCTAAATCGTTGAGTTTTGGTCCCGTTCTTCAGCGTTCAAACAACTATTCAATCATAACTTGTAAAGTCCATGCAAAAATAAACAACCTGCTCAGAAAATTCAGAGTTTACTTACAACTTCCTGAAAATTTCATCGGATGCCTAATGGCATTATATCTATCTATGCTCAAAGCAACCAGCACATATGTTGATGCGTAGGTTACGACGACCTGGAAGAAGAGGTTTTGTAAAGATTTATCGCAACTTCTTTATTGATAAGTTTACCTGTAGGAATTTGATGATTTTGCAAGCAATATTGCCGGCATACCAACTGACTGTGGCTCTCCATATTATGTCAGTCAAAACGCTTATGATACCAACACAGAGATCTGAAAAAACCTTTTTTTTAGTCACTTGGTGAAAGAGCCACGCTCATACAACTATGATGGTAGAAGTCACACAATCCCCAGACTATTGACGGTGTTAAAACTAACATTCGTCAAGTTATTGGTGAGATATTATCCGAAATGTGTCATCAAAAATAACCTACCTCACAAGAATCGAGTCATGTAAGAGATCACGCGGGGGACATTTAAATGACATAATGGCAAGGTCCAAGCATTACAATGGAATAAAAATTTGATCGATATTCTCAATGCAAGAGTGTTTTATTTACGTTTTCTTTCGGAAGCACAAAATGGATTGATTATACATTGTATTATAATAAAACCGAATCTTAATGAACCAACAACATGTCAACAACCTTTTTCGAATATTTTTTAAGATCTTATTCATCGATACTTGTAGAAAACAGGAATTCCTTTAGAGCCTTGTTGAATGAAATAGGTAGGTACCTACCTAACTAATAATAACGTGATTATTTTGTGAAACAAATTCAGTTTGTAAAATCTGCAAGAGCAAATTGAAAAGACAGACTCAATCTTGTATTGGAGCTGTCTGAGTAGTAGGATAGCAGAATGTTTGAGTGGTTATGTATTATTTACAAATGAATGTTGGTTGTGTGGTGTGTGGGTCAAGTGCCACGAGGTTTTAACTCGTAATATCAGTCTTTCAGATTGGGAGAGCAGCAAAGGGAGGAGCATGAAATAACATTGAGCTCGGCACATTATAATCCTAATTTTTGAAACAGCTGCAGCATTTTATAGAATCCTCATAACGGAATACATCGCTGACGACTCAACATGCGGCATAATTGTCACCCTGCCTATATTATAAGAGTGAGTGATGTGGGCGAGTATACACACAACACACACATCCTTTTGTTTGGGTCAAGTTTCTGCCACGAGGTTTTAACTCGTAATATCAGTCTTTCAGATTGGGAGAACAGCAAAAGAAAGAACATCATAATATTGCATTTAGCTCTTCGAAATCGAAATGTTTGAAACAACTTCATAATTTTCTGGAATCCTGATAACGAAATACATCGCTGAGAACTCTCAACATGTTGAGTAACTTGTCCCCCCCCGTCCATAATTTGGTGGTGGTGCATATTTTGTCAGCTGCTGCTGGTTCTTAAGAGCGTGAGATAATAAAGATACACGGAGGGGGCTTCCAGAAATTGGTTTCCGGGGAATACATAAAATACCATTTTGAGTACCATATTTCCATTTTTCATATATATGTCTGAGCTTAAGAGTTAAAATGTTTCCATTAAAAAATACCACAGCTGGCATCAAACATTTGGGTTCATAAGACATTTACGTACTTTTATTAAGTATTTTGCATCCGATTCGAGTTGTTTACTTTCTTTCATTTTGTTGTTGAGACAAATTTATTCCTGAATTTGAAATGCCTTATTCTAATATTGAAATGAGTGATATGGTTTTCATGTGTAGCCGTGCCAATAGAAGTGGTCCTGAAGCACGTTGCCTTTATGCAGAGGCTTATCTCGAACGTCAACGTCCTTCTCATGTGACGTTCAATCAAGTTTTCAGACGATTGAGGGAAACTGGTTCCTTAAAAAAAACGCTCGTGGTACTGAACGTTCAAGTTCTGTAAGTACTCCAGAAGTTGAAGAGCAAATTTTAATGATTGTGATTGAAAATCCTGGTAAATGTAAGAAGAATTTCAGCGGAACTAGGAATACATGGCACCCTTCTCTGGAGAACTATGCATCAACAACTTCTCTATCCATTCCAGACTCAACGCGTGCAAGCTCTTAATCCTCTTGATCATCAAGCCAGAAGGACATTCTGTCAATGGATTTCAACAAAGATTGCTGAACATCCGCATTTTACTCCTAAAATCCTTTTCACTGATGAATCCGTCTTCATCACTATCATGCAATTTTTAACTTTCATAATACCCATATATGGACGGATGAAAATCCACACGCCATTCACTAATCGAGGCATCAACAGCGTTTCAGTATAAATATCTGGTTAGGTATTTTAGGAGATCGTTTATTAGGACCAGTAGTTTTACCATGAAATTTAACAGGAGTCGCATACCTTAACTTTCTCCAAAATACCTTGCCCAATTTTCTAGACGTGGTACCTTTAAATCAATGGATGAATATTTGGTTTATGCAAGATGGAGCACCCCCACATTATACACTTGCAGTTAGGGAACATTTAGATCAAACATTTCCCAGAAGATGGATAGGACGAGGAGGCCCATTGCCAAGGCCCGCTAAATCTCCCGATTTGAATCCTTTGATCTTTTGTATTTGGAGTTATTTGAAAAGTTTAGTGTATGCAACGTCAGTGAATAACATCGAAGAGTAGCAACATCGGATTGAACTATCGTCAAACGATCAGAACACAACCAGGTCTTTTCAAAAGAGTACTTAATTCCTTCATGCGACGATGTACTACCTGCATTGAAATGGACGGTGGTCATATGTAACATCTTCTTTAAAACACTAAAAGTCAAAAATAAATCAAATATCTTCTGTAATTTATCGTATTTGGTTGCGCTAGTAGTTAATATTTTGAAAACCGCTCATATCTCCAAAACGGCTAATTTGCAGATCCATGTTTATGAATCTTTTTACTTACGTTCTTCATATCTGGGAAAAAACTTTTTACTTCACGACATGAAACGTATTAATACAAATGTATTAACAAAACTATATAAGTAGGTATGTTTAGTAACATATAAATACAAGAAAATACAGTATTACAAAATTATCCAAATTCTCAAAATAAGGAATCGAATAAAAGTAAAAATCAATAAATGAAGTGTCCTCAGGACAATTCGCAGATCAGTTTGTTCGTAAAAACATTATCGCTATTTGATAAAACAAGCCGTTCACGTTCTCGTCCAGTGAGCACACCTGAAAACATGGCTTCTGAGCCCAGAATGTGGCTGAACATCCATCAACATCAACACGTCAACAGCCCCACATTCCTCGCACTTCTCTGAGGAGAATCTTGCATAAAGAGTTCGATATGAAAGCTTAAAAAGTTCAGCTAGTGCAAGAAGTGAAGCCTCGTAACCATCATTATCATTTAAAGAAATAAATGGCTTTCATATACAATAAAAAACATATAATTCGTATACAATATATAAGGAAAGTTTCTGACAGATACTGAAAATAAAGCATAATGATGACACTTCAAAATGAAGGCCAGATGAAACAACGAAAAATAAACTAGAAGTGACACCTGTTAACAAAACCTCATGAACTTATTTCTACTCCAATATGAAAATATTGGAGAAGAAACTCATTTCTTTTGAATGTATTTTTTTGTCATGAAAGAAACGTCGAATAATTATTTTCGTTAAATATAGGTAAATGATCTAAAACGGCCACATTTGTTGTATTAAAAGTTTTGAAAAAGTATAGGACAAATAATACATCTAGATGGAAGAAAAGCGGCTTCCATTTTATTATAAAGGCTTTTTTCAAAAGAAATTATAATAGAAACAAAAGGCTTTCAATAACCACTGTAGAGTTTGCCTGACCAACTAGGCCAGACAAAATTCTGAATACTATTTATTATACATTCATGAGAACCGAGAAATTTTCTACTGTAAACAAAACTCACCAGCAAAAGCTAAATGCCGGATAAAGTAATTCATTCTGCTTTTTCTTGATCTTCCAACTAGCAATGTATATAAAACGGCAATATTTCCAATGACTATCACAATGAACAGCAACCATAACACTGTGAATTGCTCAACCTGAAAAAAATAAAAATGATTATTTATAATTTCTTATATCATAGTGAAGTAGAAAAGATACAGTATGATTCAAAATTTCCCAAATTTAGGAGTATTCAGTTTGATCGTTTCTAAATATTTTTTAAACAAATTTTGAGACGTGAGGCCGAGCTTTGTTATGTGAAAGAATAACTTTATCATGTCTGTCCTTATATTCTGAACGTTTTTCTCGTAATGTACGGTTCAAACGTAATTGCAGTCTGTACCGATCACCGTAATGAAATCACCAGGTTTTAGCAGCTCGTAGTACACAGCGCTCAGTTTTGGTGTTGATGTTAAGGTCGATGGCAACGATTGGTCGGGAAAAGCTCTCGGAGTTGTCGTAGAAGATCTACTTTTCGGCAGCAGTCACTACCCGGTATAAAAAATCCTTTGTTTTTGCCTTTGAAGCAGGTGCTCACAAGATTCTGCATCTCTTAGTTCCAATTCAAAAGTAAGCCAATTGCTTTTAAAATAGGCCCATAGATTTCAAACGTACAGACACTGCGTGTTTGGTCACACCCAACTCAAGTACAAACCTCTCTTGCGTTAAACTTGGATCTTCATAGAGAAGTCCGTAATTCATCGACATCAGATTTTTTGGTTATCTTGAGCGAGGTTCTCAACGCTGAAATCACCACTTTTAAAACGCAAAAACCATTGGCTACATGACCTGTCAGTTGAAACATTGCCACCGTAAACTTTCACAAGCATACGATGAGCTTCAGCTGCATTTTTCCAGTTAAAACAGAAAATTAAAACTTGCAAATGCTGTTCAGGTATCAAAAAATCTGATATTTTCAACAGCGTCAGTAAAAACGTTTTATATGAAACTCAAAACAAATCAAACTGGATGTTACCGACAGATGTTAATCGGTCTAAATCCGCGGCAATCAGCTGTTTAGTATTTAAAAATTCAATAAAAATCAATTTTAATGTGAGTTAATACTTGATAGAAGTAGTTTTGAATGACTTTATATTCAGAATTCTGAATTTACAGTCATTTAAAATTACTTCTATCAAGTATTGACTCACATTCAAATTGTTTTTTAAATTATGAATTAAATTCATATAGAAGTCTAAATATCCACAATACATTCCTTAATTATTCATTATTTCTGAAATTCTGGTTATTTTTCTTATCATGGGACATTATTTGGGGCGAATAATTTCTGTTATTATATTAGTTTTTCTGTGTTCCGAATACAAATGGTTATATAAGTTTATTATAACACGTTGATCATTCCTGTTTTATTTTGGATACTTTAAAGCTTACTTCGAGTTCATTCGTTCCAGATTTTATCTTATTTTGTGAGTTAAATTTTGATCTTGTGCTATATTTGAATCTGAATTCGTGAATTTCTGAAGAGGTCTAGAAACCGAAATAGCTATAAATTCTTGGAGTTCTCGTTCAATTATTTTTATTTGATCCTTCATTTTGAGAATTTTAGATAATTTTGGAATAGTGGATTTTCTTGTATTTGTATGTTAATATACATACTTGTATAGTTTTTGTTAATACGATTTATGTCGGGATGTAGAAAGGTTTTTTCAGAGGCATTGAAAAATATTTTATATTGATAGTTCTTGTATATAGTTTCAATATACAGGTTGTATGTGAACAGTTGCGAAAAAATTTAGGGGTGATTCCTTGTCAAAAAATAGGGTGCGTCTTTCATATATAGTTTATTTTTTTAGCCCCCCTGCATAGTTACAAGGCCTCTTAAGATGACGCTCGACAGTTTTTAATTTTTTTCTTAAAAACCAAAAAACTGACAAGAATAAAATTGAGAAGTCATTTTATGCGGGCGAGAAGCAGCCAAAAAAATTTTGGTGGTGTTTCTCTATGATTGCAAGGGGTAGAAAAGGCCACTCCTTAACCTTCTTTCGCAAGAAATTTTTTTCCATTTCCCTATTTCACAATAAAATATTAATTTTGGTTAGCTTGATCTATTCTTAACAAATAAGGTAATTTGTAATTTCTTGATAAAATTTGAGAAAAAAATTTATCAACATGTTAATTAGATTCGTAGAGGCTGTAATTATTTCCGAACTAGGATAAGCGGAAGTCATTTTGTTATGACAACTGACTAGTTTTGATTTACTTTGATTCAGTTACAATCAAAAACTGTTTTTCGGGCGCCAACTTCAGGGGGCTGTAACTAAGCAGGGGGGTTCAAAAAAATAAAGTTCACACGAAAGACCCATCCTATTTTTTGACAAGGAATCACCCCCTAAATTTTTTCGCAACTATTCATGTACACCCTGAGTATTGCTGAAGTTAGAATATATCATTCTGAATTTAAAATCATTTAAATACTCAATGTTTTCAGAGCCATCTTTGGAATTCGGACCGAATTAATTTGAACTCCCAATGCGACATCTGTACGATGGATAGAGAAAGATCAACTAACTAACTTATCAATTTTCCAGACACCAACTAGCAACTGATGATGAAGGGAGAACAGAATATTGAAGAGATTAATCGTCACACGAGAAGCTTCTATTAGGCCCTTCTTAATACAGGGTTTTTCAATGAAGGCGGAAAAATGCTGAAATGAAATAAAACATGCTTTGTTGGGTACGAAATTATTTTTTTTATTTAAAAGTTACTTGTTGGCCATTATGTATGAATAATCTTTCAACTGTCGTCCTTCTGGCGTTGGATCAGATCCGAATGGTTCAACTTTCAATGCCTCTGACGCCTCGGCTGAATTCGAGTAATGCAATGTTTACTTTAAGGGCAGTCATCTGGGACTTCAGGAAACCCCACAAGAAAAATTCTAGGGGACCCATCCACGTTGGCTCTGCGAGAGATTCACATACATACCCAGAATGTCAATTGTGAAGTTAAGAATATTTAGGAAATTTTTTTAACATGATAAGGCCGTCAATTTCTTCTATGTTCATTTACCAGGTAAAAATTATCTACAGTGAAAGAGCAAAAAATCCTATTTCAATAGTCCCCGTTAATAAATTAACCTAGCTAGACGTCTGCAATCCCCTCTTAAAGTGTAGATTCATTCACCTTGCCACATAGAGAGACATAATGATGGCTCGCTGTTAAGCCTATTATTATTATTATTTTATAGTGAGCGGGCATCTGTTCACCCTACCATATCTTCTTCGGGGGTAATTTTTTCACTTCGCAATGGGCCAGAATGGCTCAGCTAGTCTTGAATTGCCTGTTATCTTCCGCTTAGCCACGTCATGTGTTATTCCTAGGTCCGGGCTTACCAGAGGTGGCGTGGCTCCAGCAAACGCCAGCAGATCTGCCTCTTCGTCACCTAAATAGTTCGGGTATCATTCATATGCATTATAATCAAATAAATTGTTTCTGTCCAAATGTTCTTCTTATGGCTAACGTAATAAATGAAAACAGCGTTCAATTTAAATTAATTATATTAATCTATTTTTGTTTTAGAACTCCTCATTCTTAATTGTTTAAATATTCCAGTTCAATTTTTATTCTCATTCAGTTAGAGAGTTCAATAACCTCAAGATACCCAGGCGCCAACCCGGTAACTTTTGGGATGAGGAGAACATGTTGCTGAAGAAGTTCTAAAGCTACAGAGACATTGAGTGAAAAAGCCACAACCTACATTTTGTTGAGACCGTTAGGGACTTCGAATTCTTTCGTGTAGGAAAATGATGTTTGTTTGAACTCTAGGTGGCACACGTGGTTTTTGAGAAGATTTTTTATCAGGAGTGTAGGAAAGCGAAAAGGTTTAAATTTCACATAACGGTTTTCGTTGTTGCATTTAAATCTACAGAAAAATAATTAATTCTTTTCTCTATTTCTAGTACTATTGGATGACTCATGCACAATAAGCATAAAACAATGATTGCAATATTCATATACCAATCGATGACAAAAGTATAAATCATCAGCACATCCTTATTTTAAATGCAAGTAGATTTTATTTTGTGTAAATCCATAGCAAATAAATAAACACTCCTATGTTCAAGCCACACTCATTTTTTGAGTGTTGTGAAATTTCGTCGAAACTGTAACATAATATAACTTCTTATAACTTTTAAATGGTGTGACCAAATTATCATTTAAAAATATATAAAAATATCTTTTCTATCACTAGACATTTCTGCAACTACTAACCAATTTTGAGATAAGCATGGCCTATACGAATATTAGTTTATATCACAGAATATACAATGAAAGAATATACGACTCTGCATTATATAACCGCCACGTGCATATGATGTATTTATATATTGTGATTTATATATTTTTAAATAATCATTTTGTTTATGAAATAACTGAACGAATTTAACAGGTTCATTCTCTGGAGAATGTGCTATATAATCTTTGAAAAGGGAAAATAAAAGAAGACCTTTTTGAATTATATGCTGAACATTTTTTGGTGATGCAACTTGTGATTCTTTAACATCCAATCGAAACATATATGTATAAGGTGATATGTAAATAATTTCGTCCTTATTTATTATTCCTTTTGATTCTTTATTAGTTAATTTTCCACCACATGTGATAATAATATATATGTCTATAAAGTGATACAGTGTATTTAGGACATGTTTTAAAATTTAATTCTAAATGTTTTCATGAGATTTATTCAGATTAAAATCTGTAGAGGTTCTGGAGAATTAATTCAGCTATTATTGTGTAATACGCAAATACTTCTTCATAGTAATTTTAAATGGTGCTTCGTAACTGGAATGTTGTTTTTTCCTTTTTCAGAAAATTAATTAGAACAATTCTCAAAAACTTCAACAATTTTTAATTTGAAAAACCTTTTAAGAAATCTTCAAAGTTAAATGTTTTATAAACACGGTTTCCTTTCATAGATATAATGAATTATTAAAACATATGTGCGGCACTCAACCAATAAAGAATTGAAAGGAAATGTCGAATAGTGACCGCTATTATCTAGCGAACATCATCTGAGACAGTTTCCAATTGATATTCACGCATATCATAAAATACTCCATATAGATTCAAAAATGTTCTTTTTTGTTTCCTTTATAAAAATATTTGGCACATTCTCCAGAAAATGCATTTGAAATTCTTACCTGCTTACCCTTACGGTCATAACTTGTTTAGATATTGATTAAATTAAAGGGATTTCAGAGAATTGTTCTAGTTAATATTCGAAAAAACCCTTTGAAGTAATCACACATGCCCATGACAATTTTCAGATATTGGGTATGTGATTGTTTCTTTTCTTCAAGATTTTTCTGTGGAGGAGCATAGTTTAATAAATGCTGTAGGGCTAACCTAACTTATTTGTTCTAGTTTGCTTCAAGTCATATGAACAGAGAAAAGGTGTGTGTGTGAACATATTTTTTATATGAATTAATATCCAATTAACTTTGGACTGATGAGAAATAGGTAAGATTTTCAAATGGCTTTTCTGGAGAAGGTGCTATATATTTTTCAAAAAGTTAATTTGAAAAAAGACCTTTTTGAATCTATAAGGAATATACGAACTTTTCTTTGAAATAAAACGAAAGATGTGGTGAGATTTCTTGAACATTCTAAAGTGAATGAAATGAAGAATAATATAACGAACACACAAATAAATTATTGTTTCATCTGGATGTAAAGTAAAAAGAGGGTTAGCAAATTTCAAAATTTTGACCTTCTCTTGGAGAAAATCGAAATTCTGTAAAAACCATGAACATTTCCAGAACTCAAAGAAGCGACAATTAAATTTCTCAAAATAGTCATTAGTAAAAATATACTCGTACCTTTCTGTCCATAATTAATCAACCGTGCTACCTTACCATTGATCTCAGTAGACTTACCCCCACCGTATTTCGCGGTCTGATCAGGACAACAGAATATGAAAGAACATACAACACTATTATTGATTTTCTTAATATGAGAATTTAGCTCTATATGAAGGTCGTCCACTTCTTCGTGAAATAACTTCAGTTAACAGTCGTTAGAATGTTCAGTTTTGAGAAAAAAATTACCTGTAAACATAGGTCCGCAAACGCTTTATAACCCAGCTGCAGGATTGCTGAAGTTTCCTTTTTTCTCAATTTTTCTTATTAACTCTTGTGGGTTCCAAGATATTAGGATTAAACTTAAAAGATGAGGTACATTTTGCAGTTTAAATAGAATGGTGATACAAACTGTTGTGAGAATCTACAAAGTAGTACTTTTTCAAGGTTAATCTGCGTTAACCTGAAATATTTTTGTGCAACTCTTGTGGTATCCGAGATATTAAGACTTCAGATAAAACTTAGAGGATGTAGTACTTTGCGGAGTTAGTCACCATGTACTTTCCAAAGTCTGTCTAGAAAGTATCCAGAATGTATTATTTTTCATAATTTTAATATACTTCTTTTTTGTAACATTCTAAGACAAAATTAATGTATAAAATAGGTTGTGCAGATAGTCGTCTATGACCAAAGATGTATAGCAACACTATTTTTTAATATTGTTGATTGTCAGCAGGTATACAATTTATGAAATAATATGGCAACTATAAAAAAAGAAAACAGGTAGAATATTTGTATAGAAAAAATTTTCGAAACGTTAAAAAATTAGTACAATTGACTGAACTGGGAAAAAGTGCTGTATATGAGACAATAAAGAGAATAAAAATGGCATGGATATGAGGCATATAACAGTTTCAGGAAGACCGCGTAAGATTGAAGGAAACAATTTAAACGCCTTATTTAAATTGTCTGATTCTTGATTTATATGATGAATATTTCCATTTAAAACTTTTGGGTAACGAATTTATTGACATCAATTCAGAATATTAATGTTATCTTGTTTTTAAATTATGGAACTAACTGTCTATTTTGTAAGAGTAAATATTTTATTTTACAACAAAACGACGTGATCACGGCTCTGGACAATTTCATACTGAATTGAGATTTCGTTAGCCACTTACTTTTAAAATTTTCAAGAAAAATTGAATTCCAAAGCTTACTAGCATTTGTTAAAATTAGTGAAAAATGATGCATTTGATGATTATATAAAATTTACACTATTTCTTGGTTTGAAAATATTCTAGGAAATTAGCCTGATTTTTTTGATACTAGTTTCATGTTAAACAGAAGAGTGAAAGTCTTGCTTTTCATCCGTAAAATATTTCAAGTATCAATATTTCAAAAAGTTCAAGTTCTAATGCTTCTAGCTTAAGAATTACTTAAAATTACCTATGAAATTAATTAAATTTCTTTAGTTTATATGCTATTACAACTTTATCCATGCCTAAGCATCTTCTAGAATTTTTATTACATACATATTTTCAACATTTCTGATATATTGAATTGAATCAGTCTTTACTTGGTGAAAATCAATATTTAAATAAGGTTATTCTGATTTTCACAAATTTTTATTGTTATGTTCACAACAATCGTTTTGCAATCACAGTAGCATCATCAGGTAGTTTTACATTTTGAATGACTAAGCTTGTTTCCGAAATCTTCCGAAATTTTATTATTTTTAATGAATTCATCAAAAATAATAAAGACTGTACACATAAAGAAGACAAATCGGGGGTTTATAAGTTAACATTAGGTGATTGCTCTAAAGTTTACATAGGACAGACTGGAAGAACTTTCCCACATAGAATTTGTGAACATTTGAAGAGTTCCCTCAATAATAAAAGTAATTCCACATATTCTAACCATTTGTTAGAAACAGGACATACTTTCAACCATAATTTTGAAATTCTACATATAGAAAGTAAAAGTTATGCCTTAAACTTGTTAGAATCCTTAGAGATAAATAAACACAATAAAATTGTAATATTACTTAACGAACAATTAGATTTAAATAACTCACCTCTGTTAAATATATTCAGATAAGCTGGAATTTGCAGAGACCCTTTTTTGGGTTTAGTGCTCAATAAAAATTTATTGTACTTACTGTAATATAAATAGCAACGGATTTTGGAAAACAAGCTGAGTTATTCAAAATGTAAACCTGCCTGATGATGTTATTGTGATAGCCAAGCGATTGTTGTAAACATAAAAATAAAAATTTGTGAGAATCAGAATAACCTTATTTAAATATTATTTCTGATATAGATACTGTGTTTCCTTGAATTAATTTATTTTTGATTAATTTTGCCCTATTTACACTATTTTGGTGAGTTGGATTCGATTAAGCTTGTTCTTTGTCAATAATTTCACCAAAATTAATATAAGATTCATGATAACAAATCTTTTCATCGTTTTCTTTACCAATTTCAAAATAGATATATAAATTCAAATCCTTATATTTCTTGCAACATTTCTTGGCTGTCCCTGAAGTGAATAATTGTGAATTGAATTCTCCCTCTGAGTTCTATTTAAAAATTTTCAAAATATTTCTGATTTTTGATCACCGTTTAAAGAATTTTTACTCGACTAGTGGTTATTTATTCCGAATATGCTTTTTCTTCATAATTTTGGCTTGTGAGTATTTTCTTGAATTGAATTATTAATATTTCTGTCAGAATTGATCTTTGATCTAATTACACTCTAATTAGTCAACTAATATATACATCGGTGAGTCTTTTTCTTGATATTTTTGTATAATTATTTATTTATATTTTATTGATTGCAGAATTCTGTATTTTTATTAATCATAAGTGGCTCCCTATAGAACTTATTCTCAGATTCAAAAATTTCAAGGGTAATGGAAGACTAATTGTTGAACAAACGCGTCACGTCAGAGCTTATTTCTAACTGGTCTTGATATTTTTATTAAGTGTATGTAAATTTCAAAAATCCAGAATGAATCGCTCCCAATTCCACATAAATGTTTATTATTTTTCATTCAAAAATAAGTACAAATTAAAAGAAAAATCAGTATAATTCTGCGAACTGAATTTCAGAATTTCAATAGAGTGCCTTACAGTTTAGGTTAATTACTTCTTCCTTGTCATGTTGGCCTGATAAAAGATTTCATTTTACCGTGGTAAACGTCGTAAGTGACGGTGAAAGTCGAGAAAAAAATAAACAAGTGTAAGTAGTTGTTTTTATTTTGTTTCCTGGGTTTGTTTATATATATGACCAACAAGAGAATGAATGAAAGAAAATAAATTATTCTGTGGTTTGCCAACTATTTTAGTGCGCTCCTCCGCGTCTTCCTGTGCTCCTGATGATAAAACGAAACGATTTCTAAGCAAAACGTCGTAAGTCCCGATCACGCGTCGATTTTGTTTTCCTTCAATAATTTTTTCACCCAATAGAATGAAGACGAAATTTCAGAGAACGGGGGATATGGAAAATATTAATTGAACATCATTTTAATTCAACTAATTACAACCACCAATTTCAAAGTTTTCATATTCAGCAGTTTGATTTTAAAATAAATTTTCCCTAACAATTCCTAATTCTCCACCCAAATCATCAATTTGGCATTCCTTTTTATCACCATCCAATAAGATCTCCTAGTTCTGGTTAAAAAAAATTTGCTCATCAGTTTCTAAGCTTGTATACCACCCCTACTTCCTTTTCAACCTTATCTGCCAATGAAAATGCCGTAATTTCATGGTCAGCTAGCTGGTCGGTTCCAGTTTGGTCTAAAACACTTCTTTCTCATTGGCTTAAAATTTTCTGGGTAGGACTGAATCGTTCCTCCCCATACGAAGTTCAAGTTCAAGCGTTCCTGAGTTCTTAGAATTAATAGGAAGAAAACATGGGACGAAAAAAATAGTGTAAGTAACTTCAATTTCAGCAATAACAAACAATATGGTGAAGAGATCCGAATCCTCTAAGGATCATACGAGTCACAGAGTCCCTGTTAGATTATATAAATTCCATCATTATGTCATTGTATTTACCCGCGTTATTTCTGTGTCAAAATACTCTGTGGCGCTGTGACTTGAGACGTACGTGATTAGTGACAATAACAATGTCCTTAGGGCATTTCCGATTGTATTTCAAAGCATTCGAGAGGAAGGTTCTTCGAAATAAAACTCCTGAGCAACTTAATAACATACTCGAGATAATAGTATTTATAACAGTGTCCCTTGGTAACTCTTAGTAAGTAAACTTTCTTTAAATGCTTCTGATTAATTGCATGCTTTACATTTTTGAATACCACCTTTGTGTTAATGTGAAATTGAAGACTGCATGCTCATCATTGTAGATTGCTTTTCATTCTTGTATTTTTGCTTCGCTGTTATTTAATCCGACCGGAATGTTTTAACTAAATTGCATTGCCTTTGTACATAACTAAAGCGACCCTCACAAGTTTTCTGTTTGTATTGTATACTTTCTCTCGGTGCCTGATTGCTTTTTGCTGTATTTGTAAATAGTGGTTCTTTATCTGCGTAATAATTGCTAATAGGGATTTTATATTATCTGTTCTTACTGCTTGCGGTGCTTGATATGTAACTGATTTGTATGTACTCTTTTGTGATCCCCCGGATACCCATTTCTTTGTTTGTTCTTATTGTAACGTCCATTAACACGCCTAGGTGATGGGGTACTATATCTATTTTATTACGTCCTAGTCAGTTCGTGTTACATATTTGTCATATGCGTGTGCCCGCTTACTTTGAGAGATTGTATTCCATGTGAACCAGTGGCGTTTTTTTGGGTGAATTGCTGGGTAGTCCTGGTAGAGGACAACATATCGTATAGAGAAAGTAAATACCTCCGGATATCCAACGCTACTGTGAGAATGTGTGAGTGATTGCTAGACAATTGTTCCGAGGTATTGTGCTATCCCCAGTGACCCTTTAGGTAGTGTTCGGTTCGTTCTTCAGTAATATCTAAGCCTTCCTGGGCCTTGTCACCCCGAAAAGGCCAGATATAGTCCATTTGATAGTAACTTCTCCGGTCGACTATAATTAGGTTAGATCCCCTCTTCAAGGAGATCTCCTGCGCATGCCACAATTACCCTTACCTTACTTTCCACTTAAACTTACCCCTTGTAATGGTAGGTTCAGCACTGATTACCGGAAGTACAGTTGAAGGTGCGAATGCTGGCTGTATCCCCCTTTCCTGCATAACTTTACCCTTTCCGCTGCATAAGAATGATATCTGATTTGAGCGAGTACCGACCTAACAATATGTAATAATAAGTCATTTAGACCCAGGCCGCTATTGGTTTCACTGGGGCGCTTTGCGAACCACTGCGTAGAGTAGATTTCACCACAGGCTGATGAATGTGTTTCCATTTAATGAGGGTTGTTATATTAATAATAAACCAAATTCAACTTATGCCAACCATTTGTTAGAGACTAATCATAATTTTAATATGAATTATGAAATATTACATATCGAAAACAAAAGTCAGAAATTAAATCTGTTAGAAACTTTAGAGATTAATAGATATAATAAAAGACATAATAAGAAATTTTATTGACTGATCAAATAGATTTAAACAGATCCTCCCTACTTAATATTCTTCATTAATTGTAAACCATCTCTTTCCACCCCTCGATTTTTTGTACCAGAGCTGTGTATTAAAGGTCATGTTTTGCATTGTATACCTCAGTTTAAATACTCACCTGATGAAGTCATGGTACGACGAAACAATTGTCGTGTAAATCATTAAAATAGGAAGTTAACATTTGTTTTTTCTCATATAAACAATATTAATAAATCTTTATTTGCACATCCTTAAGGCTATCAACTATTTTATACATCCTCAAATACAGAGAAACAAATAGTGTTCTAATAAAGTAAGCAGGGAACTGACTACAAATAAATTCATCAACTTCGCTGGTACGCATAGAAATTATCGAATATCACCTTCTATATACCATGGTCTCCCTATAACTCTACTCCAACAAAGTATTGACTAGACGATAATCGAAGAAAGGAGGAAGGAAGAACCGAACGATTTCTGTGGTGGGGAACAACAAAAAAAATATTTATTGCCCAACATTTCATGTTGAAAAAATCGAAATAACTGAACAAGAATTAATAATAATGACACAAACACCATCCACCTTTTTTTATTTCTGAATTTTCTGTGTGATGATCACATGAACCAGCCAACCCTTTTTGCACCTAACGGTATCGTATTTTAACAGGAAAGCAGAGTTTGGAGGATAGAATAACACGGGAACCTCATGTTGCATGTATATCCCCCCACAAGTCTTTAAAAAGGTGGGCAAAGTAAAATGTACTGTTAGTACAAAGATAAACTTGAACTAGTTCATTCTATGATCTTTTCTGATAAAAAAAGATAATTTTAAAAAACAAATTTCGTGAAATTACTCTTTATATTTTTACTGCCTAAGTTGCTGCAATTTAGTACTTCGTTCGCTGCATCTTGAATTTAACCCTGCAAATTCAATAAACATTGAGTAGATAGAAAATCATTCCTTAAAACGATATATTGTTTGGATAGAGTAGCCGGTTACTTTGTGATGATAGTTCATTTTAAAATGGAACGAAATAAAAAATCAATTCAAATTTTATCACTTTTTATTACTGAATATAGATTGATATAGTTTAGTAGTGTTCACTACCTTTTCAAAATCGGTTTGAAACTTGTTTTTCAGGTATAAAGCTAGACCGATTCGAAGTATCTCTGTTTTAATCATTATCTTTGGAAATTTAAATTGTCTTGTTTTGATCACCTTTCTGGTTTCATGTACTCCTGATCCAAAATCTCAAGGAAGTCAATCTAGCACGTGGCGTGCAGTCTGTCCGGTCAATTTCTTTTTTAATTCCATAAATTATGTAGAAATTTTACAGTTTTATACTTAAAATTTAACATAAACATTTACCAAGAAAATCAATTAATTTATTTTAATTTTTTGTATCGAATCCAATCAATTTGCGAAGCATTACAGAAGAAATTGAGAAAACAAACTTTCAAGATAATAAAACGTAATATTTCGAAAAATAGTATCTGTTTCTGCGATTTCTGTGCATTATCCTGCATTCGATGAACACGATCAGGACGAGTATAATGTGTTTGTTAATCGAGCCAGCAATCTATTATAATCATCTCTAGACGAAGAAATGGAAAATTTAGAAACTAAATCTTTTGATGCATCAACATTCTCATCGAAGCTATTTATAAACGTCACTCATGGAGTCAAGTGACATACGATCAGACCACTAGTGTCGAAATATCCAAGAAACATGAAAATTTAAGGAAAAAACAGGGTTCTTCATGTTCGGTACCATTCATTTAACCAAATTCGTATTCCTTCCAGCCACTTTTGTCTTCGATTTTTTAACCGGTTGATTAAAATCAATTTTGAAATTGTTCTAAAAATTCGAAGAAAATTTGTTATTTAGTTAGATACAAACACCTGTCCGTAATGTTATGAAATTTACTAATGATATATTTCTTATGAATTTTGGTTGTTTTGCTTTGTATGCTAATTTAATTATGGAATTTACCTATAAGAATTTTAAATAATATTGAAATAAGGTTATTCTGATTTTCACAAATTTTTATTGTTATGTTTACAACAATTTTTTCGCTATCACAATAGCATCATCAGGCAGGTTTACATTTGGAATAACTAAGCTTGTTTTCGAAATCCGTTGCTATTTATATTACAGTAAGTACAATAAATTTTTATTGAGCACTAAAACCAAAAAAGGGTCTCTGCAAATTCCAGCTTATCTGAATATATTTAACAGAGGTGAGTTATTTAAATCTAATTGTTCGTTAAGTAATATTCCGATTTTATTGTGTTTATTTATCTCTAGGGATTCTAAATCGCTTAAGGCATAACTTTTAATTTTTATATGTAGAATTTCAAAATTATGGTTGAAAGTATGTCCTGTTTCTAACAAATGGTTAAAATATGTGGAATTACTTTTGTTATTGAGGAAACTCTTCAAATGTTCACATATTCTATTTCGGAAAGTTCTTCCAGTCTGTCCTATGTAAACTTTAGGGCAATCGCCGCAGGTTAAAATTTTCTTTTATAGAGATAAATGAGCACAATTAAATTGTAATATTACTTAACGAACAATTATATTTGAATAACTCACCTCTGTTAAATTATTCAGATGAGTTGGAATTTACAGAGACCCTTTTTTTGGTTTTAGTGCTCAATAAAAATGTATTGTATTTACTGTAATATAAATAGCAACGGATTTCGGAAACAAGTCTTGTTACTCAAAATGTAAACCTGCCTGATGATGCTACTGTGATAGCGAAACAATTGTTGTAAAAAAAACAATAAAAATTTGTGAAAATCAGAATAACCTCATTCAAATATTATTTAATATGGATTTTCACCAAGTAAGGACTGATTCAATTTAATATATAAAAATTTTGATTTGAAACATTTTTGATTACCCTTGTACTTGATTAGGATGCCGGCTAACTATGTTAGTTGTATTTGAATTGAATTTTTAAATTCAATTCGATAAATCTGATAATAAAGTGATATAATAATAAAAGTGATACAGTGTATTCAAGTCAGGTCATAAAATTATATTCTGAAAGTTTTGAAGACATTTTTTTTATTAAATCTGTAGAGGTTTCAGAGAATGAGTCCATACCTGTAATATTCAAAAATATATCGGGTGTTTTTTTCAGAGTGATAGAACTTTCGATAGGAATAACTGTGATTTGACAGAAGGTAGAAGCCATGTTGTTTTGACATTTCTGTTCAGTAGGCATTGACAAATTATCATGGAAAGACTCACGCCGCAACAACGTTTACGAATTCTTGAAATTTATTTTCAAAATCAGGGTTCTATTGGCAAAACTTATAGAGCACTTCGTGAAATTTTTGGTTTACATAATCGTTCATCAGAGCAGCTTATTCGTCGAACTGTCGATAGATTTCGGACAACATTTTCTCTACTCGATGCAACAACAACAAGACAAAGAACTGTACGTACAGAAGAAAATATCGCTGCTGTAAGTCATAGTATTATTGATGATCCAGATTTGTCTATTCGTCGACGTTCACAAGATTTTGGTCTACAACCATACAAGATCCAACTAGTTCAAGAACTAAAGCCACTTGACCATAATAAGCGTCGTTTGTTTGCTGATTGGGCCCTAGAACAGCTTGAAGATGATCCACTTTTTTATTGTAAAATTGTGATTAGTGATAAAGCTCATTTCTGGTTGAACAGCTATGCAAACAAGCAAAATTGCCATATATAGAGTGAAAACAATCCTCAAGAAGTTCTGCAGGTTCCATTGCATCCTGAAAAATGCACTGTACGGTGTGCTTTACACGCTGGAGGCATCATCGGTCCTTATTTCTTCAAAAACAATGCTGGAGCTAATGTTACAGTAGATGGTGGTCGTTACAGATCGATGATCAATGATTATTTGTTTCAAAATTTGAATGGTATCGACCCAGAAGTGTTTTGGTTGCAACAAGATGCTCATGCTGCTACCGTAACATTTGATTCATTGAAAGAAAGATTTGGCGATAACATTGTTTCGAGAAATTCTCCAATTAATTGGCCTCCAAGACAATGCGACATAAGTCCAGTGGATTATTTTCTTTGGGGTTATGTCAAGTCATTGTATGCTGATAAACCAGAAACAATAGACGCTTTGGAAGCCAACATAACTCGTGCTATTGATGAAATAAAGCCTGGATTACTCGAAAAAGTAGTCCAATATTGGTCTGGTGGAATGTGCTTCCTCAGTGCTAGTCGTGGTGGACATATGCGGGAAATTATTTTTAAAACATAAATGTCATAAAATTATCAAATAAAAAAAAATTTGGCTTCAATCTTAATAGTAAATGAGTTTTATTTCAATTTAAAGTACTATCACTCTAAAAAAACACCCGACGTTTTTAATTCTTGAAGCAGAAAATTATAACCAAATATTCATCTCATTAAGTTATACAACCTCCATTTAACTGTAAACACTTGACTGAACGTCGGGGAACATCCGAAACTAGATCACCTCCATAATCTTCGGTAATGGTAGACCAGGATTGTAAAACTGACTGAATTAAATCATCTTTAGTTCGTGGCGCTGCTCGTCCAACTTCAGTCTTCATTAGTCCCCATATGTTTTCAATGGGACTAAGATCTTGTGAAGCTGCTGGCCATGAAATAGTTGTCACTTGTGTTCTTGCATCCAAGCTTGAGTATAGGCCGAAGTATGGCATATTGCATTGTCCTACTGAAGCATGCGTCGTTTCAAGGAGAAACCAGCGAACTAGCGAGCTATCTGCAGAACGCTTTTTACTGATAAAGCAACCTTCACAGAAGATGGCATTTTGAATGTTCGCAATGCACATATTTAGTCCAGAGTAAATCCGAAAGTGACTGGGAAACGCAATTCACAACATCGTTTTTCAGTCAATATTTGGTATGGAATTTACAATAATCGCCTAATTGGACCATATAGTCATCCACACAGGCTGAATGGAGTACAATTTTTGATCGAGCATTTGCCAGGGCTCTTGAATGCCTCTTGGAAACAATATTCCAAGAGGAATGTACTTCCAACATGATGGATCTCCGGCACGTTTTACCCGTGAAATTGTAGCGCATTTGAATGAAGTTTATCCAGATCATTGATTTGGAAGAGAGGGACCTCATGACTGGCCTGCAAGATCCCCAGATCTTACATGCTTGGATCATTTTCTCTGAAGGAACTTGAATTTTAGTCTGAAGAAATCATAGACAGGGAGCATCTGATTAATCGTATTCAAGCTGTATGTGAAGCAACACGAAACTGACCGGAAATTTTGAAGAAAGCTGTAGTTCATTTGATCACAAGAGCTATAAATCTATAAATCATAAAGCTAAAATACATAAAACATCCTATAACTCTTAAACGAATATAGTTAGGACATATTTCGAGCACTGATTCAGACTAACCAAAATGTCCAGCATCTGCCCTGAAAGCCTGTACAATAATTCGTGAAACATCCTGTATAGATTCTCGGCGAGGAATACTCAGCCTTTTTTTCAGTTAGTTCCCTATTCAGGGGCCACTACCTGAATAGTATATACCTTTTGCAGTCCATGTTCTCCTATTGTAAAGTTCAATCCTTTCAAGCTTTTCGGTTCCGAATGTCATTCGAGTTTGTTCATCTCTGCCCGTATAAACAGGTTTTTCTTACTGGTGTGATCGACCTTTTAACTGATTCAAGGAATGAGAGTGAAAAGAACGGACGGGCAAGTTGAGAAAGTATTTCTGTTATTTCGTGAGGAATTTGAAGGCAGGTAGTTTTACTTGCGAAACTGGATACTTTGTATTAGGATGGCAGGAGGAAAAAAAGTTCTGAAATACCAGGAATTTTATTTATCTCATCTGGTCCTTTGAATTGAGGGAATTTGAAGGAAAGTCTTCATCCATTTAGTGACTTCCAAGATATCGAATAGTTTTCGAATTCAATTTTTGTTCGGGTATTGGCTGTATTTTTAGAGTAGCTCGCTCGTCAAAATATCCTAGTGCCATTTCTGGTAAATTACATAAATATCGTCTTCTTCATTAATGGTGAATATTTCCTAGATTCAATGATGATCAAGATCTGCTAACTTATGAATTGATTTTTATATTTATAAATTGAAAATTACTTCGTAAGGTTTTTTTCAAATTACAGACAATAATAACTGGATGGATCAATTATCTGAAATCTCTAGAAATTTAATATAGAAAATCTCACAAAAATCCTTTAATATTAAATTGAAAAATTGAATAAAATGTCTCGGAAATACTGTTTCACTTTACATACAGTGCGTTCTTCTTGCATAGCTGCCGAGCGGGACATCTTAGAAATTTCGTTCGAAAACAAGTTTCTTGTACTTCTATTTCTGCATCTCGAGAAATTATTTTCAAACAAACAGGGTATTCCCAAAAGAAAAAAAAATCAACAAACGGGTGATTTTTCAAATGGATTGCTCTATATAATTTCAGGCATTTTTAATGACTTTCACCACGTCTATTAAAACGCGAAATCTTAGAAATATTTTCCTTACGATACAGATCTTATTCAGAGAAAACTGGCAAAGTTGAGCGCACAGAACTCCGCTAAAAAGACCAAAACATATGCAGAAACAAGACGTAACACGAATGTGATACTAATTCTTTGTTACTGAAAGATTCATAGAGTCATCATAGCAAAAAGATTAATCTCCCATACACAGGATGTCCATTAGTGATTGCCAAATATGATGAACTTGAAATTGATATTTCTCGATTTTTTCAAATGTAACGTTCACTGAAACAACTGACAATATTTTGAATATTGGACGGATTACTTACGGACGTTAAGATATCAAAACGATGAATCCTGCAGTAAAAATTATTCAAGGTTTACTTTGTAGAGCATCATTCCATCACTCCTATATACAAGTTGCCCAAAATTTATTGCAAAATGGGTGGTAGAATTTTGCACGGATATTGACCGAGCTAACATTCAGTTCTTTTATGCTGAACTGAATATTGAAAAGCTAAAAATAAAAATAGCAAATTTATTTTACTCCTGATCCCGCCTGTCATAAATGTTCAATGGTAGCTTGGGCTTTCATTGCAGCCGAATCAGACAACTTCGTTTGAGAACTGGACTTCAATCCTTGAATTTCTGGAAAATATTTCAACAGGCGAAGTAACGAAGTGTTGAAAAAAATCACCGATTTGAATACTTGACGGACAAAATAATGAAATAAATTTTAAGCCTTTATGAGATGTTGAAGTGTCATCCGCCTTTTCTCGAACATAAAGCAATCCGATCCTGAAACGAACTACCAATCCTCGTTAGCATGGCATGATTAATGCTTCGAAAAGTATTAAGTATACTCTCCCGCATATTGAGATCTGTGGTTGGAGCATCATCGTATACGATTCCCTTCATGAATGCCCACAGAAAAAAATTAAATTATAATTATTTTGATCAACTTTCTCAAAACCATTTTTCGTTTTCCTGTCGTGAAAAAATTATATGGAAATTCCTTTCCGTTTGATTTGATCACATTCTTAATCTCATAGTTTCCTGAGAAGGAATGTAATAATTCATGCTCACATGCCAGAGGAAAGAAAACCAACCGTGTAAGAGCGTGCGTGCGCTTAGCACATGTCCCTGCTTCTTATCTGAATCATCTTCCAACACTTCATGGTCTCCTGTCTTATTTTCTTATAGAACTCGATTGACGGGATATGTCAACATAGACGGACGTAGTTGGCAAGAATGCCAACGAAATATGTATGGTCCTTCGCGTCGGATTATATTGAATTAGGAAGTAAGTGGGTTTCGTAAAATATAAAGTTGCGGGTTACACAAGAAACCTCAATATGAGATGAAAATTTCATTTATCGCAATATCATCTTTTTTCCTTTGATTGAAGTTTTATTACTCACTTACTTAATTAACAACATAACCGCTAGTAACACTGATTTATTGAGTATTCTTGCTCATTCACTGAATACTTTACTTTCACTTCTATTTACTATTCTCAGGTTTATATATTTGATGGATAACTTACACATCACACATTTCTTCAAGTACGCTTGATCAGAATCGACCTTACCAAATAAATAAACAGTGACAAGTGATGGTTCATGAGCCCTTAATTATTTGGATTGTGACTCATTTCGTAAACACCCTGATTCCATCAGTTTACATTATTATACTCAATAAACCTTTCCAGTTTCATGGCCTCCTGGCTTAAATTCTTATAGAATTCAATTGAGCTACTTCAGTCGTCATCATACGAGCATGCTAAGAAGAAGTGTGTAATTTGATGGTCCTTCGCGCCAGATTAATAAAATAGTTTATCGGGCGTACTGAGATCCGAAAATTCAGAAATATTCGGGCTACACACACGTTCGATGAAAGAAGCTTTTTATTTTATAAGGTTGTTCGGAAAGTAATTTCGTTTTTTCCCTACAGAGGATTTAATTGTATTTTTTCGAACCCAACTTCACACTTAAATCGTATATTATATATTATATATATATTATATGTTTTGAGAGCTGATATAGAAAGGCTTGTGTGTGAAAAATTTCAATTATTTCGATGCAATTGTTTTGGGTTGGTGCTCTTTTAAATATGGAGAGCAATAAGCAGTATTTTCGTCAGTTAAAAATGCTGTTCACAGTAGAAATAAATTAACCGATGTGTTTGAAGAAGATGTGTTGACAATACGCCAGTGCCAGAACTGGTTTTCAAAATTTAGATTCGGCAGTTTTGATGTCGAAGATACACGTTCCAGAAGGCCGGTTGAAGCTGATAAAGACACAAAAAAGGCATTATTAGTTGATGCAAATCGGCGAATAACAACACGTGAGATCAGTGGGAGGTTGAATTTACCGGATTCAACTGTTTATGACCACTTGAAAGGCCTGCGTTCAACTTCGAAGCTCGATATATGGGTTCCCCATGTTCTCAAGGGGAGACATTTAAGTCGTCGCGTTGACGTCTGTGGTTCGCTTCTAAAACGTCACGAAAATGATCCATTTTTGAAGCGCATTATTACTGGATTGTGTATAGCAATGTTAAACGCAAGAGATTATGGAGCAAAAAAGATGGACCGAAAGCAAATAACCATCAACAAATGGCGATGCTGTCTGTTTGGTGGAAATTTAAAGAAATCGGTTTTTTTGAGCTTTTACCGGATAACAACAATTAATTCGGAAGTCTACTGTCATCAGCTGGAAAAACTGAATGATGCACTTCAACAGAAAAGGCCAAAATTAATCAACAGAAAAGATGTAGTGTTCCACCAAGATAATGCGAGACCTCATACATGTTTGGTCACTCGCCAAAAGCTTTTACAGCTTGAATGGGATACAGTGCCACACCCACAATATTCTCCAGATCTGGCGCCTTCGTATTATTATTTGTTCCGGTCATTGCAAAATTTTTTGGACTGTAAAACCTTTACTTTAAATAAAGGGGTCAAAAATCACCTACCAAAAAGATGGCAAAAAGTGTTGGACCAAAATGGATAATATATAATTTAACGAAATAGTTATTCATTATACGAAAATTGTCTAACATTTTCCAAAAAATTTTAAATTACTATACTTCCTGAACAACCCAATACAAGGTGATTTTTCATAAGAGGTGGTCACAAATTGAAAGCATATAGAACGAGTAAACAACTGACAATACCTTAGTAAAATTTTCTTCTAAATTTCCTAGAAAAAAGATACATCCTGTCAAGTATGGATTTCAAAGAATGGTTCTAATATTATCTTCGAAATTTTTTTGAATGAAAATTTAGAAACACCGATTTTAATTCTTTTGATATCAATTATCCTAATGTATGTATTCTAAACGCTTGCCTCACTTCTGATAAGGTGAATGAGCTTGCCTAACAGAAGAATCATTCTAATATTAAGGTTTTGCACATTTTTCTACATGTTTTAGCTATATACCCCTAAATCAGAGTTATAAAAGATAATGGGAAAATAAGTTTGATTTCATTAGGCGAATTAAAAAAAGCACAAATAAGTTAGCTCCATTTTTGCCTAGTAGCACCCTATTTTCAAGTGATAATTAATTTAAAACCTCATGGATAAAGATAGTAAATATGATATGGAACCTTTTTAGTTTCATGACTTCCTGTCTTAAATTCTTATAGAACTCGATTGACTGGCTACGTCCGTTATAATCGTAGTGGTCCGAGAGATATCGAGCAAGCGAGCAGTCCAACCAACTGGATTCTTTTCATGATGGTCCTTCGCACTAGATTAACAAGATCGATGAATATCGGGATACTGAGATCTGAAAATTGAGAAACTTTCTGGCTGTTGGTTTTCTTTCGATGAAGGAGAACTTTTTTCATTATTCAAGGCTAAATAAAATAGGTGGTCAAGAATTGAGAGCAAGTAAAAAATAAAGAAAATCTTAGTAGAATTTACCTTTAAATTTCTAGAAGAAAAATATTATCCCTCAAGTATGGGTTTCATATCTTGATGTTATCTTCAAACCATTCCATAATAAAAATCTGAAAATTGATTAACTCAATGTTTTTTTAATCCATTATACTTTAGTTATGTATATTAGAAACATACCGATTTTAATTCTTTTGGTGTCAATTGTCCTAATCACGTATTCTAAACGCTTGCCTCACTTCTGATAAGGTGAATGCGCTTGACTAACAGAAGAATCATTCTAATATTAAGATTTTTGACATTTTTCTACATGTTCTAGCTATATATCCCCAACTCAGAGTTATTAATAATAGACGGAAAATAAGTTTGATTCTATTAGGCGAATTAAAAAAAAGCACAAGTAAGTTAGGTCCATTTTTGTCCAGTACCACCCTATTTCCATGTGATAATTAATTTAAAATTTCAGTATTACAAACCTCATGCATAAAGAGAGTAAATATGATATATTTCATGATCTCCTGTCTTGAATTCTTATAGAACTCGATTGACTGGCTACGTTCGTCATCATCATAGTGGTCTGAGAGATACCGAGCGAGCGAGCAGTCCAACCAACATGATTCTATCATGATGGTCCTTCGCGCTAGATTAATAAGATCGATGAATATCGATCCCTTCTTTGACCAAATCATAACTGGCATTACCTATGAAAACATCATGAGGAAAAGGGCATATTTGTGAACCCGGACAACCTGCGAAGTTGAGCCTGAACAAGAGAATGTTGTGTATATGGTGGGACATTCAAGGACCAATACATTTTGAGCTGTTGAAACCTAACGAAAGATTAAATTCGGTGAGGAACTGTCAGCAATTGGATAAATTAAAAACAGCACTCCAAGAGGCCGGTGATGTTCAATAGGAGGGACATCATATTGCTTCACGACAATGCCAGGCCACATGCTGCTTTGGGAACTCGTTAGAAAGTCGTAGGGCCAGGCTGAGAAATCCTGTCGCATCCACCATACTCCCCGTACCTAGCACCTTCCGATTATCACTTGTTTCTGTCCTTACAAAATTTCTTGCAAGACAAACCATTCAAGGAGGAAGAAGATAGCAGACAAGCAGTGGTTCAATTTTTGGCCTTTAGCGATAAGACATTTTTTTAAATTGCCATCACACTGGCAAGAAGTTATAAATAATGATGACAATTATTTTATTCATGAATTTCATTAATTCAAAGCATAAAAATTTTGTCCTTTTGTTTCATTCTAAAAATGGACAGAATTTTCCGGTAGGCCTAATATTTTATGAATTCCTTCATCACAAATTTCATTTCGCAGCATTGATTTAGGGGGATATTACGAAATTCCTGATGTCCTGATCATCTATTATGCTCTTCAGAAAATCGGGTTCTCAGAATCGCATAATAGGTAATGTATCTATTTAAAACAGTAGGGCGAATTCATTTTCATCTTGTCTGCCGGTTTATGATTCCCTGTTCAACAAACCGATATTCTGTTTGGAATCGGATTCCGACATTCATGCCGTGAGAAAAAACCACAACATTTTGGAGAACGGTTTACTAAGGATTATCGGTTTGAATTCCGAATGGTCTTTTTGAAGATGTACTGCATGTTTTTGGAGAGTTTTTTGAAGTAACCGTTTAGAGAAGAAATTTTTGAGGTTACGTTGTGCATTTTTGGAGAGGACTTTGGTTTTCATTTTACCGTTATGAAACAAAATTTGTACTCTTGAAGTATTTTTTAATAATTTAATTCTATATTTTCTTTGAATCTTTTTATTCCCTTTGATGCTGTGTAATGACTATTAATTCTATATTTCTACTAAATTGAAACTGTGTTTATTTGATTTAATTTCGAAAAGTTTTTGAGAAATAATTTTTTATAAAATTAAAATTTGTAGTGAGGTTAGCAGAAATAATCTGTGTGATATTTAATTTAAGTATTCATTACTTTCGTAGTTTCAATATGTTCTTTTGTACGAAGGACTTTTTTGCATGAGCAAAGATCGAGATACTTTATTTTGTTGTTATTTCATGAATTGGATTCATTTTTTGAAATGTGGTAATTTATTGTTATAAACTATCCCAATAATATAAGATAGATGAGTTTTAAGTAGATCTGATCACTGTGTGGATCCAGTTAGATGAATTGTACGCCATGTACATTTAGGTGGATCCGCAAGCGTATGATGAATCTATCAGCGAAGTAGATCTACCGGTCCACTCGATCTACTGGCATTCATATCTAAATATTTGCGACTCAACGAAATCATGTTATCTCTTTCAAATTATGATATCCTCATAATAATGACCAGTATTACAACATTCAATCAGTTTGGTCATCATTTTGATTCCGTAGTTGTCGTCAAGTAATCGCAGAATTTTATGATCATACAAGATTTTTTGTCATCAAATTAACCCAACTAACGAGAGTTTATTAATCCATGAAAAATAATATCATACACGTCAACCCTAGAAATATCTTATTAATTGCAAAATTTATTATTTCTACCTCTTGAAAGATCTCTCAACGAATTAATCGATTCTGTTAAAATATGTCCCTATAATATGAATTCAGATAAATTTTTTTGTAGATCCAGGACAGATATATTCAATTTATGTATCTGAAAATCTTAAACTATATTTTTTATTGATCTATCTATCGCCTGCAAGTTCTGATAAGTTGAAGGTAATAAAAATTTAACTAGGAAACAATTTAAATTGGTGCTGGGGTGAATAACAGATTTGGAAATCAACTAAATATAAAAAGTATGTCACTGAAAGGACAAGACTACATATTAAGGAAACCAAATAAAAATTCTTATAACGACACCTTTACAAATGGCACGATGGATAGAATTTTGTCAACGTTTTCAAGAAGATAATTTCAATAATGTCCTTATAACTGATGAGAGCTGTTTCCAACTTGGTGGAAATCACTTAAAAATCCTATCAAAACAACCTGTTCCGTTTAAATTTCCAAATTTCTCATCAAAACAATGGTTTGGGGATGTCTAAGATAAAGAGCAAACTTTCCCAAAAGATCGACAAGAAGTATTATTACTCGTAAACCGATTACTTCGTACCGACAAGGGAGATGGTTTTCTGCTCGCTCTCATTTCGGTATGAAAACCAATATACTTTCTCGTCGACAAATGGCACAATTCCGAGAACTAGTCATAAATGTTGAAAATGAAACTGCTCACATTTTTCAACGGACCCTTAAACAACTTTTGATGTATTCAAGTTTGGAAAGGAGAGCAATTATTGCGACGTTACAATATTAAATGAATTATTTAGTCGCACAACTTCTCATCTCAAAATAGAGTTCAATTTCTGCTATCCTTCAGTCGGTTGAAGAAAATAGTTCAAAATTTCTGATGTCCTGATTGCGTATTTCGCTCTCTAGAGGATCGGGTACCCAGAATTGTGTAATAGGTGGTTGAAAACAGTGAGGCAATTTTTTCTCATCATGCCTCCAAGTTTATGATTTCCTGTTCAACAAACCGATATTCTGTTTGGAATCGGATTGTGATATCGGACGAAGGACCAAATACCATCTCAACCATTTTGAAGCCAAAAAAGGTTGATTGTTCAACTGATCCTTAATTCAACAATAGTAGTTAATAATAACAATGGTAAAGTCTATTTATTCGTAAGAAAATAAAAGAAACACAATAATTATAGCAACAAAATTAGTTGGGACAAATAAAGTCTTATTATTATAATTATTTAGTAACAATAAAAACATAAATGCTATTTTTTCTTAAGTGCAAATAGAAATTATTTTAGAGAATATATTATTTATATTTATATCCTGATACTCCTAAATCTTCTGTGAAGTTAGCTTGTGCGAGTTAGGAGGTCAGTTGTGCCCTGGGTAGGCTTTGTTACTGCAATCTTACGCCACTTTAGGTCACAGCACTTGTTAATTTTCAACCCAACAGTGAACTAGTGGCCGAGACCCGTCCAACTAGAAAATTTCTTTCCCACCTGAATAGGATTTGAACACGCGACCTTTCAACCACGAGCCCAAAGCTCTTACCACTACGCTATGGACACACATACAAATACAAAAATTGGTTTGGTAAATGATAATTTAATGGTATGAGAGCTGTTCCAATAGTGGTAACTAAGATGATCTGTATAGAGATACCAGTTTTATGTAGGTCTGCTCGATGTGTGGATCTACCAATTAGGTGAATCTATCTGCATGTTATGTCGTATTTTTTTTAATGGCAGATCCGTATTTTATATAATAGATCTATCAACTATCATCATCAATTGGAATAAGTAGATCTTTGCCGATCCAATTTATCTACAGACACTATTTGCATATTTGACTTTCCGAGAGTTCCTATCATCTCTTTTGAATTATGGTATCCTCATATTTATGACCAGAATTACAACATTCAGTCGGGTCGTTCGTTAGTTATATTGTTTGTTTGCTTGTAAGTTGTTGAAGTAATCGCAGAATTCCAAAAGTATATGTTTATATATATTTATCGCTCACATAGAAATTCAAGTTATTTTTTAAGCACTTCTTTAATGATTATTTTCATGAATATTATCGATTTTAATCAAGATCAAGGGCGCCTTTTTTATAAAATTTCTGAAATCTATCGCTTTTAAATCGAAACTGTGTAAGTTTCGTAGGGGCTTCGGTGTTTTGTTTTCTTTTATATTAAAGATTGTTTACTTTTTATGAGAGCGTGAAGCGCGTTTGGTCGATACAGTTTAGTAGTCTGATTAGGTACAGGATTGGCGAAACACGTCAAAGTACTCAAAAAGTAAGTAGAGGCATCGAAGAGACTCTTTTTTCCGACAGAGGTAAGTGAATTCCTATCGTCTAGTAGGACTGAATGAAATATTAAAAGGATTTGTCATAAAACCGAATGTATTTGTTCATTTTTCACTAGTTTTCAAACACGCTCAAATTTATTCAAACCTTTCACCCTTAAAATTTGAAATTAGACCAAACACCAAGTTACAGTTCATATTCATTTGGTACATTGTGGACGCCGCATCCATAAATAAAAGTTTATTAGTGAATTTCAAAGCTGTATCTACTTCAATTTTACATTAACTGTTGAACTGTTGACTGAAGAAAAAGATTGCGAAATTTCTGATGTCCTGATTACTTAATCTGCTCTTTAGAGAATCGGGTTCTCAGAATCGTGAGATAGGTTAGTTATTATTTACGTTTATCTCTTAAACCAGCAAGGATTTGTTTTCATCATGTCTCCTATTTTATGATTCCCTGTTAAACAAACTGATATTCTGTTAAGAATCGGATATTTTCGACGGACGAGGAAGCAAGAAGACAATATAAAAAAAAAATATATATATATATATATATATATATATATATATATATATATATATAATACAAGCACCAAATTTATAGCGCTAAATGCCAATGAATTTCCCAATCTTTCGTTATATACTTCAACTTCTTTCATGAATAATATTGATTTTGTTCAAGATAGCGATAGTGGAAGGATTTTTTATGAACTCTATTTATTTCAAAAGGGAAACTATGAAATTTTCAGAGGGGCATTTCTTTATATTAAAGATTTTTTACTAATTATTCGAGCATATGACCTATTTGGTGGATACACATTGAAGCCTAATTAGAATTTAATAGAAAAGAATTTATTTGAGTTTTTATACATTACAAATAAATTAGTTAACCTTCAATAAATTACAAAGTACGTCAAAGGTAAATACAAGTATATAATAAAAATTATAAAATCACACTAAAACGTGGGATAAAATTCAACAAATAAAAATAAAATACAAATGAATTGAGAACAAAGAACAATGAATGAATACTAAAAATCATGAATCTGGCATTAAAATTTAAAATCTAAAAACTCTTGTAAAGGAATAGAATATATTTTACTTCAGAAACACCTTCATTCCAAACTTGAACAGATTTCTGCTCAATTCCTTTCAGTTTTGAGGAAGTTTGTTCAGCAACTTTATACCCAGAAAGTTGAAGCTATCTTGGGTTATTTTGATGAGATGTTGTGTGAGTACCAATTTATTTCGGTTTCTGGTGGCATAATCATGCTGGAATGACTCGGTTTTGTCAATTTTGTACAATGATATAAGTATATGTATTGCTGGTAATGTCAAAATTCGATATTTAGCGAACAGCTCCGTGCAGCTTAATCTCTGTGATACACCAGCGATAGGTCTTACTGCTCTCTTGATTAACTAAGTGTCTGATTGGTGTTAATGAACATTTCAGGGTTTATATCATTTTGTTATACATTAAAAATACGTTAATTCAATGCACGACAGATACATTTTCAGAGCTACATTCGACCAAAAAAACACAGGAATCATAGAAGGGACTTTATGTTTCGACAGAAATAAATGAACTCCTGAAATTCCAATCGACCAGTAATACTGAATGAAGAGATTTGTTTTTTTTTCTTAATTTTATATATCATACAGATTTATTCTGTATACCTCCTCATTTATATTTAAAAAAAAAATTATTCAAAAACTTAGAATTAAACTAAATAAATGTCTTAGAACACACTGTGTCAATTTAGTAGACATATAGAATTAAACACTTATTATTATTACATAGTACCGAAGGGAATGAAATAATTCAAAGAAATATAAATTACTCTAAATTCAGAATTATATATTGTACATCCTTCTACAGATTGTTAATACATTTGTATTAAATCGTTTAATGTCGGGATGTAAAAGGTTTTTTCCGAGACATTGAAAAATATTTTATTTCGATTTATATAAGGATATCATTTTGATAGTTTTTTATATAGTTTCAATATATATTGTAGAAGTAAGAATATATAATTCTGAATTTAAATTCAATTAAATTTTACTTCTATCACTTGATAGAAGTAAAATATTTGATTTATATTCAATTTGAATGGGAGTCAATACTTATTGACTCCCATTCAAATTGAAATATAAATAATCAGTTAAATGTACTGAATAAATACTTAACCTCAAGAACTTCTTCAAAAACAACTTGCTCAAAACAATATCCTAAAACATTAAAAACATCTTCAAAAAGCACTTTAGAATTAACAAAACCAAAAACATGTTTGATCTCGTATTTATTAATATTTTACTAGTTTTCATAACATTCCCTTTAAATTTGAAATTAAACCGAAAATATATTTTATGAATTCTTTTGTAACTAGGTCCCAAATTCTTTATGAACATCGCATATTATTAATGAATTTCATTCAAAATTCAAAATTGTGCTTCCTTGCTATATTTAACATTTAACTGCAATGACTAAAGAAAAAATTACGAAACTTCTGATGTCCTGATAACTTACTTTGCTCTTTTGAGAATCGGGTCCCCAGAATCGTGTGATAGGTATTTTCTCTTAAAAACAGTAAGGATTTATTTTGATCGTATTTGCCATTTTATGATTCCCTGTTCAACAAACCGATATTCTGTTTGGAATCGGGATTCGGATATTTTCGACACCGGACGAATTTTATTATGCCCCAAATCAGGTAAAAGGAACTCATTTTGGTGTCAAACATTTTCAATTTTTATAGATATTTTTTGGCTTCAGAATCCGAAATAACCACGTATATATAATAAATAAATAATATATATATATATATATATATATATATATATATATATATATATATATATATATATATATATATATATATATATATATATAAATTTCAAAATTAGACCGAACGTGAAGTTATTTCATCAACATAAAAATGTATGTAGTTTTTGTCGCGAATAGAGACTTCGTAAGCTCAAGATTTTTTATTGAATTTCGAAGTTCTTTTGTATTATCTGCCCAAATGTCCATTGATTGAAGAAAATATTGCGGAATTTCTGATGTCCTGATTACTTGCTCCGATCTTAAGAGAATCGGGTTCTCAGAATCGTGTAAAAAGTATCTATTAAAAACAGCAATGTGAATTTATTTTCATGATGGCTACCTTTTCATGATTCCCTGTTCTACAAACCGATATTCTGTTTGGAAATCGGATTCGACCGGAGCAAGAAATTTTCTTTCTATCAATTCGTTTTTCAAAATTTAGTGAATGAAGAATTAGATATATATTTTATTGATTATTGTGATTTAACATCTAAATAACTTCCAACTGATATGGGTTAGAATTTCAGATTCCTTTTCTGAATAACTTTTCAAACATGTCAGATGAAGGATTAATTATGAGAAATTCAATAAGTCTAATTTTAGCAGAAATTTTTATGGATAACTTGGAAAGAAAAATTTGCTCAAATGCCTTCAGCAAATAAATGTTTTCTTTAGATCGTTTAGATATGTGAAAGATGTATATATGTATGTATATATGTATGTATATATATATATATATATATATATATATATATATATATATATATAGATGTATATATATATATATATATATATATATATATATATATATAGATGTATATATATATATATATATAGATGTATATATATATATATATATATATATATATATATATTGTTGTTTGAATGGAACAGATAGATAAGCTCAGCAATTTTAATAATTTCATTGATAAAAAAATTCATTCAAGTATCATTTTTTAATAAATAGAATAATTCTCTTGATCTTAATATTTTGAGAAAAGGCGATTTGCATGATTTTAGCGTAAACCGACGTATAAAGGATATCACAATTCATCAAACATCGAACATCCATCATCCTATTAATCAGAAAATGGCTGCATAACACAGTATAATCAATAGATTGGTTAGTAATGTGCCTATGAATCACGATAACTTTTTTATAGAATTGAATATGAGTAGGCAAATTGCATCCAATATTTGCCTCTCTTTTCGAATATTTTTCTTTATCGGTATTTCTGTAAATTGATGGTTATTTGTATCTGGTGTTTTTTTTGCAGTGATAAAATTTTCGATAGGGATAACTGTGATTTGACAGAAGGTAGAAGCCATGTTGCTTTGACATTTCTGATCAGTAAGCATTGACAAATTATCATGAAAAGACTCACGCCGCAACAACGTTTACAAATTCTTGAAATTTATTTTCAAAATTTGAAATTTATAGTTTACATAATAGTCCATCAGAGCTGCTTTTTCGTAGAACTATCGATAGATTTCGAACAAAATTTTCTCTACACGATGCAACAACAACAAGACAAAGAACTGTACGTACAGAAGAAAATATTGCTGCTGTAAGTCATAGTATTAATGATGATTCAGATTTGTCTAATCGTCGACGTTCGTAACAAGTTGGACTCCGTGCATCCACCACATGGAAAATTTTGCGCAAAGATCTTGGTCTGCAACCATACAAGATCCATCTGGTTCAAGAACTAAAACCACTTGACCATAATAAGCGTCGTGTTTTCTGATTGGGCCCTAGAACAGCTTGAAGTTGATCCACTTTTTTATCGTAAAATTGTGTTTAGTGATGAAGCTCAGTTCTGGTTGAACGGCTATGTAAACATGCAGAATTGCCGCATATGGAATGAAAACAATCCTCAAGAAGTTCTGTAGGTTCCATTGCATCCTGAAAAATGCACTGTATGGTGTGCTTTACACGCTGGAGACATCATCGGTCCATATTTCATTAAAAACGATGCTGGAGCTAATGTTACAGTGAATGGTGCTTGTTACAAATCCATCATCAATGAATATTTGTTTCAAAATTTGAATGGTACCGACCCAGAAGTGTTTTGGTTTCAACAAGATGGTGCTACACCTCATGCAATCAATAGTTTCGCAACCATTGGTAAAATAAAATGAGTTTCATACGTGAATAACTGCCGAACCATTGGACCGATTTTACTCATTTACTGGTCAAGTATCTAGATCTTTACGTTCGAAAGTTAAAGTGGTTACGGACGAACTGCATCGGCTAGATAGAATTACTTTTGATCTCGCATTCTTCATCAGTTAGTGGAGCCTAGTCGTTTGAGACCATTTTCGGCTTAATGTTTTATTCTTATAAATTGGTGGTCATCAGATTTTAATTCTCAGTCTTTGCTGATCATGTCTGACAAAAACGAGCAAGCAAACACTCATTCTCCTTCGACAGATACGAGTTTACAGCTTACATTTCATAATGCCCTGATTGAAAATCTTATAAAACATGTTGCTTAACCGAGTGCGTCGATCGATCGTCCGTGCACAGACGACTCTTTTGAATACCTTCTCCCTTCTCTCATTCCCTGACAAAAATTCTATAAGACCAGCATGTTGAGTCGTGTCGTGTAGAGGGGGTGTAGTTAGTTAGTGCCGACTGTCATCTTTCTGTTTAGTAATCAGCCAAAATGATGTGCCATGATTACAAATAATCTTCGAAACATTCTCGAATTGTGAGTTTTTAAATCTCCATAAATTTTAAATATTAGAGCTATCCGATCGAATATTGTCAAAAAACATGAAATACGTATAAGAACTTATATTGCGAACAAAATAATTTTATCATTTTGGTAGTCTTTTTCAGGTTTTTGTAACATTGGATGAATTTTTGCATACATTTTTATATATACATATATTAGACCGGCAAGCTTCTAGTGGATGTTCTAGACATTATTTCAGTCACTTTAGACCCAAAATATTATAATGCAAATGCTTCGTTAAGGAGATGACGTCCAGGCAATACTTTTTGTCACATAAATCCAAAATGGCGTCACCCAAAGTATTGAAATAGAATAATTGAAATCAAGTACAAGTCTGTACTTGACTGCGGAGCCTTTCGATCGAAGCATCCCCATTCGCCACTGCCATTGAGGGAGAACAGATGTTTATTCGTCATTGCATCGCGTTGAGGTTTTGATTCTACCACTGCTCCACTGGACCCTGGTCGTCTTGATTAACATTGAATTTCGTATCTTCTGACTGTCTTTTCCATACCTGTATATGATAGTTAAGATAAGTTGAAGGCTTTGGATCGTGAAGTGAGGTGTGCCAAAGGTTTATCTGCTTAGATAATAGTTTTATTGTTGTAACGTACTGTTTGTGTTTAAATATTTCGATGGATTCCGAAATGTCTATTTTTTCCTTACGATTTCAGGTGCAATATTTCAAGATTGTTCAATCCTGGGTAGTATGATTGATTTTGAAAAAATCTTTCGCAAAATTAGAGTTATCCTTATGGTTCCTAAATGAAGATTGATAATTTATTTCTTTTCCCCCGCAAATCTGCACTGGAAATTCTAGATGACATAAAATATTCGTTATTATTATCCTGATTATTGGATGCTAATTCATTTTGAGTGAGTGAACTTCATTCAACAAGCCATTCTAAAGGTTCTGAGGAATCTTTACAGAAGATGTAGGAGTATCATCTTCAATTCCATAAAATCCTATTAATTAATTCTAATAGAACATGTTGTTCAAATCGGATGAGTTTTATTCCCTGGTAAGAAAGATCAAGATTGCTCTTATCTGTAGCTTGATGTGTACACTTCCTTCATTTCCTGAATTCCTAACCCAAATTTCAGACAAGCGTGTTCTGACATCGACAACTGATGTGTGTCTTCTAACCTTAAAAATAAATTGTTAAGAAGGGATAGTTTTCCATTTCTGGAGAAGGATTTTTGAGATATCCAGTATTTTAAAAATAACTATTTCATAGAAACTCACCAAGCGCCTCAGTCAGAAGGTCAAACAATAATATTGAAAATATATTTATTGTAGAATTTTTTGGTATCAAGTATCAATCTGCATGCTTCCTAAATTATCGAGTTTGCCACCTTTTCTTTTCAGAATCAATATATTTGAACTTTCTTCATTGAAATGCTCAGAAAGGAAACATAAGAAAAATTAAGGTTATATATATATATTTGAAATTCACACCAATGATGACCGTCATTTCAACGTTAGTTCCTATAAAACTGATTGAATCAAATTATTTACTTGTATCATAAACATAATATATATTAATATAAGAGTAACTTTTAGTATTAATTTCGGTCATACTCCTCTCTACTTGCCTTATTTCATAGGATCAATTCCGGCCATATAGATCAGTTTGTTTTGATAACCTCCTCTTTTCTATAACTTCCTGACCTCTATTCTTATGGAACATGATGTTCGTGTGTGTGTCGCAAACTAGCCGGAATAAAGAAATTTCCTTCATTCTATAAGTACCTGAGTTTAATTCTCAAAATTTTTTTGAAAGAAGAGAAGAGAATCCATTCAATTTAACTGGGACAATTTAACGAAGGTTTTTTGTTCATCAGTTTTTCTGTTAGAAAGCCTTTTTTGATGGATTATTACGAAATAGTATAGAAGTTCATTGACCTTTATATACAAGACCGCTGTCTTGTTGTTACCGCCTTAAGTCCCTCGTATCAGACTGTAAGTCCACGTCCTTCATACATGCAAGTTGAATGAATAAATGTAAATTTCGTATATCATATATTAGGCTCACCTAAACGTCTATTGTTGTGAATAAGGGTGTTAAAGTAATTAGAATTCGATACCATAAGGTATATCTTGTGATACGTGAATGAGGCAATTTCTAAATACGTAATACGTAATAATACGAAATTGTTAAGAAGTGTTCATATATCGTCTAATTAAGGAACCTCTGGAGTCGAAACATTTCGAGGTAAATAACTACTAACAAGCACGTTTTTGACGCAACTGATTAGGACATTGCATGGTCCTTCGAAACCGATCTAAACCAGTAATCAGATATTTTGATGAATTCTCGATGAAGTAAGAAGAAAAACTAGAATATTTCCAGGATTCAGTAACAATTTTTTGGTACAAGAAGAAGCGAAATATTTAAAACAGTGCGAGATTAGTTTTCGAATGCGTGTATTTTTTTTACATTTCATTAAATTTCCATTCATTTGTTTTTAATATTTCACATTGCAAGTAGATGACATTTTTTCAAATGATTTTTTCTTAACAACCTATCATATATATATATATATATATATATATATATATATATATATACATATATATATATATATATATATATATATATATATATATATATATATATATATATATATATATATTTTTTTTTTCCCGATTTGCTCCGCTCGCTCACGGCCGCGAACATCAACGATTCCTATAAGAATTTATATAAGGAATACATCAGATAAAGGAGGTGATGAAAACACATTCATGAACATGCAATATATAACATATAATAATATAACAATAAAACATATATCGCTGCCATATTGCGAAATATAATTCCAATAGGAAGTTTCATCCAGCAACCAGGATATCAGGAAATTATGGATGTTTGAAGAAGCATAATTCCGTGTTTTTCTTAAAATCATAGAAAGAAATGAAAAACCGGAGGTCTTTCCACAAAAGGTACAAAGGAAGCGGAAAGATAACTCTTATTTTGCGAAACATTTTTTCGAAACCAATCATATTTGTTAGAATTAAATTAATGTCTAAAACAAGCATTAGACCATTAATTTAATTCTAAAAGTTTTTTGAATAAAAAATTTTTGTAAATTAAAATTGTAGAAGATAAACATATTTTAATTTGTTTTGATATTCAAATTTTGTTATATTTCTTCTATCAAGTAAAAGGCCTTTCTATTTTATTCCATTTTCATTTGATTAAAAGGCTTCTTTTTATCGGGGTCTTGACCATTTTCAACTTTTGCGCTTTTTCTAGGATTTGAGAATACTTTATCTCTTCAATAAGATGAAGACGTTTTTTAATGTTTTAACTCCCTTTCCTACCATGCTCGTGAATACTCTGGAATACTGGAATAATGACTGTACAAACGGAGAATATTTTCTAAGTTCACTGGTTTCTCATTACTTCTTTCATGTTATGATTTCCTATGAAGAAGTTTCATTAGAAACGTAATATGTTATGGGAATAAATATAATTCCTTCCCACCATTTTGTTTTGTTTCTGCGACCTGCTTCATCTTATGAGAGCCTGTCTTGAATTCTCAATAAAATTATAATAAAACATGTGGTTGAACGCCTACAACTATGGAGTTCATTCACATATGTTCTTTTTTTGTTTGTTGGACTCCTTACATGAATTATCAAATCTCATAAACGTGAAAACAAAATAAATAAATACATATCTAACCAACCCAGCTAGCATGAATGTTTGACTTACCTCCTTCGTCTCATACTTTCCTGAATAGAAGAAGAATTGGAACATGTGCTTGCTCGCTCGCCTACCTTTGTTTTCAGAATATTTCTCGACTCAACAAATAATATAAAAAATACAAACGTATTCTTGGGTCTAAAACTCTATGAAAAATTTTTGTTGTGAAAGAAGCTACTGAAGAAGTGAATTTTTTGTGCATGCAACAAAACTGCTTTCCACGCCATTAGGATTTTTTATGTTAGGTACACCGCACAACTTGTTATTTTTGACAGTGCTTCAGAAAATTTGTTTATCAGTAGTAGTAGCAAGCAATTTTTAAATTGTCTCTCAAAAGAAGCAGGGTTTTTTGTTGGATGCATACAATACACACAAACCCATTCATCATCCATCCCTTCCATTAAATTCCGTCAAACCTTCCCATATTTATGAAATCCTGGTAATCAAATGGCAACTCTTATTGAAATTTATGCCCCCTGGAGTGAAGAAAGTTCAACAACCTCCAGGAAAATTTAGATCTCTGACGGATTACCCGTTTAATAACCTCTTCGATTTCATGCTTTCCTATGATACGTTCTTTAAAAAGTTGTGATATAACACGTTGTTTGAACGAATCAATAAAAAAATGGTGAGCCTGCCTGCACAGTGTCAACACAATGTTCTTTTACATCTTCTTCACTTCATGATATCCTGGCTCATATGACCAGAATTTTAACATGTGTTTAGCCAAGCGTCCTACTAATTTAACCAAACAAACATTTATTTCATTCCATTAAATTCCATCACAAAGTAACGGACTACTCCATCCAATTTATTTGACTGAGTCTGATTTGATTCTTCTTCTTGTTTCATTCTCACCTATTATTACGCGAAGTTATGGTTAGCCTACCCCTTCATACTCATAACATCTTGGTTGCTAAAGAATTGTAGAATTTCCTATTAAATTCTTCTTTGTAGTAGAGGTTGCTGCGCTTAAAAAGGAGTTTAATCTCCACTAAGACCTTCTCAATTTCATCCAATCCTATCTTAAATCAAAATTTTAAGATGCTGTTCAAGAAATAAGGCCGTTTCATAAGTTCGTTGACCCTAAGACGCTTTCGTTCATCTTCTATCGTCACTCTTTTGCATATTGCGAATGACCATTTGCCATTTGCCACTTTCTGTCATTTGCTTCCGAAGGTTGTTTACATTTATATATATATATCTCTTTTGTATTATGGTATCCTCATAATCAGTATTCAACATTCTGTCGTTGCGGTCAACACACAAAGTTTTTGAAGTAAAACTTGGTGAAGAATGCGTGACGAGAGCGTTACGTTTTGGACGATCATAATGATAGTTGTTTTTCGCCCAATAAATTATACCGTTTTTATATAAATCGATCGAGTAGACTCTGAAGAATATACGTTGCCACTAATTTTAGTAGGAGATTTCAATGTTAATTTCGCCTCCGAAGATGGACATTTTTTGGTAAATTTTCTACAAGATAAATCAGAACTACAAATGAATAATAACCGAAATGAGCCTACCACAATACATGGAACCAACAATCGATGCCGTTTTCTCTAGATATCTTTCTAATTTTCATTCGGAAACATATGTGTCTTATTTCTCATACCATAAGCCTCGATCTTACAATCAAGCACAGCATTAACTTATCCTATAATGAAAATAATGAATACATAAAAAATCAATTCAAAAATATTAATTTATCAATGAAAATCAATAATAACTTTGAATATTTGAGGAAAACTAATATATGTATATCTATATGTTATAGATATATACATATATTTATAAAGGGTATTTCAAGAAGAACCCAAGATTTCAGTGTTCAATAGAACATGGTTTTCTGTGGCAAAGTAGAAAATATATATACATTTGGGAATTATGTATGAAACAAAATATCTTGTAAATGGCTTTGCTGGCATATGCGTACCCTTTTGACGAAATTTTTAATACCGTTACTGAATACATGTGGTGGTATTTCATTGATTCAGCGTCTAATTTCGGCTTTCAATGCTTCGATGGTTGCAGGCTTATTGGCATAACCCCACAGTCAGTCTAAAGGCGTTAAATCGCAAGAGCGTGGAGGCCAATTCTGATCACCAAATCGGGAAATGACACGACCAGAAGCAAGATCGTCAATGTTTCACGTTCGGTATGACATGTGGCACCGATAACGTTTGCCATTCACCGTTACTGCATTACCTTCTTCGTTTTCGAGGAAAAGCGGTCCAATTATTCCTCCATAATGCACACCATACAGTGACCCGTTGTGGATGCATTGCTTTCTGATGAATCATTCGTGGATTTTCTAACCTCTAAATGTGACTGTTTTGCCTTTTAACGAAGCCATCGATGTGAAAATGGGCCTCATCACTGAAAATGATTTTATTTGCAAAATCAGCAGGTTGCTCAAGGATCCAATTGGTGAATTCTTTTCTCTATTCATGGTCTACTGGCAGAAGTTGTTGAGTCAGTTGGATTTTGTAGACATGCAGCTGTACATCTTTAGTGAGAATTCGCTGAAGAGTGCCTGTTGAAATGTCCAATTCTAGTGCCCGATGGCGAATTGACCTTCACCATTTTGATAATAATTTTTGACAATCAGGATGCGTTGTTCTACCGTGTAATGGTTCATGTTTTCTATCTCCCATCTGTCAACTTTCTATCACGTCATAATCATGTGTCATTATGACTGTCAAACATGGCGCGCATCAAATCTTGCGCTCTTATTGAAACACCTATTACATACATATAGATCTAGCTAAAGAAGTCAGTCGTGTGGTCTAAAACGCACTCGTTCTTTGTTCAATTAATCCTAACTAGCAATACGTTAGTTGTTGCCCAGAAAAAAATAATGTCACATACGAGGTACCCACCTATAACTGTATGTACCAAAAATATTGGGACAGAAGTCATCTGAAGGAAATGCATTGATTCTGCCTATCAAATCCGATTTTATCGCGTTATTAATTTTTGTTGTCAATCCAGGAGGTATCCAAATATAACATTTTGTACCGGTTCTTGATGATACTTTGAAGAAAATATAATGTTGGTTTAACACTCAAATACTCTAATTTCACTTCCTAATTGGGTAGGTGCGTGATTATAAATAAACTCAAATACGTCACAGGGTAATGAATAGTTGCGAAAAAATTTAGTAGGTGATTCCCTGTCAAAAAATAGGATGAGTCTTTCATATAAACTTTTTTTTGAGCCCCCCTGCTTAGTTACAGCCCCCTAAAGATGACAGTTTTTAATTTTTTACTTAAAAACCAAAAAAACTGACTAGAATAAAATTAAGCAGACATTTTACGCGGGCGAAAAGGCACTCAAAAAATGTTTGGTGGTGTTCCTCTATGATTGCAAGGGGTAGAAGAAGCCACCCCTATACCTTCATTCGCAAGAAACTTTTTTCCATATTCCTATTTTATCATAAAAAAATTAATTTTAGATACCTTGATCCATTCTTAACAAATAAGGTCTCTTGCAATTTCTTGCCGAAATTCAAGGTTTTCAAGAAAAAAAAAATAATTCATCAACATGATAGCGTGAGTCATAGAAGCTGGAATTATTTCCGAACTATAATTTATCTAGTAAGCGTTATGACAAATGAATAGTTTTGATTAATTTTGATTCAATTACAATAATTTTTTGATCTGGCTTATAATTTTGAAACTTTTGTCACATACTTATTAAGATGGCGGTGTAACTAAGCAGGGGAGGCTCAAAAAAATAAAGTTTATATGAAAGACCAACCCTATGTTTTGACAAGGAGTCACCTCCTAAATTTTCTCGCAACTTTTGATATACATCCTGTATAATAATTCCCTTTTAACTCTGTGATATGTATTACTTTTACCAGTTCCTACATCTGATTGAATGAAATTCTCTCACATGTCTGGGATCTGTGTGTGGCATTTTGCTGCGTAGACCTCCTTCTTTTCCTAATATCCTGAGTCATATGAACAATCTAAACATGTGGTCGAGGAAGGGTTAATTAATTGCGAGAACTCGTGCACACACATACATGCACATGGGGAAGCCGTAAAATTTTTTAAAGAGGTTTTGAGGCTTTCAAAATGACTGCCAAATGAAGAAACATTTTTAAAGTATCTCATGAAAATGCTCGAATTGCTGGTATCGCATCAGAAGTTGACTTTTTTGTGTCAATATTGAACACTTGTTGAAGTATAAGGATATTAATTACATCTCCTGGACTACATCTTCGAAAAGCATATGAATTTGTATCAGGAACTTCAAAATGCAAAAAATGTGTCTCGCCTCTTTTCCATGAATACGATTTTTTTCTGTTTGTTGATAAATGGATCAGCAAAATCCTTATGTAGTCTGACAAAGGTGGGTACATACTACTCTGTCAAGAAAGTACCGGGAATTTTCAATTAAAACAACATTTTTACATTTAATCGTCAAAATTTATTGGGTCGCCTTCAAAATAGGCTCCATTTGCTCCAATACATCTATGCCAACGGCACTTCCAATTATCGAAACATTTTTTATAGGCGCTTTCCGGGATGGACTTTAGCTCTCGCGCCGGATTTTGTTTTATGGCTTCAATCGACTCAAAACGGGTGCCACGAAGGGGCAATTTTAGTTTTGGGAAGAGGAAAAAGTCGCAGGGAGCCAAATCCGGCGAATACGGTGGTTGCTGAAGCACGTTTGTTGAGTTTTTGGCGAGAAAGTCAGTCACAATCGTAGCTCGATGAGAAGGCGCGTTATCGTCATGCAAAATCCATGAGTTGTTCGCCCACAAATTTGGCCGCTTCTTGCGGATACGCTCTCGCAAACGTTTCATAACGCCTAGGTAATACTCCTTGTTTACCGTCTGACCCTCTGGAACGAATTCGTAGTGCACCACGCCACGGATATCGAAGAAAACAATGAGCATCACCTTCCTTTTCGAGCGGCTTTGGCGTGGTTTTTTCGGTTTCGGCTCATTTTTTGCCACCCATTCCGATGATTGCTGGCTTGTTTGCATATCGTACTCGTAGACCCAGGTCTCATCACCAGTTATAATGCGTTCCATGAATGTAGAATCGGAATTACAGCGATCCAGCATGTCTGAAGCAACCTGTTCGCGATGACGTTTTTGAAGAAAATTCAGGTCTTTCGGTACGAGTCGTGCGGCCACCTTTCTCATGCCCAAAATATCAATCAAAATCGTACGTGCGGACTCGTGGGATATCTTAAGATCATGTGCTATCTCTCTCAAGCTGGTACGACGGTTTTCCAGCACCCTTTCCTTAATTTTATCGACGTTATCTTCGATCGAAGCCGTCAATGGGCGACCACTTCACGACCGTCCTTGAAGGCTCTGTACCACTGATATGCACGAGTTTTCGATAGAGCATTATCACCAAAGGCCTTTTGCAACATTTTCAATGCATCGGCACACGAAAATTCATTTGCAACACAAAACTTTAAACAAATTCTTTGCTCAACGTAATCACCCATAGTAAAAATCGGCACGCACTCTGACATCGACTGACTTAATCAGCTGTTGCAAACACACTAGTTGACAGATCCCGCTCAAGCTTGGCATAGTAATTAAGGACAGTAGTACCAACCTAGGAAAAAAAAATTTACATGCCTCATTGCCCCGCCAGATTTAAATCGATAATTCCCGGTACTTTCTTGACAGAATGTAGGCCATATTCATCAGAACATGAAAACTTATCACTTCGTCTGATTTCATGACTACCATTGATGGTAGTCATCTGTTAGATGACTACCAGGTAGATTGTGAACCTCAACCTCGCCTCATCTGTGAGATTTCGGCATACGCATTTTCAGGTAGAAGCAATATTATTTCATGCGGTATCTGGAAATCATTTTCTATGTTTTCAATTTCCTCTATTATTTCATGAAGCCGCTAAGGACGCTTGTGATCAATGAAAAGAGTAAACAAATTGTATTATAGAGAGATCATCACATCATAGCATTAACCCCACGGTCCTATGTGAAAGAACAACATTGATTGAAACTATTGGAAAAACAAAAATTAAATGCGAACGGAATGAAATAAGAAATTACTTAGTTTTCTAGTTTGAAAAAACTAGAAATGTACGATCTATGATTGTTTCGGTCTTTACTTGACGGAAATTCATCTTGAAAATATGAATAAAAACAATATTCTAATTTCCGCTAATGTTTTATTAACACCTGAAGAACTCACCTGAAGAAGTCATGGTATGACGTAACGATCGTAGTGTTAATAAAACATTAGCGGAAATTAGAATATTGTTTTTATTCATATTTTTTAGAAATGTACGAGTCACTGCATATAAAAAGTGATAGAAAACTGAGTAATTTCTTATTTCATTCCATTTAAAAGCAAACGGAAATCGGAAAGTAACGGACTACTGAATCCAATATTTGAGTAAATGCGAAGCAGTTCATATTCTCAACGAACCATTTTATTATTCCCAATAAGTTGCAGAAATAAAATCAACAAAATTTGAGTATATTCAAATTTTGTTATATTTCTTCTATCAAGTAAAACGCCTTTCTATTTTATTTTAATAAAATCAACATCAAATAATCTGGTGTTGCTTACACCTCCAGTTATCTTTAGCCGCTATACACGATTCGCTCTGTTAAAACCATAGACTACTTTATTATCCTACGTCTATGGTTAAAACTTACAATTGAAGATTTGTTAACTCTCATGAAATGAAAAATATATAAACAACAGGTGGATATACATTCCAGGAAATGATATATGTAGTGCCATCTCTGACGAGGAAGAAAAACTATCCAATCTCCAACTACAGATTTTTGTATCAATTCTTTTAAGAGGACAAATATTCAGTATATTGATTTCCCGCAAATCACTTGATGAAACATTTTGGATATTAATAAGATAGAGAAATAAACTAGACTTAAGTTTAACAAAAATTTAATTTATCTCAACAACGAAAACTGAACACATCGAGGAGGACCAACTTTTCCGCTTCTTTGATCCCCGTAACTTCAACACCCTAACGGTGGTGAGCACAATCCCTTGATTTTGAATAGGGATGAGGGGTGTTGCGATGACTAATTTTGAAGATCGTATCGAGTAATATCTGACCCTAAAATTTCGCTCCAAAATATCCATCGATAATGAAATAACAGCGGAAATAGTGAAAGAGGCAATGTAGAATTTATTTCGAGAATATTATTCGAATCCGACACATTTCCGAGGTATTTAGTAGTTGTTGTTAATTTTTTGTCCAAAAAAGCATTAATTTCTTGTCCAAGAAAGTAAACGGACCATGTTTTTGATTTACTTTCGTCTATCGTGAATTTTTAAGAACGTTACAAGTGTGTCAAAGCGATTGTAAATGTGTAATAGAATTCAAATGGTGTATTCCGTACAAGAAAGGGTGGAAATGATAAAATTATTTCTCAGAAATAACGATTCTGCGCCAACAACAGAGGTTTTATTTAACGAACGACATCCTAGAAAAAAAGTATCCGCTGCTTACTTTGTGCAACTGGTTGCCAAATTTGACGCTACTGGTTCAGTCAGAAACAAAAGGAGGGTGCATGCAAAGAGACGAAGCGAGGGACGTGGCTGTCTTAGGTCATGTAGCAATGGATTCGACCTTGAGTACTAGGAAATTGTCCGATGTATCTGGTGTTTCACGCACAACAATCATGAGAATCCTGAAACAACAAGAAAGGGACATAATGAGTGGCCACCTAGATCACCTGATCGGACTCCACTGGATTTTTTTCCATGGGATCACCTGAATTCCAAGATTTACAATACCCAGCCTGAGTTACTAGATGATTTGCAAACTTGGATCATTATTGAATGCCGTCAAATTACACCAGAAGTTTTGAGTAACGTACGTGAACGTTTTCAGCAAAACTTACATTACTGCATGTGAGTGAATGGTATTTCCAGTATTCAATAAACTAATCACAAAAGTAAGTACTCTTCCACTAATTTAGCTGTCATTTCATTATCGATGGAAATTTTGAAGCGAAATTTCAGAATCAGATACTACTCAATAAGATCCTCAAAATGAGGTATAGTAACACCCCTCATTCCCATTCAAAATCAAGGGGATGCAGTTGCGGGGATACGAAGAGCGGAAAAGTAGTTCCACCTCGTATCAGAAATCGACAGGTCCGAGCGATTTTCCACATTTTCATTTTAAAGCCGGAAAATGGGGGAAAATGTTCAGTTTTCGTTGGACCACACTGTAGATGTTACGGGTTTTAACTCAAAACTAAGGAGAATTCACTTAACATCACAATTTATTTATTTCGGACAATAGATGGAAGTGACGGGGTTTTTATTTGAGTTTGTTAACAGTAAGTTATGCCAGTTGACGATATATGCTTATTTTTCAAAGGAACTAGTCAATAACAAATGTCAGTAATGGAGATAGATGAAATTCCAAATGCTTGTTATGGGCATGTGTTTTTTATGAGCCGAAAAGATCTCCAGATATTCGAGCAGGTTCAAGTTTTCGAATATATTGATTTCTCGTAAATCACTTGATCACAAAACAACTCGGGTACTGACACTGCAGAGCCAGTAGAGGTTGGATAGTGCTTCACTGCTACCAGTCACCAGGTTTTCGGAGTGAAGCCAAAACTGGAAGCTTGGTGTGTTCAACTCTTCGGAGTGGTTCTCGTTAATGCGCGATGATAAGGCGTACCTTTATCACACCATCTACTTCCTGGGCAGATTGTGGAAACTGTTGAGTAGTCACCTTGTGAAGAGGCCATGAAAAATGGGTCCATCACAATAATCCAACATATCGGACAACTTATGGATACCTCATCATCAACTGTCAAGCCGAATATTCATATTGATGTATCATGAGCTGCTACAATCGAACTAAAGGATCACAGTGGGGGTCTACCAACGACAATGGATTCATTTGCGCCGAGAATTGCAAGAAAAACGGCCGCAATAAACCGACAGACACCACAGAGTTATGGACAATGGATGATAATGCACGGCCACATATTTCGTCTCCCGTTGAAACTAACTTTTAAACGTTCAAATGGGAAGTCCTACCCAACCAGCCATACAGCCCAGACATTGCTCCTTCCGATTCCTATCTCTTCAATACTTTGATTCTTGAACGCATAACCAATTTTTCACAATAAAGCTTTAATTTTGGACAAAAAACCGCACGAAATCTTTTATGCTCCAAATATATCGACAAAAACTGTGTAGTATGCGTATTTTTTAGTTGAAATGATTTAAGAGAAGAAAGTGTTCTCAAAATCTCTCGATTCTCAAGATAGCGCAGTTGTCTTTGCTACAGTCCCTTGTATGTACACTGAATTAAACTCTTCTCTACTAGATGGCGGTATAGAATTATTGATTTAGATTCAAAGCTTCAATCATTAAATAACATCAAATTAAAAAAAATTAGTTCGCGTACTAATTCACCGAAAAATTCATAACTTCTAAAGAACATCGGATTCAATGATAAGCGGATGCCAGAAATCACCCATTGCGTTTTACGCGGAATCAGAAAATTAATAGCTTTCGACAGATGAAGTCTAATCTTTATTGAATCTGATTGCTGTCTGTCGTCTCGTCAATTTTCCATTTTCCAATAATCTCACAATGGGGTGCAATTTGACGCGGAAGCAATTCCCATAGACTAATTGACGCAGAATTTGCGAGAAGAAACCAGAAAAAAATTACGAAATTATGATAAATTCATTTGATTTCAGTGAGCCGCTCTAATTTGGGCGTCAATCATAGTATTATTCATTACCTTTCTCCAAGTTGGAATTATGGCTATAAAAATTTGAATTTTGAAGTATCTAATAAAAAGTTTCATTATAGATTAGGTTGATTCAAAAAAAAAAAAAATTTTTTTTTTCTTGCAAACAAGCTTAGAAGTTTCAATTCAATGTAAAAAGATGCCAGTAAAAAGTTGAGCGCTTAATATTAATATTAAGGACGTCCGCATCGCACCTTTTCATTTCCCATAAGAATAACATAGGAAAATTTCTTTTTGCACATTCTGATTTTTATTGCTAGCCCAAAGTGAGTCAAGAAGAAAATTCCTGCACATGTTTTTGTAGAAAATTGAACGCTCTACAAAAAAGGTCTCTTATGATTTTTCGTCAAACCTAACCGCTTTAAAGTTATTCAAAGTTAAAGTACAATATGCTGAAAATTCGACCGTTTTTATCGCATTGTAGCGGATTAAATGGTTTTATTGGGATTCCTTATCAGAAAACATCGTGTTTATTTTAAATCATGTCTTGCAGAAAATGTTTATCAATAATTTTTCACAATATTACTGCCTGTTAAACTCTTAAAGAAAATTTGTCGTATCAGTATGGTTTAAAATCATAGTTTTTTTCTTTTTTTTTGACCTAAAAGTAAAAAATTTTTTTTCCAGTTATTACAAATACTTATGAAAGAGGTAAAAAACAAGTGACGTTTGGTTGATTTTAAAAAAAGAATATATTCACTTCACTAATACTTTAAAATTGTTCTCAAATTATGCGATGATGGCTCAGCTATAATTTTGAAAATTAAAATTAATAATGATAACTTTAAAAAAGCAAACAGAAACTATTGTAAATACTTTACTTAGGGTAATTTTCAACTTTTAGACAAGGAAATTGAAAAAAAAAATTTTTTATGAAACAATTTGGTAATTTACATTAATGAATTTTCTGAAACTTTTCCATTATTTTGAATGACCGCGAAAATAGACGATAAACATTTTCTGTAAGCCATAATTTAAAATAAACACGAAGTTTTCTGATAATGAATCCCAATAAAACCATTTAATCCGCTGCAATGCGATAAAAACGGTCAAATTTTCAGCATATTGTACTTTGAATAACTTTAAAGCGGTTAGGTTTGACGAAAAATCATAAGAGACATTTTTTGTAGAGCGTTCAATTTTCTATAAAAATATGCGCAGGAATTTTCTTCATGACTTACTTTGGGCTAGCAATAAAAATCAGAATGTGCAAAAAGAAATTTTCCTATGTTATTCTTATAGGAAATGAAAAGGTGCGATGCGGACGGCCTTAATATTAATATTAAGCGCTCAACTTTTTACTGGCATCTTTTTACATTGAATTGAAACTTTTAAGCTTGTTTGCAAGAAAAAAAATTTTTTTTTTTTTGAATCACCCTATTATACATAATTTCATAGTTATTAATGAAATTACATCCAAATTTTTTCAAATGACTGGCATATGTTGAATGCTAGATGTCTGATGTAAAACTCCGCTGGTGTTCGTGATTTATTTTCTCAAAGGATTTACCTATTTGAGCAATATAATATATACCATAGGGCAATCACTGAGAGCAAACTTATAGACTTCAGATTTATTGTCTTTATTTGTTTGATCTTTGTTATTTTTTATATGAAAATGTTTCTAAATCTATCGAGATGTTAATCGTTATCTCTACTTTTGGAAATTTTTGATAATATATTTTTCTATCGGAATATTTCTACATTTTCATTCCACAGCTTAGCAATAATAACTATTTCAAACTATTAATTATTTACGCGATTTAACTCTTCCTTTCTCTTTCCTTATAATCTTCTCTGTACAACTTTCATATCCGAATCAATCTTGCGGATATTTCCATTTTAATAATATTTATTCACGATAAACACATTATGTTCATTTAACCATAGTACCTCATCGTAAACTGTTCCACCTAATAAATGGCCTAGACACCTTAGTTTGAATAAATAATTGAGAATACATTATATAGAAGGAAAATATTTCATAGACTTCAGTAAAACCCAAATTTTACATGCTCCGAACAAGATAAGATCAACTATCGGGTGTTTTTTTTAGAGTGATAGAACTTTCGATAGGGATAACTGTGATTTGACAGAAGGTAGAAGCCATGTTGTTTTGACATTTCTGTTCAGTAAGCATTGTACATCAAAAACTTTGCTGTAACCTTTTGCACCTTATGATATCCTGGTTTAAAGTCTTGAATACTACACGTGGTGTGATTTCTAAAATATTATTTTGACATAATATATATACAGGTTGTCCCAACGAAAATTTGACCCCCCTAGGACTCAGAAACGAAGAATTTGGGAAGTTTTAAAAAAACAGGTCAACTTCTGTTTTGAGCGGGACGAATTTCCATCATGAGTTTGTTCTGAAAAGAACACCACCAAAATTTTGTTTTATGAAAACTAAAATTGCTTTGAAAAATGCATAACATAACCTCAAGAACTTCTTCGAAAATAACTTGCTCAGAATAAGTTCCTTCAAAAAAATTCTAAAACATTTAGAACATCCCTAAAACACAATTTAGAATTATAACAACGGAAATCATCAGCTCGACTGCATATTTAAAAAATAAAAATAATTAACAACTTACCGAACTGACTGTATGCTGTTTACTGCACAAACATTAGAATACAGTGAACTTATTAGGAGTACAAATAAGTTTCCGCCGTACGGAACCCAATTTCCTTGTTTATGAATCCTTCCTAATGATTTTAAACGATGTGAGACTGCTTGCTGAGTGACTTCTAATGTTAGAGCAAGTTCTTTTTGTGTTTGAGATGAATCTTCCTCCAATAATTCCTCCAATTTTGCATCCTCGTAGATTTTTGGCCTTCCACTGCGATCTTTGTCTTCTACGTCGAAATCACCGTTTTTAAACTTTTGAAACCACTCTCGACACGTTCTCTCACTCAAAGCACCCTCACCATATGCTTCTACGAGCAATTGATGTGCCTCAGCAGCAGATTTCTTTGAATTAAAGAAGTAAACTAATATTTCCCGCAAATGACGCTTACATGACTCAAATTTTGACATTTTCAACTTATAAAAATGATATTTTACCAATATAAAATCAATGATATTAAGAGGTTATGTTGTTCTTGAATGTCCAAACTATTTTTTAAGCTGGTTATCATCGGCGAAAGCTAACCGAAACTCCGTGCCGGGCCATCTACAATAAAACGGCGGAAACTTATTTGTACTCCTAATATAAACATCCTAAATAATCTATGTTCGTCACAGAAATAACAGAAGGTTTGCAAGGTATTTTATGGACTGCTTTAAAACCAAATGATAATGTAATAAGCATAAACCAAAATATATAATTATTATATATACAATGAATCAAATAAAACAAAAAAACTCTTTTTTATTTCATCCAAAAATAATTTTCGAGTTCTGTATTGGGGAGAAAGAATTCTTATGGCGACATTGTTTCGAAAATACCACCTGTGGTCGCAAAAAAACTTTCTGACCAACGATAATTTAATGCGCCGAGATTATAATGAACTGGTAATTAGATAATAGGTTTACTAATGTGTAATTGACCAAAAGGTCATTATTTGGACTACCTCGAAAATTCTTTGTTTCACATATTTCTATTGTCAAGTTATCTGTGTATTCACTCAATTGTCTGCTGTATGTACAATTGTTTGCACATTAACTATGTTTAAGAATGTTAGAAGGCTTTTGACTTTTTATTACATCAAATAAATGAAAGCACAAAGTTGAATTTTTTTTTTTGGGGCTCATAGGTTGAGGTTTTTTTACTTGGTGTTTTCCTCAAGCGCCATTCTTCTACACATAGAACCAGTCGCGTGACCTCCCAGGATCAAATCATAGTTTGAAAATAATATATTTCTCCAGGTTATTTTCCTGAGGTAACAGATATTGAAATGTTATGGGCCAGTTTCTGGATCAGTGCCAAATGTTGCTGGGAAAAGAACTTCTTCAGGTTGAGTGGTGCAATTTGTAAAATTATATCAAACGATTTATCTATTAGAAACTTTGTAATCTGTAGGATTAATTTACTTGGTCACAGTGAGTTGTTAAAAGATTTACATTTTATTGAGTGTAGGAAATATCAATTTGGTAATTTGATGAAACCGGTACACTATACTTACTTTTTATTTAATCAGTGTTTTAATTATCTCTTTTATTTCATTCCAAGACTTGATGAGAGAAGAAAAATCTCAAAATGTTTTGAAAATATCATATTGAAGAATTTAAATTTTCAAATTATGAAGTGTGCATCTTTATCAAATATTATGCTTGATTCTTCAGGTGTTCTTTATTCTGGTGGTGAAAGCAAGTGAATAAAATAGCAACCAGAACTGATTCAAACTTTTTATTCAGTAATCCAGGAATTTATTTACCCGATTAAGGACCAAGCTGAAAGACATTTTGAATCTTAAAGAAGATCTCATAAATTAACGTTCTCAAGGTTCAATTTTTGTCTTAACACCTAGGAATAATATTTAAATAAGGTTATTCTGATTTTTACAAATTTATATTGTTATGTTTAGAACAATAGTTTCGCTATCACAGTAGCATCATCAGGCAAGATTACATTTTGAATAACAATATTGCCTGATGATGCTTCTGTGATAGCCAAACAATTGTTGTAAACATAACAATAAAAATTTGTGAAAATCAGAATAACCTTATTTAAATATTATTTAATATGGATTTTCACCAAGCAAGGACTGATCCAATTCAATACCTAGGAATACTTTAAATATGTTAATTTTATCTCTTTTTTTATTTAAAAGTTTTTATTTCTTATAACCAATGAATAATTATTACTCAAACATATTTCTGTTATTCAAATAGTGAGTTTAAACATTGAAACAAGTTTTTGGAAATTACTAGGTTGTACTACAGAAAAATTAAATGTAAATATTGTAAATACATATGTTAATTTCATCTCTTTTTTTATTTAATAGTTTCTATTTTTTATAATGAATAAATAATTATAATTCAAACATGTATCTGTTATTCAAATAGTGAGTTTGAAGATTGAAACGAATATTTGAATCTTCTTTCAGTTTTTCCTAGGGTTAAAATTAAAACAATTGTTCAGAAATTACTATGTTTTACTACCAAAAAATTGAAATGTATTTTATTTAAATATTTTAAAAATTTTAAAATTAGCCTTCTACATATTTAATTCCAAAAGATTATATTTAATGATTATAACTTCTGAAAATAAATTAACATAATGTCGTATAAGTACCACTCATATCATGACATATAAAATAAACATTCATTATAAGACATCCGAATGGTATAACAAAATCCAATAAATAAAAATTATTAACCAAAATCCTATAAATTAAATATTTTGAATAGACAAAATTTTGTTTCTGCTGATCAATCTTATGAAAACCAATATCTTTCAAAAATATGCAACATAATCTTAAGAATTTCATCATAAAACTATCTTACTTAGACTATTCAGTATTATTGGATATCTAACTAAGGTACTTTATATAAAAACTCAAGATATGTAAAACATTACTGAAAAACAAGTTTTAAGAGAGACTTTGCTTCTTCAGTATTCAAATAATTCATATTCAATAAATATAACATCAATTAACAACAAATATTCACTCACCTTCGATCTTCTAGAAAGAATTCTTCTTCTTTTTAAAATTTTTAAAATATTTAAAATATTTAAATAATTTTATATACCTTCTATCAAGAATTAACCTCTATTTATGTTATGAAATGTATTTGTTGTAGAGTTGTGTGCATTTCAATGTTTTGGTAATAAAACATAGTAATTTCTGAACACCTGTTTAATTTTAGCCCTAGGAAAAACTGAAAGAGGATTCAAATATTCGCGCCAAGCGTCTATAATGCAGTATTCTAAAATCAGAGGTAATGCAGTTCTCTTGAGAGTTGGTAATACAGTTTTCTTTAGTTGGATTTGTTTCATGCACCAGTCGCTACAAAAAAAGCGACAAACTTGATTCGGACTTTTTACAGTGAGTGTCCCATCTATATAGTCTTGTTGATCTATGGATCAAATATTGTGTTTTAATATAACTTTACACTTCCCGCCACTATTTCATTGTCAGTGCAGTATACAGATATCCCTCATAAAAGTGGCCTCATATTCACACAAGAATTGAATTTATCTCTATTTACGCGGTTAAGTCAACCTAGAGACCATTTGACAACTGACAGTTTAGACTTGGCAAAAATGCACCACTACACAATTAGAAAGTGAGAGAGTAATTGGATCATCATTGAATATAATTGCCAAGACCACTAGAAGAAGAAAACCTTTGTCATAGAGTATCATACAATTTGTTAAGAATGCAGTGTATTGCAGCTAGTTAAACTAAGATAATGTAGACGATATGCGTCACAATATTACTCCGAAATTAAGTTTAAATAAACATAGATGTCCTTATTGAAGCTTTTATAAAATTTTTCTTGTATTATAAAGTTTCAGGAAGATACAATTTTATTTCCTCGGTGCACAAACAACCAAAGTTCAGAAATTTTTGACACACGAATATAACATTCTAGGTGTCATAAAATTTTTCAGGGAAATCATTCTTCTAGTCAGAACTCAAAGATTTTTTCTCACTGCAATCAATAGAAAGTTATTCTCCGCTCCTTGCCGGAACGTCATTCACCACCCCAGAAACGCCTACCATAACATCAATTTTTTATAAAAGCAATAAATGGGGAGTGAAATGAAGCGATACCAACAGCGACAGGACTAATAAAAAAGTTATTAACACTAAAATTTGGACCCTTCGACCCTTATATGATGTTTTCTCAATAAGCCTCCGTAAGTTACACAAATAAACCAGAATCCTCAAATGAAATATTTCGTCTACTGGTATGGATATTGTTTCCGATAATCAATTCAAGTTTATTTTTCATTCATAAATATATTACATTCATAAAATATCACTCATAATGGAAAGTAAGTCTAAAAACAACGTATGTTAGTTGTTTCGTACCACGGTTAGTTTACCGTAGTATTTGCCTATTATTTCAGTATTTTAAAATAATAGACAATTGCAAATTAATTAATCTCGATGATTAATTCCAATGGCTTCTAGTGGACTGTATTTTTGATTATTAGCGGTAATTTTGACTTCAAAGAACACTCTATGTGCGGTGGTCTACAGCTTCCTTTACCTAATAATGATAAACCACAACGATGATGAAGAACTGAAGTAAAACACTTATAACAAAACAAACTAATATATTTTGGTATCACTGTGTATGATACCATGCTAATGTGATGACAATTACACTACAAACAAGTATAAGGTGGATTGCTACGTTTACCGTAATCGCGTTAAGCTTGTACAATTACAAACGAACAACTTGACTATTCGGAGAATAATGCACCTAATGTAGCTACGGCTATATGCGACAACTTTGACTATTACTCGAATATTAATGCATGATGTAGCAAGGGCTACATGCGATCGACCACTTTGACTATTACGAATAATAATGCATGATGTCGCAAGTGCTACATGCGAACAATTCGATTATCAGGAATAATAATGATTTTACAGTCTTCTCAAAGACTGAACGTTAGAGGTGCTCGATGCAACAAAAAGAGGGAAATTAACGTAATTGATTGGAAGGTCCATTTGGAGGTGGACTGAACGAACAAACCAAATCTTCTTTTCGTTACAGAAAAATCATGAGAATAATGCAAGTAAAGAAGGATAGAGTCAGTTTGTAATTCCGAATGCTGCGTCATGTGAAATTAACAGGCATAAATAAATCCAAATCCCTAATTGACTTTCCATGTTTCCTAAGGCCATATATAATAATTAAAAAACCACTAATTTGAAGTGTAGAGTAAAAATAAACAGTTTTAAACAATCTCAAAACTGCTAGATCGCATATCAACGTAAAAGACATAAGTATCGAATGACAAACTAATTTCTAATGTTCCGTCTCGAATGAGACGGAACATTAGTGTTCTTGACTTAACCGTTACTATATCGAACAATTATTATCTTCAAGAGCTCTCTCACAGAATATGAATGATGTTCAGATAATAAATTGTTATAATTCGAAAAGTTTCACGTCTTGTGAAGATAAATTTGGTTTTACATTAACGTGTGGGAAAGAAATTTTAAAAATCATGAATTCCATCAACTAAAGTGCTATTGAATTGATGGATTGAATATCGAACTGATAATTTTGTGCAGTCAGCATATATTTAAATTTTTGGTCAACATTTTCAACAATAGAATTCTGCGTTGAAAGTTTCCTGAAACAATTTCAAAAGTTTTTCCACTTCCAAAAGCGAATAACCTAACTAGGTATAATGGAGTACGTATCTATTTTATCATCTTGCGCAAAATTATGTGAGAAAATTGTAGCAATCAGTTTAAAATCTCATTTGGAATGATATATCATCTTAACAGCTCGTCAATAGGGATTTAACAAAGAGTTGGGTTGCTGCACAGTTTTTTTTTATGTTATCGATTCTATAATTTCGAAAGTAGATTCCGGCGAAGTTTCTGTCTTGACACTAACTAGATTACTCCAAGGCATTTAAAAGAGTAAACATTGAATTTTGATTGCTATCTTTGAACATATTGGTTTTTCTGCGTATACTGTTAGATTATTAGAAAGTTACTTTGAGGACCCACATCAATTCTTTGGGACATAAGCGTGCAAATCCGGAATGAATAATATGAGGTGTGGAGTACCACAGGGTTCTGTATTGGCCATGATTATATTTTGCATTTACACCTTTATTACGAAAGGAGTGTAATTTTGTACAGATTACCGATACGTGGATGAGGCGCAGCTATTATTTTCATTCATTGCATTTATTGATCAGTCTAATAAAGAAATTAATGCTGATCTAGCATGCTTGGCAGTTTATTGATTCTGCTCGTATTTGATAGGGTTCCAGATGGTGGAATATAGCCCTTTTTTAAATAATTTAAAGAATTCCTAAAAAAGTCTAAATATATGTGATGCACTTAAGATTTAACTTCATCTGAATCATCATCTTCATCTGAATAGCGAATTCATGTTTGGATGGAGTAGTCCGTTCATTTCAATTGGAATGAAATGAGAAATTACTTTGTTTTCTTATTTCATTCGAATTTATATTTTTTAGATGTTGTTTATTCATAAAATAGAGTTTGGTGTAAGTAGCTTTACTAATGTACTAAATTTAATATAATCAGGAAGGAATAAAACACGTGGTATTAACTGGTTAAATATCAGGATATTATCATAATGAAGAGATGTATATAAAAGCAAGTGATAGTGTTAAAAGCGCATTTTTAAAAAGCAATCATATGTACAGCTAATTAAATTTCAGCAATTAGATTGAATACATTCTTAGAATTGATATTCCTTTAGATTCAGATGTTGTTATTTAGAAACAATGTTTAGGCCGGATATAAAAAACAACAAAACACGACAGGAGAATGCCTTCTATTTACATTCTTTGATTTCTGGCATACTTCATATAGTAAGAATAAATATATAAAATTTATAGGAAAAAAAATATGAAGAGACTGAACTCAAGTAGCATGTTATTTATCAAATCAAGAGAATTACTTGAAAAGTTAAATAAATATAGCTCTTTGTCATTTATGTAATTGAAAGAATTCCTAAAAATAGTCTGAATATATGTGATCCATTTAAGATTGAACTATTTATCTGAATAGCGAATTTATTTATATTTTTTAGATGGTTTTTTATTTATAAAATAAAGTATGTAAGTTGGAAGGAACAAAACACGTGGTATTCACTGGATAAATATTAGGATATTATCAAAATGAAGAGAGGCATATGAAAGCGAGTGATAGTGTCGGGAGCATATTTTTAAAAATCAAGCATGTGTACAGGTAATGAAATTCCAGCACTTAAGATTGAGTACAATTTTATAATTGAGATTCCTTTAGATTCAGATGTTATTATTCAGAAACAATGTTTGAACTGGATATAAAAAAGAACAAATCACGACAAGAGAATGCCCTTTATTTACATTCTTCGATTTCTGGCATCTTTCACAAAGTAGGAAAAAATATATAACATTTATGGTAAAATCAAATGATGAAGAGGCCGAACTCGAGTAGCACGTGACTTATCAAATCTAGAGAATTACATGAAAAGTAAAATAAATATAGCACTTTTTTATATAATTAAAAGAATTCCTAAAGAAGTCTAAATATATGTGATGCACTCAAGATTGAACTCTTTATCTGAATAGCGAATTTATATTTTTTAGATGTTGTTTATTTATAAAATGGAGTTTGGTGTGAGTAGCTCACCCTCTTTACTAATGATATAAGTAGGAAGGAGTAAAACACGTGGTATTGACCGGATAAATATCAGGATATTATCATAATGAAGAGAAGTATCTGAAAGTAAGTGATAGTGTTAAGAGAGTATGTTTAAAAAACAATCATTTGTACAGCTGATTAAATTCCAACACTTATTGAATACTTTCTTAGAATTTATTATATTTCTTTAGATTCAGATGAACTTTTTGTCGAAATAGAGTTTCATTTAATTTTTATTTGGATGCTTTTTTTATAAAATAAGTTGGGTATGTAGTGTAAATACAGATTCAGTATTATTTAGATGCTTTTTGTTTACAAAAAATAATGTTTGTTCGGGATATGTATGTATATAGAAAGTAACCAAACACGTGGTATTGCTAGGAAATATATCAGGATATTATCAGAATGAAAAGACATAGGTATATGAAAGCAAGTGATGGTGTCCAGTGTATAATTTACGTGTATTGATCAAAGAATGTCTTTAGTCATCTATAAAACAATATTGAGCCTTTGTATAGACAAAAAGGAGCATGACACATTTGAATTTTATGAAAAAAGAGATGAAAATGAAAACAAGTTGACGATATAAAAAATATAATTTGAAGAGTAAGAAAGAAATATATAGCTACATCATGTAATGAGGAGGTTAGAACTCGAATAGAACGTTGGCAATAAAGATTAAAGATTTTTAAGTAGATAAGTATATAACTTCTAATATAATTAATGTAATTCTTGAAAAGAATCTAAATATCAACTTTTTAACTAAATAGAGATTTCATATTTATTTGAATGCTTTTTAATTAATGAAATAAAGTAAAATAAATATGTAGAAAGCAACCAAGCACGTGGAATTGATAGGATAAATGTAAGGATATTATCAAAACGAAGAGATGTAGTTATATAAAAGCAAGTGGTGGTGTCAACTGCATGTTTTGTAAAAGCAATCAGGTGTATTGATAAAAGAATTCCATAACTCTTGATTAAACACATTCTTAGATTTGGGATTATTTGAGGTCTAAATGTTATTCAGAGAAATAATGTTTCACCTGTGTACAATAAAGAGCTTAACATGACACTTTTGTATAATATGAAAAAAGGGGTGGATCAAGAGAGTTGTCAGTTAGGTGATGAGTAAAATAAATAGACGACTTTCTAATATAAATTGATGTAATGTCTAACAAACTCTAAATTATATGTTATTCAATAGAGATTCGCATTTTTATCAAAATAGAGATTGAATTTTTATTTGAATGCTTTTAATTTATAAAATAATGTTTGGGTGTAGAAAGGAACCAAACACGTGGTATTGATAGAACTCGAATAGAACGTTGGCAATAAAGATTAAAGATTTTTAAGTAGATAAGTATATAACTTCTAATATAATTAATGTAATTCTTGAAAAGAATCTAAATATCAACTTTTTAACTAAATAGAGATTTCATATTTATTTGAATGCTTTTCAATTAATGAAATAAAGTAAAATAAATATGTAGAAAGCAACCAAGCACGTGGAATTGATAGGATAAATGTAAGGATATTATCAAAACGAAGAGATGAAAGCAAGTGGTGGTATCAACTTCATGTTTTGAAAAAGCAATCACGTGTAATGATAATAGAATTTCAGCACTCATGATTAAACACATTCCCAGTATTGAGATTCCTTGAGATCCAAATGTTATTGAGAAAAAATAATGTTTCACCTGTGTATAGAATAGAGCAAAAATGACACATTTGCAGATTACGAATTATATTTTATGAAGCATAATTCGAAAGAGCAAGTACAGAATTCGAACAAAACGTTGACAATCAAATGGAGGATCAGGAGAGTTGTTAGCTGATGAGTAAATTAAATAAATTACTTTCATTATAATTAATGCAATTCGTAAAAACACTCTAAATATATGTGATTCAACTTTACTTAGATGCTTTTCATTTATAAGAAAGATAATTTTCATTTGGGATGTGAAGGAAGGAACAAAACACGTGGTATTGCTAGGATGAATATCAGGATATCATCAAAATGAAGAGACGTAGTTATATGAAAGCAAGCAACTGCATGTTCAGAAAAAATAATCACGTGTAATGATAATAGAATTTCAGCACTCATGATTAAACACATTCCCAGAATGGAAATTCCTTGAGATCCTAGTGTTCTTGAGAAAAAATAATGTTTCACTTGAAAAGAGCAAAACATGACACATTTGGAGATTATGAATTATAATTTATAAAGCATAATTCGAAAGTGCAAGAATTTATAGCTACATCAAGTCATAAAGAGATCGAACTTGAATAAAGCGGTGGTAATCGAATAGAGGATCAAGAGAACTGTTAGTTGATGTTGTAAAATATATAGACCAAGTTTTAATATAATAAATATTTATGTAATTCGTAAAAAACTCTAATTATTCGTAATGCATTTGAGATTCAACTTTTTCTCAAAATAGAGATTCCTTTTTATTCAGATGCTTTTCATTCATAACATAATGTTTGTTTGGGAAATGTACGTAGAAAGAAATCAAACACATGGTTTAGCTAGGATAAATATCAGGATATTATTAAAATGAAGAGATGAAGGTATATGAAAGCAAGTGATTGTTTCGAGTGTATATTTTGAAAAAGCAATCACGTGTATTTATAATAGAATTTCAATACTCATGTTTAAACACATTCTCAGAATTGTAATTCGTTGAGATCCAAATGTTATTTAGAAAACAATGTGCTTAGAAAAGAAAAAATCATGACACATGAATGTTATGAAAAAAAAGATGAATCTAAAAAGGAGCTGACGATATCGAAAACATAATTTGAAAGAGCAAATTTAAAATTTATAGCTACATCAAGAAAAGAGGTCGATGAAAGTCAAATAGAACGTTGGCAATCAAATGGAGTAGCAAAAGAGTTGTTAGTTGATGAGAAGAATCAAAATTCAAATTCAATTTTTCATCATTATGCACAATACCTGCAATCTGATACATACTAGTATAAGACATCAGTAAACCCGCAAAACACCGAAAAGCATATTACAATAGCATAAATTGTTGCCCATGGGAGCTGACAACGAATATAACACAAAAAAAATGAAATGCATTCCTACAAATTCTGAAGAATTCCAGAAGCAAAAAAAGAAGAAAGAAGAAATATCAGTTTAAGAATATAACGTATACTGTAGACTATAAAATGAAAAAACGCAGGGTTGGTCAGGAAGCGATGAAAACACATACGTGTTGGTATGTTGTACGATTAATTTTTTAATATATACCAGAAGATTATCCATCATGTATTTAATATTTGATTGTATCTGTACCATACTCACCTGACGAAGTCATATTATCATGACGAAACAATTGTTGTGAAATTAAATAAATTAGGGGAAATTAAGTTGTTTTACTTTAATCCTCATCATGTATTTTTTCAAATTGATTTTGGACTTTTTAATTTGTTTTATCTTTATTATATTGGTTGGCAGAAGATTGTATAGTTTTGGACCGACAAAAAAGGCATATCTCCGGGTACTACTTTTCCGAAATAGCGGCAATAGGATTCATGGGCTTTCTGCAAACCTGCTCTCACTGAAGGAGGAAGTCACTTTGTATTGTTCAATATTCGAAAATATCCATACTAGGCATTGAAAGCTATATACAAATCTTAGATTGAATACCTTTGCGTGTTGATATAGTTGATCAGTTGAAAAAAGCCTATCCATTTTTAAAATAATTTTCAACAGTGTATTCTGAGACGTTTTTGTAGCAATTAAATACGACTTTTTAATATAGTTACTGTAATTCGTAAAAAAACTCTAATATATTTGATGCAATTAAGATTCAAATTTTTATCTAATTAGAGATTCCATTTTTACTTGAATACTTTCAATTTATAAAATAATATTTGTGGTATGTATAAAGGAACCAAACACGTGGTATTGATAGGATAAATACCAGGATATTATCAAAATGAGGAGATCTAGTTATATGAAAGCAAGTGGTGGTATCAACTGCATATTTTGAAAAAGCAATCACGTGTGTTGATAATAGAATGTCCTTACCCTTGATTTAAAACATTCTCAGAATTGAGATTATTTGAGATCCAAATGTTATTCAGAAAAATAATGTTCAACCTGTGTACAATAAAAAGCAATATATGACACGTTTATATACGATGAAAAAAAGATGCATCTCTGTAAAGGAGTTAATGATCAAAAGCAAAATTCTAAAAAACAAGTATAGAATTTATAGCTACCTACATCAAATGATGAAGATGTCGGACACGAATAGAACGTTGGTAATTAATCAAGTGGAGGATCAACAGAGTTGTTAGTTGATGAGTAAAATGAATAAACCACGTTTAAGTGTAATAAATGTAATTCGTAAAAGAAATCTCAATACATGTGATGCAATTGAGATTTCTACTTTTTATTAAAATAGAGATATTCAATTTCATTCAGATGCTTCTTTTTATAATATAACATGTTTGTTTGGGATGATATGTAGAAAGGTAACAAACACGTGGTATTGGTAGGGTAGATATCAGGATATCATCAAAATGAAGAGACATAGGTCTATGAAAGCAAGTGATGGTGTAGAGTGCATATTTTGAAAAAGCAATCACGTGTATTGATAATAGAATTTCATTAGTCATCTAGAAAACAACGTTTAGCCTTTGTATAGAAAGGAAAAGAACATGACACATTTAAATACTATGAAAATATAAATGAAAATCTCAGATTGCATACCTTTGCCTGTTGATATAGTTGGTCAGTTTGAAAAAGCCTATTCTTTTTTGAAATTATTTTCAACAGTGTATTATGAGACGTCTGAGATTCAACTTTTTATCCAATTATAGATTCCATTTTTATTTGAATACTTTTAATTTATTAAATAATGTTTGTATGTATGTATGTAGGAAGGAACCAAACACGTGGTATTGATAGGATAAATATCAGGATATTATCAAAATGAAGAGATGTAGTTATATGAAAGCAAGTGGTGGTGTCAACTGCACGTTTTGAAAAAGCAATCACGTGTATTGATGATAGAAAGTCATTACTCTAGATTAAACACAATCTCGAAATTGAGATTATTTGAGATCCAAATGTTATTCAGAAAAATAATGTTTAACCTATGTACAATAAAGAGCAAAAAATGACACATTTATATACTATGAAAAAAAGAGATGCATCTGTAAAGGAGTTAATGATCAAAAGCAAAATTCGAAAAACCAAGTGTACAATTTATAGCTACATCAAGTCATGAAGATGTCGAACTCGAATAGAATGTTGCTAATCAATCAAGTGGAGAATCAAGAGAGTTGTTAGTTGATGAGTAAAATAAATAAACCATTTTGCAATATAATAAATGTAATTCGTGAAAGAAATCTCAATATATGTGATGCAATTGAGATTTCTACTTTTTATCAAAATAGAAATTCAATTTTATTCAGATGCTTTTTATTTATAACATAATGTTTGTTTGGGATGATGCATATGTAGAAAGGAGCCAAACACGTGGTTTTGGTAGGATAGATATCAGGATATCATCAAAATGAGGAGACATAGGTATATGAAAGCAAGTGATGGTGTCGAGTGTATATTTTGAAAAAGCAATCACGAGTATTGATAATATAATAGAATTTCATTAATCATCTAGAAAACAACGTTTAGCTTTTGTATAGAAAGGAGAAGAACATGACACATTTAAATATTATGAAAATATAAAGATAAAGAAAGATCTTACTTACATTGCACACCTTTTCCTGTTGATATAGTTGGTCAGTTTAAAAAAGCCCATCCTTTTTTTAAATGATTTTCAACAGGGTATTCTGAGACGTCTGAGATTCAACTTTTTATCCAATTATAGATTCCATTTTTATTTGAATACTTTTAATTTATAAAATAGTTTGAGGAATGTATTTAGGAAGGAACCAAACACGTGGTATTGATAGGATAAATATCAGGATATTATCAAAATGAAGAGATGTAGTTATATGAAAGCAAGTGGTGGTGTCAACTGCACGTTTTGAAAAAGCAATCACGTGTATTGATGATAGAAAGTCATTACTCTAGATTAAACACAATCTCAAAATTGAGATTATTTGAGATCCAAATGTTATTCAGAAAAATAATGTTTAACCTATGTACAATAAAGAGCAAAAAATGACACATTTATATACTATGAAAAAAAAAGATGCATCTTTAAAGGAGTTAATGATCAAAAGTAAAATTCGAAAAATCAAGTGTACAATTTATAGCTACATCAAGTCATGAAGATGTCGAACTCGAATAGAATGTTGCTAATCAATCAAGTGGAGGATCAGGAGAGTTGTTAGTTGATGAGTAAAATGAATACCACGTTTCAAAATAATAAATTTAATTCGTAAAAGAAATCTCAATATACGTGATGCAATTGAGATTTCATCTTTTTATTAAAATAGAGATTCAATTTTATTCAGATGCTTTTTATTTAAAACATAATGTTTGTTTGGGATGATGTATATGTAGAAAGGAGCCAAACACGTGGTTTTGGTAGGATAGATATCAGGATATCATCAAAATGAGGAGACATAGGTATATGAAAGCAAGTGATGGTGTCGAGTGTATATTTTGAAAGAGCAATCAGGTGTATTGATAATAGAATTTCATTAATCATCTAGAAAACAACGTTTAGCCTTTGTATAGAAAGGAAAAGAACATGACATATTTAAATATTATGAAAATATAAAGTTAAAGATCATAGATTGCATACCCTTTGCCTGTTGATAATTCCTGGGTTAGTTGAAAAAATAAAATAGAAAGGCCTTTTATTTGATAGAAGAAATATAACAAAATTTGAATATTAAAACAAATTGAAATATGTTTATCTTCTACAATTTTAATTTCAAAAAAATTTTTATTCAAAAAACTTTTAGAAATAAATTTATGTCTACACAATAAATATTTATTTATTAATTTTAATTACTTTCGTATATCTGTTGGGTTATTTATTCCATTTGACATTATATATTGAGTTTTGATTATATACGTCTATTAAATGTAAGCGGTGCTTGTATAGACATAAATTTATTTCTAAAAGTTTTTTGAATAAAAATTTTTTTCAAATTAAAATTGTAGAAGATAAACATATTTCAATTTGTTTTAATATTCAAATTTAGTTGAAAAAAGCCTCTACTTTTTTGGAATGATTTTCAACAGGGTATACTGAGATGTCTGTAGGAATAACTTACCACTTTTTAATATAATTAATGTAATTCGTAAAAAAACTATAAATATATGTGATGCAATTGAGATTCAACTTTTTAACAAAATAGAGATTTCATTTTTATTTGAATGCTTTTAATTATATAAGAAAATAATATAAAAAAATGTTTGCAGTATGTATGAGAGAAGGAACCAAACACGTGGTATTGATAGGATAAATATCAGGATATTATCAAAATGAAGAGATGTAGTTATATAAAAGCAAGTGGTGGTGTTAACTGCATGTTTTGTAAAAGCAATCAGGTGTATTGATAAAAGAATTCCATAACTCTTGATTAAACACATTCTTAGATTTGGGATTATTTGAGGTCTAAATGTTATTCAGAGAAATAATGTTTAACCTGTGTACAATAAAGAGCTTAACATGACACTTTTGTATAATATGAAAAAAGGGGTGGATCAAGAGAGTTGTCAGTTAGGTGATGAGTAAAATGAATAGACGACTTTCTAATATAAATTGATGTAATGTCTAACAAACTCTAAATTATATGTTATTCAATAGAGATTCGCATTTTTATCAAAATAGAGATTGAATTTTTATTTGAATGCTTTTAATTTATAAAATAATGTTTGGGTTAGGAAGGAACCAAACACATGGTATTGATAGAATAAATATCAGGATATTATTAAAATGAACAGATGTTGTTATATGAAAGTAAATGGTGGTATCAACTGTATGTTTTGATAAAGCAATCACGTGTATTGATAATAGAATTTCATTATTCATGATTAATCGCATTCTCAGAATTGAGATTCTTTGACATCCAAAAGTTATTAAGAAAAACAATGTTTAATTTATATAGAAAAAAACAAAATATGAGACATGGATATTATGAAGAAAGAAGATGCATAGAAAATTGAAAATATCATCAACATAGTCTGAAAGAGCAAGTATAGAATTTATGGCTACATCAAGTAATGAAAAGGTTGATCTCGAGTAGAACGTTGGTAATCAATCAAATGGAGGATCAAGGAAGTTTTTAGTTAATGAGTAAAATAAATAGACCACGTTTTAATATAAAATAATATAATTCGTAAAAGAACTCTCAATATATGTAATGCAATTGAGAGTCATCTTTTCATCAAAATAGAGATTCAATTTTCTTTAGATGCTTTTTATTTATAAAATAATGTTTGTGATTAATATAATAACAGGAACCAAACACGTGGTATTGCTAGGATAAATATCAGGAAATCATCAGATCATCAGAGACGTAGTTATATGAAAGCAAGTAATTATATCAACTGTATATTCTGAAAAAGCAATCACGTGTTTTGATAATATAATTTCAGCACTCATGATTAAACACATACTCAGAATTGAGATTCGTTGAAATCCAAATGTTATTTAGAAAACAATGTTTAGTCTTTATAAAGAAAACACATACATATTCGGATATTATGAAAACAGAGATGCATATGAAAACAAGTTAACGATATCAAAAGCATAATTTGAAAGAGCATTTTTGTGTACAGAAGGTGTTCATAAATGTCTTCGGATGGAATGCTTTTTATTTAAATTCTTGGGTACAAAAAAAATTATAAAATTTATAAAGAATATAGAAATATCTTTGAAGGGATTTCGGGGTACTCCCGGTTTCAGAAGTATTTCACTTTAATTTAGACACCTTTATGAAACTAGAATTTCAGTACTCCAGATTAGAAAATTCTCAGAATTGAGATTCAAATGTTATTTAAAAAACGATGTTAAGCCTGTCTATAGAAAAGAACAAAATATGATACATTTGGCTAATATGAAAAACAGAGATGCATATGAAAATAAATTGACGAAGTTAATTATATTAAAAGTATAGTTGGAAAAGGGATCCTTGTGTACGGATAACAATATAATAAATATTGGATTGAGTAACTGTTCCTTTGTAGTTTTGTCTTTATATTTGAAGTACCAAAAACTAGAAAATTTTGATTTTGATAATATAAATAAATAAGTTTAATATTCTACCATTCGGCTGCACTATCATATTTTGTAATTAATTCGTGTATATCATATGTATCGTTGTGAATTTTCAACTGAAACGATTGTTTTATTTCATTCAAAAATTGATTATTTTTAAAAGCGGAATCATATATTGCTTGCAAAAATTTCATGATAATTTTCAAAAATTTCCAACCCAATAAAAATGTATTGTCCCAGAAAAGGAAGCGTGACATCCAATTAATTTTGAATAAGGATTTATGACTTATATGTCTAGGATTTTAATAGAATGCATGGTAGAGATATGCATTAAAATTTTAAAGTCAATTAAATTTCGTCTGATGAAAATTAATCTTAATCTTAATTAAATAACGTTTATCATTAATATAATTGATATTTGATTAAATGATTGTTATAAAAATGAATCTTTCTTATTTATCAACAAAGTTGATTCGAATTTACTTAAGAAAGGAAGCACAAAGTGAGAATTTCACTCGATATTCAATTAATTTTATACATAAGGCTACTATGACATGACAGAAGTGATAGAGAATTTGACGAGAATACAGCGTAGAGAAATGCATTGATATTTTGAACATATTTTTAAGCAAGTAGGGATCATAATTATCAATTAATCTGCGATGTAAGGTGGGTTTATTGACTGTGCTTTAAAGTGATTTTATACAAATATCTTATAAATGCAAACATATCATTTCAGTATACGCTGTTTTAAAAAGCAATAATTGATGAAAGCAGTTTAATTTCGAAATCTGCAATACTTCATTCAGTATGACTCGTATGAACACTTCGACTTAATTGAATCTATTAGAATGGACTCTCAAGTATCGAATGCTGATTCATAACACACAACACAAAATAACACACATTTAATGTGTGTTATCTTTGAGGAAAAAGTTAAATTGAATGAATAAAATACTGAAATATTACACTAAGAAAGTATAGAAAAAATATAATAATAATATTTGGATGTTGTATTGTTAAAATTACTCTAACGTACAGCTTAGAAGAGCGTTGTAATTATTACAAAAATTAAATGATTTCTAATGTATGTCCACGATATATATTTTTTGTAGGCCAATCAAATAACTGATGAGTTAGTTCAATCGACTCTCAGAAAGACTATAATTTAAAGATATGATTAGAGAATTATGTGGCACACGGTTCCATTTTGCGTCTGATTCGAAAAAAATTATGTAAATATGTGCCACTTTGATCAGGGTAACATGAAGTTGAAGGGTAGTTTACAATACCAGCAATAAACGACAGAGTATTTTCCTAAGTTATTCAAAATCCGGCAGCATCTCCATCATCCAACTGATAAATATTATTTAACTTCTGAACCTCCATGTGATTCAATGAAATTTTTATTAGGCTATCATGACATGAAGGACGCGTGTGACGAAAATGCACATTTTCAAGTGAGCAAACAGTCATACTTGGCAGTTACACAGAATGAAAGCAATCTTTGTTTTCCTGTTTTCAAATATTTTCTAATATGACGAAAATATCGTCATATATTTTACTTGATTACACTTAGATGGAAGATGAGTTTTGTAATCGCAGGCAGTGTTTCTTTGAAAACTGAAATTGGAATCAGAATACACTGAAAAGAGAAAAGAACTAAAATACCCGAAATCGCATTCTTGAGAATGTTAATCCAGCTGTTTCAACTGCTATTATTTGATTTTCTGTAAATTTATATGGATACGCTTCCTCACTCTTTGATTCTATATGTAAAATTTGTAAATTATCCAGTAAAAGCTTGTTTTCCATTGAATGGGTCGCAAAAGTGGAGCATTTTTCATATTATTTGGTTGAAATACAAATAAATCTATTTCTGTTGAATTTGTCACCACATATAATTTTCCCGATTTTGATAGTAAAACCATATATTTCCAAAAACTTCTTCTATTAGTTGAAGTAGGAAGGTGAGAATGAAACTTTCAATCTATAAGTGCCACATTTCCTACTTACCACTTTATGTGAAACATTCTCGTTGTATACAGGGTGTATACTTTTAAAAGGGAACTTGAAGGGGAATTCATATAAGTTATTTGCAACAAAAAATATCATATAAGACATGGCCGAAATGTTGATGGTTATTCTTGAATTCAACTGTTCTTGATTTCACGAAATATTTCAAGCTTTTCCATAAAATAAATCATACTTCAGTTATCCTTGTAGCCTCATCAAATCAAAAATCTGTAAACGGTATTGTGTTTGCTACAAGATAGGAAGTTCTTGTGCCAAAAATTTCTAATTGCTTGCGTGGTAAGGAGATGTATATCACGATTCTGAAGTGAACAAAATCAGTAATGTTTTTTCATTGGTTTTATCGATGAAAAATGATTAATTATGGACATGTTTTATTCTCAGCAGAAAAATACCTCATTAAGTGTGCTTTCGAATGACATATCAACTTTTGTGCTAACTGCTTGTCCTCCGTCTTAATATCATGGCTAAGAAGATAACAACGAAAAGTTGAAATATTCCAAACCTAAATTTGCTCTATCTTGAAGCTCCTTGTGATTGAATATCAAAGTAAACATTGAATTTAAAATCTGACAGTTTCTGTCACTTAACATGGACTGATGAGGTTACTTTCACGAAATTAGGTATGATAAATTTGCGAATTAGCCATGTATGAGAGAAAATGAGTGTGGTTGGGAGTCATGAGGGGTGAACTTTTCGGACAGTAATACTTTCCGATCGCCTCAACGCAAAGAATTCATTACATTAATCCAAAGCAGCTTAACAGACATATTGGATGAAATGCCCCTGGTCAACGGACAAATTGTCAGGTTTAAAATGGATGGCTACCCAGCTCATAGTAGCCGGAATGTACGGGACATAATGAATGAATATTTTGGGTTACAATGGATTAAAAGGTACGGTAAGATGGCCACCAAGGAGCCCTGACCTTACACGCCTTTGGATTTTTATGTCTGGAACACCTTGAAAGAAAAAGTACATATATCAAATTCGTGTTCAGACTCGAGAGAATCTGATCCAAAGAATAAAATTGTGTTGTGCAAAAACGCGTCAGAAACATCGTGAACTTCGCAGTGTTTGTTGTAGTTTCAGTGCGAAGACGATGTAGAAAATGTATTGAACAAGGCGGTTAACAATTGTTGTAAATAGTAGTAGGTAGTCTGTTTTCTTTATATTTTTCATAAAATCTGTATTTTTAAAATTTAGTTTATTCGTTTGAATTATTTTTATTCGGCGAATGATTTTCATAAGAATTACTTTAATTTTCAATCATAAAGGGCTTCAGGATAGAGCAAATTTAGGTTTAAAATATTTCAATATTTCGGCCATCTGTTATATGATATTTTTGTTGCAAAGTATGATCTCCCTTTGAAGTTTGGACTTTTTAAAAGTAGACACCCTGTATAAAATATTGTTAATTTAAATTTCTTTGAAAATGACAAACACATCACTCACAGTCAGAATTGTGACATGAACTTTTCTCGATATTCGATGAAATTTAGACAAGGAGATTAGGAAAGAGGAGGTATTGACAAACCTGCTGTCGAGAATGTCCATAGAGAAGGATCCATTTCAAAAAATTTTAAATATAATAGTAGTAATATTTGTTATATAAACAATTCTTTATAGCAGTTATACGAATAATGCAGTTGAAACTAAACACACTTTATTATGATTGAGATTCGTGTTGACTTTCTTACATTTAGTTGATGCTTGTGTGTCATATAAAATGGAACACGTGGTATTGCAGGATAAATATCAGAAATCACATCAGGATATTATAAAAATAAAGAGACGTGTCTATGAAAACAAGTTGACAGTGTCAAAAGCATATTTTGACAAAGCAACCACGTGTATAGATAATGGAATTTTAGCCAGGATATCATGAGGTGTAGAAGGTTGTAGAAAAGTCTTTGAAGAGATTCTTATGAATTTTTTAGAATTCTGAAGTATTCCTAACCATACTTGCTAAAAGATAAATGATGAATATATAGACACCATAATTTTCGTTTCCTCAGGCTATTTCCGAATTCCGTCTAGGGAAAACTTCTTGTCTTTTGAGGCCGTCCAATTTCGAAGACAATTTTCGATTTCTTCGAAAGAAGTGAAGCGATGACGTACCAAATCGTATTGCATCCGTCGAAACAGCCAGTATTCAGAAGGAGCAATGTCCGGAGAATATGGCGGGTTCGATAAGATATTCCATTTGATCGTTTCTTAATATTTTCTAACAACTTTTGCATTGTCGTGCAAAATAATAACTTAAGCATGTCTGTCCTTATATTCCGGCCGTTTTCATAGTAATGCACGGATCAAAGGTAGTAATTGCATTCTTTACCGATCACCCGTAATGGAATCACCAGGTTTTAACACAACTTCCTTTTAGCCCCACCAGATATCGGGTGTTTTTTTTTAGTGTGATAGAATTTTAAATTGAAATAAAATACATTTAAATTAAGATTGAAGCCAAATTTTCTTTTATTTGAAAGATAATTTCATGACATTCATGTTTTAAAAATAATTTCCGGCATATGTCCACCACGACTAGCTCTGAGGAACCGCATTCGATCAGGCTAATTTTGGACCACTTTTTCGAGTAACTCAGGCATTATTTTATCAATAACACGAGTTATGTTGGCTTCCAAAGCATCTATTGTTTCTGGTTTATCAGCAAAAACCAATGATTTGACAACCCCAAAGAAAATAAACCAGTGGAGTTAGGTCGCATGAGTTTGGAGGCCGATTAATTGGACCATTTCTCGAAATAATGTCGTCGCCAAATCTTCTTTCAATAAATCAATTGTTACGGTAGCAGCATGAGGTGTAATACCATCTTGTTGGATCCAAAACACTTCTGGGTCGATACCATTCAAATTTTGAAACAAATAATCATTGATCATCGATCTGTAACGAGCACCATTCACTGTAACATTAGCTCCAGCATCGTTTTTAAAGAAATATGGACCGATGATGCTCTCCAGCGTGTAAAGCGCACCATACAGTGCATTTTCAGGGTGCAATGGAACCTGCAGAACTTCTTGAAGATTTTTTTTCACTCCATATACGGAAATTTTGCTTGTTCAGACAGCTGTTCAACCAGAAATGAGCTTCATCACTAAACACAATTTTACGATAAAAAAGTGGATTCATGCTGTTTTAGAGCCCAATCAGCGAACAAACGACGCTTATTATGTGTGTAGACCAAGATCTTTACGCAAAATTTTTCATGTAGTGGATGCTCATAGTCCAACCTGTTGTGAACGTCGACGAATAGACAAATCTGGATCATCATTAACACTATGACTTACGGCAGCGATATTTTCTTCTGTACGTAGAGTTCTTATTCTTGTTGTTGTTGCATCGAGTAGAGAAAATGTTGTCCGAAATCTATCGATAGTTCGACGAATAAGCTGCTCTGATGGACGATTATGTAAACCATAATTTTCACGAAATGCTCTATAAGTTTGGCGAATAGAATATTCGATTTTGAAAATAAATTTCAACAATTTGTAAACGTTGTTGCGACGTGAGTCTTTCCATGATAATTTGTCAATGCTTACTGAACAGAAATTTCAAAACAACATGGCTTCTACCTTCTGTCAAATCACAGTTATCCCTATCGAAAGTTCTATCACTCTAAAAAAAAAAACACCCGATACAGCCTAACTTTCAAACCATTAGGGTTTGTGGATGAAGATACATTTTTTGTCACCAGTTACTACACGGTAAAAAAAAACCTTTCCTTTTAGCCATTGCACCAGGTGCTTACAAGAAAATAATTTCCAGATCTCTCGTTTTCAATTCATAGAGAACCCAAATGCTTTTAACCAGGCCCATAGATATCAAAAATACAGACGCTGCTTGTGTGGCAAACCACAACATGAGTGCAAACTTGTCTTCCGTTAGTCTCAGATCTTCACCGAGGAATGTCTGTAATTCATCGTCTTCGAGTGAAGTTTTCAATGCTGAAATCACCACTTTTGAAGCGTCGAAACCATTGAAGCATTGTCACCGTTAACTTCCACAACCATAGGTAGAGCTTCAGCTGCACTTTTTTCCAATTAAAATAAAAAATCAAAACTTCCCGCAAACTGGAAGTTATCGGCAGATGTCAAATATGTCTAAAATCGCTGCAATACGCTGTTTTACTACGTAAAAATTCAATGTTTTTAGAGCTATTTTTGAAAACGACCGAATTAATTTCTACTCCAAATATTTGGATAGTATGGATATGAAACACGCTTAATACGATTTGCGTCTGATATATAAAATAATAAATAATGTTTTTATATCTGAACTTAATGTCAGAATAAATTTAATTACTTTGTTTACTATCACTATTTTTTTTTTTTTGAGGATACAGTGACTCGAGTTTCACTACATTTTCAAAACTGGTGTATATCAAATTGTTTAGGAATTATATATCTTTAAGGGAGGCTTCGGTTGGTGTAGGACTTCGAGAAGTGGGGAGGCACACAGGTCTGTCTGCTCGTCAAATAGTTTTTTTGCTGGGTTCCAGGAATTCTTGTAGATTTATATTGATTTCAAGATATCTAGTTTCTTGCCTTTCGGTTCGATGAGTAGGATTTTAAGATTATCTGATCCTGGGAAGGTATGGCTTGTTTCGAAGAAATGTTTCGCAAAAATTAGAATTATCCTTTCGGATCTTGTAAAATGCTTGGTGGTCTTTAAACCTTATTGTGAAAGTTCTCCCGCTACATTCATTACAACTCAATTTATGAACTCCTGAATTGTTAAGCCGGTTGTTTTTGTCTTTAGCATTTAAAAATAAATTTGAAATTCTATGTGAAAGCGTGAAAGTTATTTTTATATTGTTTGCTGAAATTATTTAAGCTATTTCTTGTGAAATTGGTCCAAAATATGTTAGTTTTATAAATTTTTTGTCATTTTTTTCTGTTTTTGTAGGATATATCTGTTTGAAGATTAATAGCTTTTCTTTCCTGTGTATGAGAAAGAGTTTATAATTTTTGTATCGAAATGATTGTTTTGAGCTTTGTGTCTAATTGTGTTTAGTTTCCTTTTATGTACAATATTAACTTAGGGAAAGGAGAAGGCTCAATGAATCATTGATTTATATGCTGAAAGTTTATAAGAATTTGGTTGATTTGAAAAATTGGAAATGGTCGTATTATATCTGTAGTTGTGGGTTTTCTGAAAATATAATTCTAATTTTGCAAAACATTTCTTCGAAACATGCCATACCTTCCCAGAATTAGATAATCTTAAAATCCTACTCGTCGAACCGAAGGGCAAGAAACTAGATATCTTGGAATCAATAGAAATCTACAAGAATTCCTGGAACCCGGCAATAAAACTATTAAACGAGCAGACAGACCTGTGGGCCCCCCACTTTTCGAAGTCCTACACCAACCGAAGCCTCCCTTAAAGATATAATTCCTAAACAACTTGATATACACCAGTTTTGAAAATGTAATCTATGAAACTCGGGTCAGGGTATCCACAAAATAAAATAGTGATATTAAACAAAGTAATTTAATTTATTCCATTATTAAAATGAACCCAATTTTTTGAACTTGTTCGGGCGACAACGAGTGAATTTCCACTCGATATTCAATGAACTTTATATAAGGCTGTTATGATAGTAAAGAGGTGGCGGCATTTGACGAGAAAACAGATTAGAGATATGCAGTTATTTTGACAGTTTAGATATGACACGCTGAATTCGATTTTCGTTTGGCACGAAAAATAATGATTATGTACGTAAACTTAAGAAGGTGCACAATAAAAAAAATAAAGCGAAAAACAATATATATTAATTTAATTCAGATTCGTTTCTTAATCAAGTGCCAGTTTATCCCCATTTTTTCTATAAAAGGAAGAAAAAGCACAAGCATCTAAGGGGAATAAAACAAAAGTTGAGTGATGGCGACCACGATAACGTGTGAATTTCCATTCAATATTCAATGAACTTTATATGAGGCTATCATAATATAAAGGAGATGGCTGCATTTGACGAGAATACTGAGTAGAGATATGCATTGGGGCCTTCCATTAATAATATTAAAATCATTCTCTACCTATATAACAGAAATGAATAGAATTGCTTATAAGTAAGTGTAGTTGGTTTCAAAAAGATTAATTTTTGCTCTAGTTGCGTAAAACGATTTTTAAAATGAATTCATTTGCTCTAGTTGCGTACAACGATTTTAAAAATAAATTCATACAAGCGCCAGTTCATCCGCTTCTCCTGAAAAAGTAAAATACATGTTTGAGGCGGACGTGAGACAACGTATGAATTTCCGACTCGATAGTCAATGAACTTTATATAAGGCTATTATGATATAAGGAAGGTGGCAGCATTTGACGAGAATACAGAGTAGAAGAGATATTACAGATAATACTGGAATTAATTCTCCAGATTTTAAGCTAAATAAAGCTCATAAAAACATTTAAAATTAAATTTTAAAACACGTCCCAGATACACTTTATAGACATATATATTCTCACCACATGTGGTGGAAATTAACTAACAAAGAATGAAAAAAATATAAAATATTCACCAAATTATTTAGACATCACCTTATACATACATGTTTTGAGTGGATGTTAAAGAATCACAAGTTCCGTCACCAAAAATGTCAACATATAATTCAAAAAGGCCTTTTTTCTTTTCCACTTTTAAAGAATATATAGCACATTGAAATAGAAAAAGGCCTTTTACTTGATAGAAGAAATATAACAGAATTTGAATATCAAAACAGATTTAATCTGTTAGTCTTCTACAATTTTAATTTCAAAAAAAAAATTTATTCAAAAAACTTCTAGAATAAAATTAATGTCTACAATAAGCACCGCTTATATTTAATAGACGTATATAATCAAAACTCAATATATAATGTCAAATGGAATAAATAAACCAACAGATATAAAAAAAGTCATTAAAATTAATAAATAAATATTCAAAGGAGAACAACAATTGCCTTTCAAAAACATGAACACAACTTAAGGACTCCTCAAAAAATATAAGGCGATGAAGAGATTACCAGAAGTATAATTGTTTTTTGAAGATATAGTGCATGTTTTGACATATTTCTGAATTAACTTATTTGAATATTTAAATATATTAAATATTTCAAATAAATTATATTTTTTGAGAAGTCCTTAAGTTGTGTTCATGTTTTTGAAAGGCAATTGGTGTTCTTAATGGTTAGATCAGAAACAAAAATTTTGTCTCCTTTAAATATTTATTTATTAATTTTAATGACTTTTTTTATATCTGTTGGTTTATTTATTCCATTTGACATTCTATATTGAGTTTTGATTATATACGTCTATTAAATATAAGCGGTGCTTATTGTAGACATTAATTTAATTCTAAAAGTTTTTTGAATAAAATTTTTTTTTAAATTAAAATTGTAGAAGACTAACAGATTAAACCTTGATATTCAATTTTTGATATAGCACATTCTCCAGAGAAAGAACTTGATAAATTCGGACCCAAAATCTCTTCAGTAAGGAGATATTTGAATAAACAAAATAATCATTTAAAAATATGTAAAAATACCCTTTTGTCAATAGACATTTCTGCAACAACTAACCAATTTTTGTATATTTCTGTGATATGATCTAATTTTCTTATAGGACTATCTAAAAGTTGGTTAGTTGTTGCAGAAATGTCTACTGACAAAAAGGTATTTTTACATATTTTTAAATGATAATTTTGTTTATTCAAATAATCCCTTACTGAAGAGATTTTAGATTTGAATTTATCAGATTCTTTCTCTGGAGAATGTGCTATATATTCTTTAAAAAAGGAAAAATAAAATAGGCCTTTTAGAATTATATGTTAAAAATTTTTTGGTGAATTATTAACATCCAATCGAAACATATATGTATAAAGTGATGTATAATTTGGTCATTATTGTATATTTCTTTAATTTTTTATTAGTTAATTTTCACCAATATCTAAATGTTTTCATGAGATTTATTCAGATTAAAATCTGTAGAGGTTCTGGAGAATTAATTCCAGCTATTATCTGTAATATGCAAATATTTCTTCATAGAAATTTTCAATATATATATATATATATATATATATATATATATATATATATATATATGAGATATGATGCACTGGCGTTTTCAACTAAGTTTGATTCATTTTAAATATTGAACAGATGCATTCTGCTAATTTCACTACAAATTTTAATTTCATAAAAATTTTTCCTCGAAAAATTTATACAATTAAATTAAATTAATCTCTTAGAAAACACAGTTCCAATTTAGTAGATATATGGATAGAATTAACAACCTCTCATTACACAACATCAAAAAGGCATAAAACAATGCAACGAAAGTATAGAATATTGATTAAAATTATAAAACAATTCACTTGAAGGATACAAACGTTTGGTTCATAACGGTATTATGAAAACCAAAGTCCTCTCCAGAAATGCAGAACATAACCTCAAGAATTTGTTCGAAAATAACTCTTTTTAAAAAGCTCCTTCAAAAAAAGCTACAAAAATGTGCAGCTTATCTTCAAAAAGGCTATTTAGAATTCTAGCCGATAGTCTCCAGTGCCAAAAAATAAAAATAATCACTATTGCTTTAATGATCTCTAACCTCCGAAAGGAGAAGTAACACGAAAAAGAATAAGATGCATTAATTATTAATTAATTGATGTTCGAATTTCGGAAATGCGGTAAAATCATCTTTAAAACAGATTTATTCGTTTTTCAGTGCCACTTTTCCGATTTTCCTATAAAAGGAAGTACGAGCAAGTATCTGAGGGATATAAATAAAACTGTTGAGTAGTGATTCGCGGTCGCGACAATGTGTGAATTTCCACTCAATATTCAATGAACTTTATATAAGGCTATTATAATATGAAGGAGGTGGCTGCATTTAACGAGAATACAGAGTAGAGATATACATTCTGTCAAGAAAGTACCGGGAATTATCGATTTAAATCTGGCGGGGCAATGAGGCAGGTAAAATTTTTTTTTTCCTAGGTTTGTACCACTGTCCTTAATTACTATGCCAAGCTTGAGCGGGATCTGTCAACTAGTGTGTTTGCAACAGCTGATTAAGTCAGTCGATGTCAGAGTACGTGCCGATTTTTACTATGGGTGATTACGTCGAGCAAAGAATTTGTTTAAAGTTTTGTGTTGCAAATGAATTTTCGTGTGCCGATGCATTGAAAATGTTGCAAAAGGCCTTTGGTGATAATGCTCTATCGAAAATTCGTGCATATCAGTGGTACAGAGCCTTCAAGGACGGTCGTGAAGCGGACGCCCATCGACGGCTTCGATCGAAGATAACGTCGATAAAATTAAGGAAAGGGTGCTGGAAAACCGTCGTACCAGCTTGAGAGAGATAGCACATGATCTTAAGATATCCCACGAGTCCGCACGTACGATTTTGATTGATATTTTGGGCATGAGAAAGGTGGCCGCACGACTCGTACCGAAAGACCTGATTTTTCTTCAAAAACGTCATCGCGAACAGGTTGCTTCAGACATGCTGGATCGCTGTAATTCCGATTCTACACTCATGGAACGCATTATAACTGCTGATGAGACCTGGGTCTACGAGTACGATATGCAAACAAGCCAGCAATCATCGGAATGGGTGGCAAAAAATGAGCCGAAACCGAAAAAACCACGCCAAAGCCGCTCGAAAATGAAGGTGATGCTCATTGTTTTCTTCGATATCCGTGGCGTGGTGTACTACGAATTCGTTCCAGAGGGTCAGACGGTAAACAAGGAGTATTACCTAGGCGTTATGAAACGTTTGCGTGAGCGTATCCGTAAGAAGCGGCCAAATTTGTGGGCGAACAACTCATGGATTTTGCATGACAATAACGCGCCTTCTCACCGAGCTACGATTGTGACTGACTTTCTCGCCAAAAACTCAACAAACATGCTTCAGCAACCACCGTATTCGCCGGATTTGGCTCCCTGCGACTTTTTCCTCTTCCCAAAACTAAAATTGCCCCTTCTTGGCACCCATTTTGAGTCGACTGAAGCCATAAAACAAAATTCGGCGCGAGAGCCAAAGTCCATCCCGGAAAGCGCCTATAAAAAATGTTTCGATAATTGGAAGTGCCGTTGGCATAGATGTATTGGAGCAAATGGAGCCTATTTTGAAGGCGACCCAATAAATTTTGACGATTAAATGTAAAAATGTTGTTTAAATGTAAAAATGTTGTTGACGATTCCAAGTCCTGCGGCAGGAAAAGGTAGGATTGGGACAACATGATGGAAAGGTATTATGCAAGAAAGAAACAAAGAACGGAAATTAGGATTGCGAGTCATCTGCTTTAGGCATCATAACTATATCCCCCATCTCATAAATGAAACTAGGACACTCGTTATGACAAGCTCCCCCACCACGACAAGGTACAGAGACAGGGGACCATCCAGATCCAAGAACTACGATTGAAAATTCCAGGTACTTTCTTGGCAGAGCGTTTTCAGCTAAATTTAAATTTTGCGTGAGAACAATAGTTTTTGGTCCATTGATTAGATTTTGAAATAATTATACAAATAGGTTAAAGTGTTGACGAGAGAATCATGGAGAAAAAACTCTCTCATAATGTGATTTCTGATATTATATTAAGAATCTATGGAATAAATGATGTGCAACAAGCAATTAAACATATAAAGTGCAAAGCAATTATTTGAGTTTTAAGAAACCGATTAGTCAAATGACATAAAAATGAATTCTTAATGAAAGCGGAAAGTTAACCGAGCCCACCATATATTATATTAACAATACTGATTCAACAACCGATATTAAGTATCTTAAATATCACACAGATTAATTCTGCTAACCTCACCAAAAATTTCAATTTTATAAAAAAACTTTTCAGAATTAAATTGAATTAAATCTTAGAAAACACAGTTGCAATTAAGTAGACATATAAAATTAACACTCATTACACCATCAAAAGGAATAAAAGAATCCAAAGAAAACATAGAATATTAATTGAAATTAATAATTAAATACTTTCAGAAACATAGAAAACAGAGAATATTAATTAAAATCATTGAATAAATACTTTTAATTATTATTCTATATTTTCCTTGAATTCTTCTGTTTGAATTGAATATTTGAAGGATTTATTATAATTAATAGGAATATGAGTGAGTAGGTAAACAACGTGTGAATTTCCACATGATATTCAATGAAATTTATATAAGGCTATTATGATATGAAGAAGGTGGTTGATTTTGACGAAAATACAGTATGAAGAGATATGCATGCACTGAGATTTTTGCATTTCCATTTTCAACTAAATTGAATTGCATGATGAAAAAGTAAAAACCATAGTTTTCGGTCCACTAACAACGTTTTGAAATTATTATATAAATTAGTTGTACGCGTGTTGACAAGAGAATCATAAAGAAGAAATCGTCATGAGAAGAATGACATACTTATTGATATTAAATCTAGAATGAATGGAATGAATGATGTGCTGCAAAAATTAGATGTCCTTAATAAAAAATGAAAAATAATTATTTGAATTTTAGAAAAGCTTCCAGTTAAATATCATGTTTGATTAACAATACTATAAATACTTATCTTAGTCAACAATCGATATTGAGCTCATGTCAATTATTATATTATTATAACATTAAAATCTCTACCTATATAATGGAAATGAATCAAATTATTTACAAGTAAATGCAGTTGAGTTTCAAAAAGAATAATTTTTATTCTGGTTTGTTTAAACAACATTCTTTAGAAGTTTAATTTCGACAGTTTGGAACACGATTTTCGTCTGACATGAAAACTCAACCTCTTGGAAATTAATCGACCTCGTCAGAGGTGCAGTTCAGTTAAAAAAAAAATAAACTTTTGCTTTCGTTTGTTTAAATAACATAGGACAGTGAATAATTCGAATAAATATTTATTTCCACACATCCATAGTACAAATTATAATTGAAACACCAAAACATGTAAGTACCTGGATATTTGTCTGTTTTTACCCTTGCATCCTCACAGGTGTCCTATGAAATGCATAAATACATAAGAAAAATGGCAGAATGATATGGGACAAGGGACAGGCTTAACTCGATTTTCGTCTGACACGAAAAAAATTACGTAAATATGTGACATTTTGATCAGGGTATCATGAAATTGAAGGGTCAATGCCAACGAAGAGAGAAGAGGGGAAGTTTTTACTTTTTCTGTACATTCAACACCCAGCTATTATTGATAATAAGTTGATTTAAAGAGAAAGTGCACGTGAACAACCTCCATGTGATTCAATCAATTTTTTATCAGGTTATTATGATGTGAAGGAAGCATTTTTCATTTTTGATGAAATCTGACATAATCTGACAATTTGTAAGGTATATAGAGGTTATTTCAAATCTGGTATTCAATTTTTCAATATATATGATCAGATTTTTTGATGTTTCGGTCTTAACTGAACGAAATTTTAACTTGAAATTTTGGGTAAAAATACTGTCACTATTTTTTAATATTTTTACAATTATTTCGTCCTAACGTGACATCAGGTAAGAATTTAAACTTTGATAAAAACGTCTGATGAAGTCAGTGTTCTATTTCATTCTGCGATAGATAAATGTTTCATTTTCATAGTTATTCCTTCTTTTCTCCATTCGATAGTTTAAGTTTCACACAAGTTTGTTTAATTTAGAAATATTGTGTCGGGTTCCAACCAATTTTCAAAACTTTTTAAACTTTTGTGAAATTTAAATCAAGTGTATTGATTTACTTTATGAATAATATCCAAATTGTTAAATGGTTCGCGACAAATCAAATAATCAAATTTAATAAGTAAATTCAGAATTGTGACTCGAATTTCTCGATATTTAATGAAATTTTTTGATCGTATGTTATATGAATTCTGACGAAATGCACCAGGGAACCCGTTTAAAAAAAATTTTGTGATAAAGAATGGAGGAAAAAAAAACTAACTGACCCCATCCATATTCGAGAAGACAGACAAACCACGTGGTATTGCAGGATAAATATCGGATATTATATCAGGATATCATGAAAATGAAGAGATATATAATGAAACCAAGTTGACAGTGTCAAAAGCATATTTTGAAAAAGGAACCACGTGTACAGATAATGGAATTTCATCCAGGATATCATGAAGTGCAGAAGGTTGCAGAAACTCTTCTTGAAGAGAATGCCGTCGATTAGACTTCTTGTATTGCTTAGGTATTTAACAAGTTGGGAAAAATAATTATATTTACTGATAAACTAATTCACGGAAATTTAAAGGTATCTAATTTTAAAATGACATAATTCAATGATAAATTAAAAGTCCTGATGAGAGGTCGAACGAAAACTTCTCAAAGATAATGATATTTCTTACTCAAGAATTTATCAGGGAATCTGGATATAAGATTGTAACTATAACTAACTGCTTTCAGCCTCATAATATTTTGACATAAAATAAAATAATGTGTTTCTATATAAAATTAACATTATTCTCTTAGTAACTATTGATAAACGGAGAATATAGGAATGAAAAACAATTTTATTTCAGCAGAGATGGAACTTTCTATTTTGTTTCAGTCCTCTTCTTGTTCGAACTTATGTTGATTTCAGGATCCTTATCCGTATTTTGATAATTTTATATGTGAGCAGTGTTTCTAAGACATTTAATTTGATTTTATCAAAAAAAAATTAAGAGAAATTTTTGATTGAAATTTGTAGAGGTTTCATTTTGATTAATATTTGAAATATTAGAAAAAAAGCATTTCAATGTAATATTCAATTCATTATAATAATTATAATTTTTATTTGCATAGATCTGCTTTCTCATACTGAATCTGATAATTGATGATTTTTCTGTAGATAAGTAAAGTTTAATAAATGCTGTAGGGCTCGTCTTGTAAAGCTTGTTTCAGTTGCTCTAGACCGTAAGTATGTTGAATAGAAGGTTGAAGATATTTTTTTATTGAATGTTTTTATCATCCAAATAATTTTCAAGTGATTGGATGGGAATTTCATACGCTTTTCTGGAGAATATGCTATATATTTTTTTTGAAGGAATGAAAAATCCTCTTTTGATTTATATGGAGCATTTTTGGAATGGAACTTGTTATTCATAATGTCCATTAAAAACAGCTGCCTCGGATTAAATTTGCTAGGTAATTGCGGTCAATTCTTTTATGGGTTAACGGTGCGTATATGTTTAATAATTAATTCCATATGTCCATCAAAAAGAAACTGTTCTTCAGATATTTTATTTAATTCAATTTGAAAAAAATTTCAAGAGATTTTTCAGATCAAATTTGTAGTAGAGGTTTCTGGGAGTAATTCTGGTTAATATTTGAAATATTATTTATACAATATAAAGTATGTCTCAGAAAACATGAATGGAACTTGGGACAAAGACCTTTCGCGTGTTAAATGTCAGAGCTAAGCTTACAGAAGAGGGACAAGTTAACAATTTTCACACTCTCCATATCTATCATATCTATCTTGGTTCTCTAAAAAAAGGACATGAATGGAGGGAGGATTGGCGCGACAACGTGTGAATTTCCACTCGATATTCAATGAACTTTATATGAGGCTACCATGAAATCAAGGAGGCGAAAACATCAACGAGAATACATAATAGAGGTATGCATTGAGATTCTGAACTCTCTTAAATTTCCATTGATAGCAGATGAAGATCATTGTTTTCCGCTAACATGGGATATTCATGATCAGTCTGTTAACTATGTTTCGAGATTATTATACAAATAGATTGTTGCCAACAGAATTATATAGAAAAAATCTGTTATAAGAGATGAATAACATGACATAAATAAAATACAGTCGACTCTCGTTAATTCGAAACTCGAGGGACTCTTGAAATATTACGAATTATCGAGTGTTTGAAATATCAAATGGTTTGAAATTTGTGAGAGAAAATAAATAAAACTTCGAATTATTAAGTGTTGGTTAATTTTTATTTATTAATATAAAAATGACAAGAATTAGGAGGTACATTCGTGTACATACATGTATTCGTAATGTGAATTAATTAATCTTTCGAAAGAACTTTCTTATACTGGTTTGCTTTAAAGCACAATTCTGCTGCTCACACTGCTCAATAACTTTTTTTAAGAGAAAAAGTGCCTGAAATACTTTTTCATCACTTTCGTTTTGTAGACAGAAGCTTTGTAAAGTATCAAATGAGGATCTTGCTTCCTTAACTGACACCTCTGCCAAAGGTTCCGATGTATCGTCCTCATCTTCATCGTTACTTTGCGTATCTGTCGCAGATAAAATTTCGCCATCGGTTAGTGAACCTGAGCCAGCAACATTGTCTCTACACTGTCTTAGCCAAATGACCAGGCTTTCTTCCAGACGAGGAAATTCACCTTTAGTAGTTCTTTTCCGTACTCCAGCAGTTTGAGCAGCATTAATTTTCTCCTTGTTTATTATTGTTGAGAGAGTACTCAGAGGAATCTTAAATTCTTTTGCAACATCACTCTTCTTCTCAACTTCTTCTACTTTTTCGATTAACTTTTTCTTTTCAGCAATCGTCAAACATCTATATTTTCTAGGGCTCATAACTAACACTAACTTTTAATCTGCATACCAACGAAAGAGTAACAGTAACTGAATAACTAAACAAACCAATTCGTAAGAAGTGTGTGCGTCAAATAGTCAAACTAATCATAACAAAAATAAAGGCTCGTGTATCTTGATACAAGTTTGAACTTGTCGCAAAATGTACTCACAATCTTTCCGCCTCTTCTCTCTGCAACTTTGAATTGTCGAGTGTTGGGCGCTGATGAGTTCGAATTAACGCGTCGTTTTGTTAAATAGCAATGATTTTTTCGTTCGAATTACCAAGTGTATGAAAATGTATTGATTTAGTTCGAAATATAAAGAGATTTAGTAGGGAATACATTAAATATTGAGGTCGCTTTATCACATCGTTATTTGAAATTTAGAAAAATGTTGAAATGCAATTATATTTTTGGACACAAAATCTATTACAAAAAAACTTAATCGACAATCGGTGCTGAAATTACTACCCATATGATGAATGGAAAATCGCCTATGAGCTCTGTACTGTTTCGAAAATGTTTTTGTACCAGTTTTTAGTACAACGTTCATTAAAAAATGTGATTTAGTGAATGAGGACGGACCATCGTTATTAATTTAACTGTGGAAACTATATGTGACGACAGATTCTCAATAACAAACATCTTCTTTTGGCAAGAAAAAAAATGACGTAAAATTTGTGCCATTTTCATCAGGGTATCATGAAATTGAAGTTAAGCTTTCGATGTCAACAATGAAGAATATTTACAACAACCAAGTGACTTTATGAACTTCCATATGATTAATATTCAATGAATTGTTCATTAGGTTATCATGACATGAAGGAAGCGTTTGACGAATATGCACAATACGTCCTCATTTTTAGGTAACTTGACATAAGTTATACAAATGTGAATATTTGTTTTTAAATATTTATAGGTTAGGTTGTCATGATATCCAGAAGATATTACAAAAATACTTTTACACGTCTCATTATTAAGTTATCGTCATAAATTCTACTAGAATTAATAAAGTGTAATGAGTACCTAATAATGGTATACATGAAATATTCAGTAAGATCAGTTTTGGTAGCCACGCGTTTCAAAAATGGAATTGGAATCAGGAAACAAGGAAAAGAGAAAGGTGACCAGAATACCCTAAATCTAATTTTTGGGACTGGGTTTGTAACTTGAGAACACCCTTACAGAATAATAGCTGTATAATGTTATTAAGTTATTATTATTGAGTATGTAACTTTTATTAAATATTTGCATTTCAATCAGAATAATAAAGATTGTTACGATTCCAATCAATAAATTCCAATTTGACTGATAAAATAGCACGCAAACTGGCAAGAAAATTTTGAACTCTGTACAAAAGGTATTTTCAAACTTTGAATATCAAAACAAATTTAATCTGTTAGTCTTCTACAATTTTAATCTCAAAAATTTTTTTTAAAAACTTTTAGAATTAAATTAATGTCTAATAATAAGCACTGCTTATATTTAATAGACGTATAAAAATCAAAATTCACTATACAATATCAAATGGAATAAAAAACCCAACAAAAATAAATTATTAATTAAAATTGAAAATAAGTAATATCGAATGTTTCGTTCCAAACATACGCATCGAATGTTTCGTTCCAAACATTCTTAACTCGTCAGAAAGGCCGTGGTACGTATGTTGTGTCTTTAACAAACATTTGACAACATGTTTAGTTTCTGGTCTTATATTTATGAAAACTAAATCTTTTTCAAAAATACACAACATAATTTTAAGAACTTTTCCAAAACTAATTTATTTCAAATATTTAATATGTTTAAATATTTAAATAGGTTACTTCAAAATTTCTCAAAAACATGCAGCACATCCTCAAAAACAATTAGAATTCAGATAGGGTAAGTTCAACTTTACATTTATAATATAAATTCAATTAAAAATAAATAAACTTGTATCTTACCAAACAATTTCTGGAAACTGTGAATGCAATTAAAACTAGGTAGGTACATCTAATATCCAAGGTAATCTATTTTCTATGCTAAACACAGAAATCACACAAAGTTTGTAAGGCATTTTATGGCCTTCATTAAACCACTGGAAACTGTATAATAAATTTCATTATTCAAAAACCTAATATAATTATATATTATATATAAAATATTAAGATGCGATTTTTTACTTGATAGAAGAATAATTACAATTCTACAATTTTAATTCATTAAGGTATTTCCGAAAAACGATTAAGTTTGAAAATAACACTATTAAAAACGCTTCAGTTTATTTATGAAGATACTAAAATTGATATATCAAAATATGTGAGGAGATCATAAGGCTAATTTTGTGATAGATTGATTAACTTAATGATTTCCAAAAAATTCACATTAGACAAAGGATTAAAAAAGGACAACACTGACAGACACACTTACTCTCACCACTATAATTTCGAAATGTAAATTGCTGGCCAAGCAGATGGATTTTTTGAGAAGGAGTTGTGGAAGATCATTACTGGAAAGAATAAGGAATCCAGAAATCATGAGGCAGATGAACATCGAAAGAGACATTATTAACGACGTAGATAAGAAACTATTGTCTTGGTTCGGACATGCAAAACGAATGGGGAAACAAGAAGGCCAAGAAAAGTGTTGGAATGGATACCTCCAGAAAAACAGAAGGGAGAAAGACCAAGACGGAGCTGGAGAGATGACGTCGAAGATGCCATGAAAGGAAGAAATGTGTTTTGACAGATCTAGTTAGAAACTGGGACGCAGAGACGGCGAGAGCCGTAAACCGTAGATAATCCGAAATATACAGTCCGTCTTGAAAGTATCCGGAAAAAACAAAGCTCAATTGTAATTACTTAGTATATATTTTTAATTCTTGATTTAGAAAATTATAACAAAATATTCATCTTATTTACTTATTTTAACTGTAAACACTTGACTAAACGTCGAGGTACACCCGCAACTAAATCACCCCCATAATTTTCGGTGATGGTAGTCCAGAACTGTAAACTGACTGAATTAAATCATTTTTATTTCGTGGCGCTGCTTGTTCCACTTCAATCTTCATTAGTCCCCATATGTTTTCAATGGGACTAAGAACTGGTGAAGCTGCTGGCCATGAAAAGGTTGTCACTTGGTGTTCTTGCTTCCAAGCTTGAGTATAGGCTGAAGTATGGCATCTTGCATCATCCTGCTAGAAACGCCACCCCTCTGGATATAAAGCATGCGCCGTTTCAAGGAGAAAATCGTTTAAAATGCCACAATACTTTTCACTTTTGATGGTACCATCAACTATATAGAGAGGCGTAGCACCACGCTGAGATATTGCTTCCCAAACCATTATTTTGGAAGGAAATTTGGAGATTTGAACAGTAACAGGTTGTTTTGATAGAATTTTTAAGTGATTACCACCAAGTTGGAAACACCTTTGCATCAGATATGAAGATAATATTAAAATTATCTTCTCAAAAACGTTGACAAAATACTATCCTTCGTTTCTTTTTTAAAGGTGTCATTACAGGGATTTTCTTTGGTTTCCTTGATATCCTTGTCTTTTAAGTAACATACGTACGGTTTTTGAACATACTTTTATAGTTCGTTCATTTCCAAATCTGTTAGCCAATTTACGAAACCCAAGGCGAGGATTGTGTCATCTCCTAAGGCCAATAAAGCGTTTAAATTGTTTCCTTTAATCTTACGCGGTCTTCCTGAAGCTGGTCTAGGCCTGATATCCATGTCATTTTTCATCCTCTCTATTGTTTCATATACAGCACTTTTTCCCAGTTCAAACAATTGCACTAATTTTTTAACGTTTCGAAAAGCTTTTTTTTCTATACAAATATCCTACCTGTTTTCTTTTTTCTAGTTGCGGCATTATTTGATAAATTCTATACCTGTTGACAATCTATAAACAATATTTCATAAATAATTTTATAATTCAACTAACTATATTTCTTATAATTTATACACTATGATTGACTAATTATTATGATTTTCCCTGGGTAAACAATGGAACAAACTTCGTGAATGAGAGAGATGAAAGCAAAAATAACAAATTCATGTCCTTATTTGTTATTTATGCATTATATAAAAAGTTGTGCCATTCAGGTTAACAACGTCCACGTGTAGTCTACTGAAATTTTAATCAGGCGTACAGGAACTGGAAAAGGTTAATGGCATGCCCCTCTCGACTCTCATCAATCTCATCATTTAGAGAAAGTTGTGGTGGTAGGGTAAGGCGTTAGCGAGAACGTATTACATAACTAGGTACCATTTCTACCAGAATACTATGAAATGAAAGAAGTAAGTTTGACCTGATAACCATCTGTTTTTTGGATGACAAGTGGGGTCGGTAGAACAGAATGAATCATGGACATCATTATCTTCAATCATCTTCATCATGTGAATGAGTGAGTGAGTGACCCGTAACCGTGATAACGCGGATAAATCAACTGATTGAAGTTCGAAGAATTTCAATGAAATGAATACTAGGGATCCATATTATTCAGCAGGTGTGGAAACATCCGAAGGCAAATGGCACGCACGCATCAATCTCACGTCGGCCATTTGCAAACTACAAATGACTGGCTGGTAAGAAGAACCGCAACGTCTTTAGGTATCGAAAGAAAGTGAAAAAGTTGTGTGAGAAGGCCTATTCGATCTGAACAGCATCTTAGATTTTTGACGCGTGAAAGGATTTGAGGAAATGAAGGAGGTTGAAATAAAAATTTCTGAGAAGTCTGCCAAGTCCTTCAAAACGGAACGTCCGCTCAATAAGTAAACTCCATGATGGCAAGCAAGATACCATGAAATGCAAGAGGTAGGTAGCACGACAAACGCAGCTGGTGCTACAGGGAGCCATTACAGATATTGGACCAGATTTGTTCGTTATGGAAGAGTTTCGTTACGAGTACATGAAATGCAATTGAAGATTATCTTGCACTAAAAAATCCAACAAGGAAATCTTCTATTCTTACGTGTGAAATTTTGTCTATTTGCGTGAGTGGAGATTGATATATTAGAATTAGTAATAAGTTCAAGCGGTTTTGATAACAGTTTTTTCTACTGAACAGTTTAGTATTCCATTGTTTCATCTGACAACACCTCCATTTTGAAGTGTTATCATTAGGTTTTCTTTCAGTATCTGTAGTTTCGCTGAAATTTAAACAACATAGTTTCTGTGTGCTCGGATAATGACGTCTCTTTTAACGAATAATTTGTTTTCGCGAGAAGTTAAACTTCATTACTTCAATATGAAGAAAAAGACTGCCGAATGTCGTCGTATTTTAGTGGATGTTTATGGTGACCATGTTCCAGTTTAATGAACGAGTCAGAAGTGGTTTGTACCATTTAAAAGTGGCAATTTTGATTTGGAAGAAGAAGCACGACCTGGAGTGCCACCAAAGTTTAAGGATGAAGAATTAAAGAGAGGCAAGGCACGATGGAGATCCATCACAAACGCAAGAAGAACAATCCAAAACATTGAGCACTGTACCTCATCATCACCTGTCAAGCCGAATAATTGGTCAACTTAGCGACAAAAAGAATTTTGACAATCTTTGTAAACAATGATCAATTTTGTATATCTATCCTGGTGGATCTGCATGCTATACAGGGTGCTTACTTTTAAAAGGGCTAAACTTCAAGGGGAGATCACACGAGTTATTTGCAACAAAAATGTCTTATAATACATAGTCGAAATGATGATTATTATTCAGTTTAACATTTCTTGATTTCACGAAATATTTCCAGTTTTTCTATGAAATCAATTGTACTTCAGTTATCCATGTACCGTTATCAAATTTGACGACATATCTGGACATGGCATTAAATTTGCTACCCGATAAGAAGTTCTGTCTGCCGAAAAATTCTTATTGCGTGGTAAGGAGATGAATATAACGATTCTGAAGTGGACAAAATCAGTCATATTTTTTCAATGGCTTTATCGATGAAAAATGATTCGTTATGGAATGTTGTCTTCTCAGACAGAATGCCTCGTTCAGTGTGCTTTCGAATGACATATCAACTTTTGTGCTAGCTGATTGTCCTCTGCCATAATATCATGGCTAAAAAGATAACTACGAAAAGTTGGAATATATCAAACTTGAATTTGCTCTATCTTGAAACTTCTTGCGACTGAATAACATAATAATAAACATTGAGTTTAAAATCTGACAGTTTCTGTCGCACATTTCGATAATGTGACATTTTTCTGGCAAATATCTTGTATGATTTCCTCTTGAAGTTTGGCCCTTTTAAAAGTAGACACTCTGTATAATCTGCTAGCAAAGTCTCGACCGGTTTTGGCAAGATTTTGTCAGCGATTTAAACACATATTCAAATCCTGATATTGAAACGGATGTTATAAGTGTAGAGGAGGTTATCAAAACAAACTTATCTGAATATCAGGGAGATTCTTGCAGACACTCGTATGTTGACTGAATTAGTCACTGACATTCTCAACGACATTTGAATGAGGGTATTATAAAACAAAGAAGGTGATGCCTCAGAAAAGGATAAGGCTTGTATGTGATTTATATATAAAGATATTAATCTAAAAGAGAGCTATCAAATCATATCGCATATCTAGGCCAATTTAATCAACAATTTCGCAAGAATCTTATGTGAGAATCAATACTTTTTTTAAGGAGAGATAGAGGGGACAACAGAAGTTGAGATTTCACTTCAATTCCAAGTAAATTGGATGAGAACATTATAGAAAGAAAAAGGTAATTCAACTTTGAAGGCTTTCTTCTAATGATTATATTTGAATTATGTACTTATATATATTGGTCAAATCAATTAGGATAGTATGAAGACGGGGAAGACAGACAGGTAAGTTTTAAACAGTGTGGAGACCCACTGAGCTGATACACTTTTAATCTCTTCTGTTTTGTTTCGGAGGAATAGAGGCTGTTGAGTTATTATGAAAGAAGTACTGTTCGAAACGAATTGAAATTAAAAATAAAAAAAACTTTTTATTTTTGGAAATCTAGAAAAAGTTTTCGATACAGTGAACTAGGAGCTTCTATTTGAATCATTAGAAAAAGCAGGCTTAGACTTGAAAGACCGTAGATTCATGCTAAACCTTTAGAAGACACAATCTGCTATAATAGACATAAACGGTCATAAAAAGAAGTAGAAATAGGACAGTGTTGTCCTTTGCCCCCGTACTTTTTCAACCTCTTTATATCGGGTGTTTTTTTTAGAGTGATAGGACTTTCTATAGGGATAACTGTGATTTGACAGAAGGTAGCAGCCATGTTGTTTTGACATTTCTGTTCAGTAAGCATTGACATATTATCATGGAAACACTCACGCCGCAATAACGTTTACAAATTGTTGGAATTTATTTTCAAAATCAGTGTTCTATTCGCCAAATTTATAGAGCACTTCGTGAAATTTATGGTTTACATAATCGTCAATCAGAGCAGCTTATTTGTCGAACTATCGATAGATTTTGGACAACATTTTGTCTACTCGATGCAACAACAACAAAACAAAGAACTGTACCTACAGAAGAAAATATCGCTGATGTAAGTCATAGTGTTAATGATGATCTAGATTTGTGTATTCGTCGACGTTCAGGTACAGGTTGGACTCTGTACATCCACTACATGGAAAATTTTGCGTAAAGATCTTGGTCTACACCCATACAAGATCCAACACGTTCAAGAATTAAAGCTACTTGACCATAATAAGCGTCTTTTGTTTGCTGATTGGGCCCTAGAACAGCTTGAAGTTGATCCACTTTTTTTATCGTAAAATTGTGTTTAGTGATGAAGCTCATTTCTGGTTGAACAGCTATGTGAACAAGCAAAATTGCCGTATATGGAGTGAAAACAATCCTCAAGAAGGTCTGCAGGTTCCATTGCATCCTGAAAAATGGACTATATGGTGTGTTTTACACGCTGGAGGCATCATCGGTCCATATTTCTTTAAAAACGATGCTGGAGCTAATGTTACATTCTGTCAAGAAAGTACCGGGAATTATCGATTTAAATCTGGCGGGGCAATGAGGCAGGTAAAAATTTTTTTCCTAGGTTGGTACCACTGTCCTTAATTACTATGCCAAGCTTGAGCGGGATCTGTCAACTAGTGTGTTTGCAACAGCTGATTAAGTCAGTCGATGTCAGAGTGCAGAGTATTGGTGTTGGGTTGGATGACTGTTCTTCAGGTCAACATCAGGTGTGCGTAAGTAATTTATTAGTGCTGGATGGACTTTGTATATTTCCAAGACCATGATTAACCAGGAGTGAGGAACAGAGTCATACGCCTTCTGATTTATTATTATTATCAACGACGTCTACCTCTCTTCGGAAAAAGATTCACCTCTAAACACATCCTCTATACAACTAGTTAAAAATTCCGATAAACGTGGTAATAAAACAAGCTACTCGACACCTTAAATTTTCGATGTTTTTCTCCTGTTTCCAAGACCATTATTCCTTCCAGATTCACTTTCAGAACGTCATATTTCATCTTATAATTAACAGAAAATGGCAATTAAACAATATTTCAAAGGAAATTCTTGATTTACGCCACAGTAATTAAACCGTTGCAGGAAGTGTCGACTTGGCGGCATAACTTGATAATTTCTACCGGGAAAAATTTATTGTGCGTGGGAAATCGGAAGGGTTCGGATTCAATAGCCGACCAATTATAGTATGTCCAATGGGGAGGTTCTTCAAGGATCGGCGGTTTCGTAATATAACTCGGTCGTTCAAATGATTTTATAGGGATCATTGATTTCGGATAACAAAGGGGTAAGTGGAAATCGGTCCAAGTTGGCTTATTTGCCACATCGACGATCTTCAGTTGTGGCGGTTACCAAAGGAACATCCGCTGATGGGATGATTTTCGACATTTTACTATTTGATAAACATCCATCAACGGAAATATATTTTTTTTGGCTATTTATTTCATGAACTAGGAATCGAATAAGAAAATTAAATTCTCACACAATATGAGCCCCAAATTTTATGTTTTCACAGGCGAATTCCTTTTCGTGCTGAAATAAATTCACCCCTGAAAATCCGTAGATATTTCAGCTAATATTGGACTGAGTGGATTTCCTATCTTAAGCCTTTAGTTATCTTCGTGAAATATTCCATTAAACAAGAAATAGTTTTGTGCAAGGCATACGTTGAGAAAATCCATTATTTCTTGTTTAATTACCGGGTTTGTGAGATTTTTGGATAGTAACATTTCCACTAATTTTATTGTTTGTTTTACAGGTTCATACAAACCAATAATTAAATGAGAAATATTCTCAAGGTATGCCTTGCACGAAACTATTTCTTGTTTAATGGAATATTTCACGAAGATAACTAAAGGCTTAAGATGGGAAATCCACTCAGTCCAATATTAGCTGAAATATTTAAGGATTTCCTTGGGAAGAAAATACAAGAACACCTTCTTTTCAAACTATTCATTTATTGGTACTGCTTTTGAAAAATGAATATCAACGATTGTGTGTGTCGAAGGCCCTGTATCTATTTCTATCGGAGATATTTTTTATGATGGAATGGACTCCATATTTTATATTCAATATTTACAAATTTATACTCAGTGAAATTGATACAGGGTGGTCCAACAAAAACTTAATAAAATTTGAATATCAAAACAGATTTAATCTGTTGTCTTCTACAATTTTAATTTCAAAAAATTCTTTGAAGAAACTTTAAGAATTAAATTAATGTCTTTATAAGCACTGCTCATATTGAATAGATGTATAAAGTCAAAATTCATCATACAATATCAAATGGAATTAAGAAAAACCAACGAATATAAATTGTCAACTGAAATTAAAATATAAATAAGCAAACATTTTTTGTTTCGTTCCAGGCATGCGTAATGAACTCTTCAGACAAACTTACGAAGCCCTGTTTGTTACAAAATGTATTGTTTTCTGATCCTACATTAATGAAAAATAACTCTTTCTCAAAAATATAAAACATAATTTGAAGAACTTCTCAAAAACTAATTTATTTGAAATATTCAATATATTTAAATAAATTACTTCAAAAAATCTCAAAACATGTAGCACATCCTCAAGAAATAATTAAAGTTACGATAAGATTTGTATGATTTTCTGTGAACATAGAACATAGAGCACCTTGGATAAAAAGGTACCTACTTTGTTGAGGATCATGCATTTCTAAAATGGCGCTTGGTAAGTCTATACATTGTTTAATTGATTTTATTATATTTTTTTATATGTAAAGTTGAACTGATCTTATCGTAACTTTAATTATTTCTTGAGGATGTGCTACATGTTTTGAGATTTTTTGAAGTAATTTATTTAAATATATTGAATATTTCAAATAAATTAGTTTTTGAGAAGTTCTTCAAATTATGTTTTATATTTTTGAGAAAGAGTTATTTTTCATTAATGTAGGATCAGAAAACAATACATTTTGTAACAAACAGGGCTTCGTAAGTTTGTCTGAAGAGTTCATTACGCATGCCTGGAACGAAACAAAAAATGTTTGCTCATTTATATTTTAATTTCAGTTGACAATTTATATTCGTTGGTTTTTCTTAATTCCATTTGATATTGTATGATGAATTTTGACTTTATACGTCTATTAAATATGAGCAGTGCTTATAAAGACATTAATTTAATTCTTAAAGTTTCTTCAAAGAATTTCTTGAAATTAAAATTGTAGAAAACAACAGAATTAATCTGTTTTAATATTCAAATTTTGTAATAACCCTTCTATCAAGTAAAAAACCATTCCTTCTTACTTTATTAAAAACTTAATACCTCGATTTTCCGACTTTAAAATGAAAATATGGAAGAAGCCCTCGAACCCATCAATTTCTGATTCGAGGGGGAACAACTTTTCCGCTTCTTACATCCCCGTAACTTCAACCCCCTAACGGGGCACAAGAGCACAACCTCTTGATTTTGAATAGGAATGAGGGATGTTGGGATAACTAATTTTGAAGATTGTATTGAGTATTATTTGATCCTGAAATTTCGCTTGAAATCATCCATCGATAATGAAATAACGGCGAAAATAGTGAAAAAGGCAATGTGGAATTTATCTCGAGAATATTAGTCGTATCCGACACATTTCAAAGGTATTTAGTAGTTATGTTGTTAAATTTTGTCCAAAAAGTATTAATTTCTTGTCCAAAAAAGTAGACGGACCATGTTTTTGATTCACCTTAGTCTATCGTAAATTTTTAAGAACGTTACAAGTGTGTTCAAGCGATTGGAAATTTGTAGTAGAATTAAAATGGTGTATTCCGTAGAAGAAAGGATAGAAATGATAGAACTATTTCTTAGAAATAACGACTATGCGCGAACGATAGAGGCTTTATTTAACAAACGACATCCTGGAACAAATGTATCCGCTACTTCCGTTGTGCAACTGATTGCCAAATTTGACGCTACTGGTTCAGTCGGAAACAAAAAGAGGGTATATGAAAGAGACGAAGCGTGGGACGTGGCTGTCTTGAGTACTAGGAAATTGTCCGATGTATCTGTTGTTTCACGCACAACAATCATGAGAATCTGGAAACAACATAAATTCTATCCGACTCCAGTACTGTGTAGTGGTCAGTTAAATGATTAACGGTAATCAAATCTCCATGTTCGATATCTGTTTTCCGGACGAGTGTTCATTTTACCTTAACTGCATCGTAAACCGGCATAACTGACGGTATTGGTCAGATGAAAATCCAAGATTATTTCGTGATTCTGATTCACTGGATGATTTTCGAACTCAGATCATTAATGAATGCCTTCATATTACACCAGAAATCTTGAGTTACGTACGTGAACGTTTTCAGCAAAACTTACATTACTGTATGGAAGTAGATGGTGCCCATTTCCAGCATTTAATAAACTAATTAGAAAAGTACTACTCTGTCAAGAAAGTACCGGGAATTTTCAATTAAAACAACATTTTTACATTTAATCGTCAAAATTTATTGGGTCGCCTTCAAAATAGGCTCCATTTGCTCCAATACATCTATGCCAACGGCACTTCCAATTATCGAAACATTTTTTATAGGCGCTTTCCGGGATGGACTTTAGCTCTCGCGCCGAATTTTGTTTTATGGCTTCAATCGACTCAAAACGGGTGCCACGAAGGGGCAATTTTAGTTTTGGGAAAAGGAAAAAGTCGCAGGGAGCCAAATCCGGCGAATACGGTGGTTGCTGAAGCACGTTTGTTGAGTTTTTGGCGAGAAAGTCAGTCACAATCGTAGCTCGGTGAGAAGGCGCGTTATCGTCATGCAAAATCCATGAGTTGTTCGCCCACAAATTTGGCCGCTTCTTACGGATACGCTCACGCAAACGTTTCATAACGCCTAGGTAATACTCCTTGTTTACCGTCTGACCCTCTGGAACGAATTCGTAGTGCACCACGCCACGGATATCGAAGAAAACAATGAGCATCACCTTCATTTTCGAGCGGCTTTGGCGTGGTTTTTTCGGTTTCGGCTCATTTTTTGCCACCCATTCCGATGATTGTTGGCTTGTTTGCATATCGTACTCGTTGACCCAGGTCTCATCACCAGTTATAATGCGTTCCATGAATGTAGAATCGGAATTACAGCGATCCAGCATGTCTGAAGCAACCTGTTCGCGATGACGTTTTTGAAGAAAATTCGGGTCTTTCGGTACGAGTCGTGCGGCCACCTTTCTCATGCCCAAAATATCAATCAAAATCGTACGTGCGGACTCGTGGGATATCTTAAGATCATGTGCTATCTCTCTCAAGCTGGTACGAAGGTTTTCCAGCACCCTTTCCTTAATTTTATCGACGTTATATTCGATCGAAGCCGTCGATGGGCGACCACTTCACGACCGTCCTTGAAGACTCTGTACCACTGATATGCACGAGTTTTCGATAGAGCATTATCACCAAAGGCCTTTTGCAACATTTTCAATGCATCGGCACACGAAAATTCATTTGCAACACAAAACTTTAAACAAATTCTTTGCTCAACGTAATCACCCATAGTAAAAATTGGCACGCACTCTGACATCGACTGACTTAATCAGCTGTTGCAAACACACTAGTTGACAGATCCCGCTCAAGCTTGGCATAGTAATTAAGGATAGTGGTACCAACCTAGGAAAAAAAATTTTTACCTGCCTCATTGCCTCGCCAGATTTAAATCGATAATTCCCGGTACTTTCTTGACAGAATGTAAGTACTCTTCCACTATTTTACCTGTCATTTCGCCATCGATTCAAATTTTGAAGCGAAATTTCAGGATCAGATAGTTGTCCATAAGATCTTCAAAATGAGGTATCGCAACACCCCTCATCCCTATTCAAAATCCAGGGGTTGTACTGACCCCCGTTAGGGGGTTGCAGTTACGGGGATGCGAAGAGCGGAAAAGTTATTCCCCCTCGAATCAGAAATTGACGGGTCTGAGCGATTTTCCACATTTTCATTTTAAAGCCGGAAAAATCGAGGAAGTTTTCGTTCGTTGCATGTTCTGATGCTGGAATCAGGTTTTGAAATTTGTGAATGTTAAAAAACTGATTCGACTAATGATTTGTAGTGCTTCTTTCGACAAAATACTAATATCATACCGATAGAAAATGTCCATAATCCGTTAAATGATTCTCGGAAGCGGAATAACGATCATGAAATTAATATTCCTACTTCATCCTTATAAAGTTCCTTTAGTCACGATTTTCAAGCTCCTTAGATCAAGACCGTGTTTCCTCACAATAACGAGGTCTTCGCGTGTAATTGTTACCTAGATAGATTATTTATTTATTGAGAGGGAACTCATTTTATCTTCCCTAAATGCAACTGAAATACTATCAGAGCTATATTGCACGAGAACTATCTAATTTCGTTGCGTGAGTAGGACTACAACGATATTTTTTAATTTGTCATCACTGTACATGTGCGTGATAAAAGAACGTGGTATCGAAAGAATAATCTTGACTTCGTATGCCTAAGGGGGCGTCTACTCGTCCACTAGAATTTTCCAATTTTTGTTTTGAACTGAGTGGAGCTCGAATAGCTATTAAACATTGCAGCGAATTTTATTCAAAGATTTGTTATTTCGGGCTTGAAGTATATTTCAATTATGCATGAAAAACGATTTATCAAGTTTAAAATTGATACAAGTTAATATTGAATTTAAATATAAAAAAAGAAAATTCCGTAACCCTTATAGAATTAATGAAATCAAAAAGAATTAATGATAATAATAACTAAGGAATATATAAAAAATCCAGACTTTATTATTTTTCATAATTTTAATATACTTCTTTTTTTTTAACATTGTAAGCCACTTCGCTATTATTCCCCTGAAACAGAGATTGTATGATTTAGTGATTATAAATTGAGGTTAAATACAATCAATATCCTTGTGAGGTCGAAAAAAATACCCGCAACATAAAGTCCCTCATCCAAAGAACGGTACACATTCCATAAGATGGAGGGCAGCAGTTTGGGTTGATCTAGCGGTTCTAAATTAATGTTCAGAACTCGAGATAAGGTTAAAATTATCGAGATAATCATATGATTCAGGATTACTCTTTCAACTACTTTAGAAAAAACACTTGGGACAGATATGGGCCGAAAGTATACTATATTATTTTCTTCTTATGTACTATTGCATGCTTATTTAAATATTTTAATATTAGCCTTCTACATATTTAATTTCAAAAAATTATATTTAATAATTATAACTTCAGGAATTAAATTAATGTCATATAAGTACCATTTATATCAAACGACATATAAAATAAACATTCATTATAAGACATCCAAATGATATAACAAAATCCAATAAATAAAAATTGTTAACCAAAATCCTATATATTAAATATTTTGCGTAGACAAAATTTTGTTTCTGCTTATCAGTCTTATGAGAACAGATATCTTTCAAAAATGTTTAACATAATCTAAAGAATTTCATCTTAAAACTATCTTACTTAGAATATTCAATATTATTCAATATCTAACTAAGTTACTTTCTGTAAAATCTCAAGATATGTAAAAACATTAATCAAAAACAAGTTTTAAGAGAGACTTCGCTTCGTCAGTACTCAATTAATACATATTCAATAAAATATAACATCAATCAACAACAAATATTTACTCACCTTTCAACAATTCAGAAAGCTTCTGGTAAATGAATACTGAAAAGTTTAAATGGAGTGTTACAGAGGCCGTTAAACCACATAATCATTTATTTGAGTTAACATTACACTCCATTTAAATTTTTTAGTATTCATTTACCAGAAGCTTTCTGAATTGTTAAAAGGTGAGTAAATATTTGTTGTTGATTAATGTTATATTTTATTGAATATGAATTAGTTGAGTACTGATGAAGCAAAGTCTCCCTTCAAACTTGTTTTTTAAAAATGTTTTACATATCTTGAGATTTTATAGAAAGTAACTTAGTTAGATATCCAATAATATTGAATATTCTAAGTAAGATAGTTTTATGATGAAATTCTTAAGATTATGTTAAACATTTTTGAAAGATATCTGTTTTCATAAGATTGATAAGAAGAAACAAAATTTTGTCTAATCAAAATATTTAATTTATAGGATTTTGGTTAACAATTTTTATTTACTGGATTTTGTTATATCATTTGGATGTCTTATAATGAATGTTTATTTTATATGTTGTTTGATATAAGTGGTACTTATATGACATTAATTTAATTTAATTCCTGAAGTTATAATTATTAAATATAATTTTTTGAAATTAAATATGTAGAAGGCTAATATTAAAATGTTTGAATAATGTTTTATACCTTCTATCAAGTATTAACCTGTATTTATTTTGTACTATTGCCTACTTCAAAGAGGTAGGAAATGTACCAGAAGAAACTGAAAAGTTCAACAAAAATGCGAGATGTTCCTCAGTAAATACAGGAATTTCTTTCAGAATTCTAACAAAAACCCAGAATCCTTACCAGAGCTTTTCTTATTTAAAAAAAATTTCTTTACATTACATATAATAATAACATAGATTATTCTTTGTAGCTACACCTAAAGATTGAAACAAAAATCAGGTAGGCGTATGCCTATACCTGACTCAAAAATTAAACAAGAAATTATAGCCAGTAAAATTTCCTGAAATATAAGTCAACAAATTATTAAAATAAACAGAAAAAAACTATATACTATTTGCTTCTATGAAAGGCGATTATTGAAAACTACTTCATCTATATACAGGTATGGAAAAGACAGTCGGAAACATAGGAAACTCAGTGTTAATCAAGAATGCAGTGGAAGAATCAAAACCTTAGGGCGATACGATGACGAACAAATGACTGTTCTCTCTCAATGGTAGTGGAGAGTGAAAGCAGACTGCACAGCCTTTCGATCGTAGCATCAACACTGCGCACTGCCATTGAAAGAGAACAATCATTTATTCGTCATCGCATCTCGCTGAGATTTTGATTCTTCCACTGCTCCACTGCATTCTTGATTAACACTGAATTTCCTATGTTTCCGACTGTCTTTTCCATACCTGTATAGCTAGGTGAATGGGGATTATGTAAGAAATTGGGGATTCATTATCGAATTGAAATATTTCCTTCCTCTTTAAATCACCCAATTTCTCAACCTATTTCTTAGACTGAGACCACCATTTTTCTGATCATTCGGAACTACAGTACATATTCGCGGGGCCAAGTAGCAGAGGCACCTTTGGCCTATACGATTAGCCGCTCTAGACGTAACTTATTGGTTCTTCACCTCATTTCTCGTTTCATATTCTAACTCTGTTATTTTGATCTAGTTACTTGGAGTATGGACCGTGGTAATGTCTATAGAACAAGCACAAGCTGGCACCTCCTTCTTTGTTCCAACAACTGAAAACTGGGTGTTATAGTTGGGCAGACAACCATTGGTACTGCTCGGGTAGAATCTAAAAGCTATAAGGAACGCTCGGGTGCTGAGCTCCGAACATGAGAGCAGTATTCGGGTCCTAGTCTGATCTGGGCTTTATACAGTAGAAGAACCTGATCTGTAGAGAAATATTTCCTATCCTCAAACAAATATCCCAGCTTATTTGCAGTAAACTTGGCAATGTCAGTCACATATTCCCCTCCGACCAAAGAGTTGACAGTCACGCCAAGAAGATGCATGGAATCACTTGACTGAAGCAATCATTTAGTGACGAACTGAGTTTTTTGAAAAAAAGTGTTTGTTTCTGTCTTCGAAGCATTGAATTGCACTAGATACCGTTGACCTACTCGTTTATCTTTTTGAGATTTTCATTCAGGGTATCGATTTGCTGGTACCGACTCAGTGGTGCTCAAAGGTGAAACTGGTGAAAGAAGACATCAACGTGCAATCATCCGCGAAGCTCACAATGTAGTTCGTACTAAGGAGATCGTTTATGTGGATCAGAAATAAGGTGGGCAACAAAATTGGGGCTTGGGAATTGTGATTAACTACAGTATATGTAATTTCCATCTAGTCTTACTATATCACTGTACTCTTGAAGGAATTCAGGATGCATGAGTTCCAAAGTTCGCTCACTGAAATCCGCTGTTTAGCCTGCTATGGCAATTTTTACATATCTTTAGTGGAAGCTCGTTTCCGACTGCTTTAGCAGCCGCCATGATTCATTTGATGAAGGAATATTCCTCATCTGTCTATATTTGGAGCAAGTCTAGACTTTGCCGTCTCACATTTTAACCTCCAATCTATTTTGTCATAACGAATCTAAACTCTGAGACGAAGTCGTTTACTCAGAAGGTCGCGAAAACAAGAATCGAACAAACTCTGTAGGGGGGAAATCAGCGACTCCCGTTAGACACTTTACGAAGATAAATGAATGAAATAGGGGCATGTTTACCAAAGTGAATAAATGACATCACGCATAGATACCGCGAGAATTTGAATAACAAAAATGTAAATTTCATTGGTTCATTAGTCCGTATTCGCCCCGAAACATCTATGCAAATTAGAACGTCTACTCTGCTCATCGAAAACTGGCTTTCTGGGCGCATTAATTCGGCAGAAAAATATGTCGCCATCCCAGTGTCGGCGCTCATTGGGGTGTGATGCAGATAACAATTTGAGTTATTTACGACGGGGCTGACCCCCGAATTTGAAATTTCGGGATTCAGAGATGAAGATATTCATCAGGCCGAATCAAGTTTTCATCTTGTGGGATTGCATTATTCTTGGAACTTTCACTGGTTTGGAGGCGAATGGCAATAACGTTATTAATCATAAAGGGATGTATTTTCGGTGGTAATATCTTTTCTGTGATCAGAGGTGACATGCAATAGCCGTGAACTATTTTCAATGTAAAGAGTTTTCCATTTAGAGGTTTTATTTTGATATTGAGAAAAAACGAGTATGATATTGATTTCTCGCAAATCACTCGCATATCAACATTTTTAAATTAATGAAGTGAATAAAAACAACTTGGCTTAAGTTTCACGGTTAATTTGATGTCTGTTGACATATATCTTTCGGGTATCTAGCCCATTTTCAAAACTGAAGAGAACAAAACTTGAAATCCTATCTATAATGGTGGGGTAGATCACAGGTACAATTTTGAAGAGTCCTAATCTTTTACAGATAAGAGCAATGGTAAATTGAGGTTGTTCATTTGAAATTGGTAGCTTCTTACATTGTGTTAAACAAATTTCCAAACTTTCTAAAAGGTCCATTCTTCTGCTTTTATTACTGAAGAGATCCACATATTTTTATAAAGGAAGATTAGGCGGGAAGGACCACCTAGGGAATTTTATGCCTACTTGTCACTGTCAATGCTAGGGGTAAGAGTCTATGGTCGCTTCATAGACTTACGCGCGCGTCTGAAAATGTAAACAGAACCCTGGGATGATCCTTTTTTGTTCTCCAGAAGATTGGTGGTAATCATTGTAGACTGAACGCCGGTTTCAGAGAGTCCAGTTTTCCTTTGTTAGAAATAGAACGCCATTGTACATTGTTCATTAAAAGTGAGGGTTAGACACAAAGGGAAGTCGACTGAGCTGCCCTAACATGTAAAGTGATTGTATTGTATTGAATTACCTGAGGTCAACGTGAGTGTTATTTGTATCATGTATTCTTTATCCATTGGTGGATTTTACTATATTGATGCTCCAGCTAAGGATGACCTGTTTGCTTCAATCTGAATTGACCATTTAACATATTTCTTACATGTAAACATCTTTAGCTTCATTTCATTTATTGGGATCATTGCATTATTGGGGTGGTTAACAATGGTACTTTGTTTGAGAATTTAGAGTGCTCAGTGTGAATGAAATGTGGACCCACAATTAGATTCTGAAACAACAACCCTATGTCTTTCAGAAATAGCCGCAACAAGGCTTTCCTGAACAACTATTATTAGATATAAATATTATAATGAATAGGTAGTTAAATAAAGACACCACAACCTCTGTATCTTCTGAATGTCGCAACAAGACATTCCTGAACAACGATATTATACGCCTAGATTATAATAAGCTAATTAGATAGTAGGTGTGTGAATGGGGAATTCCTGACTAAAGGGTTATTGTTAAACTACCTCGAAGATCTTTGTTACATGTTCCTATTGCCAGGTTATTTGTGTGTCCACTCAATTGATTGCTGTATTTACCTTTACATGCACACTAATTATGTTTTAGGGCATAAGAATGGTTGTCGATCTCTGGAACCTTGATTTTACGAACAAGGGGAAGGACATGGTTGAAGAATGTATGGGAGCTGAAGATAGGTCAATGTTTTTTTTATCCCTGACTCTTTTTTTATCCTAAAGTATAACCTCGCTCTCATACACCGAGTCAGATGCGGGACCCTGTCATCCGCAAGCAAATATTGTTTTTACTTATCCTTGCATTCTGAACTTCCCGTCACTGTTTCCTCGTTCTCGTTCAAGTGTAACTTGGGTTATCTACACAACGTAACGTCCTATTCTCCCGCCACTAGATGATCACGATAAAAAGCTTAGCGTTCCTTAGAGTACTCCGTAAAATCCCAGATATCTTAGAGTACTCTGTAAAATCCCGGATATATTAGAGAACTCTTAAAAGGTTGGGATAGCTCATTACCTACGTGTAAAATCTCAGTTCTACTGAAATCTATGAAATAGTTGTTATTTGTACAATGTTCCGAAAAACCAGATGTTATTTTATTATGTAATATACTTTTTTCATAAATATTTGATAGATTCGGTCTTTACTTGGTGGAAACTCATTTTAATTAAAAAAATTTATATGAGACAGTAATTTATTTCCACAAAAATGTTTGTACTACTACAACAATTGTTTCACCACGATGTGGCTTCTTCAGGTATTACATTGTACTGTCTATTAGACAGTATGAAATGGATGATAAAGTCCTAGTGACTAAAGCAGAGACTTCCTTTCCTTATTTTTTCTGCTTTATTTCTTGCAAACAATGCCATTATGTTGTCCCACAACTATTCCCAGTCTTCAACAAAGCTTGGAATCGTACAGGGTAGTTGTGGCTCTAGAGAGAGAAAGGAGTCATGCTGTCCTGCGACCGATTAGAGTTTTGAAATCCATACTTGTCCATATGTAGACATATGAACTATAAAACTTGATAAAAGAAACCATCTTCGAATAATTCTTCAAGATAAATTAATCGTTTATCAGTTGCGTTCAACATTGTTCATTGAGAAGCTTGTTTTCCACTCTCTGAAAGAAACAATTTCATAAAATGAGTTTATCAATTGAAGATTGTGCGAGAATAGGGGCACTTATTGAAAATGGGCTGACCCAGAGATCTGTTACTAGAAGAATGAATGTTACCCTATCTATAGTCCAAAGACTATTTACAAGACATCAGGAGATAGGCAGGCTGACCAGAAGACCTGGATTTGGAAGAAGTCGATGCATCTCGTTGAGATAACAAATTCATGATTTCCACAAACCTTCGAAATCGCTATCTTACTGCTGTTGAAATTCGAAATCGATTGATGGAGGTACGTCAGGTAAACGAAGCGAATCGCCCGTGAGACGACGTCTTTCAGAATCGAATTTACAACCATACAGACCTGCGACAAGTCCAGAACTTCTCAGAGAGCATCGATTTGCGCGTCTTCAATTTTCACGAGATCACATAAACCGGTTAGAAGCTCAGTGAGACCACGTAAATTCTACCAGGTTTTAGTATTGGCATACGAGCATAGCTCTTCCACCAAGTGACTTAGCAGTCTCCACAGTCCACCCCAAGAGGTAGAAAGTGTGTTAAGGATAACGCCATATCATCGCGCGAAGCGAGAACCCTTCCGAAGAGATGAACCTACAAGCTTCCAGTTTGGGCCCCGACCTGAAAGCTAGAACCGTCTGACTGGTAGCAGCGAATCACTATTCAACCTCTACTGGCTCTGCAGGTCAGTACCCGAGTTGGTTTGTGACGCAACTCACCCGCCGGAAGGAATTCTTATCCAAGCATCCGAACGCAGTCCCATGAACTAAGATTATCTCAAAATTGATGACTTCTATCCATCCTGGTACGAGCACCGTCTAATGCCCTGTACGTACTGGCCCACCGAACCCATGTGAAGTCATTTGATTGATCCTGGCTTCAAGCACTAACGGCTAAGCTATTTCGTCGAGATCCACAAACCCTAAAAAGTTACGCATTGATCCGGCGCCAGGACAAGCCGGTCGAACCGTCAAGTCCCGTTAAACCCCGAGTCAATTCATGAGAATATCCCGAACATGGGGATCTGCGAATAGATATATGAAATAGTCAAGCATGCGGACTTTCAACCACTGCTCCCTCGAGTCCAACACTAATGGGGTGGCCAGGTGGTAACACCTGAGGGCAAACCACCCCCCCGAGGTAAAGCAGTATGCTACATAATGCACTCGGCCATTACACAGAATCCGGAGATTTATACTGCGATAAGGTGGAGTTTTAAGGGAGAAGCCCTGTGCTGCGACAGACTCCCTGTCAACCGGCTCAGCCCTCCATTTCACCAAAACAGTAAAACTAGAGCCCCATTCGGAGATCTTCCACTATACAGGTCCAGTGACTGGCGCGAAAGACTTAACCCTCCATTTCGCCGGGACGAAACCCCCATCACGACAAGATCTAATGCCTCGGGGGCGGCTCAGTGGGACCAGGTACTTTTCTCTGATGAATCCAGATTCAGCATTCGAGGAGCTGATGGTCGTAGACGCGTTTACAGACGTCCAGGAGAAAGAAACGCCGATGTCTGTATAGAGGAGCGAGTTCCATTCGGTGGAGGATCTGTTAAGGTCTGGGGAGGTGTGTCTTTAGAAGGCCGCGCAAAGTTGGTTTTTATAAATGGATCTTTAACAGCAGTAAGGTACATAGAGGAAATTCTTATGGGCCATGTTGTACTTTTATACCATTTCTGGGAGAGTAGGAAATTTTTATGCATAACAATGCACGCCCACAAACTGCTCGAATAGTGACAGCGTACTTGAATGAGGTTGGAATTTCAATGTTAAACTGGCCAGCACGAAGTTCTGACTTGAATCCCATCGAATATCTATGGGACCAACTGGAAAGGCGAGTCAGAACTATTGTTCCATCGCCCAATAATTTACAAGAGCTCCCTAAAGCCCTTCATCATGAATGGGAGAATATTCCACAAGAAAATATTCGAAGGCTCATCACGAGCATGCGATACTTTTTTCAATTTCGAAGTTTTTGATATTTTCAAAAAAAGCTCATTATTTTCATACAAATCGAATAAAAAGTTAAATTTTTCTTTGGGTAATTCCCTTTTCCCTACCATTTCGGAAATTTCATGATTCTCGGAAAAAATTTAACTAAGAAAGGTATTTGATCAGTAATGATCAAGTGACCCGTTTTTTTATGCTCGCCAGTGTATTGAAAATTCTACAAAATCTCTTTCAAGACACAGGGAAGTTCGAAAATTGCGAATTTTTCAGTGATTCGCAGGTAATGCAGTAAAAGAAAACTGAACAGTCTTTTCCTGAGACAAATTCGATCGAAGCAGAAACCTTTTACTCACAACAATATAAATACAAGGACTCTTGTTTTAATGTGATGGCATTCTGTATTTTCGCAGAGACTGTTCCTTCGTGCACGTATCTCTTCCAACAGAGATTCGACACTCGACTCGAGATAACCTTAAGAGTAGTAGACGGGGTAATCAAGGAAATAACAGTTTCCATTAGACGTCTTAGAATCGGGAAACTCAGGCGTAAATCTTAATTGGAAAAGGGGGTAGGTTCAGAAAGTGTGGACGTTGACTTTATGTTGGAGACGATTAAGCAACAAGAATTATAACAGTGAAACACTTTCGCTGCGATTAAAGTTGCCCCGTCAGATGGGAAATATCGAAGTTTCGTATTTCTCTGTATTTCGGTGCTGAAATTCGCCATCATATTCGTTTGGAGAAATGAGGGTTTCTCCTAATAATTTGAGGATATTTTTAAGAAAAAAATATTCGAATTCACTCCTTGCCGATTTATTTGATGTGACAGCTGACAGCAATGTGACAGTGGACTAGTGTTTCCTAACCTTTTTTATGCCATGCCCTACCTTATTCTTTCTAAAATTCTTAGGTTCCCCCCCTTCCCCCCTATTTAACATACATAATTTAATTTAATATTTTTCCAATTCGGTTAGCTTCAGTTTCAAGTCTCCACGTTGTGTTATATCCAGCCGATTTTTTTGCCAGTATATCATTTACAGCACTAAATCCACATTCAGCTAAAAATGAAGATGAAAACGGTAGCAATAGTTTTCTTGCATATTTGGTTGAATTTGGGTATTTGATTTCTGTTTCCTCACAAGGCCATGTCATCGCTCCTGTTATATTTATTACAGATTTAACAGACTTCTTCTCATTTTGCAATTCTGCGAGTTCTTGATACTGCATATTTGATAACGTGAATTCTACCGGTTAGGTTACTGGCATGTGAGCATGGCTCTTTCACCAAAAAAAAGGTGCCCAGCGGCACGTTTATTTCAAAAATTAAATGTGAAATACATGAATGGCACCATATTGGGTGCCTGATTTTTGAGTACAGTGTAGTTGCAGAAAATTCAAATATAGTGTTCCGTCTCATTAGAGACGGCCCTGTCGTTCAAAATTAGTTTGTCATTCGATACTTATGTCTTTTACGTTGATATGCGATCTAGCAGTTTTGAGATTATTTCAAACTGTTTATTTTTACTCGACACGTCAGATTATTGGTTTTCTAATTATTATATATGGCCTTAGAAAACATGGAAAGTCAATTAGAGATTTATACCTGTTAACTTCACATGACGCAGCATTCGAAATTATAAACTTGCTCTATCCTTCTTTACTTGCATTAATTTCATAATTTTCCTGTAATCAACAAGAAGATTTGGTTTGGAGTTCACCTCCAAATGGACCTTCCAATCAATTACGTTGATTTCCCTCTTTTTGTTGCAAGGGGTGCATCGAGCACCTCTAACGTTCAGTCTTTGAAAAGACTGTAAAAGCATTATTATTCCTAATAGTCAAAGTATTCGCATGTAGCCCTTGCTACATCATGCATTATTATTATTCGAGTAATAGTCAAAGTTGTCGCATGTAGCCGTAGCTATATTATGCACTATCATTCGGGTAGTCAAAACATAGCTTGTGACATTTCGGTCTAAGCTATCGCGATTATAATTGGTAATATAGTAATCCAGTCGATTGCCAAAATATTGGCAAATTCATTACAATGTTTTATGTGTAATAATCATTCCTTTAACTCGGTTTATAAACAGTTAACCAAGAATTATAGTTCGCTGTTGTCATAGTACAATACGAGTGGTTTACTTTAATTCCTTAACATTTCATTGGTTTATCTTATTGGATAAACAAAGCTAGTTAATCATCGAGATAACTACATGCAAGTGCCCTTGAAGTAAAACTATTCGCCTATACATCAAAAATATAGTCCACTTTAAACCTTTCGAAATTAATCATCGAGATTAATTAAATTGCAATTGGCTTTTATTTCAAAATACTGAAATAATAGGCAAATTACTGCGGTAAACTAACCGTGGTACGAAACATATAGAAAAGAAGAAGAAAAGAAAAAAGAAATGTAAAATGTAGACTGTGATGCATAGCGCAGTATGCCATAGTTTATAAAGTGAGACAAAATTAGGCAAATTAAAAATTGGTTTGACTTCCACTTGGGAAGTGTGATTGTTCTGATTCCTGCTAGCGTCTCTGAGATCACTTTGCGTCACTTTAACCGATACGACACTTCACTATCGCGATGCTCGTCACAACACCTCACAAATTACACTTTGGTTGAGTCCTTATATTTGCCGCTGCAGGTTCTGTCTCGAGTAGGGTTGGGTTAGTTTTCTTGCTTTCCTGGAGGATGTTGGTTCCCCCGGGATTTTCTGGAGTTATGGCCAGGTGGTTCACAAGTGAAAGGGGGGTCCCGGTTTTTTCCTGGTTTCTATCTCTGAGTTGGTTAACCACACTGGCAGACAAGAAATGAGTACCTGGACTCATGGGTTCTGGATTGAGGGCAGAGGATAGAATGTCCTTCTGGCTTGATGAGCAGGAGGATTAAGAATTTGCACGCTTTGAATATGGAATGGTTAGAAAAGTTGTTGATGCATAGTTCTCCAGAGAAGGGGGCCGCTTATTCCTACTTCCGCTAAAATTCTTCTTACACTTATATCGGGATTTTTAGTCGCAATATTTAAAACTTGCTGTTCAACTTCTGGAGTTCTTACAGATATTGAACGTCCAGTATCACGAGCGTTTTTTTTTAAGGAACCAGTTTCCCTCAGTCGTCTAAAAACTTGATTGAACATCACATGAGAAGGAAGTTGACGATAAGGATAAGCCTCTGCATAAAGTGCTTCAGGACCACTTCCATTGGCACGGCCATAAATGAAAACCATATCACTCATTTCAATATTAGAATTAGACATTCCAAATTCAGGAATAATAACTTTTTCTTTACAACAAATTGAAAGAAATTAAACAACTCGAATCGGATGCAAAATACTCAATTAAAGTACCTAAATTTTATATGAAAACCAAATGTTAGATGCTAGCTGTGATTTTTTCTTAATAAATCGACTGAAAAACATTTTAATTGTAAGTTCAGTAAATAAGACATCTGAAAGATGAAAATAAATCGAATATCGTATTTGGTTGCGCTGGTAGTTAATTTGAAAACCGAAAATCGCTCATATCTCCAAAACATTTGCGAACCCATGTTTATATGAAATCTTTTACTTATTTTGAGGTCTATACTCAGCTCCCAAAATACTGAAACTTCGTTTTTTAACACCTTGATATTGTTTCATTAACCTTATTGTTACAAGATATCCTGTATTCTAGCACTCAAGCTCCTGACATCTCATCAGTGCTTTTATATAATTATTCCGTTTTCCATTAGGGAATAAATCCAATTTCTGATGCAAGTAAATATCATGTAGCCGTTATAATTAGCTGCGTCAACATGTGGGTAGATAAAATGCACATTTCCTAAACGAACATACGAAATCCTTTTAACTCAACTCCTATTTGTACGCAACTAACAATTTTATCGAATGGCGGTTAACAAGGTACTTGAATGCGTAGGTTGTCAAAGTTAGCTACACAGCTCCATGATGGATAGTAATATCATAAGTCTGTACGCTCATATATGAATTGTTTCATCCTTGACCTTCCATTCGTTATTGTACCAATTATATCGGGTATTTTTTTTAGAATGATAGAACTTTAAATTGGAATAAAACATATTTAAATTAATATTGAAGACAATTTTTTTTCATTTGAAAGATAATTTTATGACATTTATGTTTTGGAAATAATTTCCGGCATATGTCCACCACGACTAGCTCTGAGAAACCGCATTCGACCAGACCAATTTTGGACCACTTTTTCGAGTAATTCAAACCTTATTTCATCAATAAGTTGGATTAAGTTGGATTCCAAACCGTCTATTGTTTCTGGTTTATCAGCATAAACCAATGACTAGCCATAACCCCAAAGAAAATAATCCAGTGGAGTTATGTCGCATGATCTTGGAAGCCAATTTCTCGAAATAATGTTATCGCCAAATCTTTCTTTCAATAAATCAATTGCTACGGTAGCAGCATGAGGTGTAGCATCATCTTGTTGGAACCAAAACACTTCTGGGTCGATACCATTCAAATTTTAAGACAAATAATCATTGATCATCGATCTGTAACGAGCACCATTCACTGTAACATTAGCTCCAGCATCATTTTTAAAGAAATATGGACCGATTATGCCTCCATCGTGTAAAGCACACCATACAGTTCATTTTTCAGGATGCAATGGAACCTGCAGAACTTTTTGAGGATTGTTTTCACTCCATATACGGCAATTTTGCTTGTTCACATAGCCGTTCAACCAGAAATGAGCTTCATCACTAAACAAAATTTTACGATAAAAAAGTGGATCAACTTCAAGCAGTTCTAGGGTCCAATCAGCAAACAAACGACGCTTATTATGGTCAACTGGTTTTAGTTCTTGAACCAGTTGGATCTTGTATGGGTGTAGACCAAGATCTTTACGCAAAATTTTCCATGTGGTGGATGACAGAGTCCAACTTGTTGTGAATGTCGATGAATAGACAAATCTTCATTATTACCGCTATGACTTACAGCAGCGATATTTTCTTCTGTACGTACAGTTTGTCTTGTTGTTATTGCATCGAGTAGAAAAAATGTTGTTCGAAATCTATCGATAGTTCAACGAATAAGCTTTCCATGATAATTTGTCAATGCTTACTGAAAAGAAATGTCAAAACAACATGGCTTCTACCTTCTGTCAAATCACAGATACCCTATCGAAAGTTTTATCACTCTAAAAAAAAAACCCGATAGTTTGTGAATTCTGTTTTGACTATGTTCTTATGATAATTTTTTACACTAATTTATTTTTTTTCAGATTAAAATCCTTCTCGTACATATTTATCCGATTTTGATAATTGTTTACATATCTAACTATGTAACGTTAAAAAACGCTCCACTGTTGATTCGAATTTCAATCGCTACAAAACGCTCGAATAATGTGATTAAACTAAGACCATTAAGAAGTTTGGAATTTCCGCAATGAAAGTCGACGATGTTATCGCATGCGCTGTAGAGTTGCATTGTTTTCAAGAAGCGTAGAATTCACCAAATTTCTTTCTTTCGTACTGTGAGGTTGCACGAAGACACACATTGTGGTACTTTCATCGAATTAACGTACCTAATCCATGAAAATCATGGAATATTGAATTTTTATTGTTTGTTATAAGAAGTGTAATCAGAAGGCGTCTTCGTACCAGAGATCTTAGTACCGGATGATCTTAGTAACAGATGATATTAGTACCGGTCGATCTTAGTACCGGATGATCTTAGAACTGAACAATCTTGCTGGAGTGCTTTTTTGGTTGGATTATCTTAATAATAATATACCAGACAATCTTCCTTGTGTCGGATTTAGAGTATCTTATTACCGAACCATCTTTGTTCCGAACGCTCTACTGGTTATTTGGAACAATTTGAAATGAAGACCTACTGATTATATGCAGAATAGGAACTATTCTTGAAGAAATCACTATCATTCCGAGACCTTGAAAAACAATATTATAACCTCTAAGATGAGTCCTCATGTAAATCTCTGACCTCAAGCTAACTGTATAACAGTATTATATTGTAAATAAGAGTCACTATTTTAATTGTACAGTTGAAATAAATAGATAAGAGATAAGAGTTTGTATTTTCACTATCAGATTAACAATTTGGGATTCATTCAGGAAAGACAAGTTTAATTTATTTCTTCATTGGCGCACCATGAGGCCTTTTACGAAGTAGGATGTTCCATGTACGGACGCATAAAATCGTAAACGCACGCTAGAGCATTTTAGTTTCACTTTCTTTTTATCATAGCCTACGCTGTGTTGAGTTAGCGATTTTGGTTTCAACTACACGAAAAACAAGTGATAAAATTCATTAGAGGTGGATGCAGTTTCATTGAATGATAAAAGAGCATTCAGTTGTACCAGGTGTTTTTTCTTAGAGTGATAGAACTTTCGATAGAGATAACTGTGATTTGACAGAAGGTAGAAGCCATGTTATTTTGACATTTCTGTTCAGTAAGCATTGACAAATTATCATGGAAAGACTCACGCCGCAACTACGTTTACAAATTATTAAAATTTATTTTCAAAATCAGTGTTCTATTCGCAAAACTTAAAGGACACTTCGTGAAATTTATGGTTTCATAATCGTCCATCAGAGCAGCTTATTCGTCGAACTATCGATAGATTTCGGACAACATTTTCTCTACTCCATGTAACAACAAGACAAAGAACTGTACGTACAGAAGAAAATATCGCTGCTCTAAATCATATTGTTAATGATGATCCAGATTTGTCTATTCGTCGACGTTCACAACAAGTTGGACTCTGTCCACCACATGAAAACCTTTCATTGAACCGATTTTGCCCATTAACGAACTTATCTGAGATATTCACATCCCAAACCTTTCCTGAAAGTTTCAAGGCACTAGAAATTTTGCGTGTTTACAGACGGTTGGTCGGACAGAAATGAAATGCTGAAATGGTAGCACGCTGTTCCCAGGAACACTCCAGCAAAAATTATAGAGAGCAAAGTTATTTTCTTATTCCATTTACAATTTAAACAGTCAATAATGAAGTCTCGCGAAGACTTTGCAAAGTTTTTTGATTTCATCCCATTAGTTTCAACAAAAGCAGCCCCGACACAGCAGATGCAAATAGTCAGATAATATTTAATTCTTTTTCCTCCACTCGCGTATGAAAAAGATAAATAGATGCGCTGTGATTTATTTTCACCAGTTTATCCTTTTCAGTAGCAGTAAGCAAATTATTTATCGCCCTAGACCGATAAAAAATACCCCACTAGTCAGCTCGGGGAACAGAGAAGTGTCGAAAGGTTGCTTGCTGTCAGCACTTCAAGCATTTTTATCTCCTTGTTTTCAAATATATACTTTTATCAACAAACTCTCTGTGCACTCAGTGGAGCGCTCAGGATCCGCGCATTTAATTCCAGGGAATGATATATCTCCCCTAAAAGTCACAGACAATTCAACACACATCTATCATGATAGGAGAGGAAGGGAGGACTCATTAATTCCGAAAAAGCTCACACATAAAACCGAAAAAAGGATCGGCGCGAAGTGTCAGGAAGTTCTGCATGAAAGAACAACCTGGGACCCTGAGTTTGTACTTGTCCTTTCGATGACTAGTCTGGCCGATCAGAAAATTGACGATGTTCATGTAAAAACTAGGTCGCTTGTTTTTCCCGGATAGTTTCTTCCTTACTTTAAATATAAACTCTAAAGAAATTGAATCAATCCAAAGATTTTTGCGTCTTTAGTCTTCGACAAACCTATTGAATTTATAAAATATAAATGACCTAACATTTATATTTATATAGTTCGATTTCTTCGAAAATGAATAAAAACTAACTGCAGGTAAAGAATCCCACCCAGCTCCATTTTCTGTTACAATGATGTCACTTTTCGGACACAGCCTGACCTAAACTTAACTAACAAAAAATCTGTAATTTTTCGGAAAATCTTAACCCAACAATACCGGGTTGAATGTCTTCAACGCTCAGTCAGTTGAAATTCGTATTTCTAAGGCATTAACCAAAAAGGCTTTGCCGCAGTAAGTCGAAAACTCGTATCTATCTGGCATCAAAACTCTCGACGTCGCCCCAGACAGTTGAAGAAGTACTCCTCGCAATAACAAAAAACGGTGTTTTATGCCTTTCAAGAAAGAACTCAACTCGCACTCATTTGTTGATTCTCAAATTCAATCTCAATGAACAACGCATTATAACTGGTGATGAGACCTGGGTCTACGAGTACGATATGCAAACAAGCCAGCAATCATCGGAATGGGTGGCAAAAAATGAGCCGAAACCGAAAAAACCACGCCAAAGCCGCTCGAAAATTAAGGTGATATGCTCATTGTTTTCTTCGATATCCGTGGCGTGGTGCACTACGAATTCGTTCCAGAGGGTCAGACGGTAAACAAGGAGTATTACCTAGGCGTTATGAAACGTTTGCCTGAGCGTATCCGTAAGAAGCGGCCAAATTTGTGGGCGAACAACTCATGGATTTTGCATGACGATAACGCGCCTTCTCACCGAGCTACGATTGTGACTGACTTTCTCGCCAAAAACTCAACAAACGTGCTTCAGCAACCACCGTATTCGCCGGATTTGGCTCCCTGCGACTTTTTCCTCTTCCCAAAACTAAAATTGCCCCTTCGTGGCACCCGTTTTGAGTCGATTGAAGCCATAAAACAAAATTCGGCGCGATCCCGGAAAGCGCCTATAAAAAATGTTTCGATAATTGGAAGTGCCGTTGGCATAGATGTATTGGAGCAAATGGAGCCTATTTTGAAGGCGACCAAATAAATTTTGACGATCAAATGTAAAAATGTTGTTTTAATTGAAAATTCCCGGTACTTTCTTGACAGAGTAGTATATCTGGAAACGGCATTAAATTTGCTACAAGATAAGAATTTCTGTATGCTACAAAATTCTTATTGCGGGCGTAGTAAGGAGATGAATATCACGATTCTGAAGTGTTGTTGTATGACATTTTCTGTTGCAAATATCTTGTATGATCTCCCTTTGAAGTTTGGCCCTTTTAAAAGTATAAGTATAAGGAAAAAACATCAATGAAATATTTCAAAAACTCCAATAGGTTCCCAAGATCGGCATTGATATTCAACAAGCGTTATCGAATATGTTTTCAATAATTACTAGGATTTAGGGATAAAAATAGCGTTAGAAAACGCCATTGTAATTCAAAGCTTGTCCTCCATTCGAAACTCGGAAACTTTTCGAGGCCGATATGACGAGACGAGACATCAGTTATTGCTTGTTATCGAAGGTTAAGGATGAATTTCAAAATGTTCCTGTCAATAGGTTGTATGTTATAACGATTCGAGTGTTTTCAGATATTCCGACGAAATATGAATAACTTGTTGAGCTCTTATTATGAGAACACAAAAGATGATTTCGCTACCCACTCAGGAAAATATTGGAGATATTGAAATTGTCGTGAATAGAGATTTATTTAGGGGGCATAATATGCAGACTGAATCGTCTTATTCGTGATCTGGATTTCACAAACCTGATTCCACATATATCAAAACCATATCAATTTGGTTTTAAAAACAGAACATCCACCATTCATCCACTTGTTATCTTGACTTCTAATATTCAAACCAAAAAGAAACATGGTAATAGTTCAGCCGCTCTATTTATGGACATACAAAAAGCCTTCGGCAGTATTTGGTATGCAGGTCTTATATACAAGCTGTTCCAATTACAATGCCCAATCTACCTATTAAAGCTGATAGATGATTTTTATCAAAAAGAACCATCAAAGTGAAAGTGAAAGGAGAATACTCCGAAGCATAACCGCTCAAGAAGGACTTTCTCAGGGTTCACCTCTTTCTCCAGTGCTCTTCAATCTCTATTGTTTTGATATATACAATCATGATCCAAAAAATAATAAACGAATTAAACAAAAAGCCTACATTTTACAGTATGCAGATGACATGATGCCCATTTCACATGGCAGTTCACTGAAACAATACATGGATCAACTCCAGGAACTTACAAACAACACTGCTTCGTGGATGCAAAAATGGAGGATTCATCCTAAACCTTCAAAATTTAAGTTCATCATCTTCAACCACAAGACGAACGTCAATTTCCCAACTATACAACTGATCAACAATACCATACAACACTCAAGCCACTGCAAGTATCTCCGCATTCAGATAGACCACAAACTTAATTTTAAACTCTATCTAAGCAACAAATCTAAGCAACAACCGTCTGCAACTAGAGCAAAACATTTCAGGTCATTAACATATAAAGACAAAGGTATAAGCACTAGCACAGCTACCAATATATATAAGATGATATGCAGTCCCCTTCTAGAGTATGGACACCCGATAATATTAAATGGCAGTACAACAATGCTCAAAAACATCGAAAGAGGAGAGAGAACTAGCCCCCAGAAGGTAACAAAATTACTCCATCCGGATAACCCCCTGCATAATCCTCCCAACGTTTTTTTTTAGAGTGATAGAACTTTCGATAGGGATAACTGTGATTTGACAGAAGGAAGAAGCCATGTTGTTTTGAAATTTCTGTTCAGTAAACATTGACAAATTATCATGGGAAGACTCACGCAGCAACAACGTTTCCAAATTGTTGAAATTTATTTTCAAAATCAGTGTTCTATTCGCCAAACTTATAGAGCACCCTGCATAATCCTCCCAACGTTTTTTTTTTTAGAGTGATAGAACTTTCGATAGGGATAACTGTGATTTGACAGAAGGTATTAACCATGTTGTTTTGATATTTCTGTTCAGTAAGCATTGACCATGGAAAGACTCACGCCGCAATAACGTTTACAAATTGTTGAAATTTATTTTCAAAATCAGTGTTCTATTCGCCAAACTTATAGAGCACTTCGTGAATTTTATGGTTTACATAATCGTTCATCAGAGGTTTTCTTTAAATTTAAGCAAATTCCGGTTACACTTTAAGGTAAGATATACTGATTGTTAGTTGATTTTGATATTTTGAATATTATCTAGGGCCGATGAAGAGATTATCGGAATTCTAATTGTTTTTTGAAGATATAGTGCATGTTTTGAGAGGTTTTTGAATTAATTTATTTGAATATTTGAATATATTAAATATTTCAAATAAATTATATTTTTTGGGAAGTCCTTAAGTTGTGTTTTATGTTTTTGAAAAAGAATTGGTGTTCATAATGATAAGATCGGAAACAAAATTTTGTCTCCTTCAAATATTTATTTATTAATTTTAAATGACTTTCTTTATATTCGTTGGTTTATTTATTCCATTTGACATTGTATATTGAGTTTTGATTATATACGTCTATTAAATATGAGCAGTGCTTATTTAGACATTAATCTGATTCTAAAAGTTTTTTGAATAAAAATTTTTTTGAAATTAAAATTGTAGAAGACCGACAGATTAAATCTGTTTTGATATTCAAATTTAATGAAGAAAAAAATTCGGTGATTCGATTATTTCAAGAAATGTTCCGATAAATTATTGGCCTCGTTCGTGCCATTTAACTCCATCTTCTTTCATTCAGCTAATGAAAAGATCAATATTGAACGAGTAATTGCTTACATACGGTCTGATTTGTGTAAAAGAGTCATGGAAAATTGATTTCAACGACTTCACGACTTAACTGATGATATCCATTGACCTTAATAATGAGTTAATAATTTCAATAATTTTCAAATGAATCCCTTTTGTAAGGAAGTTAGGCATATGTAGTTTGTCTATGGATAAAGGAGGAGGGTTCTTAGGTTAGGTTAGCTACCTTCCTAAGAGAAAAAACCATAAGATCAAATAATCGGTAATACAGCCTGGGAACCAGAACTTACTGCAAGGATTAAGACCCATGCTCAAAAAAGAAGACATGAGACCTTGTTATAAAATTCTTTTATTTTCTATAGTTTGAAATATGGATACATGCTTTCTTCTGACAACATCTGAAAAACCAAGCACTGATGAATACCATTGTACACGTTTTATTCACCACTAGTGCTCTAACACACGAAAAATGAATAATATATATGATATTATTTTTCTAGAATTACAATCAAGGACGATTCTCAGGACAAACTGCCAATATTTATAAAAACATGAACCATCATTTAATCCCTGTCGTCAGTACTGCTCATAAAAAGTTGTAAACACTTCATTTGATGAACCCTGTATAATAAATATAAATTGAAAATAACCAAGCAACCACAAATGCTTCTTTTCAACTAGGACGAAGTAATATCCTAACTTCGCATCCTGATAAAACGCCACCCAACTTTTTTCCTAGCCCACTCACCTTCAGCATTTGCTTCACAGATAATTTTTCCCCATGAATAAGTCATGAAGCAATAATTGAAACGACGAGGTGGAAGGAACAAAGGACCCTCGAGGAAAATCTTTGTGTTTCTCCACTACTTAATTGCCGCTTCTATGCTTCCTACTCGCAACTTCGTTCTTAATCGTAGTGTTCTATTCAGATGAAAAACAGGAAGTGTGAGGAAAAAATCTACAAGTTTTAAGTGAAAAGAAACCCACGTTGAAAATAAATTAGGAAAGGAACTGTTTTTTATTTTCTCCCAGGAAATATTTTTATCAGATGTTTAACAGGGATAGAATTTCGTTGAAAGTTTTCATCATTTCCTCAAGAGTTTGAAAATCAAATTAAGACTCTACAAATTTCACGGGAAGATTCATTATTTTTCTATTCAACGTTCTGTGTTTTTACATTTGTCATGATTTGAATGCCAAGTTTTTCAATTGGATATCATTAAAATTCCCCATCGAAACAAAAGCATTTTGGCGCGAAATACGAGGAATTAAATTGAATTGGTCCATACTTGATGGAAATTCATGTTAATTAAATGAAATCCGTTAGCTCACTGAGAATAATTTTAAGGGTCTTTTACCTGTTGATTTTGGACCAAATTTTAAATATCATACAGATTTATTCTGTTAACCTACTACAAATTTTAATTTAAAAAAAAAATTTATTCAAGTATTTATTTAGTAATTTTAATCGATAATTTATATTTCTTTGAACTCTTTTATTCCATTTTGTGGAATAAAGTTAATAAGTTAATTAATAAAGTGTAATAAGTGTTAATTCTATATGTCTACTGAATTGAAACAGTGTTTCAATTTATTTCATTTAATTCTAAAAGTTCTTGAATAAGAATTTTTTTGAAAATATAATTTGTAGAAAGTTAACAGAATAAATCTGTATGATAATTAAAATTTTGTAATAATCCTTTTATCAAGAGAAAACCTCTCTTTATTATTTTATTGTATATATAATAATTATATATTTTAGTTCACACCTGTAACATATTATCCTTTGGTTTTGAAGGAGTCCATGAAATACCTTGCAAACTTTGTGTAAGTTCAGTGACAAACATGGAATACGTTTTATTTTTAAAAGTTCACTTCATTCTAGTGTTTGTTCAGATTAATACATTCAGTTCGTCTGGTAAGATATCTTTTGTTATGTATTTTTATTCTTTAAACGTGAAGTTTCTGATGAGCTTCTGTTGTGAGAATTCTAAATTGCTTTTTGAAGTTGTTGTTTTGTATGTTTTAGGAATTTTTTGAAGGAACTTATTTTGAGCAAGTTGTTTTTGAAGAAGTTTTTGAGGTTATGTTTTGCATTGGAAAGGAATTTGGTTTTCAAGGTGCGAAACAAAATTTTGTACCCTTCAAGTATTTATTTAGTAATTTTAATTATTAATTCATATTTCTTGGAATTCTTCTATTGCCTTTTGGAACCGTGTAATAAGTGTTAATTCTATATGTTTACCAAATTGAAACAGTGTTTTCTAAGACAGTTATTCAATTTAATTCTAAAAGTTTTTGAATAAAAAATTTTTTGAAATTAAAATTTGTAGGAGGTTAACTGAATAAATCTGCATATTATTTAAAATTTTGTGATAATCCTTCGTTCAAGACCTCTTTTTATTATTTTGTTGATTTTGACCGCTTCCATCAGTGTGAGTCTATCATTTTTAATTTCGTTATGGATAATTTATAGTTGTTATAAACTTGATTTATTGTATTATATTGTATTGTATTTATCTATTTTATTTTTATTGTAAGTCAACTTATCAACTTCAAATGTATTGTCTCTATTAATTTCATTTTTATTGGGGATTAATGAAGGTAATAAATTCTGAAGCACCAATTGGATCCTCCTTCATTTGAAATATGTAAAAAAAATCCAAAGAACTTCTTGGATGCCAATAAACAGGTCCATTTTTAGATATTACAAACCAATCAAATTTTTTCCCAATCATGTTTTGTTACATGGGCAAAATGTGGTTTTGCAGAATCTTGCACATCTTACAAATCAATTTCATCTAATTTTTCAAAAGAAATTTGCTAGCAATCCTCGATAATTACCACCATTCACAGTAACAGCATCTTTATATGCACTTTACGCTTGTCATTATTGATAATTCAAGTACTCGAAAATGTCATCGACCGATTTCCAACTTCTGTAACACTGACACAATGTTCTGGTATTACGTGAAATTTATTATAAATCGACATGGATATAATCGCACATGAATATGTGGACTATAAGCTTCAAGAATATTGTGTTAATTTTGGATATATAAGGAATTATCAGTATGAAAATTTTGTATAATAACTAAACATTGTTGTGGACCTAATTTGCCCCATCTAATTATCAAACTATACCTAACAAAAGTGACAGCTAGTGACATTTCAAGAATGACAAAAATAGTTGATATGGCCTTCATAATAAAAAATTCTTTATATTAATTCATACATGGTATTAGTTTCATTAATTAATAAGTAACAATTCCTTAATATCATTGAAAAATATTCGTACAAAGTTATTTTCTTTTGATTCTTAATTCCCTTCTTCGTAAAATAAAAATCTGAAAGATATAAGACAAGAATGATAGTAGATGAAAAAACAAATTCTCTAATAAGTGCGAATATCATATTTAAAAAGTCCTTGGTGTTGGATAGATATAGGTCTTCATTTAATTCATAGTTGAATTTTGTTTGTTTGTTTATTGTGTAGTTTTTTGTATTTTATACTAATTTCTTTATGTAATCACCTGTATCAGGTATTTGTAAGGGATTGAATTAAATGAATATTATTTACGTCGGTGCAAATAAGATTGAAAAAATAAATTTCGATCCAATAATGGGGATTATAAAATATTTATTTGTATATATTAAAAGATTTCTTCAAAAAGACTATGTAGCTGGACAGAACTCACCAAATTTCCTTATTTTATCATATAAATTTTGTTATTGAATAGAAATTTGCCTAAAAAATTATTCTTATTCCTGTACAAATTGATCTTGACGAATTCAATAGACTGCTTCAAGTGATTAGAAGTAAATTAAGGAAAACCTATAATTCACACTGCAGCCTAGTTTCATGAATGAAACTTGTTCGAAAAAAATCATTTTCTAATTAAAATAACGAAACAACCCTTGAAGGAGATACTTTACAATTAATGATTCAATATTTCAGGAGAAAATGATGCTCAATGCTATGAAACTCTTGCTGATTAATTGTATCCCAAGCAAACTATCTTACAATTTCGTTTCATGAATCGTAAGAAAATCTGTATGTACCCCTCTTGGAATGCAATCTGAAATGCAGTGACGTTTATATATGAATCGTCATTTCCAAACAAGAGATAAATGAAAGTTTGCTCTCCCAAAATTAAATTATATATACAACAACGTCTTAGCAACATTTTAGGGTTGTCTATCCAGAGATCAATTCTGTTTAGTGAAATAGGGGAAAACTTCTGATGGATATTTCCACAATATGAATAATGGAGAAAAGTATTGTCAGATTTGGGCTATTTCATAATTCTGGAGAGAAGACTGAATTTATTTCCATCAAAAAATCTACTTTCTACAGTCTGAATTTCGACTTTTTTCACTAACAGTTTGCATACTGAAGTTATTGGTAAAGTTTCCCTATTGTATGAAGCATTGAGTGACTCTTTATAACTTTTATTATGAATGAAAATGACGTTGACTTACTGACAGAATATTTGGCAACGATTATGATATGGAAGAAAAGATACTATTCCAGATGAATGGAATGAATGTCGCATGACATACTCGTAGTTCAAAAGCTTACAAATCAAACAGTTAAAGAGCTTTTACAACTATTTGATCTGCTTCTAAAACAACTATCCTGTACCTTGTCCAGGACCAGAAGAAGATCAGACATAGGCAAATTCTGAAACATAATCAGAAATTAATTTTTAAGAACCTTTGAGCGAAAATTTGTAAACTATGACTACAAAATTTCCACCATTCTTGTAGTGAACTTAAACAATTCAACGTTGTTGAAGCGTGCACAGTTCCATTCTTGGTAATGGAATAGTTTCTATTTGTCAAATGTCAAGAGATGACAGCTTAAAAAGTGACAGCTGCCTAGATAGCAGACTATTCAAAATGAAAACTCATATTGAAAATACCTTTATTAGCTTGAAAAATAAGGTACATTTTGGAATTTAAATGGAATGGTAAGTAAAATTGTTGTAATCCGTAGTAATTATCGTTTCCGTTCCAGAACATGTTCCAACAAATTTTTGTATTATTTTTATTGAATAAAAAATTTTTTTAATCAATCTGATTTCTTCTGTGAACTGATTTATCATTAATTGTTTCTGTCTCAGGATATATTCCAACAGTTCTTACTTTTTTTTATCAACAATTTTGTAAAATAATAAGATGCGGTTTTTTACTTGATAGAAGGAAAAATATTGAATATCAAAACAGATTGAATCTGTTATTCTTCTACAATTTTAATTTCAAAAAAATTTTTAAAATCTTTTAGAATTAAATTAATGTCTAATAATAAGCACTGCTCATATTCAATAGACGTATAAAAATCAAACCCAACAAAAAGTTGGGTTTTTTATTCCATAATATAGTATATAGTAAATTTTAATTTTTATACGTCTATTAAATATGAGCAGTGCTTATTATTAGATATTAATTCAATTCTAAAAGTTTAAAAAAAAATTCGAAATTAAAATTGTAGAAGAATAACAGATTGAATCTGTTTTGATATTCAAACAATTTTGTATTCTTTTTCATATTTTTTATCACAATCCTTCATTGTCTTTTATGTTTTTGCTTAAGGTTTTGTCCATAATAAGGAATATAGTGTATACAAAATTTTAACAATGGAAGTCCAAAGTCAAAATGATCTAATTTTGGAGTTCCCATAGACCTTATTTGAATAATATACCTATAACAGTATACGAGTAGAGTCGATTGACCTATATTTTTCAATCGATCCACCTCGAAAAAATCAATTTTTTTTAATAATTTTCTATAAGTTTAAGTGGGATCTACTTTTCGTTGAAATTCGGTCTTTTGTCACCCCCGTTTGGTCATCCCTACGCAGCATACGCGTAGGGCGGTGCCCGTTTGGTGAGCGCGGGAAAAGTCCGGAAATTATCATCCGCTCGTATCGTAGCGACGGAAAGTAATCCGCGAAATATAGGGGCTTTAGCCGGTAGCGGGTCTATCGGACCTTCGGTCCGAATAGGTATTTTCGCGACGGGCTTCGCCCGTCGCTAGATATATCCGTTTTTTCCGACGGTCCGAAAATTTTCGGACGGTCTCCGTACTTGACTTCGCGGATCGCCCCTATACGTACACCACAGAAACGGGTCGAGGTTACGGTGGGCGGGGCTTGTTGGAGTGCGCGGGAAAATTCCCGAACTTTATCCGCCTGTATCTCGGGAACGGAGGGTCATCCCGGAACGGAAACGGTAAACCGGTCTAGAGGGAAGTGCGGACCTTCTGTCCGCAACGATATCCAGGCGACGGGCTTCGCCCGTCGGGATCCTGCGCGTCTGGAAGTTAGCACTGCGTGACGTCACGCACATCTGTGGTTTACTTTTACTATTTTAATATATAGTTAAAATATCTGACGATTGTTGTATTTATAATTAATGTATAGAAATTAGAATAACCTCATTTGAAATATCATTCTTCTATCATAGTTCCGCACTGAAGTACCTCATTCATAAATCAATATCTATTGAAATGGCGTTCAAAAATAACTATTCGCATTGATCATGGGAAGAAACAAATTTACATATTATGTAGATAGAGAAACTACCGTTTCTGAATTCTTGTTCGGAAAGCCGTAAAGAAATATCCCTTATTCCCCCATATTTTATTCAAAATTCTTACGAACGAATACTGTCGAATCGTAAACCTTGCAATAAATCATATGTGTACCTGACAATTTGTAATGATCTGGAAATAAGCTGAATATATGATGTATAATATACCATTTGCGAATATTTTGCGGGAAAATTTATATTTCGATGAATAACACTTCTATGCAGTTGGCCATTTCTGGAAAGGAAAACCTAAAAGCAAGGGTTATGAGGTTTTGAGAAAAACCCTTGTCTAGTCTACAATATTCTTCCTTCAGATTTCAAGGATCCAATCGGATATTACCAAGTTTCGCGAATTTTCTTGAAGTAGATCCGAGGGACGAAATTTTTCCTTTAATTTTAAAGTCTGCATACTAGAAACTAAAATCAATCGACACACAGTACAATTCTACTGCTAGTTGTACTGAAGAATGGGAGAAACGAATAAAAAAGCGAAATGAAGAAACAAAAAAGACTTCATGAATTTAATTGAAGTAGGATAAATACACAGAATAATTGGTTTTACACCAAATTCCTACATTTGAATATTTAATTGAATCAGTCTCTATTTGATGAAAATCCATATTAAATAATATTAAAATTATTATTTTGTTTATTCAAATAACTCCTTACTGAAGAGATTTGGGTCCGAATTTATCAGGTTCTTTCTCTGGAGAATGTGCTAAATATTCTTTATAGAGGAAAATAAAAAAAGGCTTTTTGAATTATATGTTGAATATTTTTTGGTGATGGAACTTGTGATTCTTTAACACCCAATCGAAACATATATGTATGAGGTGATGAAATAATTTGGTCATTATTTTATATTTCTTTAAATTCTTCAATAGTTAATTTCCACTACTTCTGATTTTAATATATATGTCTTTAAAGTGATACAGTGTATCTAGGACATGTATTTCAAAAATTTCAAAAATTTAATTCTTAATGTTCTTAGGTTTAAATCTGTAGAGTTTTTGGAGAATTCCAGCTATTGTCTGTAATATACAAATACTTTTTCATAATAATTTTCAATATATAAATAATGTTAAACAAGGTTATTCTGATTTTCACAAATTTTTATTGTTATTTAATACAACAATTGTTTGGCTATCACAGTAGCATCATCAGGTAGATTTACACTTTGAATAACTTATAATTTAAAATGTAAACTTACCTGATGATGCTACTGTGATAGCGAAACTAGTGTTGTATTATTATAAATAACAATAAAAATTTGTGAGAATCAGAATAAACTTATTTAATATTATTTCCTACATTTGAACTTATTTTTGAAATCCATCCAACTAAAACCAAACAACAAGAGCCTAGCAGCCTCCAAGGAACAAAAACAAGGTATGAAGACATGGCTGAAGGGTGATATAAAACAACACTACCATCAGAGGCATATTCATTCTGATTTAACTCATAGACATTATTCTATTGAATTTGATATAATTGATCAGAAAACTTGTAGCGATCTACACGTCGAATTTATTCGCTGGTATCTCACTTTTATCTAGAAGACCGGTGAATGAAGAAATTGGGATATCTGTCCGTCAATGTGTCGTCATATGCGCTTTGATACGAAAGAATTATTTTTTTTCTGGTTCACGATTGCAGAGTCAATTTGTTTACAATCTGAATGTCATCAAATTTATTTTCTCGTTAATTAATTTTTCTTGAAGATTAGAAGTAAAAACCCCCTAAAAGGGGGGTAAGTATCATTCGTTTTTATGCTTGAACTGCATTTAAAGCATGTTATTTTTATCATATATTTTTCTTTTTGGAATGCCTCTGTCAGTTTTTTTATATTGATTGTATGAAACTTTTTGCTCGATGCACGTTTACGTATTTTATTTATAATGTAACATATAACATATAACTATATTATTTATTTGTTCGTTTTTAAAACACACTTCTATCCTGGAAAATTTTGCATATGATTGCCTTGAAAGTTTCTGCATTTTTTTTCATCAGAAATGGCGAAACAAATACACAAGTGTTTTTTCCCATTTTGAAGAATAACTCCAGAGACAGAAGTGTCCAGAATTTTAATGTGACGTATTTCTTATTTTTGTTCTCTTTTTGACAGTTTTTTTTTTGGACTTTCTTTTCCTGGATTTTTTTTTGGATTATCTTTTTTTGGATTTTTCCTTTGAAATATTTTTCTTGGATTTCTCTTGGATTATTTTCCTGTTATTTGTTCCTGGAGTTTGGAAGTTTTCTTGGTGAGGAATAGTTACACGTTCACTGGTTGCCCGAAGACGTTCAAAGAACTACATAACAGCCTGCTTGAGACGACCTACAAAACCACCACCTGTTTTGCTTGGCAAAATATCAGCCTGTATTCTTAACCAACCAGGAAGGTAACATTGAGAAATTTTGTATAATATGTATTCATATCACATTAAGGAACTTTAAATTTTGTATATATTAATAATAACATTCCCATTTTCTATATATTTTTCTACTTTTATCGGTAATAATATTTTTGAAACTTGCTCTAGTGTTAGATAGTAAATTGTATATTTCTTCTAAATATTTATATGTAATTTGTAAGAAAAATTACTTGTGGTAAATAAAACGAGTGACTTGTTTGTCAGGGAGTTGTGTCTTTTCATTTTGTGGAATTGTGAGATCAGGCTCACGACCCAGTTAAACCGACAGGGCTCGAACATATTAAAATATAATTGTAGCTGAATGGTTACAAACTAGAGAACATATGAATGAAATAATGCACAAAAAAAGATTCATCACAGGATAAGAAACTACAAAATTTAATTTATCAACAAAAATTTCGAAGCTGAAAAATAAATCACAATATTTTTCGGCCCATCAATTTTATCCGAAATTCGTAAATCCTTGTATCGTAAAATTCAATGATGATGAAATTAATCTTTTAGAAAAAGGATTTAAATTCAATATAAATAATACATGAAAAATAATCTTCAGAATAATTGACAGTTGATTCAAAAATAGCAATTAAAAATATTTCAAATTGTAATTAAAATTTGATTCCTGATAAATATATTATTTCTTATATGATTCTCCACGTAAACCGCAGAATTTTGTCAAATCGATAAAGAAAAAAAGTAAGATAAATTATTTATTTTTTACATATAATATAAAACAATATATTATAATAGTCATTCTAAAAAAATATATCGATGAAACTACGAATTTCTTAAACTCGGGTAAATACAAAATAACTACCGAAGAACCTACTGAATACTTTTGAAAGCAAACCAAAAAAGTAATAAATCAATCCATCAGCATTTTTCAAAATATTTCCACATATAAGCTCGCCCTGATGAACCCACAGATATTGTTCGGAAAAAAACACTCCCATGAAGGTGGCATCAACCCCCCAGATTTTTTTAATACGGAAGAGATTTCGAGTGTTGGTTAGTGTGAAAGTTATTTATGTTCTCTACATAACCCAGTTAAATTTTTTAAATTGGTTCATTATTCACGAAATAATGTAATATTGAAATTACCGTCAAAAGGTGAAGTTGAAGACACTTGAACCGCCCAAACTCAAGAACCTTAGAGTTTTGAAGAATCCAAAAATAATTTTCAAATTCTGTATAAGGGAGAAGGAATTCCTATGACGACATTGTTCCGAAAAAACCACCTGAAGATGGCAACAACTCCAACATTTTTTTGATATTATTTAAAATGAAATAATAAGAAGAAGTTTTTTACTATTATAGATAGAAGGATTATTAAAAAATTCAAATATCAAAACAGATTTAATCTTTTATCCCCTATAAATTTTATTTTCAAAAAAATTCATTCAAAAACTTTTAGAATTAAATTGATTTCTTCAAATATTTCAATATTAACAGATATATTCTGTTAGCCTTCTACATATTTAATTTTAAAAAATTATATTTAATATTATAACTTCAGGAATTAAATTAATGTCATATAAGCAGTGCTTATAACAAACGACTTATAAAATAAACATTCATTATAAGATAGGCAAATGAGATAATAAAATCCAATAAATATAAATTGTTAACAAAAATCCTATGAATTAAATATTTTGAGTAGATAAAATTTTGTTTCTGCTCATCTCTCTTATGAAAACAGATATCTTTCAAAAATGTTTAACATAATCATCATAAAACTATTGTTCTTGGAATATTCAATATTATGGAATATCTAACTAAGTTAGTTTTTAGAAAATCTCAAGATATGTAAAAAACATTACTAAAAACTACGTTTTAAGAGAGACTTTACTCGTCAGTACCCAGTCACATTTAAAAAATATAACATCAATCAACAAAAAATATTTCCTCACCTTAACAATCTAGAAACATCTTTGCAAATGAATACTGAACATTTAAATTTTGTCCCATGTGACCTCCAAAAAATAGTTCTGTGGTTTACCATAAATCTTAAAGATTGACCGACAATTCATAATATATAATTATTTGGTTTCCTTAACATTCTTTATACAGATGTCCTTGTGCTATAACAGAGGCCGTCAAATTATCGGTCAATCTTTAAGATCTATGGTAAACCACAGAACTATTGTTGGAGGTCACATGGGACACCATTTAAATAAATGTTCAGTATTCATTTGCCAAGATGTTTCTAGATTATTAAGGTGAGTAAATATTTATTGTTCATTGATGTAGAGCAAAGTCTCTCTTAAAACGAGTTTTTTAGTAATGTTTTTACGTATATTGAGATTTTATAAAAAGTAACTTAGTTAGATATTCGATAATATTGAATATTCGAAGTAAGATAGTTTTATGATGAAATTCTTAGGATTATGTTAAACATTTTTGAAAGATATCTGTTTTCATAAGAGGGATGAGCAGAAACAAAATTTTGTCTACTCAAAATATTTAATTTATAGGATTTTTGTTAACAATTTATATTTATTGGATTTTATCTCATTTGGATGTCTTATAATGAATGTTTCTTTTATATGTCGTTTGTTATAAGCGGTGCATATATGACATAAATTTAATTCCTGAAGTTATAATATTGAATATAATTTTTTGAAATTAAATATGTAGAAGGCTAACAGAATATATCTGTTAATATTAAAATATTTAAAAATTTTATACACCTTCTATCAAGTATAAGCCTCCGTTTATTTTAATTAAATTAATGTCTTATAAGCACTGATTATATTTAATAGACATTCAACAATATTCTTTTAACGCTTTTGCGACTCGTTTTGCTACACCCAAGTTTCATATCCAACATTTGATTGCAATTAAGTGATGCGTTAATTTTCTCAGCAATTCATTTCATCGAATATTAACGTTGGGATTTTCAAGCGTAGGCGAGATCACAGTTGGAAGGTTGTCGAAAAATTACTTCCAACTTTGAGGGACAATTTTTTTCAGTTCAAACAAAGTGAAAACTTCCTCTTTCTCGGTCCAAAAGAATAATAAGAATCGCGATAAGCTTTCGCTTTTACCGGAACTGAAGTTTGGAGAGGAGAAATCCCATTCATCATCCTCAGTCATCTTTAACCTCCGATTCTGGGGCAGGATGTTGAAATGACACTTTTTTCTTATTGAATCAGCAGACAGCTCCAGCTAAAAGTGGTAATCTTAACGGGTCAGGATAATATCTTTCACGATCGATTTTCAAGTCGCTGCGGCGTGGGAATAAATTTATGGGACATAAATAACCACTTATCGCGAAATGATGAGAAGTCATGGTTTGAGTCAAGTGACATAAACTTGATAAAGGTTTGTATCTCTACTACAAATTTTTATTGGATAACTATAAATGTTCAACGAGAAAACTTTATTTTGAGTGGCTTTTAAAATATTGACCTACATATCCATCTATGATACATTTTATCAAGTATCAACTATAAGTACCTCTATTCTATATAGTTCCGTACTGTTTGCATCGCCAGGAGCACTGTTTGCATCGAGTGACTGCGTAATTATGTTTTTCTTATCGACGGTATCGACGTCGATTTTGAACATCTTAGTTGTAGTATCAATTAATTTTGGATTAATTAATTGGATTTTCTATACCTGGAGTAATTATTAGTGCCTTAGTTTTTAGTTTTTGGAGTTATACCGTCTGATCTACCATCTGATCCGTTTTGAAAATAATTCGTTGAAGAAATTGGAAACTGGTACTCATTTGACAACGTGCGTTGGATAAAAGAAGGTTTAGAATTTCAAGATACAGGTTGAGACCCTCATCAGTGAAAAAGAAGCATCCAAACACATCGTTTATAAGTAGACCATCAGCTTATTCGATTGGAATTCAGGCAGTAAAGATTGTATTTGAGGTGTGATCATTTGACAATCTAATATCCGGATATTCCGGATGCATTAAAGATATCACTTGTGAAGCCTTGTCACAAAAAAGTAAACCCTAATGACTTATCCAATTACAGACCCATAAGTTTAATCACATCTTTTGCAAAAATTTTTGAGAAAATTCTTGTTAACCGTTTAGTAAAATTCTTTCAGAAATTCAAAATTCTATCTACTAACCAGCATTGAAACGGCAATATTCGAATTCACCCAGAAAATATATTCTTTCCTTGAAGAAGATAAAATACCAGCTGGGTTGTATGTGGATCTTTCCAAAGCGTTCGATTGCATCGATCACAAAATTCTTTTGCAGAAACTTGAAATGAAAGGTATTAGAGGCGTACCACTCAAGCTTGTACAAGATTACTTGAAGGACAGAAAACAAATAGTCGTATTGAATGTGAATGAGGAAAAATATTCCTCAACAGAAATTACTACAACTTTTGGCGTACCACAAGGCACTAATTTAGGACCTATTTTATTCATTCTCTATGATGACCTCCCAGAGGCTTTGGAAGGTGAGCCTGATACATTTCAAGAAATGGTATCACCAGCATTGGAAACGACTTCTCACACTTTTGCTGATGATACTAATATAATAGTTTGAATATCAAAACAGATTTAATCTGTTAGTCTTCTACTAACGTAACTAAGCGGTGCTTATTTCAGACATTAATTTAATTCTAAAAGTTTTCTGAATAAATTTTTTTTTTTTAATTAAAATTGTAGAAGACTGACAGATTAAATCTGTTTTGATATTCAAATTTTGTTATATTTCTTCTATCAAGTAAAAAGCCTTTTTCTATTTTATTTAATATAATAGTGTCTTCCCAAGATCTAGAATCTGTGAATGTTGGCTTAACCGCTGCTTTATCGAACATCAGTGAATGGTGCATCTGCAATTCACTAACTCTTAATTCTGATAAAACAAACATCATGTTTTTTTCCAGCATCAGGACGAATGTTAGCTTTCCAGCCTGCATTAACTTTGGGAACCAGCGAATACCAACAAGCTTAAGTACAAGACTTTTGGGAATCAGAGTAGATACCAGAAAAGTTCAAGAATACTTTTTCCCGATCCATAAATATTCCTATACTGAGAAAAGCACACTTTATATGAGTATTAAATTGTATAATCTCCTACCGAAAGATATTCGGGACATATCAGATTACAATCGATTTCGTAAGACTGTTTTTCTGTTTATATTGAATTGTGAATCATACTCTTTTGAAGAATTTAAAGACTTCTGTCTTAGAATATGAATGTCTGTATTCTTCTGATTTTTGTATTGATTTGTTTTGACATGTTTCTACTTTATTGTCCATCTGTGTGATAATGATTTTGGAAATAAATCTTATTATTATTATTATTATTATCAGGGACAGCACAAGGTCAATATATTTTCGGATTCAGACCAGTACATTGAAGTCTGGGTGATATATAAAAGTTATTGGATAATTGATTCAGTTCCTAATTATTGTGCAGTTTTATGTAAACAGATATCTTGGATCTTTTTTTATTTAATAATGAAAAGAGATTTTTATTTGATAGAGGGATTATTACAATATTTCAAATATCTAACAGATTAATTCGATTAAACCTACGGATTTTAATTTCGAAAACTTTTTAGAATTAAATAAAATGAATGTCTTAGAAAACTCAGTTTCGTTTCAGTAGACATGTGGAATTAACACTCATTGCACAGTACCAAAAGGAATAAAAGAATTCCAAGAAATATAAATTATTAATTGAAAATACTAAATAAATACTTGAAGGATACAAAATTTTGTTTCGTATCTTGTATTATGAAAACTATATCCCTTTCCAAAAATGCAAAACATATCCTCAAGAACTACTTCAAAAATAACTTACTTTAAATAAGTTCCTTAAAGCAAGCAATTTTGAATTCTCACAAACGATAAAATCCTCAGTCTCACTTCATATTTAAAAAAGAAAAATAAATAACAATTTTTGAAAGTTCACTATATTCTGGTATTTGTTAGAGGAAAACATTTGGCTGGTCTGGTAAGATATTTTTTTTTATTTATGTTTCACAATTTATTCAGAATCCTGACACGTGTTTCGGTCGTTCGAACATCTTCAAAGGAGTACAAAAAGGAACAAAACTTAAAATTGAAAAGGTTCTTTTATTACACTTAGAACATCTGTGTATTTTTATGGTGCATGAAAATAACAACATCAAATAATATAGATGTGTTCCCAAAGAGTATTTGAAGAGAATTTGTTGAATTCACCTTTTTGTCAATGGCTTTTTTGATTGAAAGAATCTCAAAATAGTCCATTAATTTACCCTTGTTAACATTTTATAGTAAAGTGACATCTTTCTCATTAAAAAATTATTATTTTCTATACAATATTCTGCAAAACCGGTTGATTTCTGGTTTTTCAAAATATACATCCTATGTTCTTCGATTCAATGTTGTAAACATATTTTTTGTTGATTATTTTTATTTTTTAAATATGAAGTGCGACTGAGGAGTTTATCGTTTGTGAGAATCCAAAATTGCTTTCTTTGAAGAACTTATTTGAAGTAAATTATTTTTGAAGTGGTTCTTGAGGTTATGTTTTGCACTTTTGGAAAGGGATTTAGTTTTCATAATACAAGATACGAAAGAAAATTTTGTAATTATTTAGAATTTTTAATTAATAATTTCTATTTCTTGGAATTTTCTTATTTCTTTTGATACTGTGTAATTGAAACTATCTTTTTCAAGACATTTATTTAATTTAATTCAAAAAATTTTTTTTAAATTAAAATCTATAGGAGGTTAACAGAATTAATCTTTTTTTACTATTAGTTCATTGTATGTATATTTAATTAGATCGTCTGATTTGAAATAATAAGATATCATCATATATTATAGCCTAGCCTACGATAGTGAACCTACTCTAAAAAGCAAAAAATCATTCTCTCTCCCCCGTTTAATGACTATAGAGTTTGTAACAATTCAATAAATCAAAATTTAAAGTATAAATTCATCACCTCTTGAGTTCAGTATATTATCTTGACATCCTGCTTAACGAAGGTTGCCCCCATTTGTAATTCGCTAGCCGGTGATACTGAAAACTTCCAAGCTGTATGTACTGCATGTACTGCTTGTATGTACGTTTCACGTCATGTGAAAATTTTTTTTCTAGAAATAAAAAATATTTTCTAGCAATTATATTTATTTTGATACTTTCCTAGTATCTCAATATATGATTTTTGAAACACTTTGTAGAAATTCCCAGAAATAATTCTGAATTTAAATTTAATTTTTACCATGGTCGCTACTAAATTTCAACGATCCGATTTTTCCCATCCCTTCGCGCACGTGTCACTCAATTATTTCAAAAAGGAGTAGCACTTATCCCGTTCTGGAAACCGGATATTTTTCACCCCAATTTAAATCCCATATTCACAAAATGCTCAGTTGGTATAATCATAAATATTGAAATCCATTTACATATTCTCCAGTTTTTTCATGCAGAATAATTTCCGAAGAAAAATATGATACAATCAGAGAATCTGAATTCATCAGATAAATAACAAATTGCAAATAATTACAATCTTACATGCCAATGCGATAGGATAACCTAATAGCCAACTATGTCTATTATGATAACATAATCCATCAAAATAGATTGCAATTATGTAGAGAGCACGTGGCAATAGAGTCTCCTGGGTATGACATTGATCGAATTCTGTAGGTGATTACCAACCTACGCAAGATTACTATTGCAGTTCAAGAGATGATTTGCATGACGTTAGTATTTTTCGTGAACCCACGTATACAGATATAACACTTCGAACCATCTTATCAACCAGAAAATGGCAGCATATTGAAAATTGCATTCAATAACGGCTATACTCCAATTACAATAGACAAAATTTCGAACAAAAAACAGAAGAAAATAGCATTCAAATTAGTTTATCCTGTCACAAAAGATTTGACTAAAAGATACATTTCCATTACTTACGCGAATCGAATATCAGATAATATTGCCAAGTATTTCAAAATGAAATTTGACTGGAATGTAGCTTTTAGAACGGTTATTAATTTAGAGATTCATATAAAAATAAAGGAACCTCTGAATTGCTGAAACATTTGTTGTTTCATCAGCCTTAAGTGATAAAAACGGAACGGCTTGTATTTCAGAAGATATTCTCTCTTGATAAGTGTCATACATGCAGTCAAATAAACAATTTCTAATTTCTTTTGAAGTGCCTTTTTACAGTCGGTATTTTTCTGTAACTCTTCAGCTAATATAAAATAAGAAGGAATGGTTTTTTACTTGATAGAAGGATTATTACAAAATTTGAAAATCAAAACAGATTTAATCTGTTGTCTTCTACAATTTTAATTTCAAAAAATTCTTTGACGAAACTTTAAGAATTAAATTAATGTGTTTATAAGCACTGCTCATATTTAATAGACGTCAAAATTCATCATACAATATCAAACGGAATTAAGAAAAACCAACGAATATAAACTGTCAATTGAAATTAAAATATAAATAAGCAAACATTTTTTGTTTCGTTCCAGGCATGCGTAATGAACTCTTCAGACAAACTTACGAAGCCCTGTTTGTTACAAAATGTATTGTTTTCTGATCCCATATTAATGAAAAATAACTCTTTCTCAAAAATATAAAACATAATTTCAAGAACTTCTCAAAAACTAATTTATTTGAAATTATGTTTTATATTTTTGAGAAAGAGTTATTTTTCATTAATATGGGATCAGAAAACAATACATTTTGTAACAAACAGGGCTTCGTAAGTTTGTCTGAAGAGTTCATTACGCATGCCTGGAACGAAACAAAAAATGTTTGCTTATTTATATTTTAATTTCAATTGACAGTTTATATTCGTTGGTTTTTCTTAATTCCGTTTGATATTGTACGATGAATTTTGACGTCTATTAAATATGAGCAGTGCTTATAAAGACATTAATTTAATTCTTAAAGTTTCTTCAAAGAATTTTTTTGAAATTAAAATTGTAGAAGACAACAGATTAAATCTGTTTTGATTTTCAAATTTTGTAATAATCCTTCTATCAAGTAAAAAACCATTCCTTCTTATTTTATTTTATATATAATATGTAATTATATTAGGTTTTTTAAATAAAGAAATTCATTATACAGTGTTGAATGGTTTTAACTGAGGCCAAGTGCCTTATAAGCTTTGTATGATTTTCTGTGAACATGGAACATAAGTACCTTGGATATAAAGGTGTTTACTTATATGTCTGTTGAGGACCGTGTATTCCTAAAATGTCACTGAGTAAGTCTATACATTGTTTAATTGATTTTATTATTTTTTATATGTAAAGTTGAACTGATCTTATCGTAACTTTAATTATTTCTTGAGGATGTGCTACATGTTTTGAGATTTTTTGAAGTAATTTATTTAAATATATTGAATATTTCAAATAAATTAGTTTTTGAGAAGTTCTTGAAATTATGTTTTATATTTTTGAGAAAGAGTTATTTTTCATTAATATGGGATCAGAAAACAATACATTTTGTAACAAACAGGGCTTCGTAAGTTTGTCTGAAGAGTTCATTACGCATGCCTGGAACGAAACAAAAAATGTTTGCTTATTTATATTTTAATTTCAATTGACAGTTTATATTCGTTGGTTTTTCTTAATTCCGTTTGATATTGTATGATGAATTTTGACGTCTATTAAATATGAGCAGTGCTTATAAAGACATTAATTTAATTCTTAAAGTTTCTTCAAAGAATTTTTTGAAATTAAAATTGTAGAAGACAACAGATTAAATCTGTTTTGATTTTCAAACTTCAGCTAATACTTTATCAAGTTCTGTAGAAAAATTAACAAGCCCACGAAAAATTCCAAGGATTTTCTGATGAATCGTTTTTATCGTGGTCGCGAAGAGCAAAAACATCATACACTCTATAATTTTGCCATATCCATTTTATTCGACTATTTCATAGTATTTCTGAATATTAAGCCAATACACATTTTAACGAAAGCACATATTTATTTCATTTATTCTCGGGTAAAAACCGCTTGAATACTGGTTGGGGGTTTTCCGAGATAAAATTCCCTAATGCATCTAACACCATCATCCATGTAAATAAATCTCTGATGCTTCCATGTAATCCAAAATTGGGGAACATCCCTCTTACGATCCTTTTTAATGATGTGTAAATCGCCCCACATTTTAATATCAATAATTTAAGGACACCCACACAAAATCAACAAGGGGTTCGTACTCCACGAGAGTAAACAATTGAAGTAATTAATTACTGGTTACTGAACACAAAATTCCATCTGGAACAAGGAAATTGAAATTTCCACATTTTGAATAAATCACATCATACAAAATTTTGTTGGTGCCTAAATTCATATGGAAATCGAACATTGAATTTTCCAATGCATGATACAATATTTATATACTTATCTCTGTTATACAAATAGATGAAAGGATGGAATAAAAAATTATAGAAATTTTGATACAAAAGAAGTCCGAAAATTTTCGCGCTAGAATTTGTTTTTGCTATCTAAAAAGTTGAAATAGGGAAGTTGGACGTAGAGAAAAAACAATGAATAATATTTTCACGAAAAGTTCCTGGAATAAGAATTATAAAATTATAGAAAATCCAATTTCAAGAAATGGTGGGAATCTGAACAACAATTTATCAAAGATAAATAATAAATATATATATATATATATATATATATATATAATAAAATAATAAATGGAAATTAGTTGAACCTATTCATCTCAAAAAAGAAAATATAACTATTTTACTGATCTACTAGAAACTGTAAGACTTGATAATAATAATAATATATTAACCATGAACTTACTACAAAGCCTACAGAAAGACATGAAACACACAAGGTGATAATAGTGATGCTTATAGATTTTTTATCAGTTTATTGAAATTGAATCATTCGGTTAAACGTTCGTTACCCTCACAGATTTATTCAGTGACATGAAAAATATATTCACTATCGAATATTGAATTGAATCCTTACTTCCTTACTTGATGAAAATCCATATTAAATAATATTTCAATAAAGTTATTCTGAGAATTTTCACATATTTTTATTGTTATACAATTAACAGAGGTGAGTTATTTAAATCTAATTGTTCGTTAAGTACTATTCCAATTTTATTGTGTTTATTTATCTCTAGGGATTCTAACAGGTTTAAGGCATAACTTTTACTTTCTATATGTAGAATTTCAAAATTATGGTTGAAAGTATGTTCTGTTTCTAACATATGGTTAGAATATGTGGAATTACTTTTATTATTGAGGAATCTCTTCAAATGTTCACATATTCTATGTCGGCAAGTTCTTCCAGTCTGTCCTATGTAAATTTTAGGGCAATCACTAAACTTAACTTATGAACCCCCGATTTATTATCTTTATGTGTACAGTATTCATTATTTTTAATGAATTTACTCAAATTTGAATAGGTTTTAAATGAAGTTCTTAAATCATATTTATTTTTGAGTTATGAAGCAATTTTCTCAGAAATACCTTTAGTGTATTTTAAGGAAATGTATTCAAAATTTTCTTTTATATTAAGATATACCATATTTGAAGCTATTTTATTATTTTTATTCATCAACAATTTGTCTATCAACGTAGGATCACAGTCGTTATTAATAGCTATTTGTTTAAGTATTTTAAGTTCTGCAATATAATTTTCTCGATTCATGGGAATATTAACTAATTTATGGATTATCAGCATTCAATTGTATGATCCATAGATTAGTTAATATTCCCATGAATAGAGAAAATTATATTTCAGAACTTAACATAACAAACAAATAGCTATTAATAACGATTATGATCCTACGTTGATAGAAAAATTGTTGATGAATAAAAATAATAAAATATCTTTAAATATGGTATATCCTAATTTGAAAGAATATTTTGAATATATTTCCTTCAAATAAACTGAAGGTATTTCTGAGAAAATTGCTACATACCTCAAAAATACATATGATTTAAGAACTTCATTTAAAACCTATTCAAACTAGAGTAAATTCATCAAAAATAATAAAGACCTACACATAGATATGATAAATCGGTGGTTTATAATATAACCTGCTGTGATTGCCCTAAAGTTTACATAGGACAGACTGGAAGAACTTTCCGACATGAAATATGTGAACATTTGAAGAGTTTCCTCAATAATAAAAGTAATTCCCCATATTCTAACCATTTGTTAGAAACAGAACATACTTTCAACCATAATTTTTAAATTATACATATAGAAACTAAAAGTTATGCCTTAAACCTGTTAGAATACCTAGAGATAAATAAACACAATAAAATTGGAATATTACTTAATGAACAATTAGGTTTAAATAACTCAACTCTGTTAAATATATTCAGATAAGCTGGAATTTACAGAGACCCCTTTTTGGGTTTTAGTGCTCAATAAAAATTCATTGTGCTTACTGTAATATAAATAGCAATGTATTTCGGAAATAAGGTTAGTTTTTCAAAATGTAAGCCTGCCTGATGATGCTACTATGATAGCGAAACAATTGTTTTAAACATAACAATAAAAATTTGTGAAATTCAGAATAACCTTGTTAAAAATTTAATTATATTCACTATCATAAAACGAATGAATCTCAAAAAATAAGTGTTAAATCAGGTATCATCAGCAACTCTTTCAACTTTTTTAAAAATGAACTTACCAAACTAAATGACATAAATGTTAAATATTTAGGTTATATCAATTACATGCAAATATTTTCCACTTAGGAATCCATAGCTTCTATTATATGATAGTTTGAACTTTTTAAGTTTCTGGAAGATTGTATTGCCAAACTCAATTGTTTGGGAAGTACAGCTTGTCTTCCGTCAAAATTTGAAATCGGACGTTTGCTTCAAGAGCGAACTGTTATTAAAATCTTATTGAATGAAATAACCTTAACATTTGGTACGATATTATAGATTACGTTATTTCATTCCAAAGGGCTACTTAGTTCTGTGAGACTATTTTGACAGAAAATCTGAATAATGAAGTTTTATTGGGATTTTACCTAATTTAATAATAGTGGAAATTTTTTGGTCAACATGGTATTGATTGTTATATCAATCATTTTTTGAAGGTTTTCAGAATATGCTCTTTTTCTATTGTGGCAATATACTTGCAACCATATGGAAAGGGTCCATGTCTATTAGAATAAAGAAGCCTCAAATTTGTATAGGCTTTTCTAACCAAGCTGTTCTTCACATATTGGCAGAACCTGAAATCAACATACAAGTGTATTCCTAAGTATCTCCCAGACTCGCTCACAACTAACCCAGAATCACCAACGAAAACATTATGATTGTCTTTCAGAAATTTCCTAATATTTTTCGGTGACGTAAAAGTATCGTCTTGCTTACGATGAGTTTAAGTGGAAATCACTGAAAGATTGGCCATTTCATCATTTAAACGCTCATTCACAACATTAGCATCATTAGGATTAAAATGAAGATACAACTGAATATCATGTGCATATGACTGAACAGAGATTAACTGACCCAAGAATATCCGTAGTGTAAATAATACATAGTAGGGGTCCTGACATTGATCCTTGAGGTACACCAGTAAGGTTATCTATACGAAAAAAACCAGAATGGACAGAAGTATGGTTCATCATCGGGACATAAGCATCTTCACTTACTTTAATTAATTCTTTGCTAGATTTTAGAAGTACATCATTTGATAACACAAAAAATGAAAAATAATGAAAATAATATCATTCAAAAATTGTATTTTTCTCTTATATAATCGCAAGTATGTAGTTGAAAAGAGTGCTCGGTATCCAGTGGTGTTAAGTGATGCAGACGAATTGCCCCCTGAAACAATTAAATGTGGATAAGTCTTATTGAAACGTCACTTAAAGTAATTTACTGCTTCGAATTATTTTCAGCTTACGTTCTACCCTGTCCCAGAGACGTATTCATTACAGCTTTCGAAAGGTATAGATTCAATGGAATGGAGACCCTTGAACCTGACATAGAATTATGGCCCATTTTAACCTTCAATTCTTTATGTGGGGAAAATGGAGGGATGAAATTTCGGGGATTTGTTTTCACGTTGCCTGACTTCCGTTCAATTTTCCACTGCGTTGGAGGAAATATGAAGAAGGGCGAAATAATAATTTATGAAAAGGTTGAGTTTCTCGACAACTTGTTATGTTTTCGGTGATTTAAGGGACTAGATGAGATTTTGTTATCGAGATTGACGTCTTATTAGAGAAAGTAGACATTTATTAATTAGTACTAATTTCTCTTGTATTCGATAGAAAAGCAGGCAAATATTTCCAACTGGCTTGATAAATAGACACGCCCTAGATTCATTATTTTATAATAAGAATGAAAAAATCCAATTACAAGTTTTTGAGAGTAAGTTTTTCGAATTACAGATTTCAATTTTTAATCCTCATAGTGAATTTGGCTAAAAATCTCTAGGGATCATTGTTCGACAGTATCCGATTTTCGTACAAAATTTTACGAATTTTAGACCTTTCCTTTTCATAAAAACTCCAAGAAAATATACCACGCATGGACGATAGTCACAAAAACATCACCTATGTTGAAACCATTTCGATTCGTTAAAAATTAATTCACATATACCATCAAAACGATATTGTTTGAGACTGAATAATTTAAAATTCAACCCTAAAAAATATTCACGCTGAACAAATTTAAAGAAGTAGCTTTAGGTAGTAAATAGTAAATATTGAACAGAATTTTTCCAGAATAGTAGTCACAATTTGGAAGTTTTCAGATGAAATTGAACAGTACATATTTAATTCATTATAAATCGATATTAGAATGGCAAATAGGAGAAAATTTTGAGAATTAATAACTATCGGGTGTTTTTTTAGAATGATAGAAATTTCGATAGGGATAACTGTGATTTGACAGAAGGTAGAAGCCATGTTGTTTTGACATTTCAGTTCAGTAGGCATTGACAAATTATCATTGAAAAACTCAAGCCGCAACAACGTTTACAAATTGTTGAAATTTATTTTCAAAATCAATGTTCTTTTCGCCAAACTTATAGAGCACTTTGTGAAATTTATGGTTTACATAGTCGTCCATCAGAGCAGCTACATTTTCTCTACTCGATGCAGCAACAACAAGACAAAGAACTGTACGTACAGAAGAAAATATCGCTGTTGTAAGTCATAGTATTAATCATGATCCAGACTTGTCTATTCGTCGACGTTCACAAGTTGGACTCTGTGCATCCACCACATGGAAAATTTTGCGAAAGATCTTGATCTACACCCATACAAGATCCAACTGGTTCAAGAACTAAAGCCACTTGACCATAATAAGCGTCGTTTGTTTGCTGATTGGGCCCTAGAACAGCTTGAAGTTTTATCGTAAAATTGTGTTTAGTGATGAAGCTCATTTCTGGTTGAACGGCTATGTGAACAAAAAAATTCCGTATATGAAGTGAAAACAATCCTCAAGAAGTTCTGCAGGTTCCATTGCATCCGCAAAAATGCACTGTATGGTGTACTTTACACGCTGGAGGCATCATCGGTCCCTATTTCTTTAAAAACGATGTTGGAGCTAATATTACAGTGAATGGTGCTCGTTAGAGATTGATGATCAATGATTATTTGTTTCAAAATTTAAATGGTATTGATCCAGGAGTGTTTTGGTTCCAACAAGATGGTGCTCACCTCATTCTGCTACCGTAACAATTAATTAATTGAAAGAAAGATTTGGCGATAACATTATTTCGTGAAATGATCCAATTAATTGGCCTCCAAGATCATGCGACATAACTCCACTGGATTATTTTCTTTGGGATTGTCTAGTCGAATGCGGTTCCTCAGAGCTAGTCGTGGTGGACATATGCCGGAAATTATTTTTAAAACATAAATGTCTATGTTCTATCACTCTAAAAAAAACACCCAATACTTCTGAAATAATTAAGGTAGCTATTGAAGAATGTTTTATTATCATGAAGAATTTATTGAACCTAAAAAAAAAGAATATCAAAGTTTAGTTGAGAATAGACCGATTTTCTGTTATAATTTGGGAAAAATAATGATAGATATGTGTTCTGTGTTGAACAGTAAAAAATGAAAGTGTCGAATGCGTGAAAATGAAACAAGAAATATACTCAATTATTGGAATATAATTATAAATTTCAAAATATGAAAACAGAATTATTCATACATAATTGGTTTAATTCATAATAAAAAGAATTAAATCTAAATGTCTTAGAGAAAATGAGTTTGCATTTAAGAAGACATAGGGAATTTCGTACAACATTACAAAATATGGTTTAAAGGAATCCATAAGAAATAAGAGAAATTTATAGAAAATATAGAACATAATTGATTCAATATTGTATCAGTTGAGTAATTTGACTAACAAGCTTTGAGCTGGAAAATGCCTTATACAACATTAAAATTTCATATAACACCTTCTTCACAACAACGTCGGAAAATCTGGATCAAATCTCATCACTAAAATTAAAGAATGCAAAATAAAATCTTCCAAGAAATATAACAACATTACCTTCAAAGATTACTGAAGTCAAAGAAAAACTTAGGTAGAGAAATTATATCTACCCACGAATGACCGTTTTTTAATTTTATTTTGTGTGATACCTTATATTCGTTCATCTTGTATGTTTTTCAACGAAAATCAAAGCTTGTTATGATTCAATTTCCTGTAATTTTTTCATACAAACGTAAGCAATTAGGTGTTCCTTCCATAGTATAAAGCAACCAATTAAATTTTCGCTTCCACTTGGCACAATTTAATATTTTTCACTTCATTGATGATACTCATTCAATACTTGTTGTTGCGAGGGGTGGAAAATATGAGTTTTAAAGAAATTTTTTGTTCTCTCCCTTATCAATGATGCGATACGACGGCAGGAAAATAAATATGAAATTTAGATCGATTTAATGTGGAGGAACAAATTGCGAATTCATAAAATATCAGTATTTATGGTTACTTGGAGTTAACAGTCCAGAAATGAAATTAACTTTTCGAGTATTAGAGGATCCTTATCACAAAGGTATCGAGTTCTTGGTGTCTCTCGAGGTTGAGATCGTTGAATTTCCGTGGAAGAGTTTCCTATAGTTTCAGAAATGCTGATTTTGTTGCCATAATTCTGGATTGGGGAATTTTGACTGGGCGGAAGTGTTTCGCGGTAATTGTGTGGATAGCTGCTTGCTGCTTGGATAGATTTTATGAACAAGTTTCTAAGTTCGTCGACTAGTATGTTCCCAAAATTAAGATTCATTCTAATTTTTCGGTTTATCTTAGTAAGAGCACTATAAACATTATTGAAGAGAAGAATAGTAGTTGAACTCTGGAAGTTTCAATTACCATGTTTTCTCTGAGTTAAGACGTAAAACCAAAAAATCTATTCGGTCTGAATGCACTTGAATCTCTTTAGTTGAGGATGAACTGACGGGTAATTCAAAGCGTTTCTGGCAGCACCTAAATAATTGTCGTATCTCGTTTCCTAATAGAATGATATATCGGGTGTTTTTTTAGAGTGATAGAACTTTAAATTGAAATAAAACACGTTTAAATTCAGATTGAAGCCAAATTTTTCTTTATTTGAAAGATAATTTTATGACAATTATGTTTTGAAAATAATTTCCGGCGTATGTGCACTACGACTAGCTCTGAGGAACCGCATTCGACCAGACCAATTTAGGACTACTCTTTCTTGTAATTCAGGCCTTATTTCATCAATAACACGAGTTATGTTGGCTTCCAGAGCATCTATTGTTTCTGGTTCATCAGCATAAACCAATGACTTGACCTAACCCCAAAGAAAATAGTCCAGTGGAGTTATGTCGCATGATCTTGGGGGCCATTTTATTGGACCATTTCTCGAAATAATGTTATCGTCAAATCTTTCTTTCAATAAATCAATTATTACGGTATCAGCATGAGGTGTAGCACCATCTTGTTAGAACCTAAACACTTCTGGATCGATACTTTTCTAATTTTGAAACAAATAATCATTGATCATCGATCTGTAACGGGCACCATTCACTGTAACATTAGCTCCAGCATAGTTTTTAAAGAAATATGGACCGATGATGCCTCCAGCGTGTAAAGTACGCCATACAGTTCATTTTTCAGGATGCAACGGAACCTGCAGAGGATTGTTTTCACTCCATAAATGGCAATTTTGCTTGTTTACATAGCCGTTCAACCAGAAATGAGCTTCATCACCATACACAATTTTACGATAAAAAAGTGGATCAACTTCAAGCTGTTCTAGGACTCAATCAGCAAACAAACGACGCTTTTTATGATCAAATGGCTTTAGTTCTTGAACCAGTTGGATCTTGTAGACCAAGATCTTTACGCAAAATTTTCCATGTGGTGGATGCACAAAGTCCAACTTGTTGTGAACGTCGACGAATAGACAAATCTGGATCATCATTAACACTATGAATTACAGCAGCGATATTTTCTTCTATACGTACAGTTCTAATTTTCTTCGGGGTTATGTCAAGTCATTGCTTTATGCTGATAAACCAGAAACAATAGACGCTTTGGAAGCCAACATAACTCGCGTTATTGATTAAATAAGGCCTGAATTACTCAAAAAAGTGGTCCAAAATTGGTCTGGTCGAATGCGGTTCCTCAGAGCTAGTCGTGGCCGGTAATTATTTTTAAAATATAAATGTCATCAAATTATCTTTCAAATTAAAAAAAAGTTTGGCTTCAATCTTAATTTAAATGTGTTTTATTTCAATTTAAAGTTCTATCACTCTAAAAAAAAACACCCAATAGAATGATATATTATATATCAAACTGAGATAACTGAAAGTTCGATTGTAAACAACCTTTTTTACAATTTAATAATAATAATACGTTTATTGTCCCAACAGCAATTTTGGGAACAAAAGGCATACAGGGTTCTGATTTCTCGAAGGAATCTGTCAAGCCTTACATTCAAAATAATTACATCAAAAAATGAAAGCAGCGCAAAAGTGCAAATAAACATTTACTTAAATACTAGTAGGAAAGGAATACTTTTGGGAAGGACGAGGAAGCAGGAAAGGATTTATTCTTTACCATTTTAAAAATAAGATCTAGCTGAAAGAGTGGAAATCTACCTTACAAGTGAATCAGTTGGTTTTTGCAGCAACTCCTGAAAGAAGATACCGTCTGTCGAAAATCTATACTACCCAGTGAATTTAAAGCGTCAGAAATCGTGTAAGAAAAAGATCTCTTGTAATTTTTTTTTCAGTTTAGTAGTGTTTTACAACCATATAAAAAGTGTGGATAGCTCAGCGGGAGAGCATCGGACTCGTGACCGGGAGGTCCAGGGTTCGAATCCTATTCAGGTAGAAAAGAAATTTTCTAGTTGGACGGGTATCTGCCACCATTTCACTGTTGGGTCAAAAATTAACAGTGCTGTGACCTAAAGTGGCGCAAGATCGCAGTAACAAAGCCTACACAGAACACAACTGAACTCCTAACTCGTACAAGCTGAAAAAGCTTCTGAGGGATCTTCACAGAAGATCTAGGAGTATCAGGATAATAATAAATAAATATGAACAGAAGTTTTCCAATGTGTTCTCGTGTGTCAGCAATTATGATTCGATACATGAGATCAGAGTAATCGAAGATCAGGTTCTTGAGGTTCTTTGTGGGCTGGATGAGAATAAGGGTGTAGGTCCGAATGGATTACCGTCTTTATTTATCAGGCGGTGCGCTGAATCGTTGAATATTTTCCTTACTATTCAACCGATCGCTCATACAAAAATGGGCGATAAACGTTATATTGAAAATTATAGGCCCATAAGCAAATTAAGTTAAGGTAGAATTTTCGAGTTTTTCGTTCGTGATAGGATCATGAATTCAGTAAGGTCTCTTATTATTTCTGAACAACATGTAGATCTAGTGTATCCAATCTGGCCCTTTATACAGAGTATATTCTTAAAGAAGTGGACAAGTTAATTATGTGTACACCGATTTTTCGAAGGCCTTCGATAAGGTTGATCATAACATCTTGGTGAAAAAATTGACTGAGGTAGAAGTGCATGGAGACTTGGTTGGTTGTTTATCTTCATATCTCAATAATAGATCTCAAATTGTTGCCTTTAACGGATATTTTTCATCATCTTTCTGTGTGACCTCGGGGTGCCTCAGGGGTCTTTTCTTGGGCCTCTTTTATTTATAATTTATTTCAATGATATAAGTGGATGTTTCAAATTTTGTAAATTTTCGATATTTGCGGACGATGTAAATATAATTTTCCGTGCAGCTGACTCTTTGGACTGCTTTAACTTCCAACAAGACTTAAATGCATTCAATAACTTTTGCATGGAAAATAAACTATATCTCAACTTGAATAAGTGTAACTGCATAACATTCAGTCGTAAACTGGAGATCAATCATTTTGACTACTATTTGGGTGATCGTCGGCAAGAGGTGAGGGATCTTGTAAAGATTTCACTTCCACTAAGGCCTTGAAGGCTCTATATTTTGCCTTCATTTGCTGTAGATTATTTTATGCATCGGTTGTTTTATCGCCACAATATGAGGTCTACAAGCACAGATTGGAGATGGTGCAGAATAAACTTGTGGAATAAGTGAAACTGCATAACATTCAGTCGTAAACTGGAGATCAATCATTTTGACTACTATTTGGGTGATCGTCGGCAAGAGGTGAGGGATCTTGTAAAGATTTCACTTCCACTAAGGCCTTGAAGGCTCTATATTTTGCCTTCATTTGCTGTAGATTATTTTATGCATCGGTTGTTTTATCGCCACAATATGAGGTCTACAAGCACAGATTGGAGATGGTGCAGAATAAACTTGTGGAATATTTAGATTATAAGGTTACAGGTAGCGACAGTTTCATGGCGAGTATGACTAGCCTTAGAAAAAATTATGGGCTTGAACTTCTTAAAAAACAACTTGCTCAAAATAAGTTCCTTTAAAAAAATTCCTAAAACATGCTGAACATCTTCAAAAAGCAATATAGAATTCCCACAACGGAAAAAATTGCTTTTTGAAAATGTTTTGTATGTTTTAAGAATTTTTTTGAAGGAACTCATTTTGTGCAAGTTGTTTTTAAAGAAGTTCTTGAAGTTATGTTTTGCATTTTTGGAAAGGAATTTGGTTTTCATAAAACAAGGTACAAAACAAAACTTTGTACCCTTCAAGTATTTATTTAGTAATTTTAATCAATACTTTATATTCCTTTGAATTATTTTATTCCCTTTGCGTACTGTGTGATAAGTTTTAATTCTATATGTCTACTAAATTGAAACAGTGTTTTTCTGAGACATTTATTTAATTTAATTCTAAAAGTCTTAGTATAAAAATTATTTTGAATTAAAATTTGTAGGAGGCTAACAGAATATATCTGTATGTTATTTAAAATTTTGACACAATATAAAACGTAACCTCCAGAATGAGTTAGAAATTTAAAGCTGACGAACAAAGGAGGTTTCCGTCCTAGCACCATCGAAAAGCTAAAAGTTAATTCTGAAAATTTAATCATCAGCATTGAGTTTCATCCACTATGGATCAAATGAATAATTCCATTCTGCCAGATTTTCCATTTAGTTCCAGACAACACGAATGCGATAATTACTTTTTGACTATTCACGTCATGGAATCATGCATAATATCATATGTAGAAAACAGAATCGATCAACGAAATAATGCAACTTTTCCGACAAATATTGAAATGGAATTCAACACGTAGGTGTTCGAAATAACAAATGAGAGCTTTCAAATTATTCCTTGAACTGCATAGATTGCGAGGAAATGAAACATCAAGCAATTTGACAACCAATTTAGTGAAGTCTATATTACGCAAAAGTAGACACTTTGTACGGTTTATTCATATAATAAAATTTTTTGAGTAATTTTATCGTTAGTCACATTGTTTACGTTTTTACGTCGAACTATATAATACACGTCGATTTTCAATAAAATTATTACTGAAATATGCATTACACAGAAGCGGAAAAAAATCTAAATCAAATCAAATATATTTCAACAAATTAATACATACAAAGATATCATTACTGATATCGGGTGTTTTTTTTAAAGTGATAGAACTTTAAATTGATATAAAACACATTCAAATTAAGATTCAAGCCAAACCGTTTTTTATTTGAAAGATAATTTTATGACATTAAGTTTTGAAAATAATTTCCGGCATATGTCCATCACGACTAGATCTAAGGAACCACATTCGACCAGACCAATTTTGGACCTCTTTTTCGAATAATTCAGACCTTATTTCATCAATAACACTAGTTATGTTGGCTTCCAAAGCAAATTAATATCTTGAAGTCTCTGTGTATATCGAATATAGATACTTGACAGATTTGGAGTCACTAGTATACGTTACACTGATGGAAACGAATCAGTTTGAAACGTGCGCATGTCAGCAACTTTCCTCTGTGGTCTACAAAACCTTGTCGAGATTGTTTGAGTATAGAATTGTTATACAGATGTATATTGTCTCGATATCTAGAATTTTCTATTACTATAGCTCATACTCCTTATTAATGATTTTTGGTACAGATCAGCCGAATTAATTTATTTTAATATGAATATTCTAATATTTGAGCATTACGGCAAATAATGGTCTGATTTGAGCATGAGGAAAGTTTATTCTGCGTGGGCAAAGTGAAAATATCGAGAATACATTTCTTTACTTGAATTAACTCGCGAAGGTTTGTCTTGTATGTATTTTGCATACTCTAGATGGCGTTAGTGTATTATTAATATCTTGAAGTCTCTGTGTATATCGAATATAGATACTTGACAGATTTGGAGTCACTAGCATACATTGCATTGAAGAAAACCAATCAGTTTGAAACGTGCGAATGTCTGCAATTTGCCTCTGTGATCTACAAAACCTTGTCGAGTTTGTTTGAGTATAGAATTTTTGAAAAGATGTATGTTACACTGTCTCGATTTCTAGAACTTTCTATTACCATAGCTCATACTCCTTATTAATAATTTTTGGTACACATCAGCCGGATTAATTTATTTTAATATTTGTCGGAAACATATTTTCGGATTTTTATTGTAAAATATTAAACATACGTATAAAATCCGCAGGGTTTTTCATTTTAAATAGCAGTTCTATAATTTAACATGCGCTTAGGCTAAGTTACAACCAAAGGAAAGCAAACTTCTGAAAATGCCTGGCTTGAAATGAATTCTAAGAAGTGATAGGAAGTTTTTCATACTTGCCTTGCGTTCATTGCTCGAGAGTTCGACATAAAATCCCGCTCTTTTATGTATTATACTTATCGGCAATTTTTCAACTTCTTTAGAAACATTTAATTTCGATTCGCTTGAAGAAATTACGCCGAGACCAGCCAGATGGGATTCTAGGATTCTAAGGGGTATTCAATTAAAGAAAGTTTGGTGATATCAAAAAGTTCCGTTATTACTGAAATTTAACTGATGAAAAATTCAATTCGGTGTGACATGAGGGGTGCATATTTAATTCCATTTATGTATAGTAGCAAGATACCCACGGTAATCACAAAAAAAAATTTTTCGTTGTTTTTATTTTAATACAAATTATTGATCATCACACTAATTGTGTACTCAAGTTGTGATAGAGGACTTTTTAACTGGAATAATAATATATATTTATTCCCATAAACAATTACAGAATGAAATGTATAGAAAATAAGTCAACAAAAGAAAAGAGCGCTCGGATCTTATGATGCAAGAAATTCTCGGACAGTATAAGGTTCCTTCTCTATTAGAAACCTATTTAATTTCGATTTGAAGATTTTGAACTCATTAATAACCTGTAGTTCTTAAGGTATTTTATTGAAGAGAGGTAAAATCGGGTGTTTTTTTAGAGTGATAGAACTTTCGATAGGGATAAATGTGATTTGACAGAAGAAAGAAGCAATGTTGTTTTGACATTTCTGTTCAGTAAGCATTGACAAATTATCATGGAAAGACTCAGCCTGCAACAACGTTTACAAATTATTGAAATTTAATTTCAAAATCAGTGTTCTATTCGCCAAACTTGTAGAGCACTTCGTGAAACTTATAGTTTACATAATCGTCCATCAAAGCAGCTAATTCGTCGAACTATCCATAGATTTCGGACAACATTTTCTCTACTCGATGCAACAACAACGATAAGACGAAGAACTGTACGTACAGAAGAAAATATCGCTGCTGTAATTCATAATGTTAATGATGATCCAGATTTGTCTATTCGTCGACGTTCACAACAAATTGGACTCTGTGCATCCACCAAATGGAAAATTTTGCATAAATATCCTGGTCTACACCCATACAAGATCCAACTGGTTCAAGAACTAAAGCCACTTGACCATAATAAGCGCCGTTTGTTTGCTGATTGGGCCCTAGAATAGCTTGAAGTTGATCCACTTTTTTATCTTAAAATTGAGTTTAGTGATGAAGCTGATTTCTGGTTGAACGGCTATGTTAACAAGCAAAATTGCCGTATATGGAGTGAAAACAATCCTCAAGAAGTTCTGCATGTTCCATTGCATCCTGCAAAATGCACTGTATGGTGTGCTTTATACTCTAGAGGCATCATCGGTCCATATTTCTTTAAAAACGATGCTGGAACTAATGTTATAGCGAATGGTGCTCGTTACAGATCGATGATCAATGATTATTTGTTTCAAAATTTGAATGGTATCGACCCAGAAGTGTTTTGGTTCCAACAAGATGGTGCTACACTTCATGCTGCTACCGTAACAATTGATTTATTGAAAGAAACATTATTTCGAGAAATGGTCCAATTAACTGGCCTCCAAGATCATGCGGCATAACGCCACTGGATTTTTTTATTTGAGGTTATGTCAAGTCATTGGTTTATGGTGATAAACCAGAAACAATAGACGCTTTTGAAGCCATACATAACTCGTGTTATTGATTAAATATGCCCTGAATTACTCGAAAAAGTGGTCCAAAATTGGTCTGGGCGAATGCGGTTTCTCAGAGCTAGTCGTGGTGGACATATGCCGAAAATTATTTTCAAAACATAATTGTCATAAAATTATTTTTCGAATAAAAAAAAATTGGCTTCAATCTTAATTTAAATGTATGATAACTTTAAGTTCTATCACTCTGAAAAAAACACCCGATACACATGTATTCGGTATTTCTTTCGGTGATAGCAAGTGTGTGCTTATGATAATGCAGTGGAAGCATGCATCTAGTCCTATTTGTATTCTCATGTGATGCGAAAAGTAATTTATTTTTCATGTAGGAATAAAAAGCACCTGTGAATATAGAGACCAGTAAGCGTTAGAACGTTTGGTCTGTAAGCCAATCCATAGATGACCCTTAGAATAGTTTTCTGAACCATGAAAATCTGTCAAGCAGCTACTCCAAGCTATTATCCCGTAATTTAGGTTGACTTGAAAATTCGAAAAATAGGGAATTCTAAGAACACTCCGATTGATCTATCTTGACATCACACTCAAAGAATATGGCACAGTTGGACAGTCATCAATTTCTGCCTGAGGCATGTTAAATGTTCACCCCAGTTTAAGGAACGATCTGAAGTGACGCCTAAGAATTTAGTGTAAGACAATATTTCTACAGTGTGACCAAGCACTTGCAATGAGCTTGGATTCTTATTAAGCTTTTTAGCAGCAGAAAAAATCATGCCGTCGGTTTTAGTCGGATTTATTTTCAGACTGTCTCTTTGATACCAATCGGACACTGCAGTTACTGCCGATTGTGCTGATAATATTGCAGAAGTTGTGTCTTTTTTCGGAGTTATTATATTCGTATCATCAGCAAATATGATAATCAATTCAACATCCTGGAACATACAAGGAAGATGATTGATATAAATCAAAAAAAGTTATGGCCCAAGTGTACTACCCTGGATCACCCCACTTTGCAGCAATTCATCGTACGTATTTTTCCAAAGGAACTAAGATCTGGAAGAAATAGTTGTCACTTGGTCTTCTTGCATCCAAGCTTGAGTGTAGGCTGAAGTATGGCATCTTGCATTATCCTGCTGAAAACACCATCCCTCTGGATATAAAGCATGCGCTGTTTCAAAGAGCAAAACATTTAGAATGCCACAATACTTTTCACTATTAATGGTACCATCTACTATACAGAAAGGCGTAGCATCACGCTGAGATATTGCTCCCCAAACCATTATTTTGGTAGGAAATTTGAACGGTAACAGGTTATTTTGATAGAATTTTTGAGTGATTTCCACCAAGTTGGAAATAACTTTCACCAGATATAAAGACATTAAAATAATCTTCTTGAAAACGTTAAAAAAATACTATTTTTCATTACTTTTGTAAAGGTGTTATTGTGGTGATTTTTTTTTGGTTTCCTTGATACGTAGCCTTGTCTTTTCAGTGACATACGGACGTTTTCTGAACATACTTTTATATTTCGTTGATTTCCAAATCTGTTAGCCTATTTGCGAAACCCCAGGCGCGGATTATTTCCTCCTAAGGCCAATAAAGCGTTTAAATTGTTTTCCTTAATCTTACGCGGTCTTCCTGAAACTGGTCTATGCCTCGTATTCCTGCCATTTTTTATCCTCTTTATTGTCTCATATACAGCCCTTTTTCTCAGTTCAGTCAATGTCACTAGTTTTTTCATGTTTCGAAAACCTTTTCTATACAAATATTCTACCTGTTTTCTTTTTTCTAGTCGCAACATTATGTTGACAATCAACAATATTTGACAAATAGTGTTGCCTTGCAACTTTGGCCATAGCCGACTATCGGCGCAATCTAATTTATACATATAACTTTTGTCTTGGAATGATACAGAAAAGGAATATATTTAAATTGGGAAAAATATCAAATTCCGGATACTTTCTAGACGGACTATAATACCAGGAGACAATCCTGAAAAGAGCTTGATTGCAATATCCATATATTAGTTCTGAGGTTTACCACTATATGGCGTTTACTTTGATCTTCCTTGCGTCACACGTTCCTCGCCTTCCAATAATCCATATTGGAGAGGTTGGACTCTAAAGAGGCTGAGGTGAATATCTGAAGTTATTAGTTATCGACTTTCCTTTCGGTATATCAAATATGTTCATCTCAGGGTCACTGTCACAAACTTTTGGGAAATGATAAATCGATAGTCAAATTAATTTCACTGATTAGTGACATCCAGAACTAGTTGCTATTGAATTAATTAAGATTTGAAGTAGATTCTCCAGAAGTTCATCTAATTCTGATATTAAAATTCATATATGCTAACTCAATTGTTAAGTTCTGCCAATGCGAATCTTCCAGTGCAAACCGTCCAGTGAGGCGGTTGAAAATGTAAGCAATTATTTCTATTCGTGTCACGAAATATTCAAATTGTCCGTTTAAAAGATTAGGAGACATTGGAAGTTACGAATTTTGTAGGGGAATATCTTAATCGTTTTTGCGTGCTTGTTCTAGGGGACAGCATGCTGTTGTTTTGCTCAGATGTCAAAAGTTATTCCGTCCGGCCTGTCCGTCGGTGAGTACTCTAATTTTTGATACGGAAAAAGCTGAAGACTTGAAACTCTGAGGGTAGGTTTGGGGCGTAATCTCTCAATTAGATTAGTGGATGGGCAAAATCGGTTCTATGGTTCTACAGTTATTCATATTAGAAATGTTTTCACATACTAGAAGTATATACTTTCGATCCATATGTAGTAATTTGATAGTTTAGAGATATTTTTTTCCATTTACAATAATTTTAATGAAAACTTTTGCTATGCTCACATTAATTCATGCAATTTAGTTTATCAGAAATTTTGATTACTCTACATGTTGACCATCATTTTATGTCTGCACACATTTCAGGACTTTTCACGTATACTCTGCTATGGAGTAAGCATTACCATGAACTTGTTCCATCAATTAAAGATCTCCGGTAAAAGTATTGATGAGAAAATGTTATGAAGTTTCCTGAATACTTAGTCAGATTATTTGCAGATCTATCTACCTTGGATTGTGGACTGTAATTTATTTGAGATGCATACATGTGCTGGCCGTAGGATAAAACACAAGTAACAGTTAACAGGTTTATTTTATATTCACATGGTTCACTTTGTACTGGCTCCTCTTTTTTAATGTAAACTGGTTGTTTTACGTATTTTGACACGAACGCCTCATATTGATTGACACTGCAGTAGGGCAATTTCAGTCTTGAATTACTCGTCGACCTGGAATGAAACTAAAACAACAAAACTTGTTTGATTTCTATCTTGAATAACCCCTTCGACATTTTCAGATTGCACTTTCTAGCTTGAAGCACAACTCTGAATATTTTTATTGTGAGAATCAACACGTGTTTTAACAATACGTATTGAAATCATAACAATTAAAGGGTACGTAATCCATAATATGAGGTGAAGAGTTAAAAGGTTGTCTATAATTCTCCAACACGTTTTATTATGTTTGAAACTTAATTTTATTCGATATTTGCAACGATGCAGCAAGTATATCACCAATTAGGGAAAAACTCAACTTCGATTGTAATGCACATTTGATAGATGGCCAGTGGGGAATATACTTTTTTAACTCAGAAACCCATCAATTTCATTTCCACCCAAACAGGATTCGAATCCGGACCTTCCGGTCACGAGCCCAATGTTCTATCTCTGATATGTTTATACTTATATTGATGATTACTATGAAGAAGTATTTGCATATTAAATATAATAGCTGGAATTAATTCTCCAGAACCGCTACAGAATTAAATCTAAATAGATTTCATGAAAACATTTAGAATTAAATTTTAAAAACGTATAGGCCATGCTTATCCATAAATTGGTTAATTGTTGCAGAAATGTCTTGTGAAAAGAAGGTATTTTTAATGTTTTATTTTGTTTAATCAAATAACTCCTTACGGAAGAGATTTGGGTCTGAATTTATCAGGTTGTTTCTCTGGAGAATGTGCTATTTATTTTTTAAAAAACGAAAATAAAAAAAGCCTATTTGAATTATATGTTGAACATTTTTTTGTAATGGAACTTGTGATTCTTTAACATCTTTTCGAAACATGTATTTATAACGTGATGTCTAAGTAATGTGGTCATTATCTTATATTGCTATTGATTCTTTATCAGTTAATTTCCACCACATGTGATTATAATCTAGGACTTTTTTTAAAATTTAATTCTGAATGTTTTCATGAGATCTATTTAGATTTGAATCTGTAGAGGTTCTGGAGAATTGATTCCAGCTAATATTTATTTAAGTATGAACTATTTTGAAGAGTCTATTCCTAAAAGCATTCGAATACCCATTAGTTTGAATTAAGGGAGGATCAAATCCAGAGCGGGGGGCAAACCATAGTCAGGAACATTTTATCACGGAATTTTTTTTCGAAATTGAATGAAAAATATGTACAATTATAACAGTGCTTTATCAACTATTTTATTACAACTATTTGCTTGAAATAAAAATGTATTCTAGTTACATACCTTCTACTATTATTATTTTTCTTGGATTTGTAGAAAATTTGTTCAAAACTCTCGTTTCAATTCAGTCCTGATTTTCCTTAAAAAATTTAAGATGGACGCACATCAAGCTCAACCCAGTCAATCTCTCCTCTACCATTGTACTTCTCAGTCAGATCTTTACCCTTCGAAGGGTACTGAAAGATCATTCAACAGTAGCCGTAATGGATGGGAAAGAACTTAAAATGAGGAGTGCATGCCTTGTGGCGGGGAAAAATATTAGCCTCCTCCAAAAATGTAGCCACTTCAATATCCTTTAATTTGTCTCTTGTTGAATCTTTCTTCTTCCACAGATTATACCACAAATCTAATTCTGCGTTTTTTCCAAATCTTTTGAAGTACTTTTTAGCATGTATGAAGGATGAAGATGAGAAAAGCAGGTGTATTCTAGTGTGGAAATCTAACATTCAATGATAAGGTTAAAGAGTCAAGATAATGAATAATCAACGATCGTCTCCAGTATTCAATCGCAGTCTGAAATGGCTTCTGTGTATTTGCTTTTTAACAATTCGTGGAACTGTTAACTCAACGCCGATTTTCTCCGCGATATATTGTGATTTTTTAAGTACCTTCTCAGAAAAATGTTAAATTTCTTGTCGATGCTTCTTGATAACATCAAGGATTTCACCAATGTGTTTCCTCACCATAATCAAATACATATTTTACCTTGTAGAACGTTCACAACGGGTTCTAAAATCGCAGAGTACTTTGCAATCATGACTAAACCTTAATGAAAATTGGTTTAGTTACTGCACATTGCAATTGATAGGCAAATTTTCTTGTAGCATAGTTTCCTTCGATGAAGAGATGTTCTAGCATATTGATGATTTCATGAAAGCTGTTTGAAAACTTTCTGATGCTCTTGTATTTCTCAGACCATCTGGTCTCACAGAGCCTTGATAAATTAGGAGCCGAAGTCCTGGGGGTTGGCGACTCACGAAAGAAGGATATTGTATCCTTAATAGTTGCAATCAAGTTCCTTATTTCCGGTAGTTTGCTAGCATCATTGACTACAAGATTTAGTTTGAGGATTGAGCAATGAAATAATAAACATTTATTGTATTTTTTTCTTCAAATGGCCTGTACACTACTTTCTTTTCCATCCATTATAGAACATCCGTCAAATCCAAGTCCAACACAATTCTCTGCTGAAAGATTTTGATCAACTAAAAAACTTTCAATTGTGCTAGCGATTGTAGGGGCATCTTGAGATTTCAGCTCAACAAAGCCTACAAATTCCTCTCTGATTTTCTGTTGATTCTCATCTTAAAACCGCAATCCGATAGAAAGCTGTTCTTTTCCAGCGATATCTGCTATATCATCGACCATTACAGCATGAGCTTTTGCTTGTTTACAGTAATCAATAATTCTTTATTTGACAACTTCACCACATAATCCTATAATTTCATTCTGAATCTTTGGTGAAGTATAGACTGCATTTTTTCGACATCTATTTAATGGACGCTTTAGTTTCAGATCACCACAATCAATTCTCAAATTTAAAAGGTCAAAGAAAAACCCCTCATCTCCTTCTATTCCTCTAAGTGGTAAATCATAAGTTCCACAAAATATAATATGATATAAGAAATAATTGACGACAATATTTGTTTGTTTTCTTCAATCATCTTTTGGTGATTTCGTTTTTCCAACTAAAATGATCTATCACAAAATAACGGACTACTCTATCCAATATTTTTTTATCATTAAAATAGTTATTTCAAGAATTGTAATATATTCCAGCAACAAAATTTAATAACGATTAATTTTCTTGCTTCCAACGGGGGCGGTTCCCCCTCCCCTGCCCCTCGCTGGATACACCGATGGTTTGAATCATTTTCAAATTTCAAGTGAAAATTTCATTACCAAGAATTGGAAATCATTCAACGAAGCAACTTGTTCGAGCAAGTAAATCCAATTACCAATAATTTATAGTATGAAACAAAGACAGTCTGATCGCAACTCTCATTGGATTTCGCGAAATAAATCGCAACTACATGAAAAAGGTGGAGAAACTGTAAAAATTTATTGCGCTATCTCTAATAATAATAGCGTATGTCGAATGAAATAAGAAGATAACTATGATATTGTGAGCTTTAAATGTTTTTCGGGATTCAGGAAGTGAAAGATAAATATTGTTGATTTATTTTCGGACATTATACCGCTATTTTTGTTGTCATTATGTCATGACGAATGTTGCCGTTACGTAAATCTTTTAATGGATGGAAATATATAAAACGCAGAAAGGTGCGATTTAATGGAATGCAGTTAACGCTCAAACGAAGATATCCAAATATTAAAACGTTATACGTTATACACAACGTAACATTTTTTTGTCAGAGCAGGATATCTGCGGCATTATACCGGGTGTTAAAAAACAAAGTTTCAATATTTTGGGAGCTAATTATAGAACTCAAAATAAGTAAAAAATTTCATATAAACATGGGTCCGTAAATGAGCCGTTTTGGAGATATAAGCGATTTTCGGTTTTCAAATTAACTATCGGGTGTTTTTTTAGAGGGATATAACTTTAAACTGAAATCAAATCACATTTAAATTAAGATTGAAGCCAAATTTTCTTTTATTTGAAAGATTATTTCATGACATTTATGTTTTAAAAATAATTTCCGGGATATGTCTACCACGAGCTAGTCTGAGGAACCGCATTTGACCAGACCAATTTTGAACCACTCTTTCGAGTAATTCAGGCCTTATTTCATCGATAACACGAATTATGCTAGCTTCCAAAGCGCCTATTGTTTCTGGTTTATCAGCATAAACCAATGACTTGACATAACCGCAAAGAAAATAATCCAGTGGACTTATGTCGCATGATCTTGGAGGCCACTTGATTGGAGCATTTCTCGAAATAATGTTATCGCCAAATCTTCCTTTCAATAAATCAATTGTTACGGTAGCAGCATGAGGTGTAGCACCATCTTGTTGGAACCAAAACACTTCTGGGTCGATACCATTCAAATTTTGAAACAAATAATCATTGATCAGCGATCTATAACGAGCACCATTCATTGTAACATTAGCTCCAGGCTTATCTTGATCGTCAACTTCCTTCTCATGAGACGTTCAATCCAGTTTTTAGAAGATTGGGGAAAACTGGTTCCTTAAAAAAAACGCTCATGATACTGGACGTCCAAGATCTGTAAGCAGTTTAGAAGTTGAAGAACAAATTTTAAATACTGTGACTGAAAATCACGCTACAAGTGTAGGAAGAATTTCAGCGGAAGTAGTAATAAGTGGCTGCCTTGTCTGGAGAACTATACATCAACAACTTCTCTATCCATTCCATATTCAACGTGTGCAAGCTCTTCATCATCTTGATCATCAAGCCAGAAGGACATTCTGTCAATGGGTTTTAACAAAGATTGCTGAATTTTACTTTTAATATCATTTTCACTGATGAAGCCGGCTTTACCAAACATGGAATTTTAAACTTTCATAATAGTCATATTTGGGCGAATGAAAATCCACACGCCATTCATGAATCCAGGAATCAATAGCATTTCGGTAAACATTTGGCTAGGTATTTTAGGAGATCGTTTGTTAGGACCGGTAGTTTTACCACGGAATTCAACAGGAGCCGCATACCTTAACTTTCTTCAAAATACCTTGCCCGATTTTCTAGACGTAGTACTTTAAATATTTAGTTCATGCAAGATGGAGCGCCCCTACATTATACACTTGCTGTTAGGGAACATTTAGATCAAACATTTCTCAGAAGATGGATAGGACGAGGAGATCCAGTGTCATGACCCGCTAGATCTCCCGATTTGAATCCTTTGCGCTTTTGTATTTGGGTTTATTTGAAAAGTTTAGTGTATGCAACGTCAGTGAATAACATCGAAGAGTTGCAACATCGGATTAAACTATCCTGTCAAACGCTTCTAACACAACCAGGTCTTTTCGAAAAAGTACGTAATTCCTTCATGCTACGATGTACTTCCTGCATTGAAATGGACGGTGGTCATATGGAACATCTTCTGTAAAACAATTCTAACTGTTAAGGGATATGTACCTCAGACTACGGATCATTCGTCAAGTGCTTGGTAGACTCAATTTCAAGCAATTGGAATAGACGGGATTCCTGCCATTTTATTAAAAAAAGTGTTCACCCCAGAACTTACACCTGTTCTCTGTAAGATGTTCACTATATCATGAAAGAGTGCACGAGCGCAGCCTATCACAAAGAAGGAGAAGAAATGATTACCATCAAACTACCGCCCAATAGCGATAATATACATTTTTTCCAAAGTCATGGAAGCAGCTATCAATCTTGAAAAGGTTAGATACCTGGAGAGCAAAAGGCTCATTAGTGGCAGACCATATGGTTTTCGCAAACAACGACCAACAGGTAACCCTCTTACCTATATGACGCAAGTGTGGACAAGGGATATTGAACGCCATGGAGAATCTAGGTCAGTTGCTCACATCCAAGGATTTCGATCGTGTCTGGCATAAGGCTCTTCTGAATAAGCTATCTTCGTATGGTTTTCCCGGGAGTCACTGCGATTGAATGGAGAATTTCCTCACCAACAGGAACGTTTGGGTTATCGTGGATAGTGTTGGTTCTCGTGCTTTCAATGTGAACGCTGGAGTGCCCCAAGGCTCAGTTTTGTCGCCCACCCTTTTCCTAATCCACATAAATGATCTTCTCACCGAGAACCATATTTTGAGCTTCGCGGATGATTCTTTCACCAGTGATAAACCTTTGAACACTGTTTCACTTACACAAATGCCAGAAAATCGATTTCCTGTACGATTCCCTGAACGAAGATCTCAAAAAGATAAACGAATGTGGTCAACGGAGTCTGCAATTCAATACCGCGAAGACCCAAACAACAAATTTTACTCGAATAACTCAGTTGATGATTTCTAACTTAATGATGGAAAACCAGGTGCTTCAGCCAAGTAATTCCATGCATGTTCCTGGCATGACTATCGACTGGTCTGTTCGGTCTGTTGTGTGGAAACATGTGACTGACATTGTGAAGTCGGTTACAAATAAGATAAGATATTTGTTGAAAGCTAGGAACTATTGCTCTGCAGATTAGGTTCTTCTACTGTATAAAACCCAGATCAGAACAGGGCTCGAATACTGCTCTCATGTTTGGGGCTCAGCACCCAAGCGTTTGTTACAACTTTTGGATTCCATCCAGAAAGGAGTAGTACGATTGATTGACTACACAACTAGAACGGCCAGTTTATAGTCGATGGAACATAGAAGGGGAGTTGCCATCTTGTGCTTACTCTATTATTATCACCAAGTAACTGAAGAAAATGATGCTTGCTGTCGCCAGCTTCGCACGCAACACTATCATAATTACTTCTTTCTCCGAACTGGCCAGTTGTGGAACACGTCTCAGCTGATGTGTTTCCTTCAGTTTATCAAATTTGATATTTGAAAGAAAATTAATAAAGTGTATGTTCTTTTGAAATTTTGTGAGAACGGTATGATAAGAAATTATAAAAAAAAATCTGTGAGCGGGGAAGCCTTGAGCGCTTTGTCTAACGTTCGAACGAAAAGAGATAGAAATTGGGAACTTTCAGTGTAGATAGGAAGCCTAAATAATAATTCATTTTATGTAGCTTTTTCATGAAGTAATTTAAATATTTGAAATATTTAGGGGAAATGGACCATTTAACAAGAGCGCAGAAACTTCTAACGTGATATTTTAATGTATCCTAATTTTTGCGGGCTAGTTGCAGGGAATAGCGTGCTGTCATTTCGCTCGAATGTCTATAATTTTCGTTGGACTAACCGATTGAAGAATCCGAGGTCAAAAGTAATTCTGAAATAAAATAGAAAAAGGCTTTTTACTTGATAGAAGAAATATAATTCTATCTATCTGTAATCACGCTAACTTTCGAAGAAAAGTAGCTAGAGCCTTCAAACTTTCAGGAAAGGTTTGGGAGTCTAAATGCTGCAGCTAAGTCCATTATCAATGGACTAAATCGGTAAAACAGTGTTGCAGTTATTCACGTTTGAAATTTTCTCATCTTTTCCCAATATTTTCGAAGCTGCAAACTGGATCAAAATGCGAATGGAACTTTATGAGGATCGTATGATTAGAAATTCAAAAAATTCATATTGTTGTATTCCTCCTTGGAAACCAAACATTAAAGGAAATATATTAGCAGTACGCTGTCACCACGACAGCTTTATAAAGGAAGCTCCATAAACCTTGTATGATGTTGATTATGATGAAGATGATAATGGAAGACTCCTTAGTAACACTTAGGCAGAAGTTTTACTTGAACGTCTTGATATAACTTGAGAACACTGATTAGAACACTGGTTATAGGTAGCACTGAATTATAAAGACGCTTATTACATTTGAACTTTATTTGAGAAAGCACGATTAAATACAATTACACAAGAGTACTTTGAAAATACACGATAAAGCCGAATCAACGATAGAGAGGATAGATCTGAACTATTTGGAGAGTGGGTCTGAACAGTCTGGAGACACGAACTGAACCTTTTGGAAAGGCGAATTGAACTGTCTATAGAGACGAACTGTCTATAGAGAACTATCTGGTAGCGCACTGTTGTGCCTTTTGTATTGTTTAAGAAAATGTTTATGCAACAGAAATAAGTTATGAATGAGTTCATTGTATAGTGGTTGCTAACAATATATTGTGAGCAGATCAGTGTTGAGCGTTATTTTAAACATTATAACTTTCGAACGGAAAGAGATATGAATCTGAAACTATCGGAATAGATTTTAGGCATGAATGTCTCGATTTAATTCGTTATTGCGCGAAATTAGCTCAATGGTTTCGCAGATATTCCTCTTTGAAATTTTCTCTTATTTTCATCAATATTTTCCAAACTAGAGATGTGATTGATCTGAAATTTAGGTTTTATATGGAAAATGATAGCATACATATTCCTGCAAAATTACATGAGAATCCCTAGGTTAGAAGATTCAAAACAAGAACAAAAATCTCATGAGCGGAACAGCGTTGAACGCTAAAGAAACCAGAGCAACAGTACCACAATCGAGTTCAAATTTACCATTTAAATATAAATTGATCACATAATGCTTATGCAAAATTTCGTGAGCAATTTCAAACAAAAACTTATTTTAATTATTCTGAAAGTATTCAACTGACAATCGCAATTAGAAAGTGTTCAACAAAATATTCCCAAATTGAGTTATCATTTTTCATCCAAACCCACAACTCTCATTAACTCACTATAAATTTCGATCTCCAAATTCGAGTTCGAGTCCACAGTTCAGTATACTTTTTTATGAATATATCGGCCAGACCAACAAAAAGAATTCTAAAAATAACCACAAAAAACTCTCCAGACTATGTGTGGATGGCCACGTGATAGATTTATCGAGGTGGAAATGAAAAGTTTTTCTCAAGAAGTTGGATGAAAGAAAGATATATAGGTCTTCGTTTCACAACACTCATTATTATTAATCATTAATAACATGCTTGCATTTCAACGGCGCCGAGAACGATTTAAGATTTCTTAATTTGTGTTAAATTGAAACGAATAGGATCTTTTGGAAAGTGTATTTTTATAGGGTATTGATTGAAAAGAGTTGAAATATTTGATGGATTCATTATTTCAATTGAGAAAGTACCAATAAAATAGATAAATTGTTGAAACCCAGAAGCATAAAATGTTGAATGAATAAGAGAGATGCCCAAGTAATTTGAATCTAAAGGGTTCTTCAGTAGGAACGCCAAATTTTTAAATTGACATTACTCACGCCATTGTTTATTTGTGACATTGACAGTTGTATTTGTCAATGTCTAATCATGGAAAGGTAAACACTCCAACGACGTTTACAGATAATCCAAATTTATTATAAAAAAATTACGATCTGTTACTCTAAGATTACGTGATTTAACTCCAATTTTGGTCGTTATAATTGTCCGGATAAAAGAACAGTTGAACGTTTAGTGAAGAAGTTTGCAACAAATTTTACCCTTCATGATGTTACAGTGCCAGTGAGACAAAGAAATGCAAGAATTGAAAAGAATATTGCTGCCGTACGTGAAAGTCTACGTGAAGACCAAAATTTATCGATTTCTTGACGTTCTCAAGAAATAGGCATCTCCGATGCGTCTTTGTGGCAAATTTTACGATGAGACCTTGGTTTATACCCATAAAAAATGGTTTTAACCCAAGAAGTCAAACCAACAGGTAATTTAAAGTGTCGTGTATTCAGTAATTGGTGCTTAGAAAAAATCGGAAATTATTTTTCATAAGAAAATCATTCTCAGCGGTTAGGTTCATTTCTGGTTAAACGGTTATATTAACAAAAAGAATTGCCGTATCTGGAGTGGTGATAATCCTAAAGAATATCAAGAACTACCATTACATTCTGACAAACTTACTGTGCGGATTTTATGTTGGAGGAGTCATTGAACCTTATTTTTTTTCAACGAAGCTCATGAGGCGGTAAGTGTCAATGAAAATCGTTATCGTTCAATGTTAACTGATTTTTATGGCCTGAATTGGTTCTTCTTGATTTGCAGAACATGTAGTTTGGACATGTGACATTGTCATACTGCCAATGATACAATGACTTTATTGAAAACAAAATTCGGTGATTGGATTATTTCAAGAAATGGACCGATAAATTATCCGCCTCGTTCCTGCGATTTAACTTCTATGGGGTTACATTGAGTCATTGGTTTACATCAATCATCCAGCAAATTTAGACGATTTATAGATCAATATTGAACGAGTAATTGCTAACATACGACCTGATTTGTGTGAGAGAGTCATGGAAAATTGGGTTCAAAGATTTAATTCCTCCCAGCGTTTCCGTGGTGGAGATTTAAATGATGTTTTGATTCATAACTAATGTTATCCATTGTACTTTATAATGAAATAAAAATTTCAATAATTTTCAAATAAATAAGGTGTTTTATTTACAAAACGAAATGGGCGCTGTTAATGAAAGACCCTTTACATAAATTTTGCATGTCGAATGAAACCATAAGAGAAAATTTCTTGATACAAAAATCAGATATTTCAATACGAATCTTTTAATTGTAATGTGTAAATATTTTGTAAGACCTAACAAGTAACTTTTTTGAACGAATCAGTAAATGACATGGTGAAATATTTTGAACTCTTTTAGCTCTATTTGATGAAACCATCCACATTAAGAGTTAAAAATTTGGAATTCATTCGAAAATTTCTGAATAAATATGTGAGGGTCATGCAATAATGTTTTCTCAATAAAAAGACCTTTTTACCATCCTCCCTGTAGAAGGTATATAATCCGAGAAAATACAGCAAATTGATAAACTTGTTGGGTCATTCCAGTTTCCAAGTTATTTGAATACTATTGAATTGAATTCAACTTTCCTGACAGAAGCTCAAACAGATTGAACAAAGGCCCCAATCAACAAACTAATTTGCGAGTTACACGAATATTTGTTTAAAAACAGCTGTTGAGTAAGTATAATCAAAGATATATAATTTGAATTCAATTCAATTGTCGTTATTTTAATCTTTAGATTCATTCTGTGATAATTGATAAATGAAATGGTGAAAAATATTTTAAACTCTCTTCGATATACTTGGTGAAACTAGGTGAGTGATTTCCATTTGGAAATTTTCTTCCGTTCATTTTGTTCAAATGTCTGTTTTTTGCACCAAAAATAATTTCAAATAATTTTACTGTACGTCTACAGCCAAGAATTTGTGCTCAAATTTGAATATATTCTGCTATTTGTCAGCAAGATTGTCTTCGGAGAAAACTACTGACAATGTTGTGCATACAAATAGGGAAATTAAATACTTTAAAAGAAGAAATTCGACTTTTCTTTCCGAAAATATCCTAACTCTAAATTTACTTTCTCAATATCTTAAGAAATATAGATCCAGCAATATTACATATAAGTAAAGGGTGGTCGACGTCGAATATACAAATTTTTTCAATCGAAGTTCAGTTTGATAAAGAAGAATTCGAAGAATATACTTTCAAAAGAAGCAAGTAACGGGTTTTCCAATAGAAATGATACTATTTAAAATGGTTATAATGGCAATACTGTATATTATTCTTGAAATTCACATGTCATTTGTGTTCACTAGGTTATGCCATTTAATCATGGAAAGAAACACGCTTCAATAACGTTTAGGAATTGTTAAATTATTTATTATTATTATGAAAATCAGTGCTCATTCGTGAAAATTGTGAGAATTTTATGAAGAATTCATATATGGCATTATTCATTTGATCGACTCACTATTTTTCGTATTATAGATAAATTTGAAAATGTGAATTTTCTTTACGCGATACAATAGTACCAATATGACAAAGAAATGAACCCACATAAGAAATTATTGACTTTGCTGCAGCAAGTGTACCAGAAAATCCAAAATTATCAGATCCATTTCGTTCTAGACAATTAAATCCTTCTCAAACAACAACATGGAGAATTTTAAGAAAAGATTTGGATTTACATCCTACAAAATTCAACTGGTCCATTAATTGAAGCCATTTGACTACCATAAACGTCGCTTATTTGATTTGGCTCTTGAACAACTTGAAAATGATGAACAATTTTATCGAAAAATTTTATTTAGTGATGAAGCTCAGTTTAAGTTGAATGGTTATGTCAACAAACAGAATTGCAGAATTTGTACTGCAAAAGAGTTAAATTTTTCAGTTTTCACAAATGAGCACTGATTTTGATAAAACAATTGAACAATTTCTAAACGTTGTTGAAGTGTGTATCTTTCTATGATTAAATGGCATTACCCATTGAACACAAGTGACATGGAAATGTCAAAAGTAATATACAGTCTTGCCATTATAACCATGTTAAATTGTATAATTTCTATTAGAAAATCCTTTACGTCAAGTAAAAAATAATACAAATTATATAGACACTAAAATATCGTTGGTGATTTGAGATATATTGTTATTAGTTTTATAAATATGTATTTAAATTTTATTATTTTATCTGTTCAAATACAAATACAAAATCATTACTTCAATAAACAACACGAATCTAAAATGAAGACAAGATTTTATTTTAACCTATCAAATGGACTTCTAATAGAGAAATATTTTGTTCTGATTTCGGACATTTATTCACTTAATTTTTATACACAATATACTTTAATATGGAGAAAAAAGAAAAAGTCACAAAAGAGATCCATAGAAATACTCTTCGTTATCTTATGTTAATGGATTATCTGAAAATATTGCTAAATATTTCAAAAATATTTTCAATCACAACGCAGCTTTTAAAACCATTAATAACCTTAACAAATGTAGAAAATAAATGTGACTTGCAAACGATGGCCCTTTAGTCTACATTGGCCAGACAGCTGGATCATTCAAGAAAAGAATCCAAGTGCACCAAAGGAGTTACATATCGGATTCCGTACATTCAGGCATAATTTCAACAATAACTACGAAATTAACACTTTCAGAATTTCTTGAATGAACAAACAGATGTTGGCAAGTCTCATTTACTGAATATATTTTCTTAAAGGCAGTTTTTAGCGGCAAACTCCAATAAAGGCCTTGAGTTTTCATGACTTATTCTTTCATTATGTTGTCACGTACTTAACAGTGTATTTAAACTCGGTTACACTGGATACCCTCAGCCATCACCTGAAGAAGTCACATCGTGGTGAAACAATTGTTGTATTATAAACATTTTTGTGCAAATTAAAACACTGTCTCTCGTATATTTTTTAATTGAACAAATAGCTATTAATATTGACTACGATCCTACTCTGAAAAATAAGTTGTTGATGAATAAAAATAATAAAATACCTTTAAATATGGTATATCCGAATACAAAAGAAAATTTTAAATAGATTTCCTTAAAATATATAAAAGGTATATATAAAAAATTGATACATACTTAACAAAAATACGATTTAGAAACTTCATTGAAAACTTATTTAAACCTCAGTAAATTCATTAAAAATAATAAGAACATTTCACATAAAGATGATAAAATCTAAGTTAACCTGCGGCCAAAAAGTTCGCATAGGACAGACATGAAGAACAAAAGTTCTTTCACTTATTCGACCCATTTGTCAGAGAGGAGCCATACTTTCAATCAAAATTTCGAAATTATACATATAGAAAGTAAAAATTATGCCTTAAACCTGTTAGAGTCAATAGAGATGAATAAATACAACAAAATCGGAATAGTACTTAACGAATAATCAAGCCTAAATAGTTCTCCACTGTTAAATATTTTCAGATGAACTGGAATTTCCACAGATGCCTTTTTTTTGCATTTCATTCCTCAATAGAAGTTTGTACCTGCTCTAATATAAATAGAAGCCCATTTCGAAAATAAATTTAGTTATTCAAAAATGTAAAGTATACCGCGATGCAACTGTGTTAGAGAAAAATTATAATAATAATAAAATTTGTGAAAATCAGAATAACCTTATTTAAGCCGTTGCGAAAAGATTAAAACATGTTGGAATATTAAAATAAATTGTGTACAAAAATTTAGGATATGGATATTTGAAATCAAAATAATCAAGTAACGTTTCCATAAATATTTCCTTTAACGCTAGAAAGATTTTCAATTGAAGTTAAGTTCTCATTAATAAAAACCAAGCGTAATGATCATTTTCCCAGAAGAATTAGAAGAATATAATATACTTCCGAAAGAAATAAGTAAACATAAAATAATAATAATTTGTAGTTTCAGATAAATTGCTATTTGGTTGTATATAAGTGTATTCAATTTTAATTATTTCAACTAATTATCACTGTTTTAACTGTTCGTCACTTTCAAAACTGTTCATTACTCCAACTTTTAATAAAGACACCAAAAAAACACTCACCTCGTAAAAATAAAAAGAATCCAACGTCTCATTAACCTTGCCTCCTTCCTCTGTCACATTTCCTTCCGGAAAATTGGCTTCATCCGTCATCATAGAGCGCGGCAGAGTCCAAAAAATCAACACAAACAACTCTGCTGTCTCATGCTGACAAGTTATCGCAACTTGTTTGCCACAAAAATTACGGCGAAACTGTTTAACCGCCAAACAGAATTTTTTATATATAACACGAGGAGGCTCGAGTTGTCAGGGCATGCGCGGGGCTTTCCCTGACGGTTTTCATTCAGGAAAATCATCGGGTCGGTCCCAGACGGCAACGCTCCAGAGATTGGACCTGGTTAGGGATGCACGGGAGGGATTTTAAATCATCGGGCGATGCAGATTCGGAAAAGGGAAAACCAAGGAGCTCAGACGGAAGACGGTGAGGGAGGTCTTCATGAAGAATTCAACGTTTCCATCTGTTGAATTGGGGTAGGAACTCTTTTGAAAGGGATAAGGGTAGTCGAATTAGGTGAAGCAATTTTATTGCCATCCTTGAAGTGAGGATTTCTCTATCTAAGTTCTGAAAAGTATAAGTTTGTTCGGAAAGTAATTCCGACAGAGGGTTTAATTGTATTTAAAATTTTTATGTCGAAGATGCACCAAGTTCCGGAAGAGTAGTTGAAGCTGACATCGAATTCAACGCAGCTTTTAAAACCATAAATAACCTTAGAACTTACATAAAAAACAATAAGGATTGAACAAATAAAGAAAATAAATCTGGAGTATACAAGTTGACTTGCAACGATTGTCCTTTGGTATATATTGGCCAGACAGGTAGATCATTCAAGAAAAGAATCTAAGAAGAACATCCAAGAAGTTACATATCGGATTTCGTACAATCGACATATGCTGATCATCTTAAGGAATTCAGGCATAATTTCAATAATAAGTATGAAATTATCCACGTCAAAAGCAAAAGTTCTTGATTAACACTTTTAGAATTTCTTGAAATCAACAGGTACAATGCCCGTAAAATCTTTTTGATTGAACAAACTGATGTTGACAAGTCTCGATTACTGAATATCTTTTCCTAATGGCATTTTTTAGCGGCAAACTCCAATAAACACCTTGACTTTTTATGACTGGTTCTTCTTTTATGTTGTCACGTACTTAACACTATATTTAAACTCGGTTACACCGAACACCATCAGCTAGTAGAATGTAAATACCTAAAGAAGTCACATCGTGGTGAAACAATTGTTGTATTATGAACATTTTTATGGAAATTAAAATACTGTCCCTTATATATTTTTTAATTTTAAACTATGACCGTTAGTCGGGCGATCGACGCGTCTCGATATAATTTGAGTCAGCACTCAGAATTTCTTAAGACACTGATTCATGTTATTATTGGAATGACGTAATCGTTTTGATTGCGCTAAAAAACATGGCAGTTGAGATCTAACCGCTTGTAGTTGTTTCCCTCGAAATGACGAACCTGAATCCTCTGCTCCTGGTTCCTTAAACCAACGATATGTGAACACTTCTTAACAATTTCTAAGCATTTAAAAAATTGCCCCATTCACTAAAATCATATAAGGTATTAGGCTGTTTGCCTGTCTGTTTCTAATTGCTGCAATACACAAATATTGAATATACGAAATTACTTCAACCTTTAATCACAACCATAGAAGTTTAGTTGAGCCTTATAAAGAGTGATTCATTTAGAGCTACTTTTTATGGTGGGGATTTAATTACAGATTGCGCATGCCACGTGTTAACTGAAGTGCAATTTCTGTTCAGTAGTGTTTGACAATTCATAATGGAAAGATTAAGTCCGGCACACTGTCTACAAATTGTTCAATTTCTTTACGAAAATGGGCGTTCCACAAGGAATGTGTATGGGGCGCTTAGAGCAACTTATGGTCCACATGATCAGCCTACCGAACGCACAATTAGCTCTACCATCCGTAAGTTTGAGACCCAATTTTCATTATTGGATAATACTCGACCAAATAGACCACACCCAGCACGTAGTGAAGAAAATATAGGGGCGGTAGCGAAGAGTGTACGCGAAGACCGTGAAGTGTCGATTCGTCGCCGTTCTCAACAGCTTGGCCTGTCATATTCAACAACTGGGCGTATTTTACGTAAGAAACTTTCTTTAAAAGCTTAGAAAATTCAACTAGTGCAACAACTGAAACCGACCGACCTTTCGAATCGTTTCCGTTTAAGTCGTTGGGCTCTTGACAAGCTTACAGAAGATCCACTGTTTTCGACAAAAATTTTGTTCACCGATGAGGTTAGCTCATGTGATATTGCACCTCTCGACTTTTTCCTTTGGGACTATGCAAAGTCCAAAGTCTACTACTCTGTCAAGAAAGTACCGGGAATTTTCAATTAAAACAACATTTTTACATTTAATCGTCAAAATTTATTGGGTCGCCTTCAAAATAGGCTCCATTTGCTCCAATACATCTATGCCAACGGCACTTCCAATTATCGAAACATTTTTTATAGGCGCTTTCCGGGATGGACTTTAGCTCTCGCGCCGAATTTTGTTTTATGGCTTCAATCGACTCAAAACGGGTGCCACGAAGGGGCAATTTTAGTCAGTCACAATCGTAACTCGGTGAGAAGGCGCGTTATCGTCATGCAAAATCCATGAGTTGTTCGCCCACAAATTTGCCCGCTTCTTACGGATACGCTCACGCAAACGTTTCATAACGCCTAGGTAATACTCCTTATTTACCGTCTGACCCTCTGGAACGAATTCGTAGTGCACCACGCCACGGATATCGAAGAAAACAATGAGCATCACCTTCATTTTCGAGCGGCTTTGGCGTGGTTTTTTCGGTTTTTGACGTTTTTGAAGAAAATTCAGGTCTTTCGGTAGGGGTCGTGCGGCCACCTTACTCATGCCATAAATATCAATCAAAATCATACGTGCGGACTCGTGGGATATCTTAAGATCATGTGCTATCTCTCTCAAGCTGGTACGACGGTTTTCCAGCACCCTTTCCTTAATTTTATCGACGTTATCTTTGATCGAAGCCGTCGATGGTCGACCACTTCACGACCGTCCTTGAAGGCTCTGTACCACTGATATGCACGAGTATTCGATAGAGCATTATCACCAAAGGCCTTTTGCAACATTTTCAATGCATCGGCACACGAAAATTCATTTGCAACACAAAACTTTAAACAAATTCTTTGCTCAACGTAATCACCCATAGTAAAAATCGGCACGCACTCTGACATCGACCGACTTAATCAGCTGTTGCAAACACACTAGTTGACAGATCCCGCTCAAGCTTGGCATAGTAATTAAGGACAGTGGTACCAACCTAGGAAAAAAAAAATTTTACCTGCCTCATTGCTCCGCCAGATTTAAATCGATAATTCCCGGTACTTTCTTGACAGAATGTATATGGATAAGCTGGCGACAATTGAGACATTGGAGGACAATATTACCCGTGTTATTTCCCAAATACCACTAGAAATAATTAGACGCGTAATTTAAAATTGGAACTTCAGAATGGACGTTGTTAACCGTAGTTGCGGACAACATTTGAAAGAAATTATCTAAAAAAATAATTGTAAAGAATGGTTTTTTTGTGTAATAGTAAAGATTATAAAATAAAATTGTTTTATTCATTTTTTATTTAAAATAAAAATACCTCTAAATGAATCACCCGATATGATATAAAATGGAACTTATATAAGTACACTTCTGGTCTCACGTCCCAGGTTAACTCTTAATCTTAGAAAAAGCATACAAATTGATAGTTCATTCCGAACATAGAACTTTTTCGCATGTTGGCCTTAGCACAATACCCTGCTATTAACCTGCTAAAACGAAAAGGCGTACAGAAGCCAATATCGGCGTAAACAATCATCGCTACTTCTGGCAAAGTTGCAGGAACATAAAAAAGCTGCATTCCAGGCAAGTTTATGTGTTACGTACACAAAAAAATTACCCTGTTCCCTTCATCATTATATGAAATGTTATCAAAGTCCGAAGGAAGTAATGATTGATTCCTGTTTGGAGAAGTATGAACACGTATAATTCTTTCTGAGTAAAACTCCCACAATTTCTCCCCAAAAAATATCTGATCTTGATTCCAGACTTTTAGATTCTCCAGGGAATGTCTATGGAAATAACTTTGATTGATTAACCATCAATATAATCCAGGAATGACTGAAGAAAAGGCAGAAGAAACTTGCTTCCGAACTTCGAACTACTTAAAGTGGTACGGTCTAAAAGTGTAGGAGCATTATATACAGAGTGTCGATAACACAACGAAAAATTATAAATTTCATTAATTCTAAAGCATGCTTGTTTTAGAGGCGGAGAACTATGAATTGAAATAACACACAGGAAAATAATATTAATGATCTTGAAATGGTCTTCATTTAATAGATAATTTCATACTATTAATGCTGATATATATTTCGGACACGTAGCTGTCACATAGCATACTACTCTGTCAAGAAAGTACCGGGAATTTTCAATTAAAACAACATTTTTACATTTAATCGTCAAAATTTATTGGGTCGCCTTCAAAATAGGCTCCATTTGCTCCAATACATCTATGCCAACGGCACTTCCAATTATCGAAACATTTTTTATAGGCGCTTTCCGGGATGGACTTTAGCTCTCGCGCCGAATTTTGTTTTATGGCTTCAATCGACTCAAAACGGGTGCCACGAAGGGGCAATTTTAGTCAGTCACAATCGTAACTCGGTGAGAAGGCGCGTTATCGTCATGCAAAATCCATGAGTTGTTCGCCCACAAATTTGCCCGCTTCTTACGGATACGCTCACGCAAACGTTCCATAACGCCTAGGTAATACTCCTTATTTACCGTCTGACCCTCTGGAACGAATTCGTAGTGCACCACGCCACGGATATCGAAGAAAACAATGAGCATCACCTTCATTTTCGAGCGGCTTTGGCGTGGTTTTTTCGGTTTTTGACGTTTTTGAAGAAAATTCAGGTCTTTCGGTAGGGGTCGTGCGGCCACCTTACTCATGCCATAAATATCAATCAAAATCATACGTGCGGACTCGTGGGATATCTTAAGATCATGTGCTATCTCTCTCAAGCTGGTACGACGGTTTTCCAGCACCCTTTCCTTAATTTTATCGACGTTATCTTTGATCGAAGCCGTCGATGGTCGACCACTTCACGACCGTCCTTGAAGGCTCTGTACCACTGATATGCACGAGTATTCGATAGAGCATTATCACCAAAGGCCTTTTGCAACATTTTCAATGCATCGGCACACGAAAATTCATTTGCAACACAAAACTTTAAACAAATTCTTTGCTCAACGTAATCACCCATAGTAAAAATCGGCACGCACTCTGACATCGACCGACTTAATCAGCTGTTGCAAACACACTAGTTGACAGATCCCGCTCAAGCTTGGCATAGTAATTAAGGACAGTGGTACCAACCTAGGAAAAAAAAAATTTTACCTGCCTCATTGCTCCGCCAGATTTAAATCGATAATTCCCGGTACTTTCTTGACAGAATGTATGTTATGTTATATATAATGTATAATATTATATATTATACATTAATGACTAAAGAGTGCACATTTCAAAATGATAATGGGCATTTTAAAGGCTCCTTCAATGAGAATTCAAATGAAACAAAAATGATTTGACATATCAATTTAATTCTTGCTTTATTTTGAAGCTTGAAAAATGCAGATACGTTCGGAATAAGATATCTTTCAAATGTCCTCCGCGGCTTGGTTGACACTGACGCACCTGATGGCTCCAATTTCTGATCACTCTGTTCAATAATTTCGGCTGTGCTTCACTTGACGAATATTCCCTTCCAATAAATCCAAAGTATGTGGCTTGTCGGCATAGACTTGTGCTTTCACAAATAATCCAGAGGTGTCAAATAATATGACCTTGGCAGCCAATTAACAAATCCTCGTCGGGAGATGATCGTCAAACCAATTCCCTCAGCAAAGCGAGCGTAGCTGCATGGCATGGAGTGCCATCGTATTGGAAATACACCTCTTCAATGTTGATATTCTCGAGTTCTGGTCATAGAAAAACCAAAATACATCTATGCCAACGGCACTTCCAATTATCGAAACATTTTTTATTGGCGCTTTCCGGGATGGACTTTAGCTCTCGCGCCGAATTTTGTTTTATGGCTTCAATCGACTCAAAACGGGTGCCACGAAGGGGCAATTTTAGTTTTGGGAAGAGGAAAAAGTCGCAGGGAGCCAAATCCGGCGAATACGGTGGTTGCTGAAGCACGTTTGTTGAGTTTTTGGCGAGAAAGTCAGTCACAATCGTAGCTCGGTGAGAAGGCGCGTTATCGTCATGCAAAATCCATTAGTTGTTCGCCCACAAATTTGGCCGCTTCTTACGGATACGATCACGCAAACGTTTCATAACGCCTAGGTAATACTCCTTGTTTACCGTCTGACCCTCTGGAACGAATTCGTAGTGCACCACGCCACGGATATCGAAGAAAACAATGAGCATCACCTTCATTTTCGAGCGGCTTTGGCGTGGTTTTTTCGGTTTCGGCTCATTTTTTGCCACCCATTCCGATGATTGCTGGCTTGTTTGCATATCGTACTCGTAGACCCAGGTCTCATCACCAGTTATAATGCGTTCAATGAATGTAGAATCGGAATTACAGCGATCCAGCATGTCTGAAGCAACCTGTTCGCGATGACGTTTTTGAAGAAAATTCAGGTCTTTCGGTACGAGTCGTGCGGCCACCTTTCTCATGCCCAAAATATCAATCAAAATCGTACGTGCGGACTCGTGGGATATCTTAAGATCATGTGCTATCTCTCTCAAGCTGGTACGAAGGTTTTCCAGCACCCTTTCCTTAATTTTATCGACGTTATCTTCGATCGAAGCGGTCGATGGGCGACCACTTCACGACCGTCCTTGAAGGCTCTGTACCACTGATATGCACGAGTTTTCGATAGAGCATTATCACCAAAGGCCTTTTGCAACATTTTCAATGCATCGGCACACGAAAATTCATTTGCAACACAAAACTTTAAACAAATTCTTTGCTCAACGTAATCACCCATAGTAAAAATCGGCACGCACTCTGACATCGACTGACTTAATCAGCTGTTGCAATTACACTAGTTGACAGATCCCGCTCAAGCTTGGCATAGTAATTAAGGACAGTGGTACCAACCTAGGAAAAAAAAATTTTACCTGCCTCATTGCCCCGCCAGATTTAAATCGATAATTCCCGGTACTTTCTTGACAGAATGTATGTTATGTTATATATAATGTATAATATTATATATTATACATTAATGACTAAAGAGTGCACATTTCAAAATGACAATGGGCATTTTAAAGGCTTCTTCAATGAGAATTCAAATGAAACAAAAAAGATTTGACATATCAATTTAATTCTTGCTTTATTTTGAAGCTTGAAAAATGCAGATACGTTCGGAATAAGATATCTTTCAAATGTCCTCCGCGGCTTGGTTGACACTGACGCACCTGATGGCTCCAATTTCTGATCACTCTGTTCAATAATTTCGGCTGTGCTTCACTTGACGAATATTCCCTTCCAATAAATCCAAAGTATGTGGCTTGTCGGCATAGACTTGTGCTTTCACAAATAATCCAGAGGTGTCAAATAATATGACCTTGGCAGCCAATTAACAAATCCTCGTCGGGAGATGATCGTCAAACCAATTCCCTCAGCAAAGCGAGCGTAGCTGCATGGCATGGAGTGCCATCGTATTGGAAATACACCTCTTCAATGTTGATATTCTCGAGTTCTGGTCATAGAAAAACCAAAACGTTTTTTCCTAGAAATTATTTATTTGGTTCTTCTTGCCTTGAATATATGATCTAATGATCTAAATGTATAGCGAGGTGCATTGGTATCGACTGGTAGTTCCTTTCGAAACCTTTTCACAGTTTCAGGAGATTTTTTTGTTGTGAAAGCTACTTGTACTGATTTGACCTCATTAATGGTGAGTTGCCATTTTCGATGTCATTGTACAAGATAATTCAAGTGTTGTTGCAGATTTTAAGAAGCTGTTGTGGCATTCTCGAGAGATGCAAATAAGGCTATTTCCTCTGCAAAGGAAGCTATTGCAGTGTCTCTGTTTTTCGGTACATCTGAAGTATACAGATACACAGAATTGGTGCTAATATACTTCCTTGTGGGAACCTTTAGCAATCCATTGTGCTACACCTTATCGAATGCTTGGGACAGTCCAGAAATACTTCTAAGCAATTTTTTTTTCTTCAAGGCTGGCTGAGATAGTGTTTCCTAAGACATTATTCGAACGAGGATAAGCAAAATTTATTCAACCTGTATCATTTTTTAAACGAAATTTTTCAGTTCATATGAATGAAAACATTTAATCATCTCAGGAGTTAAATTCCAGAGAACACAGAAAAACAAATGTTTTCTTAGTGTGTGGAAGAATATTTATAGCAAGTTCCATGATAATCCGGCATCGAATAGTTTTTCCCATAAATTTTAGCATCCACTTTAATTCTCCCTAAGGACTTGTATGGTGGAGAAAGCTGAGATACTTTATTTTATTTTGAGTGGAGTGTTATTGTAGAAAGGGACATTTTTTCTTATTTCCATCATGAAGTAAGTGTTTGAGCTGAATTGAAAGGAAAACAAACGTATATACAAGGTGCTTCCTAAGTTCATTTCGACACATATAATGAATACTTCATTTTGGAAGAGAAAGTTTGCATGAAATTCTTTGCTGAAGAACTTCCTAAGGGAGCTTCTTTCCCAGAAAAAAATCAGTTCATTCAAATTGAGGTAATAATTTTTTGTATTTTCGTTTGAGTTCATGATTAAATTTAGAGGAGGCTAGAAAGAAATGTCGTTTTTTTGCTTATCAATATTCGTTTTTGCGCACTGGTTCTAGGGTGTAGCGTGATATTCTTTCGCACAAAATCTCGGTTAGTTTCGTTAATGGGCAAAATCGGTCCAATGGTTCCATCGTTATTCACAACTGAAACTTTTTCTTATTTTTCGAATAGTTCCAAGTGAATAGTCAGATTAATTTTCGTGAGCATTGGCTGTTCGGGCGGAGGCCTGGAGGTAACAATGCTAATTTCTGAGCGAAAAAAACTGAAAAATGGAAACTTTCAGAGAGGGATAAGAGTCTAAATATGTCAGTTATTTTCAAAAACTTTTCTTTAAGAAGCCAGAGTGCTTAGAATGATTAAAATATAGACCCACAATTAAACAATCGACACAACAACCATGTGGCTCGGGCTATGTCGCAATAAGACATTCCCGAAGAATGATATTAGATATAGATATTATAATGGATATTAAGTTGAATCTATACAACAACCATGAATATAATTTCTCTTTGTGTAAAATTATTCTCAGAAGTGAATTCTGTGATCTTACAATGTAAATATAAACCACTCCACGCTTAAATTCCATAACGGAGACGGGACTCCACCAATGCATAATACAACACCTTTAAATGTTTTGTTTCCAATATTTGATTCAAAAAGCGAAACCTGTATAAGAAGCGTCCCAAAGTTACAACCACATTATTTAGTTTCTCCACATTTATTTTGAGATATCTGTGACTGAAGGTGCTAATTTTTTTTTAGGTCTTTATCTACTTTAAACTTCAAAATCAACCAGAATAAATCCCTATAGAGAACGGCTGTATCATCGGCGAAACCGATTATACTTCCATCGGAGTTAATATTCAATATATCATTGATGTACAGCGTGAACAAAATGAACTCTACACCGTGCCTTACGGTACACTGGATATTTAATGGAGTATCACTAATTCTCAGTATCTGACTGCTGTTTTTCAAATAACTAAGTACTCCAAGACGCCCAGCATTAGTGGTCAACAGTATCAAATGCCCTGGAGATGTTTAGGAATACGCACAAAGCCTTATACTGTATCACACAGGTTGGAAATGGCGTAAGAGATAGATTTTCCCTTTCGAACCCAAACTGCCTATCTGATTTTATTTTACATTTTTCAGATAGCTTCGTAATCTATTCTCAATAATTTTCTAGAATACTTTTGTGAACGAAATTACCAGTGAGACATCGGATGTTTTTTTTTGATTGATAGAACTTTAAATTGAAATAAAACACAATTGAATTAAGATTGAAGCCATTTTTTTTATTTGAAAAATAATTTTATGACATTTATATTTTAAAAATAATTTCCGGCATATGTCCACCATGACTAGCTCTGAGGAACCGCCTTCGACCAGACCAATTTTGGACCAATTTTTCGAGTAATTCAGGCCTTATTCCATCAATAACACGAGTTATGTTGACTTTCAAAGCGTCAATTGTTTCTGGTTTATCAGCATAAATCAATGACTTGACATAACCCCATAGAAAATAATCCAGTGGAGTTATGTCGCATGATCTTGTTGTATTTCTCGAAATAATGTTATCGCCAAATTTTTCTTTCAATAAATCAATTGTTAAGGTAGTAGCATGAGGTGTAGAGCATCATCTTGTTGGAAGCAAAACACTGCTGGGTCGATACCATTCAAATTTTGAAACAAATAATCATTGATCATCGATCTGTTACGAGCACCATTCACTGTAACATTAGCTCGAGCATCGTTTTTAAAGAAATATGGATCGATGATGTCTCCAGCGTGTAAATCACAGCATACAGTGCATTTTTAAGGATGCAATGGAACCTGCAGAACTTCTTGAGGATTATTTTCACTCCATATACGGCAATTTTGCTTGTTTACATAGCTGCTCAACCAGAAATGAGCTTAATCACTAAACACTATTTTACGATAAAAAAGTGGATCAACTTCAAGCTGTTCTAGGGCCCAATCAGCAAACAAACGAAATGGTCAAGTGGCTTTAGTTCTTGAACCAGTTGGATCTTGTATGGGTGTAGACCAAGGTCTTTACGCAAAATTTTCCATGTGGTGGATGCACAGAGTCCAACTTGTTGTGAACGTCGACGAATAGACAAATCTAGATCATGATTAACACTATGACTTACAGCAGCGATATTTTTTCTGTACGTACAGTTCTTTGTCTTGTTGTTGTTGTTGCATCGAGTAGAGAAAATGTTGTCCGAAATCTATCGTTAGTTCGACGAATAAGCTGCTCTGATGGACGATTACGTAAACCATAAATTTCATGAAGTGCTCTATAAGTTTAGCGAATAGAACACTGATTTCGAAAATAAATTTCAACAATTTGTAAACGTTGTTGTGGCGTGAGTCTTTGCTTACAAAACAACATGGCTTCTACCTTCTGTCAAATCACAGTTATCCCTATCGAAAGTTCTATCACTCTAAAAAAAAACACCTGATAGGTCTATAGCCTTCTGGTGAATCTGCAGGTCTCCTCTTTCTGTACAGTGGAACCACGGCAGAAACTTTGAATTCTTTTGGGCAAACACCGGATTGGACTGTATCCTTCACCACTTCAGCAAAAAAAAAACAGCAATTTCATCTTTTATATGTTTGAGATGTTCTCTTAACCTGGAGATTTGTTATTCTTCATACCCTCAATCATTTGATTTATTTTCTCTGTAGGGTTCATGATGAATGATTGTTTCACTTTTTTATCCCAAGAAAGCTGTGCCAGCGGTGCTTTCATAATATCAGCAAGTTCTCTACCTACGTTTATATAGTGCTGATTAAAAAAGTTAGCCATTTTCTCTTCATCTTGCTCAGTAGAGCCATCTTGATTTCGTGCACATTTTATAGTATCCTGGTTTTCAGTCCTGTACAGTCTGTTTAGAGTTTTCCACAGATTTTTTGTGTTGTCATTATTTTCATAAATTTTTGTTCTGAAGAAGTTGTATTTATCTGTTTTTATCATCCCATTGTGGATTTTTCTGTATTTTACATACTTTTCTCTATGCTCATCTGGCTCTTTCACGTCGGGTGTTTTTTTTAGAGTGATAGAACTTTAAATTGAAATAAAACACATTTAAATTAAGATTGAAGCCAAATTTTTTTTTTATTTGAAAGATAATTTTAAGACCACCATCCACTGTAACATTAGCTCCAGCATCGTTATTAAAGAAATATGGACCGATGATGCCTCCAGCGTGTAAAGCACATCATACGGTTCATTTTTCAGGATGCAATTGAACCTGCAGAACTTCTTGAGGATTGTTTTCACTCCATATACGGCAATTTTGTTTGTTTACATAGCCGTTCAACCAGAAATGAGCTTCATCACTAAACAAAATTTTACGATAAAAAAGTGCATCAACTTCAAGCTGTTCTAGGGACCATTCAGCAAACAAACAACGCTTATTATGGTCAAGTGGCTTTAGTTTAGTTAGCTTAGTCCCGGGTTAGCTTATTTATCATCGATATGTAGTTATATTCACTCATCAGGTTCGTATATGTGGACACTAGTTCATCAGATTCGTTCAAGGTGTTAATTCATATCTCCTACTATTATATGACGGGTAAGTCCTAATTTTTATATGCTGCTCAGGTATTCATCAAGCGACCAGACAAAATCACGTGCATTAGTAGAAGGAGGCCTGTAAACGCCAGCAATAAGCAGTTTTTTATCCTGTGGAAGATATATGGTAACCTCCAAAAGCCTTGGATTATATTCATTTGAAAATTAAAATCATTTCCAATAAAAATTATGACTCCATGGTTCCTGTTAATTTCACCCACATTATATATCATGTTGTCTACCTCTATAGAGAAAGACACGTCATCCAATAACCTAAGGGTCTCAGATCACACCATACAATCAGGAAATACCTTAATTAGACTGAGGAGTATCTTAAACTTGTCCAGATTTTGTGATGTACTCCTAATGTTTTGGTTTTAATACCTTAAAACACACGTCTTCCGGTAAACCTTCAAAATTAAACTTCAGAATAATATATAATATGTTAAAAATTTGTACTGCTTGCTCCGACTGTATAGGTTCTTTGATAATCTGAAAATCTGTAGAAACTGCAGAAACGAGTGGTAAACACGATGGTAGTAGAACAGTCAGGTGTTAATTTCCCACAAAACCTATCCGAAGAAAACAAAGCTAATAGATCAACCACGTGTAGATTATTGATTCAGCGGCACAATACATAAGCGCTTTTAGATCGCTTGATCACTGGAGATGAAAAATGGATTCTCTACGATAATCCTTAACACAAAAGGCAATTGCCACTCTCCAAATGAATCGCTGCGAGTTACATTTAAGCCAGATTTACACCCCAAAAAGACGCTTTTATGTGTTGATGGTGTATTTGCGAGGTCGTTTATTTTGAAATGCTGTAACGTGGACAAAACTTTAATGTGGGCATTAACTCTGACCAATAAGATGGAGTAAATCAATCTTTAATTAAAAAGTGCCCATCGATCTTTTCATAGAAAAGTGATTGTCCTTTAAAATCATAATGCAAGACCTTATTGCGTAATAAAAACCTTGGAAAAAATTAATGAATTAGATCAATATTGCCTTACGCCATCTGATTTCCATGTATTTCAATAGCTAATGGAAAAAATTTGGGAATCATATTACTCTGAATACCCAAACTAGATGACTAATTTTGAATAATTAATAACAGGTTTTCCAATAGGAATGATAGAATTTGAAATGGTTATAATGGCAACATTTTATATTATTTTTGACATTTTCCATGTTATTTATGTTCAGCAGTTTATGGAAAGATACAAGCTTCAACAACGTTTAGATATTGTGAAAACTTTAAGAAATTGAAGAAGAATTCTTGGACGACATTACTCAGTTAATGGACTCACTATTCGTCGTATTGTGGACAAATTTGAATGTGAATTTTCTTTTACGATACAAATGTATCAGTACAAAGAAATTCACTCACACAAGGGAATATTGATTGGATTGCAGCAATTGTAAGAAAAAATCCAAATTTATACGTTCTACGTCGATCTCAACAATTAAATCTTCCTCAAATAACATTTTGCAACGATGTAAAGCCAAATCTTTTCTTAAAATTCCAAATTGTTGTTTGAAAAAACGTGAGAGGAGATGAAAAGATTTAACAATATATATTAATTATTAATTTATTATTTATTTATATTATCCTGATTCTCCTAGATCCCTCAGATAAATGAATTGAACATTGAAAAATATTTTATTTTGATTATGTATACTCCAATATTATTTTGACAATTCAATATATATCTTCAATATATATTGTAGAAGTGCCATTTTAATTTATACTGTAAATTATTGATCAATTTCATATAGAGTCAAAGATCTACGAAAATTCCTTACTTTTGTATTATTTTTTAAATGTTGGTTATTTTTATTCTAATCATGGGACATTGCTTGAAATAACATCTATTGAGTTTTTTATGTTCCAATTGTAGACGTGAATTAGGATTATTTTTACAAATAATCTTTCTGGTGTCTTCAATACATATTTAAGTTCATTCCTTTCAAGTTTATTTTTTTTTTGTAAGTTAAGAATGTTTTTTGTGATATTTTTATTAGAGTGCTAGAACTTTCTATAGGAATAACTGTGATTTGACAGAAGGTAGAAGCCATGTTGTTTTGACATTTCTGCTCAGTAAGCATTGACAAATTATCATGGAAAGACTCACATTTTCACCATTCGATGCAACAACAAGACAAATAACTGTTCGTATAGAAGAAAAAATCGCTGCTTTGAGTCATAGTGTTAATGATGATCCAGATTTGTCTATTCGTCGACGTTCACAACAAGTTGGACTCTGTGCATCCACCTCATGGAAAATTTTGCGTGAAGATCTTGGCCTACACCTATATAAGATCCAACTAGTACAAGAACTAAAGCCACTCGAACATAATAAGCGTCGTTTGTCTGATGATTGGGCTCTAGAAAAGCTTGAAGTTGATCCACTTTTTTATCGTAAAATTGTGTTTAGTTATGAAGCTCATTTCTGGTTGAACGGCTGTGTAAACAAGCAAAATTGCCGTATATGGAGTAAAAACAATCCTCAAGAAGTTCTGCAGGTTCCGTTGCATCCTGAAAAATGCACTGTATGGTGTGCTTTACACGCTGGAGCCATCATCGGTCCATATTTGTTTAAAAACGATGCTAGAGCTAATGTTACAGTGAATGATGCTCGTTACAAATCGATGATTGTTTAAAAACTTGAATGGTATCGACCCAGAAGTGTTTTGGTTCCAACAAGATGCTACACCTCATGCTGCTACCGTAACAATTGATTTATTGAAAGAAAGATTTGGCGATAACATTATTTCGAGAAATGATCCAATTACTTGGCCTCGAAGATCATGCGACATAACACCATTGGATTATTTTCTTTGGATTTTTGTCAAGTCATTGGTTTATGCTGATAAACCAGAATTAATAGACGCTTTGGAAGCCAACATAACTAGTGTTATTGATGAAATAATGCCTGAATTACTCGAAAAAGTGGTCCAAAATTGGTCTGGTCGAATGCGGTTCCTCAGAGCTAGTCGTTGTGCACACACGCCGGAAATTATTTTTAAAATATAAATGTCCAAATTATCTTTAAAAAAAATTGGTTTCAATTTTAATTTAAATGTGTTTTATTTCAATTTAAAGTTCTATCACTCTAAAAAACCACCCGATATTTGGATCTAAATTCGGTACATATCTGAAGTGGGAATTGAAACAAATTGTTTGTAATATGTTCAAATTCTGGTTCAATAATTTTTTATCCATCCTTCTTTCTGGGAATTTTAGATGATTCAGGAGTAGTAGATTTTTCTGTATATGTATTTATGCATTTGTATTGCACGTTTTTGTGTCGTAAAGCGAAAAATGTTTATTCCTAGACACTGAAAAATATTTCATATTGATAATGCATACTTTAATATTATTTTGATAATTAAGTATACAATCTTCAATATATTTCGTAAAAATTTAATGATATTATTGCGAATTTAACAAATTTATTTGATTGAAGTAAAAAAAAATTTCTTGTTATTATTTTGTTGTACATATAATACATAATTATATTTTGGTTTTAATCTCATTATATAAATATTATTTGGTTTTAACTAAGGCCATAAAATATCTACATTCTGTGATGAACATAGAATTTGTATTTTTAAAATTATCCAATTTTAATGTTTGTTCAACAAGGATACCACAAGGTCTTAATGGTAAGTTATTTATTGTTAATTGATTTTATTTTTCAAATGTGATGTTGGACTGACGAAGACCTTATTTGATTTCAAATTGTTTTTTGAGGATGTGCTACATGTTTTGAGAGATTTTTCAAATAACTTATTTAAATATATTAAATATTTCAAATAAATTAGTTTTGGAGAAGTTCTTAAAATTATGTTTTGCATTTTTGAAAAAGATTTGGTTTTCATAAATATAAGACCAGAAACAAAATCCTTCAAATATTTATTTATTAATTTCAATTGACAATTTATATTTGTTCGTTTTTTTATTTCATTTGATATTATATTATGAGTTTTGATTTTATATTTCTACTGAATTTAAACAGTGCTTATAAGACAATAATTTAATTCCAAAAGTTTTTGAATAAAATTTTTTGAAATTAATATTTATAGGAGGCTAACAGAATAAAATTTTTAGTATTTAACTTTTAATAATTTAATATATAATCTTCAATTTATATGGTAGAGGTTTGGAGATATTATTCTGAATTTAGAGTTAGGTCAAACAGAAAGATTTACGACCAACCTCTAACAATCTAAACATTTATACGAGCCCAACTTCCAGAGTCGGAAACTTCGACTGAAAATAAACCCCACAGTATAATCGCAATCAGCCTCTAAAAAATCCTTTCTTAATTAACATGACAAATGACACGTTGTCTCTGGGAAACCTCACGAATAGCCATGAACAGATCTCTTTGTTCCAAATCGTGACATTCGTGCGAGGAAATTAAGGAAGGAAACAAATTGCTCTATTGAAATTCCGATAGAGTAAGCTTTTTTTCATCGCCACCAGAACGAACAAATGCGGTGAAAATAGACTCACCTACACGTTTGCGGTAAACCGCGCTTAATCTTTTGTCCCCCGTGTTTGCAGACCCGCTGGATTGTTTATATTGGACGGGGCGGGACAGGTAACGAATGATGAGGATGGAACTGGAATAGGTGAGTAGGATCTGGGAGGTAAATCCTGAGGATTTCAATTTTTTATAGGGTTTTTTACGTCTACGCCTACTATATTTCAATGTGTTATGAGAAATTCCATACTGAGAAAGGCATTTGGAAAAAAGCTGTATTCAAGGTTTTCTGTTCCAAATACTTTCGCATCGATAACGGACATAACCTAAGTAGGATCTCTAAAATTATGTATTTTTGTGATCAAATAAAAGTGAGTTCTACCATTGAAACAAACAACATCCCAAACCATAATTGTGCCTCCACGAAGAGGATGGGCTTCTTGAACATAGCGATTTCTTCGTACTCGTCGACTATCAGGAAAATGCCCATATCTGGACTTATCAGTCAAGACCTTGCCCACGCGAGTGACTGCAACTCACAAGCATCTCGATGTTGAAGTGACTTCCCATTGGAGTTATATCGTTATTTCGGACGATAGTAAACAAACTCCAATGGGAAGTACGGAAAGCAATGCAAGCGTTCAGGAAAGAACAATGGCAGCTAAAACCTTAGGCTATCTCCACACTAAGGATAACTCACTGTGGAAGACGTCAAAAATCCTGAAGTCCGACCGAAAACCACTCCCACCCATACTCGGTTCAGCTGGTCGTATCGTGTACACGGAGGAGGAAAAAGCCGAAGAATTTACCGATAGTCTACAACTCCAATGTAGATCCAACATAACCGACGCCGAATTGGACCACATGGAAAAAGTCGAAGAAGCTGCGAATGAAATTATCGAGTTCGAACCAACAGATGAATATTCCATCAAGACGATTGCACCGTCGGAAATCTACAAGATAATTTCAAGTTGAGAAAGGCCCCAGGACCTGATTGTGTCTCTAACAAGATGCTGAAGAATTTACCAGAAAACGCAGTAACCGGTAGACATTTGTAGTGCAGTATTCAAATTCCGCCATTTCCCAGCCAGATGGAAACGGGCGACCGTGATCTTCATTTCAAAACCAGGTAAAGATCATAAATTTTCACCGACCCATTAGTCTATTGTCGTCTATCGGGAAAATTGTAGAAAGACTTATCCATTCCCGCTTATCTGACTTCGCCACTAGAAATAAAATTCTTCCCGGAGAACAATTCGGGTTTCGATCCCAACACTCCACCATTTATCCACTAATCAGAGTCGTAGAACATGCCCAAACTAGTTCCGAAGGGAAACAAGTAATCGGTGCAGTATTTCTCGATATCTCGAAAGCTTTCGACACAGTTTGGCACGACGGCCTCGTCTTCAAACTCAATGAAGCAAAAGTACCCAATCACTAGTGTCAATTAATTCACTCTTTCTTACAAAATCGCTCCTTCCAAGTAAAAATTTTCAACGCGATCTCTTAACCTAGAGACCTCGAAGCCGGTGTGCCCCAGGGTACTCTTCCCTCTTCTATACGCCCTTTACATAGCGGATATCCCCAAAACAGACCGCTCTTTGCTGGCCGTCTTCGCAGACGACACACCAATATTAGTCGGGTCCAAAAAGCCAAAGTGAGCTACCAAATACCTCTAGGAAGTCGTCGACAAACTGGAAGAATAGTGCTGCAAATGGCTCATCAAAGCCAACCCTGAAAAGAGCTCTGCTCTTCTCATGTCACGTAGAACAGTCCCTTCGTCAGGACGTGTAGAAATGTTCGGCGAAAATATCCCTTGGGAGTCGCAAGTCAAATACTTAGGTGTCATTATTGACAAACGACTCTCATTCCAGCAGCACTTGGACCACGCCGTCCAAAAGGGAAAAATGGTGCTATCCCGACTGTGTCCACTGCTCTGCCGCCGCAGAAAAATGTCGATCCCTAATGAACTGGTCTTCTATAGAACCATCATCAGACCCACAGTAACTTATGCTTCCGCTTGCTGGGCTCACGGTCCCTCTGCGTCAAAATTCCAACAGTTACAAGTATTTCAGAATAAAATGCTCAGGACGATATTCAACGTACCCTGGTTTGTTCGCAATTCCCAACTCCATCGCGAGGCGAACTCACCACCGTTAAAAGAATTTCTTCACGAAACCGCCCTAAAAACACTCGCTAAAGCAGCGAGTCATACTAATCCACTAATATGACAAGCCGACTATGGTAACTCATCGTCAAAATACAGGCGACCCAAGCTTGTACTCCAACCCAACCCCATTGACCATAACTAGATCAATGCTTTCTCCTAAATCTGCACCTAGTGCAAAAACTTCCAAGGAAAGTCCGATAACTAACCCCCCAATGGAAGGTTGACACACCTTCCACAGCCCTAACTGTCTAAAACCTGCTCTTGAAAATCGCTCTAAAGGAGGCAGACGTTCTGTTACTAGCATTGCCATTCTCAATCCCGACCGGACTAAAGGAGTCCAAGACTCGAAAAGTCTCAAGACAGGACTTTTACTGGGTAAACTCTTTCTTTTTGATGAGTTTTTGCAAACTATACTATAGTTCATATGAGCTAGTTTACGAGAACCCAACAAACTGAAATGTAGCGAACCCCACACAGTTTCCACTCCTTATCGGTGGGGTGGATTCGTCCATAAGGTGGATTCGACCTGTATAAAAAAAATTGATTGACTTCATGGAGATGTCGTCTGATTGTGCTTAGGGAAACTGAAGTACTTGTGGTATCTCGAAGACGTTGACTTTCCATTATGCAAGTTCTAAAAGGCTGTCTCCTCACCAAAAAAAATTAAAAAACGGTCATCTACTGGTGTTGTAGCACCTGTTCTACTACTTCTGGATCTTTGACGGCAGTTTCAATAGCGAAGTATCATGTCTGGAAACGTGATATCACATTGAAGAAATTGGTCACTTGCACTTCGATCAGCCTGAAGCATTCCAAGGGCTTTGTTGGTGTCATCCTAGAATAAAATGTGTCTGGGCATAATGAAAATTAGATGCACTTCGATCAGCCTGAAGCATTCCAAGGGCTTTGTTTGTGTCATCCTAGAATAAAACTTGTCTTGGCATAATGAAAATTAGATTCGTATTCTTGTAGAACCCTTCGATCTTATCGAAAACAAAATACTGACTTAAAAAAAATTACAGACATTGGGGCGAAACGATAGGTTATCTGCTTCATCATTTGCATCGTCATCACCATCTGCATCATCATCTTCATCATCATCTGTATAATCTGCATTATCATCTGCATCATCAACTGCATTGTTTGTAACATACAATCAAAAAATTAACCAACAGATCAAACAGAATTTAATTCCGTACAAAAAATTGAATGTGATTCTCTATGAAAAAAAATTGTCTGGATAGTTTTCTCAGCCAAATTCTAATACTGTGAGAATATGAATACTGATAAAACTATTTTATTCAATTATTTTATACCGGTTTAAAATACCGCCAAATTATTTAGCTTTAAAGAACTTAACTACTGACTGGCCGATGAGAACATATTGAATATTTCGTTTTTATTGCAAAAACAATATGAAAGTAAATTGTGATGAAAGAGTGTGGCGAACTTTGACCCTTCCATGAACCTACATCTTGCAATATGATCCAATAAAGCGAAAGGATTCCTCTTTGTAAGTCCGTCCCCGTCTATTTTTTCTCGGAAAACAAAAACAAAGTGGTAACTACACGGTGAAAACAAGGAAGATATATTATCAAGATTATTCTGTCTGTGACGTATCAATTCCTGTCTAAAGTGACTCACTAGTGGGCACTCAACACAGAAATCTGATCTTGACCTTGATTTAGGTTTCCTCGTTAGGGAGTCCTTTGACCCCAAGGGATATCCTTACGGCGGATTGAACTCTAAGGATTTTATATTTATTCAGTAAAACAAATCAATCAAATGTCTTGTAAGGTTCCCAATATTATTATAACGTAGGAGGAAGTGAATACTGGAGAAGTTTTCGTAACGAAATTTTTCAGTTCGGCTTATTTTTCCTAGAATGAAGCTTAGAAATGACTAATTTCGAAAACCAAATTTCCGAGCATTAAAAATTCGAGAAAACAACTGAATTGAAGTCGGAGCTTTATGGCTTTTATTATGAAGGAGAAGAAGAACAAGAGGTAAGGCAAGATTAAGGTGGATACATTTGGTGGAGGAAGTCTTTGACGACATGGGAATAACGAAATACAAGGCAGAAGGAAATGAACGATTCAGTGCAATAAAACGATGAGTTCTTTGGCTCACAAAGTTGCTTTTCTTAATTTCAAAAATATATAAACTCTAATGGGTAATCCTTTACCTATTTCCAATGAATGTTTTCACTTGAGGTTAACAATGCTACTTCCAAATAACCTTCGATCAGCCTCTGTGTATACCAAGGCAAAACCGAAACTCCCTTCAACGGCTCCACGAAATCGACCAATAATTGTTTTCTGCCCGGTGACATTTCTGCAATAACGCAATCATAAAACGAAACAAGAATGAATACGCCATCTCTATATTGCGCGATCTCAGCCGCAATTTCCACATTTATCAAGATTATTTGTTCTTAAAACTGACAAAATAACTTCTTCGTTTCATATCCGGCCCAGGAAGCGAAGAAATAACTTGCGCTTTGAGCCGAAAGCCGCAACGTATTTTCTATTGTGCGAGGATTAGTCTTGTGCATGACCTCTCCATTTTATTCTGTTTTGGGTCCCTCTGGGATTCTAAGAGGAATGTTATGGACTGAAATATAGCTAGTAGAAGCCCTTACTAAGGTATCCAGCAATGAAATTACCATATTTTAGCATTTACAACAAATATTGAGAGTAGGACGACATATTAAAATATTTTGAAATATATAGATTTCGACAATCGAAATTTCAAACTTTACAATAAAAAATGTGAAAAATCCGATGAAATTCTGACTAATAATTTTCTCAAATTGTAACCCTTGGTATTCAAATCTCAGAATGCATACGTTTGGTTCAAACTTGGAGGATTCTTGCCGGATAGCACCCCATTTTTTTTATCAAGTTTCACGAATTTCTGTCAAATAGTTTCCGAATAAAGCTGATGACAGCGATTTTTTATATCTGCATATTTTGAAACGTATACTGTGAAATGTAGGAGGCGCTTAAAATGTTATTTGTGATTGATATTGACTAAGTGAATACTTTCCATAAAACACGGTTGTAAGGTGTGTTACCTATGTTGAACACTGAGCGGCGCTGTACGCCAGTCATGAGCAGCCAATAGTACTGAGGCTGTGAATTTTACTAGTTTTAAGAGATTACCATAGACTTCTAAAGGGTTTTCCAATAAGATTTTTTATATTGATATTAAAAAAAAAGAGTATATTTAGACAAATCAATGGATGTTTATTTCATTTTAAAGAGGAAGGTATGCCATTAACATTTGCTACTGTATGTCCTCGAGAACTCCACGAATTCCATCTTTAAGATCTTCTGTGAAGATCCCTCAGAAGCTTTTCAGCTTGTGCTAGTTAGAAGTTCAGTTGTGTTCTGGGTAGGCTTTGTTACTGCGATCTTGCGTCATTTTAGGTCACAGCACTGTTAATTTTTGACCCAACAGTGAAATAGTGGCCGACATATACATATATAGACCTTATATTCATATTGGAAATTCTTACAATGGATAATTCAATAGGAACAAACAAAAAACATAGAAAATCTTCTTAGTCTATGTTCAGTATGTTCATTGAGAAATTCATGATCTTTGCACTTGAAACATAACTTCTGATTTATTTCTTATCACCTCACAATGAAAATTTATTCTTTCAATGAGCTCTTTTTGGGTATTCAAAGGTGTTTCGTTAACCAAATCTTTCAGATGGCCCCAGTGGATTGAGTTCTGATGACCGAGGTGGCCAAGCCACCTCTACCAATCGATCGATTTGGAAATGTGTTGTTCAAAAGTTACCTGACATGTTGTCCAAAATGAGGTACTCCATCAAGCATGAACCATGCTGAACTAGCAATGAAAAATCTTCTAATAAATTTGGTAGCTGTTCAGTACGAATTTCTAAACATCTCGCAGCATCAATTCTGTTGGGAAGAATCAACAGCCCCATCAATTGATTTCCAAAGGTTCCCACCCAAACATTCACATAAAATCTGTGCTGAAAATTGGATTCAATAGCCATTCATGGATGTCATGAAAATTTATAACGCCATTTCGACCGAAACCAGCTTCGTCAGTAAATAAAACTTTAGTAACATCTGCTTCCATTCTTTGTTGTTTCAAAAACCCTTCAGAAAATTGCACTCTTGGAGGAAAATCTGTCAGACTCATTGAATGAAGTTTTTGAAGATTAAGCAGCTGCTCTTTCAAAATTTGAGGAGTGATTGACTTGTAAATATTAAGCTCAGTCGACAATTGTCTAATGCTCTGTTGGATCCTGCTCTATTCTATTCAAAACCTCTTCTTCCAATGCTGCTGTCCTAACATGTCTTCTATCTCCTTCACTTCCTCTTTTTGGCAAAATACTCCCTTAATTAGATATAAAAAATACTTATCGAGACTGTCTACGCTAATGTGCCCTAAGAATTCTGCCTGCTGTCCGTTATTCTCAGAATGAGGCCAGATTTTGTATATTTCTTTTCCCAGTCACGGACTGGAAACTACCTGCAGTAAAAAATTCATTGTTATATTTAGTCATACCTCTCTGTTTCATTTTTCAAGCCCACCTTCACGGAAAATAGTTCTTAACTGTAAATAATAAAATATTGTCTTACAAACAGTATTCCTTCATTTCGAAGTAGCAGAAAAAAGTTCATTTACATTCATACAGAGACCAGTTATGGAATCATTTACCAGTTTCTCAAAGTCTTCGATCTACACCCTTGAATGTATTTTTACTAGGCAAATTTCTGTTTGAGAAATGTCCGGGTACAACTCCCTTCCCCTAACAGCATTACAAAATGCACGCCCGCACATTAAATGCATATCCGTATATTTTTCTGTAGTGCATAAAATGCATAAATGGAGGAATTTCGCCGATATCTTCAACCAAAAATAAGTTTCTCATGGTCAGCCCATCCCTGGCGGTCTTGAAGAATTATGAGGAAGGTGTTGAAAATTAATCATTACTGATTACTTGTAGTGACTCAAATTCAAAAAAACTATTAGAATCGGTTGAGTCGTTCGGAAGTTATCACAAAAAACTGAATTATGGAAGTACCATTTGGAGGCACATATCTTAGCAGGGGGTCATCGTAGGAAAAAAAAATTAAGCATTCCTGACATCAATTTTCTCAACCGCAGTACTCCCCGCTGACTTTTTTCTTTCTAAAACTAAAATTTGAAATAATTCCAGGTATCCATTTTCAGTCCATACAAGATATAAAACAAGTGTTTGCAGAGCGTACTGAAATTAATTATTGAAAATGCATTTAAAAATGATCTGATGACTGCATTAATTGTTGACGTAAGTATCACTTTTGGGCTTTCTTTAAATAATAAATTTGGATGAACAATAAATTTTTTGTATTTCAATTTTAACACTGTAGTAAGTTGAGTGTTTCCTTTATTAGGTAGGTACTCTCATACACAAATAAAACACAGGGATGAAGTAAAAGATTTCTAATATATATATTCAAACTTAATAGACGATAATAATTCCATAACTAAATCACATTTTATCCATACAGGTTCTAGGGAAACTGTCGATAGTGTTCTCATTAAATCTATGACAATAAACTTAAATCGAGATAGTCGAACATTTCAAAGCCCAACAGGTATTAACAATTCACATTGAAAATTTACAGTTCTCTGATAGCTTTCATCTCTCAAATAATCCTACCTTGTGATCCAATATCTTCATTTTTAGAAAAAATATACTTTAGAAGCGTTTTTAAAACCTAACAAGTGACGAAGGAACTCTAGAAAGAGACGATTAAACATTATCCGCCATTCATCAGTTTTTCTAACCTCACTTTCAGCGCTAATTTTTCTTCCCGGATATCGGCTAATTCCTGACTCAATTCCTGGCACAATCTCAACAGTACGGTATTCTCTTCTTGCATTTTCTGGAAGATGTCCCATTTGAGTTTCTCTTCATTCGATATGGGACTTTCTCTCCCTTTATTTGGCTTCCTATATACTTCGAACGCGCCGTGCCTTCTCGGACCCGACTCATCTGCACCCTCGGGCATGGAGAACTGCGCAAACAATTTTTTCCTCTCCGCTTCATAAACACTACCCGGAAATACACCCTCTTGGACATTTTCGTATTTCTCGAACTGTTCGAAATTCGCAAATGAGACATCTGGTTCTGGATTATCCGTCGAAACTGAAACGACTTGGTCACCTTCCGACCTTTGATTTATCAGCTTCTTCGATGAATTAATACTGGGACTAACCCTCGGGGGCACCACTGGAACTTTGGTCAGACGATTCAAATCCAACGAAGAACTTCTTCCGTGGGTTTTGAATGATCTTGGAGGGGGCGGTGGAGGTTTATCCTTCTTCGGTGGAGGAAAAGCGGGCAAACTGACTGGACCTTCTTCGAAGCTGTTTTGATTCGTTGGCGGGGGCGGAATGGCACCCTTTCCTACAATCTTTTTTGGTTGTGGCCTCTGAATGGCGCTGTTCTGCGGTTGAGAATTGACATTGGATAAATTTAAATTATGTCCTATTGTTAAACTATTACTATCTGAAAATAATTTTGGACTTGGTCCGTCTGATATCTCTCTATTTTCCTCGTTGGAAGTCCCAGGATTCTCCGGTGTTAACCTTAATGCTTTCGGATGTAAGATTTTTGGGTCTTTATCGAGAGAAACCTTTTGGAAATCAAAATTGACAGGTTTGGGGCCAGGTGATGAGATGGAATTGGTGGGGCTCTCGACGAACTTAGTCCATTCTTTAGCAGTTTCTTTTGATTGTACAGGAACTGCTGGTGATAACATCGGTTCATTTTCTGGGCTGGGAGACTTTGGATGTTCGGTGTTTCCAGGTATCAGACCTTTAATGAAGATATGAATAACAATTATAACATTTTATGTTGAAAACATCATCACTAAAGTATTATATCCTAAGAAAAGTTAACTATTCTATGAAGGACTGCTCATTACAGAAGTCAGTAGTCCTGAGTTGGTAATTCATTATAATAATGAAAATTAGTTCTTTTTTCCTCAAATATCATATAAGTGACACCTATTGAACATTATCAGATGGGCCCTAAAGTCCCGGATCTGACACCATTTACCCTAGGTGCAGTTTCATCCCTTCTCAAGTATCAGAAGAATTTCTAGTGATCTGGGAGTGTGAAAATCAATTTTTCAATAAAAAGCCAAAATTTCCATCAATTATATTACGGACAGATGAAGCTACTTTCTCAAGCAACAGAGATGTAAATGTGCGTTATTACTCCACATTGGATTGGAGAAATAGAATATCAAAATCGCTGGAATTTGAGCTTTTTTGACAAAAAACACTTAATGAAGAAAGGTTTTTAGGATATCTGAACTTTTCTCTTAAACTATTTTTTGAAGATGCACTATTGTAGTACCATATAGTTAACATAAAGGATGGGCCATCTAGAGTTTGCATTTTGAAGTAGCGGTTATTTCAAGTCAAGCAACACTTCTGTCATTTGTGTTTATAACTTTATACCATTACTCCGACAAGCAGTATTGGAATAATTTTAAAGAAAGAAGCAGTCAGTTTCTCTGGCAACAAGTTTGCCAGATCTAACTTGTTTAGATTTCTATCTATGGGGTACATTGAAAGAGCTATGGGTGTAGATTAAAAGAGGTATGGGGTAGTTTGCAAGAGAGAGCAACAACCAAAGAAATTATGATGGAAAAAATAAAAAATGGCGTTGGAACTTTGTCTAGGGCTGAAACTAAAGTAGCGTTTTTTTTACTGATAGAAGATTGCACAAATGCATTAAGGATGAAGGAAAACTTTTTGAACATTTCTAAGCCATTGGCAACTTGATTTTGATTAATTTAAAAATGTATTATGATTCTTCGTGTTACTTTTTATTATTTCCTCCACTGATCTTTAAACGAATTTAAAAATAATTTTGAATCACTTCCAAGTCTGGATAAAGTGTGAGTCAGGTAACAATTTAATGCTGATTGACAAGAAAGTTGGACATCAAATTTTAAAGTGTATAATAGGAGAGTGGTTCCAATATCTCAAGGCCAACACAATTCACTGTTTGAAAGCAATTACTCTTTTTTTCTTCTTCAAGAGGTGTATAACGTCTAGACTCTTGTGTAACGATTGAAGGTGGTCACTTTGAACGATAAATACACAAATAGGAAGAAAGAAATAGTCATCGATAGAAATCAACAAATTTGTTGGTTACAATCAAGGAATATTTCTTTCTTGCTATTTGTGGTGTATTGCATTTGGTCTTTTGGCGTGTACCTTCTATCTATTTAATAGTTGTACCAGTTCTCGATAAAAATGTCAACTTGACATCCGCTTAATGAATAAATTTACGGTTGAAAATAATTCCTGCCTCTACGACTCGGGTGTATTATCTGTTGATAAATTATTTCTTTTTCTCAAAAACTGTGAATTTTAGTGTGAAATAGCAAGAGACCTCATTTGTTAAGAATGGATCAAGCTATCCAAAAAAAATCTTATTGTAAAATATGAAAAGGCTTTTTCTACCCCTTGCAATCATAAGGAACACCACCAAAAATTTTTTTGAGTGTTCTCGCCTGCATAAAATGTCTGGTTAATTTTATTCTTGACCTACCATATTTTTTGACATGGAATCACCCCCTAAATTTTTTTGCAACTATTAATATACACCCTGTATAGCTTATTGATGATTTTTCATTCAGTACAAATTGGACACTAGTGACTAAGATACAAAAAGAATCCTACTAGATAGGTATAATTGTTTTTCTGATCATTTTATATCTAACACTATGACATAATTAACTTACCTGCAGGAAGAATATCCGGTATCTCAATATTATTTCTCTTCAAGACCACCAAATGCATGGCAGTCATGAATTCCTGCAAGCTCAAGGCTCCATCCTTCGTAACATCAGCTAGCTGCCATATTTTCCTCAATGTCTGAACAGGTAAGCGGGACTTTTCGAAGAAGGTCCTGGCCACCGGACCAGGCAAAAGTGCCGCCAAATCTGGCTGAAGCGTCTTGAACTGTTTTACATAGTAGGTACACTGTTCTGGGGTGATAGTCCAAACATCATCCAAAACATCAGTCTCATCTTCGCTGCTATGTTTGTCTGATAGTTCCTCTTCCGTACCTGAAAGAAATTGAGACTTTCAGTATTAGGAATTTTAAGTATTTTTTGAATGAAAATCTGTTATTTCTTAAAGTATTTACACACACTATCATTGCACCGAGGTGGCATTTATCCCGATTCAAACTTTGGAGAATTAAAAGTCTTTCTATTGCATCCAGTCCAGAAATGAATAGAAAAATAATAGTAAGAGGTTGGTCATTTAAAATTTGCATTTTTGATCGACTATAAATAAAAAACTAATGAATATTTTTTCAAAAGCTATGAGTTCATTCGAAAGGTTGAACCTTGACTTTTACCAATGAAACACAATATCATTCAAATGACCGCCACCACTGGCTACAGTACTCCCTCTGATCAACCCAATTTTTCAGTACATTGTCGATTGTTTGGGACTCAATTTCATGAATGGCAACTTCGACTTCATGTTTCAACGCATCAAATGGAAAATGCTCATCTTCAACTATGTAATCATTAGCCCATTGAGTGAAGTGGAAACGCATTCGAGGTCTTTATGCAAAATTCTCCTCACAGAAATGCGAGATGTGTATAGTTCTTGAGCATGGTGACGAGTTGATGGATGTTCAACCACATTCTGGGCTAGCAGCAATGTTTTCAGGTGTGCTCACTGGACAAGAATGTGAACGGATTGTTTTATCAAATTATGATCCAATTTTCATGAATAAATTGATCCACATTGCCGTCAGGCGTTTTTTATTTCTATTGCATTTTCTTCATAAATTTCTGATAGTTAATACATGAGATTCACCACTTTGGAAATGAGTTTTTAATATTTCCAAGTTTTGTTTAAGCGTAAATCAACCCATTTGGTTAATGTCAAATATTAAACTAACTTTCTGTCAGACTCGAAATAATCACTACTTCAAAATGCAAACTCTAGAAGCCCCAACCTTTACATAAAAATTAGAAATGACAACACAAAAAAGTTGTTCGGCTAAATAATTAAGAAACAAATGTATTTACCAACTTTCCAAGTTACTGCAATTAATATTCAGAAATGAAATTGAAAAGGTGTTACATAAATCTACAATATAAAATAAATTCTACTGGGTTTCTAAAGAATTCAAATGAACGATTGATTTAATTAATAAGTAGGGCATCTTGATATAATTCATATAATTATTTTTTCAAAAGGATGATCTAGAACTAATAATTTAGATTCATTATGAATATGAAACGGTTACAGTTGCTTCATGCAAGTTCGATTGCAATTTAAAATTCAATATCATAAATTTAGGCAACAAATCGTAAGCCTTTTATTATCAGTAAAAAATTATTTTTTTTCCATTCAATCATTCCTATTACCTTCCGTTAAATAACGAAAAATTTTAAAAAAGAATATATTCCAGAGAAATAAATATTATCATTATTTTCTCCAAAAGGTTGCCATTTTTTTCCATTCTATGTCAATGTTCCCTTATTTTTCACTATTCATATGATTCGCGAGCTAATGATCAGATAAACAAAATTGTGTCCAGTTCAATAAAACATATCTATAGTTCTAACAGGTGTAGAAGTGTGAAACCAGAATTTCCTATAAATGGTACAGCCATCGGTTTAGGAATGGCAAGACTGCTTCTGCAGTGTCATCATCTCTCTCTAACAGCTGAAGAAGATTTGCAACTCCAAAAAGTTAAAGTTTTGTACCTACGAACTATGATGTGCAGACAGCATTTGTTTTCTGTTATCATTTGAAGAAAACTAATGCAGAATCGCATCAAATGCTTTTCAAAGCTTATGGTCAACATGAACACAGTGTTTCGAGCGTTTCAAAAAATTCAAAAGAAGTGAATTTGTCGTGAGAAACGGAGAGCCTGAGAAGCCACCGAAAAAGTTCGCTGACAACGAATTGCAAGCCTTATTGAATGAAGATGATACTCAAACCAAACAAGAACCCGAGTATTAATTTAATGTGACGCAGGAGACCGTCTCGATCCTTTCGAAAGCTATGGGAAATATTCAGAAAGTGGGAAAATGAGTTCTGCATGAAAGCAGCAAGAAAATCGAAAACCGACTTGTGAAATGCTGCTTGACATACACAAAAGTCATTTACCTTCGAATCGTTACAGATGAAGAAAAATTGATATATTTTAAGAATCCTAAGCGTTGTAAATCATGGGTGAATCCAGGGGGAACCATCGACATCCGCAATAAGACAAAAAATTGCTTTGAAAGACCACAATGCCCTGCATTTGGTGGGATCAGAAAGATGTAATTTATTCATCAACATCATATAGCAACTCGTCTCATCTACTGGTGGACATAAGCCTCTCTTAACCTAAACCATTTTCCTGGGAATTTTGCATCCAGTTTGAAGATATCCTCTTCAGGTCGTCTGTTCTTATTGTGTTTAGAGTTATTTTATTCACGTTAGAGTTTCTGAGCCATACGCCAACACAGGGCAAAGCATTAACCTTCATCCATGTTTATAGTTCACAAATGGCTCTTATGCTTCTTAGTGAAACTGCCATATTAGTTTAATTCATTTCTAGTGCTTTAGTTACAAATATTGGTAGAAATAATATAAACTTCAATTGTAGTTGAAAAAATACACATGGCTAATAATTCATTTGTTCCCTCTGTAAAATTTTGTAATTGTTCCATTGGCAAACATAAATATCAATTTGGTAAAATCAACAATTTTCAATCGAGAAATCCTTAACTTCATTTGGAGAATTTGAAAATGTTTTGATCAACTCATTGATTAATCAATACTAAGATATTAAATGTTCATAAAAACTTCAAGGAAAAAATGCAACCATTTTATGCAAAAAGACTAAAAAGAACATTTCAAACAATTTCCATAACTTAAGATTTGTTATTTTCATTCATCACAATTTTTATGAATGTTTAAATGTAGTTCTGAATTGAACAAAAAAAAATATTTTTTCAAATGCTGATATTTTCTAAACGAAAAAATTTTTAAAGTGGACAACAACATCTGCATACTCCTGTGTTGAGAAAGAATGCTTTTTTCATTGAGTATATACACCAAGTGTCAAATGAATAATTAAAATAACATAAGTTGTACCATATCAACCGGTATTTTTGTTTGTCAGCCTACTATTAATTAAAACATGAAAATATATTTTTACAAATATTTAAATATTTTAATATTAGCCTTCTACATATTTAATTTCAAAAAATTATATTTAATGATTATAACTTCTGAAAATGAATTAAAATAATGTCATATAAGTACCACTTATATCAATTGACATATAAAATAAATATTCATTATAAGACATCCGAATGGTATAACAAAATCCAATAAATAAAAATTATTAACCAAAAATCCTATAAATTAAATATTTTGAATAGACAAAATTTTGTTTCTGCTGATCAATCTTATGAAAACCAATATCTTTCAAAAATATCCAACATAATCTTAAGAATTTCATCATAAAACTATCTTACTTAGACTATTCAATATTATTGGATATCTAACTAAGGTACTTCATATAAAAACTCAAGATATGTAAAACATTACTGAAAAACAAGTTTTAAGAGAGACTTTGCTTCTTCAGTATTCAAATAATTCATATTCAATAAATATAATATCAATCAACAACAAATATTTACTTAATGTTATTTTACAAATATGTGTACCTTTTAAGTGAAAATGAATTAGAACTATTCTCATACAAAAAAAATTTTCAGAATAAGTATCATCTATCTATCATCTGTCAGAGTTTGTCTTAGAGCTTATAGAACATAAATTCTGCGAAATATTCATACAAAAATATGACTATTTCATAAAGCATATGATCAAAAGACAAGTTAAAGTTTAAAGCAAAAACACACATACAAGGGCGCATAAAGTGCTGATTTACATTTTGTGATAACAAAAAATTTTGATTATTTTAGTTTTCATATAAATCTAAAATATTAAATAATACCTGCTATAAAGAAATCAATATCAAACATGATGTTCTTGCAAAAACTTTCAATTTATATGAATTATTCAAAATAAAAATCAGACATTACCTAACAGTTGTCTCTGTTCCTCTGAAATCAGTCCCTGCCAACCTCTACCTGCCCAATTTCTATCTTGTACGCTATTTGTTGGTGTTGGACTATCTGAAGTTGTACTTGAAACTTCTGGAGATCCATTTCGATTCAGACTTAACGTATCACTATCAAATTCTGAGTCAGTACTTGTGGTATCTATGTGTTCCCTATATACATTCAAATCATTACTCAGTTCTATCAAATCAGGAATGGGGCTCTCATTTCTTAGGTTATTCCATGTAAACTTTGGCAAAGGCAAATCTATGTTGGCTGTTATCAACTCACTATTCAGACTTCTGTTTGACTGATAGGCTGCCACTAATTTTAGAGCAGAAAAAAACTGTTTTTTACTTAAACTATCCGTGGATTGGTTCCAACATATTAATTCTGATATCTGGAAGGAAATTGAATAGGTTTCAATATTTACATTCATAAGGAAATGAAATCACAGATGTCTAGAATATATCAGATCATTTCACAAAATCGCCGAAAGAATATGACAATTCACTTGTCTACTTAAATAAACAACCATCATTAAAGTTATTGAATATTACAAATTGGGAAAATTTTTGTTTCAAGATAAATAACATCACGAAATTCATTTTAATGCACTTTCTGTATAACGAATTTATGCACTATTTGTAAAGCCGAAAATAATGCCTTTTACCTCATCTATTATATGCTCAGGTACATTTCCAGACCTTATAAGTTCAATAGTTTTCAAGACCGTCGCTTTTCCCGAGTTTTCTTCGTCACATAGTAAAAAAATATCGGAAAAGTATCTCTGTAAAGTTTCCGACAGCTGCAGATCTTCCATTTTTGATTTTGACTTATGCTAGTGACATTTGACATATCTAGTCTACGGCAAATACCAGTCGTAAGAGCCAATCTACCAGCTGAATGAACTACTGGATTCCTTTAGTATGTGCTGAGAAATTGAAGGTTTCATTTTCAATTTACAAAGAAAATCAAAATATAAAGTTATCGCCAAAATAATATATGTTTATGGAATAAATTGCACAATCCTACGGAATATTTGTAAAAACTATTCAAGCATAGAAAATATATGATATATTTAATTTCAATGACTATTACTATGAGTTTTACGTACTTACCCTAGAATTCAAATTTTCTGAAAACCGTTCTAACGGTGTAGTGGTTTAGTGAATAAATGACTCCAGGTTTTCCTGTGTTAGTGTTTATTAAATGCAGAAATTAATAACCGTAAGTTTAACTCTTATTTTACAATATAGGAATGATATTTGCATTGGAGAGAAGATGATGTTTCTCAAGTATCTTGATTATTTTAGTATGTCTGCATAATAAGTTTAATCTCTAAGGGAAATTTTCCAACTACTGATTTTCGCACTTATATAGATTCTGTTTGCGTCAATAGTTGTTAATAACTTTCTACTTCTATATGAATTATTTCTATTGAAGGTTACTGGTGGTTGAAAGTACTGTTTTGATAGAATATCCATATATCCTAACATAGATTTCTTCCTATTATCATTAGAAACAACCTCTTCTTATAATTTAGACTTTGTGATATAGTGATCCATGATTGAGGAGCATTTTACCTCTTTATTAACAGTGAATGCAAAATGACGGAAAATTTTGTAATTTGTGATTTATGGAAGGTTGAAGGAGGTGGTAATTTTACTAGATTCCGATTTGAAGACCAAAACTAACTAAAAAGATGTAATATGTGGATAACTCATTTTTAGTTTTGTCAAATAGAGTTGTGTGTAAGAACGGTCTTCTCCAGAAAAGATTGTGAGTTAGGTGGTGCATTTATAAAATTTAAGTAAATTCTAAAACATTTCAAGTGATTTCTGTCGTGTTAATTTTTTTAAATCCTTTCAAGATTGTCCTGTTTTGTGCGTTCATCTATAAATTCTTTTTGTTTTTTCCGAATTTACGGTGGAAAATGTTCTGAAAACACCTTGGATATACTTGGGCTAAATCTTGGTCGAATTCAAACGTTTCCGTCCATTCGGCTGTTCGTGAACCAGATAACTTTCCAAATAGATTTTAAATTTGCAGGATAAGTTTTAGTCAATAATGGGAAGTTCGTGAATACACAAAATGCTTTGGGTTTGCAAATATGTATGTATCAGAAATTTCGTATTTTCAATATCTCAAAATATGAATAGATATCTAGCCAACTAGAATTTCTATTATATTCATACGATCCTCACGTATATCGAACGAACACGCACGTTATTATTCCAGTTTCTAAATTTCGAATTTCAGATCGATCGAGACTAGTTTCGAAAATGTTGAAAAAAATTATGAAAATTTTTCAAACGTGAACGACTGCGAAACTATTAAACCGATTTTAGCCATTAACCAACTTAGCTGATATATTAAGACCCTAAATCTTCCCTGAAAGTTTAAGTCACTAGGTTTAAGTGACGCCGTTTTGGAGATATGTGACAAAAAGTGTTGCCTGGACGTCATCTTCAGAGGGCTCTAGCTCCTTAACGAAGCATTTTTGCGTTATATGATTTGGGTCGAAAGTGTCTAAAATAATGTCTAGAACATCCACTAGAAGCTTGTCGGTCTAATTAGAGGACACACTGTATATTCGTTGAAGGCTTCGGCAAAACTTCGAAAAGTGGAGTGTGCCACAGGTACGTCAGCTCATTTTTTAATAGTTTTATTGTCGGAACGTGCTTTTTGTGTTTAAATATTTCGATAGATTCCAGGATGCTTAGTTTTTTCCTTTCGCTTCCAGGTGCAATACTTACAATTCTGGGAAGATATGAATGGTTTCGAAAAAATGTTTCGCAAAATTAGCTATCTTTATAAATGAAGATTTATGTTCTTTGTATTTTTTGTGGAAAGATCTCCCGGTTTGTCCTATATATATATGCTACTTCACTTGTTGACAACTTGATTTATAGACTCCAGAATTAGACAAAAACAACCGGCTGAATAATTCTGGAGTCTATAAATTAAGTTAAGAAATTGATTGTCAATTTCAAGCCCAGAAGCAATTTTGAGAGTTCGATTTCGTTTATTGAAAATCGGATGTACCGCCTTTAAGGCCATCGAAGCTATGGTACATAATTTCAATGTAAATATGTATCAAACTAAATAGTATAGAAAATAATTATTCTCTAGACATTTTTTAGATACTAACCAATTATTTCCATTGCTTTTAGAGTCTAAAAGTCATTTTTAATATACATATACACACCGTCAAAAGTCTTGGCCCTCCCCTATCAACTCTTAACTTGTTGAATTTAACATGACAATTTTTTGTGTGTGTAATCTTAACTATCTTATCACTTAAATGAAAACAATAAACCAGCAAAAAATGTTTCTTGTTCGGGAGAATACAGGTGTATTCGAAGTTAATCAGTTCTCACCGAATAACGAGAGTTGTAATATTGAGAATATTCCGTGGAAAATTCCGGGACATTCAATTTCTCAGTTTGACTGGGCAAGAATAGTAGCCCTACATCAAGAAGCTTTGTCGAACCACCAGATTGCGCAACGTTTGAATATTTCACGGACTTCAGTAAGGCGCATAGTGACCCTTTTCCTGGAAATCGGCAGCGTTGCCCGGAGACCGGTTCCTGGTCGATCCAGAGTAACATCTGCAAGGGAAGACCATAATGTCGCAAATTTTACTCGAAGGAATCGAACAGTATCTGTAACAGCCCTTCTAAGTCATTTTTTGAGGACCTATAGACGGGTAGTCTCAACCAGTACCATAAGACGGTTGCATTCCTAAAATTTAAGGGCAAGAAGACCTTTAAGAGTACCTCGGGAATCACCTGGAAATAGAGCTACCCGTCGGCAATCGGCACAACACCACCAAGACTGGCTTTTACCACAATGGCGCAAGGTACTTCTTTGGAAGAGTCACGATTCGGTTTACAAAGTGATAGTCGACGAGAAAGGGTTTGGAGAAGTCCAGGCAGACTAGAGCGACTCAATTTCGCCCGGAAACTTGTTTCCTTTCAAGGCGGATCAATAATGTGTTGATGGGGTATAATGTTCGGTCGCCGTACCCCTCTTATTATCGTTGAACGAACAATTACTGGTGCCATCTACTTAGAAAACATTATTGAACCAATCATTGTTCCTCTGCGAAACGAATTTGGGGATATTTTCATTTATCAGAATGATAACGCCCCACCACACCGCACACGAAGCGTTCAAAACATTCTTCAAGAGAACAATATCCAGAGAATGAACTGTCCAGCAAACTCACCAGACATTAATCCAATTGAGCACGTATGGGCTTACTAAGGGAGGGCAATATCCAATCGCCAAAACCCACCTTTAACTTTTGAAATTGAGTTTAGACCTTCAGGAAGAATGCAACGATATGCCTGAAAATTTCACCAATGACTTGATTCGTGGGATGCCTAGGCATATTGGCCAGTTAATTGAAAGAAGAGGTGGTAATAAGGACTATTGAATTTGGATTCAGTTGTGAAATAACTATAATTATTCGATAAATTTAGATTTTTTCTCATTTTTCCTATTTTGTCTCATCCTGCATAAAAGTAACAAACAAAGATTATCTATCAAATATATTGCAGTTGGAATAGAGGAAAATATTCATCTCATTTCCAGAACATTGTTTATTGTTTATTTCTTGAGAAACCTAGGAGTGCCATGACTTTTGACGATGTGTGTATTTATGCATGTATTTTGTATAAAGAGTGATTAAACTTTCATTATATTATATTGTGTATTTTCATTTATAAAGATCTTTTAGATTTAGTTCATACAATATTGATTTTCAAGAAATAAAAAAATCTTCCTCTTATAATCATCGACAATTAATTATTCTTATTATCATTGGAGTTGAGTTATGCTTAATATCAAGAAATAAAAAGCTGGGGGATTTTTCGAAAAATATTCTGATTTTGGGGAAATATTGGGTATCATCTGGGATATTTAAAATGAAGCAACATGGCAACCCTGACCATAAATATTCAGCTTGACACTTGATGAAGAGGCATGGCCGGGGTATCCATACGTTGCCCAACGTTGTGGATTATTGTAATGGACCCTCTCTTCATCGCCAGTCAAAATTCGACGCAAAAGAATATTTCTGATACAATTCAGTTTATCTAAATGTGATTTATCGAAATTACTGTGAAGCAAAATAATTGCCATGTTCGTGAGAAGTCGAAATTTAAATAATATTATTTATATTTTATGAAGAGATTTTTCTCCTTAAATTTTGTTACCTGTACCTGTCGCTAGGGGCGTGTACAGCGATGAAATAATGAAATAGGGGTGCCTATACCCATATTCCATTTGCTTCATTGATCATTTCTAACCTAGCTCCGCCCCTTGAAAGCAAAAATTAGACACGTCCATTTTATTTAAGGCTTACAGGCTGAACTTTTTGTAACTGTCAATTTCTTGATTAAATAATACACATATATGTTGATTTCTATTAAGTTTTATGATTAAATGACCGGAATGGAATTTATTTGTTTAAGAAATTTCAAAAAATTAAGTTTTTTTCAAAAAAGGGGACTCCAAACCTTGATCACGCATGTTCCAGAAAAAAAACCCGGAACCAGCCCTGTGTTTATGCTGATAATCCAACAACAAATTGAACATGGCATTGATTAAGTACATCCAAAGTTATGTGAAAGAGTGATGAAAAATTGGATTGACATAATACAGTACTTGGTGGTCATTTGAATGATGTTATTTTTGATACATAATGGTATAAAATAACCTTTCAATTGAAAAAAAATCGTGTGTCACTGAATAACTTAGGTGGTTTTTTTAAATGTTTAACTTGTATCATCGATATTGGAAAACTCTTTATATTAAATATTTGATTGATTCGGTCTTTCTCATTTTAATTAAAAAATATATAGGAGACAGTATCTTATTTCCACAAAAATGTTTGTACTACAACAATTGTTCCACCACGATGTGGCTTCATCAGGTATCTACATTCTACTGGCTGATGGTGTTCAGTGTAACCGAGTTTAAATACATTGTTAGGTATGTGACAAAATAATGGAAGAACAAGTCATAAAAACTCAAGGTGATTGTTGGAGTTTGTCGCTAAAAATGCTATTAGAGAAAGATATTCAGTAATGAAGATTTGTCAACGTCTGTTTGTTCGTTCAAAAGGATTTTAAGGGCATTGTACCTGTTGATTTCAAGAAATTCTAAAAGTCACAATCTAGAACTTCTGCTTGCAACGTGAATAATTTCATAGTTATTGTTGAAATTATACCTGAATTCCTTAAGATGATTGTCGAATGTACAGAATTGGATATATAACCCCTTTGGTGTTCTTGGATACGTTTCTTGAATGATCTACCAGCCTGGCCAATGTATACTAAAGGTCAATCTTTGCAAGTCAACTTGTAGACTCCGGATTTATTTTCTTTATTTGTTCGATCTTTATTGTTTTTTATGTAGGTACTAAGGTTATTAATTGTCTTAAAAGCCGCGTTATAATTGAAACAACTTCTGAAATATTTAGCAATATTTTCAGATAATCCATTGACATAAGATAACGAAAAATATTTCTGTGTATTGTCCTCTTTTATGGCAGGTTTAAAATTACCCTTATCAGTAACATATGCTGAAGATGCAATATTGTTCACACTAAAACATATTCACTTTGATCTTTACTAGTACTTTATTGTGGGTGTTCTTGATCTGGATATACACTGGTTTCGGGTGCTACATCTGCTATACTTTTGCTTTCAGTTACTTCCAATTTTCCACTTTCGGAGAACTGTTCACTCGCATTTTCATCAATAGAGTCATTCTCCTTAAAATACTGAATAATTTTAGTGAACTTATGATTTTTTTCTTCAGACTCTATCTTTCTCTTTCGTTTTTCACTCCCACTGAGGTATTTCCTAGAACTGGACATATTGGTATTCAACTTTCACAATAATTAACTTCACTTACTTTGTCTCTTTCGCAGATTCAATAAAAAAAAAACACTCAACGATACAAATGATCAGTTATTAAAACAATCAAAACGTCTAATGCCACGGCAGAATGCGCAATAGAGTGCTGCGCAAACAAATTCGGACCAAACCGGATAAAATATGCGGCGATGTCTTCAAAGGGTCCGCGGCTGCCGGACAAAGAGAGGTATCTTTGTCGGCGTAATTAGAAGTAATAAAATAACACATGTTGGCGATGTGGAGTCGATCTCTTCAAAGGGTCCGCGGCTGCCGCCGACAAAGGTACGCTCCCTTTGTCGGCGTAATCAGAAGTAATAAAATAACACATATTGACGATGTGGAATTTTTTTCGCTTCGGCGTATTGGATGGAACTGAACGGAATGATTTATGATCGACTTGCGGACCTCATTATGATTTCTAAAATTGATCAACATTATTTACTTGTTATGTTTGTTAATAATTTATATGGTATCGTCTACTGTCTTTGGTGAAGTGCAACTTCAGTTGTTAAGTTGTTGATTCTGTAAAATTTATAATTGATTTTAAATATTGTACAAAATCTCAGATTTCCTCGGAGGTGTTGCCTTTTGGACCGAGGACCCCTGTCAGGTCAGGGGCCTGTGGCATTATGCCAGTCCTGCCACCCTGTAGTTACGCTACTGTTCATAGTTATTGTTGAAATTATGCCTGAATTCCTTAAGATGATAAGCATATGTCGAATGTACGGAATCAGATATACTACTCTGTCAAGAAAGTACCGGGAATTTTCAATTAAAACAACATTTTTACATTTAATCGTCAAAATTTATTGGGTCGCCTTCAAAATAGGCTCCATTTGCTCCAATACATCTATGCCAACGGCAGTTCCAATTATCGAAACATTTTTTATAGGCGCTTTCCGGGATGGACTTTAGCTCTCGCGCCGAATTTTGTTTTATGGCTTCAATCGACTCAAAACGGGTGCCACGAAGGGGCAATTTTAGTTTTGGAAAGAGGAAAAAGTCGCAGGGGGCCAAATCCGGCGAATACGGTGGTTGCTGAAGCACGTTTGTTAAGTTTTTGGCGAGAAAGTCAGTCACAATCGTAGCTCGGTGAGAAGGCGCGTTATCGTCATGCAAAATCCATGAGTTGTTCGCCCACAAATTTGGCCGCTTCTTACGGATACGCTCACGCAAACGTTTCATAACGCCTAGGTAATACTCCTTGTTTACCGCCTGACCCTCTGGAACGAATTCGTAGTGCACCAAGCCACGGATATCGAAGAAAACAATGAGCATCACCTTCATTTTCGATCGGCTTTGGCGTGGTTTTTTCGGTTTCGGCTCATTTTTTGCCACCCATTCCGATGATTGCTAGCTTGTTTGCATATCGTACTCGTAGACCCAGGTCTCATCACCAGTTATAATGCGTTCCATGAATGTAGAATCGGAATTACAGCGATCCAGCATGTCTGAAGCAACCTGTTCGCGATGACGTTTTTGAAGAAAATTCAGGTCTTTCGGTACGAGTCGTGCGGCCACCTTTCTCGTGCCCAAAATATCAATCAAAATCGTACGTGCGGACTCGTGGGATATCTTAAGATCATGTGCTATCTCTCTCAAGCTGGTACGACGGTTTTCCAGCACCCTTTCCTTAATTTTATCGACGTTATCTTCGATCGAAGCCGTCGATGGGCGTCCACTTCACGACCGTCCTTGAAGGCTCTGTACCACTGATATGCACGAGTTTTCGATAGAGCATTATCACCAAAGGCCTTTTGCAACATTTTCAGTGCATCGGCACACGAAAATTGATTTGCAACACAAAACTTTAAACAAATTCTTTGCTCAACGTAATCACCCATAGTAAAAATCGGCACGCACTCTGACATCAACTGACTTAATCAGCTGTTGCAAACACACTAGTTGACAGATCCCGCTCAAGCTTGGCATAGTAATTAAGGACAGTGGTACCAACCTAGGAAAAAAAATCCCGGTACTTTCTTGACAGAATGTATAACTCCTTTGGTGTCACCCCACCAACATATAGCCACCAGCATATAATAGTTTTATTCATAGACTATATAATGTACCTTTGAATTCAGATAACTTTTTGAAAGAATTAAATATTATTAAACAAATAGCGTCAAACAACTGTTACAACCCCTTTCTTATAGTCAAAATGGTATCCAATAAATAAAAGAATATGGCATTAAATCAGACAGGTAGATCATTCAAGAAAAGAATCCAAGAACCCCAAAGTAGTTATATATCTGATTCCGTACATTCGACATATGCTAATCATCTTAAGGAATTCAGGCATAATTTCAACAATAACTATGAAATTATCCACGTTGAAAGCAAAAGTTCTAGATTAACACTTTTAAAATTTCTTGACATCACAGGGTACAATGTCCTTAAAATCCTTTTGAACGAACAAACAAACGTTGACAAGTCTCCATGACTGAATATCTTTTCCTAATGGCATTTTTAGCGGCAAACTCCATTAAACACTTCAAGATTTCGATGACTTGTTCTTCCATTATTTGGTCACGTACCTAACAATGTATTTACTCGGTTACACTGAACACCATCAGCCAGTAGAATGTAGATACCCGATGAAGCCACATCGTGGTGAAACAATTGTTGTACAAATATTTTTGCGGAAATAAAATACTGTTTCCTATATATTTTTTAATATCTATATATTAGTTTGGAAGTATACTAACAGTACGAAATTCATTTCAATGAAAGTTTAAGCAAATAAATCAATTTTTCTTATACCATTTGAACCCCATAGTAACAGACAACTTCATCCACTACATTTTTTGTGTAATATTGCAGCCTTCTTAGATTTTATGACGGTATATGTTTACAGTTTGAGTTTGCAGATGTCTGAAAGGACCCAATACTCCCGAAATGTTTCGGTTAAAAAAATACGTTTATAAGTTTATGACTCTTAATCCAATAACATTAAAGTAGGGAACTTCCAAATACGGTATCACGATAGGCAGTACAGACCTGCAGGCGTTTTAAGCTACGTTTCATCAATCAACCTTCATCTTTCAAATAAATAAACAAAATAAACGATCCTTTTGAAATTATCGAAGGTACAAGACTTAAGAACCAAACTTATTCTAATTTTCATCCAGGCCAGGGACAGCTACTAGTATGTTACCATGCAATTCAGCATCTATTCTCTTTTATCACAGTAACGTTACTCTACTCACTTTCCAAATACTCTGGAATATCCCTGAGTATCGCCGCTGATTGTTTTTATTTTGTATGTAATAACATTGCGCTCTTTTTTTAAACGTGAATAATCGTAAAACGTACCTTGAGCGATTTTCAGCTTGGCAGTCGTTTCTCTCGGCTATAAACGCTTGTTAAGACGGCCAAATAAACATTGTAATAAGTGCGATTTTTCTAGGCTTTGACGGAGTTTTCTTGTGGTGTGAGTTTGTGTTAATCATGAATGAAATGGATATGCAGCTGGCAAGGGCCATGGTAGCTGAAGAGAGACAGAGATCGGCATCTAGTACTCCGGGAGGTAGTCCTGTTCCCATGAGGAAAACTGTCGTTTCCCAAGTCGTTGAAAAAGCTAATAAATTCAGGTATGTTTATTTACATTTCAATACTATCGTAAGTGAAATAAACCAACGTGATGTTGATCGAGTTAGAGTAGGCTGTGTCAAGAGACGGTGCTTGCCACGTCTCTGTACAGCCCGGGTAGCTCAGTCGGTAGAGCATTGGACTTTTAATCCAAGGGTCCAGGGTTCAAGTCCCTGCTCGGGCGATTTTTTTAAGATTGCGTTTATTATTTTTTGAGATTGCTCTTCTCCAAGAGTAATCATACGATTATTTTAAAGAAGAAAATTAATGTACTAATATAGTATTGATCGTAAAAATTTAATTGAGTCGATCCATACTTGATGGAAATTCATTTTAATTAAATAAAATAGATTACTCCATTAATGTACTAATATAGTATTGATCGTAAAAGTTTAATTGAGTCGATCCATACTTGATGGAAATTCATTTTAATTAAATAAAATAAAATAGATTACTCCATATACACAGAGATAGAAAAGATATGTTCAAGATTCAGCTATATCAGAGAGATGCTGTTGTGCGCATGTCGGGGAAACAAATTAATATAATTATTATGTACAAAAGTACATTCGACATGTGCTAATATCTTAAGGAATAATTTCAACAATTATTATGAAATTATCCACGTTAAAAGCAAACGTTCTAGATTAACACTTTTAGAATTTCTTGAAATCGTAAAATCCTTTTGAACGAATAAACAGATGTTGATAAGTCTCCATTACTGAATATCTTTCTTTAATGGCATTTTAAGCGGCAAACTTCAATAATCACCTATAGTTTTTATGACTTGTGCTTCCATTATTTGGTCACGTACCTAACAATGTATTTAAACTCGGTTACACTGAATACCATCAGACAGTACAATGTATTACCTGAAAAGGCCACATCGTGGTGAAACAATTGTTGTAATAGTACAAACATTTTTGTGGAAATAAATTACTGTCTCATATATATTTTTTTAATTAAAATGAGTTTTCACCAAGCAAAGACAGAATCAATCAAATTGTATCAGGTTAAAACCTCTTGCTATTATTAGATGGCGTTAGCCTCGATTGTCATACTTTACTTGGATTATTTAATTTATTGCAAATTGTATGTAATTATATTTATAATTCCTGTTTCCATTGTGCTCAAAATTTTTCAAATTTTAAGTCAAAAATTTGTAATTTTCTTGAGTTCTAGAATAAATTCGTCATTATGCATCTTCATAATTCGAAAATTCCATAGTTATATTGCATATCCCAAATGGAACATTTTTGTACGATCCTTCTCAACCACCAAACCTATTGTTATTAGCAAATGCGTAAGTAAGTAAATAAACATAAATAATTAAAAAGTTATACAGTCGAAATAAAATCATGGTTCTTCGTGCCGCATTCTGGTTAATGTGAAATTCGTTCAGTTTGAAAGATTGGTGATCTTGTTATTCTAGTTTGGAAGAAGTTAGAAATCTAGGAAGTGCCTAAGGAATCAAGTCCATCTTTGAAGCTGAAATCAAGTTTATTTAAATAAATACTGGTGACCTTTCTGTTCTAACTGGAATCAAGAAAATGCCTTAGAGACCCATCTTCGAAGCAAAAGTTATAAATTATTTTAATGAGTGCGCACAGCTCAGTGGTAGAGCATTGAGCTCGTGACCGGAAGGTCCGGGTTCCAATCCTGTTCAGGTGGAAGATAAATTTTCTAGTTGAACGGGTGTCGGCCATTTCACTGTTGGGTCAAAAATTAACAGTGCTTTAAGAATACATATCCATCTTCAAACTTGAAATAAAAATTGTTCAAGAATACTTTTCTATTCCCATTGGAAGCCATATAAAGTGCCTATAAGAACACGTATCTATCTTCGAACCAGAAGTTAAAAAGTTATTCAGAAGAATACTGGTGACCATTCTATTTCCGTGTGTCAGGAGAAGCCACTCTTTGAGAACCAAGAAAGTGCCAAAGGAAAGTGAGTATCCCTCTTATACCTTTTAGTACTATTTGAGTCAGCAAATTTAATTCACCTGTGTTGTAGCCTCTTTTTTTGGTATGATATGGATAAAACATTTACTAGCAAACGTGCTAGTGTGAAGCGTAGCTTCACAAAATTTGTTTGAAATTTAGAACCATTACTTAACGAATTTAAGAAAGATTCATCTTTTTTGAGTGAAGAAAATTTAATTCCTATTATAAAATTTAAACATAAATTATCATCCATTGATGTTTTGATGAAATTCAATCGCAGATTGAAGAAACGTGTGAAGACTTATCAGTCCTCAATTGAATGGAATTGAATGAAAAGGACGATTTTTTTGACAAAATACATAAGGATGTATGAAGTTAAAGTCATCGTAATTCTAAAGAGAAAAAACTCAATATTGTTGTTGAATCTGAGGCTAAATCGAGAGTTCAATTGCCAGTTATTGACTTACCAAAGTCTAATCGTACAGTTTCAAGGTGTTTAACCACTAACGATGTTTCAAATTATAGGTCGTTAAATTTATTCGCAAATTCTGAAAATGATAAGTTGCAAAAATTTGGGTTAGTTGAAGAAATTAACAATAAAAACCAGATTCTTTCCCCTAAAGAAAATATTGGATGTGAGGTAAGTTTCAAAACCACTTTCACCCCAACTGAAAATGGTCGATTTGGTTTTAAAATTACTTTTCGAATGATATTTTAAACTTGGATTATTTTAAATCAAAAGCGATCAAAAGATTATTGTCTCAAGAAAGGAGAAATATCCTCTCTGCTTAAAGACGAAAGTTTCTCCTCTGAAACCTTCAACTATGCCAAGGTTAGAATTGCTCGGGGCTTTGTTGTTAGCTCGACCTGTGAAATTTACCACAGAAGCTCTAAACAACAATAACTGAACGAAATGAATCTAACAAAAAGTATTGTTCGCAACTGCATAAAATGTTTCAAATTTTCACCAAATTCTACGTCTGTAATTATGGATGATCTTCCTGGTTGCAGAGTATCTAGCTCATTTATATTTGAATCAACTGTGCTCGATTGCGCTGGCCGATTCTACATAAAAGATAGGAAATCGGGAGAATGCAAAATATCCAAGGCTTATGTTTGCTTATTCATATGTTTTAAGTTTTAAAGCAATACATCTTGAATTGGTCTCAGATTTAACATCAGAAACATATCATTCGTTTGAGGAGATTTACCTCAAAAAGAGGTGTTCCATCTAACATTTTTCAGTTTAATGGAACTAATTTTTTTGGTGCAAATAGCACACTTCTTAGAACTGTATCAGTTCCTCAAACAAGATGAATCTTCCATTGTTGATTTCGTCGATGAAAACAACATGAAATGGCATTTTATTCCACCCAGAACCATTTAAAGGTATATGGGAGGCGAATGTTAAGTCTTTCAGGAGATATTTATAAAAAACTATTTTAAGGTATGAATAATTTGGTGCTGTCTTGATTCAAATAGAATTAGTCCTAAATTCCCGGCCTTTGTATCCCCTCTCTTCTGATCCTAATGATTTATCCTTTAAACTCCTGCTCACTTTCTTATTGGCCGCTTGTATCAAAGCGTACGAGATCCAGATATGACATCCATTCAGCTGAATTGGCCATCCAGGTTCCAGTTGCTCCAGCAGCTTCATCAAAGTTTTTGGAAGCCTTGGTCACGGGATTATTTGAGTTCTCTCAACTCAACAGAGGAAAAGTGGACTACTAGTGTGAATCAAGTTTTTGTCTGAACCGTGGTCGTCATAAGAAACGACAAGTGTCCTCCAGCCAAATGGGATCTAGGGAGAATCTTTCAACTTCATTCCGGTAGTGTTGTAACTTGTGTAGTGAGTGTCAAAACCAATAAAGGTCCAACGCCCAGTGATAAAACTGTGCCCATTGCCGAATATGGCAGACAATTGATTGACAGGGAGAAAATGTGTTCAGTCTCCTTTAAACTATTTTGTATAATTGTAAATTCATTCATTTATTTTACCTGCTCTACAAGTTTGATTTCAAATTTTTTCTATTATGTTAAAGGAATGAAATAAGAAATTACTTTGTTTTCTATCACTTTTAATTATAACTGATATACAGTGACTCGAGTTTCGTAGTGTTTACTACATTTTCAAACTGAATGAACAAATCAGATCTCAACTATTATATATGCTGATTGTAGGCTTCGGCAGAGCTTCGAAGAGAGGGGTTTTCCAAAGTTCCGTCTGTTAAGTAGATTATTGGTACGTGCCTCTTATATTTTTCAATTTCTATGGATTCCAGGATGTCAAGTTTTTTCCCTTTCGCTTCCACGTGCAAGATAACAAGGTTGTTCAATTCTGGGAACGTGTGATCTGTATTGAAGAAATGGTTAGCAAAATTGGAATTGTTCTTCCGGTTCCTAAAAGCAGATTGATGCTCTTTGTACCTTTTATGGAAAGGTCGGCCCGTTTGTCCTATATACACACTATTACACTTTTGACAACTTAATTTATAGACTCCAGAATTATTCAGTCGGTTCTCTTTGTCTTTCGGATTAAAAAAAAGATTAGAAATTTTATGGGAGGGTGTGAAAGCTGTTACTATGTTAATTTTTGACAAAAGAGCTATTTTTTGTGAAATTGGTCCAAAATATGTTAGTTTTATGAATTTATTGTTATTATGATCTGATTGGGAGTGGGGTAAATTTGTTTACGAATTGGTTGCTTTTGTTTTTTGTTTATGATGGAATTTATAGTTTTGGTTTCGAACTGATTTTTTGTGGCTATTTGTCTGATTGTCTCCAATTCACTCTTTAACGTAATATTATTTAAAGGAATTGAAAATGCTCTATGTACCATTGATCTATAAGCAGCTAGTTTATGATTGATCTGATGGTTTGAAAATTTTGGTATTGTTGTATCAGTTGAATGGAAATTTCATTATTACTGTTAATTAAAGTTATGTCCAGAAAATTTATTTTATTATCAAATTGTGTTCCCATGGTGAATTTGACCTTATTGTGCAAACTATTAAGATATTCTAATGTTTCATTTAATTCTGAATGTGTTCCGCAGAAGCAAGCCAATATATCGTCTACATACCTGTACCAAAAAGTGATATGCTTTGCGTGTGTGGATTTTGGAATTTTTCTTTCAAAACAGGACATAAAGATTTCAGCGAGTAATGGGCTGAGAGGTGAACCCATGGCAAGTCCATCTTTCTGTTTGTAAAATTTACTATTGTATTGAAAGTAATTTTCTTCCACGCAAAGTTCGAAAAGGGTTAAAATTTCGTTTTTTATCACAGGATTGATATTATTTTTTGTTAGGAATGCATGAATATAATCGAAAATATCCTAACAAAAAATAACATCAATCCTGTGATAAAAAACGAAATTTTAACCCTTTTCGAACTTTGCGTGGAAGAAAATTACTTTCAATACAATAGTAAATTCTACAAACAGAAAGATGGACTTGCCATGGGTTCACCTCTCAGCCCATTACTCGCTGAAATCTTTATGTCCTGTTTTGAAAGAAAAATTCCAAAATCCACACACGCAAAGCATATCACTTTTTGGTACAGGTATGTAGACGATATATTGGCTTGCTTCTGCGGAACACATTCAGAATTAAATGAAACATTAGAATATCTTAATAGTTTGCACAATAAGGTCAAATTCACCATGGGAACACAATTTGATAATAAAATAAATTTTCTGGACATAACTTTAATTAACAGTAATAATGAAATTTCCTTTGATAAATATAGAAAACACACATCAACTGATACAACAATACCAAAATTTTCAAATCATCCGATCAATCATAAACTAGCTGCTTATAGATCAATGGTACATAGAGCATTTTCAATTCCTTTAGATAATATTACGTTAAAGAGGGAATTGAATACAATCAGACAAATAGCCACAAAAAATCAGTTCGAAACCAAAACTATAAATTCCATCATAAACAAAAACAAAAGCAACTAATTCGTAAACAAATTTACCCCACTCCCAATCAGATCATAATAACAATAAATTCATAAAACTAACATATTTTGGACCAATTTCACAAAAAATAGCTCAAATTTTGTCAAAAATTAACATAGTAACAGCTTTCACACCCTCCCATAAAATTTCTAATCTCTTTTTTAATCCGAAAGACAAAGAGAACCGACTGAATAATTCTGGAGTCTATAAATTAAGTTGTCAAGAGTGTAATAGTGTGTATATAGGACAAACGGCCCGACTTTTCCATAAAAGGTACAAAGAGCATCAATCTGCTTTTAGGAACCGGAAGAATAATTCCAATTTTGCTAACCATTTCTTCAATACAGATCACACGTTCCCAGAAATGAACAACCTTGTTATCTTGCACGTGGAAGCGAAAGGGACAAAACTTGACGTCCTGGAATCCATAGAAATTGAAAAATATAAGAGGCACGTACCAAAAATAAACCTACTTAACGAACAGACGGAACTCCTCTCCTCGAAGCTCTGCCGAAGCCTACAATCAGCATATATAATAGTTGAGATCTGATTTGTTCATTCAGTTTGAAAATGTAGTAAACACTACGAAACTCGAGTCACTGTATATCAGTTATAATTAAAAGTGATAGAAAACAAAGTAATTTCTTATTTCATTCCATTAAAATGAACTATCACAAAGTAACGGACTACTCCATCCAATATTTGGGGCGGCATGCAGAAATTGCAGTTTACTTCAGTTCAATAAAGCGCTTAAAAGTAATCCAATAGATGGCGTTAGCCTCGATTGTCATATTTGGATCATTTAATTCGTCACAAATTTTATATAATTATATCCATAATTTCTGTTTCCTTTGTGTTTAATAGTTTTTCAAATTTTAAGTAAATATTTGGAAATTTTCTTGAGTTCTAAAATAAGTTCTTGATTGCTGTTTGCATCTTCATAGTTAGAACATTATATGTTCATATTGTATATCCCAAATGAAGCATTTCTAAACTATCCTTCTCAACTAAGTATATAGTTCCAACACCATAACCGAATGTTATTGACATTGAGTTTTATTCTAATTAACCAGTGGAGGATTCAAAAATTCCTACAGGCCACTACATCGATATAGCTGAATCTCGAACATGTGTATATTCTATAGACGAACATAGAATGCGAAGAATTATTTGGTGATGAATCTCTAATAATTTAACAGTTTGAATTGCTTTGAGTTTTTTTGTTACGCTGTTGAAAACGTTATTTTTTGATAACTTAACAGCATTTGCAGGAAGTTTTAATGTTTTGTTTAAATGGAAAAAAGTGAAGCTCCAATTGACAACGACATCTAGAGAATGGTTTCGGTGCTTCACAAGGTGGAGAATTCAGCGTTGTATATAGCCTTCGCCTGGGACAACTAAAAAAAAATTTTAAGACGATGATACAGGCATTACTCGATGAAGAGTCGAGTCTAATGTAATAAGAGTTTGAACTCACGTTAATAATACGATAATTTGATAAAGAAAGTTCTTTATTGGAAGAGATATGTAGATGATTTACTTTGCAGCTCGTTAGGTTCTATTAGACAATTAGAAGTGTTTCTGAATTTGTTAAATTCATTTTTCAATTCTGTCAAATTCACTATTGGAATCGAAAATTCCCAAAAATCGATAAATTTTTTTGATATTCAGATCACAAGAAATGTTTATTTCCTTGAATTTGACATATGTAGAAAATCCACGTACACAGATTCATTAGTACATAATAACAGTTCCCACCCTCATAAAATAAAAATGTCTCCTTTTCACAACTTTATACATAGGTTACCCTCTTTCAATAGAAAACTTTAACAAAGAAATTAAAATTTTGAAGTTATAAACGTCGAATAATGGTTACAATACGAACGTAATAGATAAATTAATTTTTAAGAAACAGCAAAAAAAGATCTAGCTTCTCTTTACCGTATTCTCCAGGATAAAGGAAAAGGAAAATTCCATAGAATAAACTTCATACCACAAATTAGTAACAAAATTTGCAATAGATCAAAACAAAATAATATTAATATTATTTGTACAAACAAGAAAAACTTAGGTTTACTCTTAGTTAATAGCAAAGACTTTCGTGAAACGTGTGGAAAAAGCGGTATATACAAATTATATTGTTATGAATGCCCTACATTTTACATAGGTTAGACAGGACGATCTATAAACGTGACAATATAACATGTAGTGATTGCCCATGTGTATATGTGGGACAGACAAGCAGCTCATTCCAAACAAGGATACGAGAACATGAAAAATGTTATATTAATAATAAACCGAATTCAACTTATGCCAACCATTTGTTAGAGACTGGCCATAATTTTAATATGAACTATGAAATATTACATATCGAAAACAAAAGTCAGAAACTAAATCTGTTAGAAACTTTAGAGATCAATAGATATAATAAAAGACAAATTTTATTGAATGATCAAATAGATTTAAACAGATCCCCCCTACTTAATATTTTTCATTAATTGTAAACCATCTCTTTCCACCCCTCTATTTTTTGTACCAGAGCTGTGCATTTAAGGTCATGTTTTGCATTGTATACCTCAGTTTAAATACTCACCTGATGAAGTCATGGTATGACGAAACAATTGTCGTGCAAAATCAATAAAAAAGCGGAAGTTAACATTTGTTTTTCTTATATTGAAGATGAATTTCCGTCAAGTAAAGACCGAGACAATCAAAAGAATATAAACATGACAGTATCAATAAACATAAGGGTAGAAGAACGTAAATAAAGTATATTACATAATAAAATAATATCTGGTTTTTCGGAACATTGTATAAATAACAACCATTTTATAGATTTCAGTAGAAGTGAGATTTTACACGTAGGTAATAAAAGCAGAAGAATGGACCTTTTAGAAAGTTTGTAAATGTGTTTAGCACATGGAAAGAAGCTACCAATCACAAATGAATAACTTCAATTTACCATTGCTCTTATCTGTGAAAGATTAGGACCGAACTAACACTATATTTTTACATTCTTCAAAATTGTACCTGTTATCTACCCTACCATTATGAATAGGATTTTAAGTTTTGTTCTCTTCAGCTTTGAAAATGAGCTAAAAACCAGAAACATATGTCAAAAGACATCAAATAAACAGTGAAACTTGAGCCAAGTTGTTTTCATTTACTTTATTAATTTAAAAATGTTTCACCAAGTAATCTACGAGAAATCAATATCTATAATAGAAATGTACGAAATTGGCTCGACAACCGATAAAATATTTTTTATCATTTGCGCTGGATGTTTTATTGTGGGCCACCTATATGTTTAGTTTTAAATATTTTGTACTTTATTTTTCGATTATTATGCTTCAATATGTATTCAGATTTATGATATTCATTTATTATTAAATAAATATGGAGTAACTTGAAGAAAATCGTTATCCGAGACTCGCATGCGCTTCATCTAGGTCGCAGATGATTTCAAGCCATTTTATAGACATTGATTGTCATTAAAAAGACAAAAACAGGTGTAAGGTTCCGTAAAGGAAATTAAAATGTTTGTCACTCTGTTAAAGTTCTTTGAATCAGCCGTTACGATATTTGTATGTACACCTTCGGTAGCTCAGTTGGTAGAGCGGTGGACTGTAGCGGAACACAATAATTGAAATCCATAGGTCGCTGGTTCAAATCCGGCCCGAAGGAAACTTTTTATTTTTTTCTCAGCTTATTTCGCATAACAGTGGTAATCGTTAGGATTCTCTCTAATACTTCAGGAGAAATATTCAAGATAGTCGGCGAATGCCAAATAGAAATAAGTTCGTGGGGGTTTTGATAACAGATGTCGCTACCATATTCCATTGTTTCATCTGGCAACACCTTTATTTTGAAATGTTATCATTACACTTCCTTTTCAGAATTTGTCATTTCGCTGAAACTGTAATCCAACATAGTTTCTGTGTACTATGAAAATGTCTACTTTTGTCAGCTAATTGTGTTATTTGAGAACAAGTATAAAAACTATTTTGGAATAATTTTTGCCTGAAATTTCATTTGGATAAGTAAAATATTTTTCATTTTCCTTAATTTCATGAAAATTTTCGACTATATGTCAATATGTCGTTAAGTTGGAAGTTTCCTTCAAGCGTTATTATTGATTTCTTTCGAAAGTAATGATTTCGTATAGGTTTTCATAAATATTTGCGATTTATCAATCAAAAATGAAAAAAATTATTAAAAATTTTTCCTCCCCGGCGGGGAATCGAACCCCGGTCTCCCGCGTGACAGGCGGGGATACTGACCACTATACTACCGAGGAATTGGTAAATAATTTCGATTTCTCAGCTTTGGCGTTCTGAAAACCCGATTTGATCATTGTTGAAGTTTTTCTATGATGGTCTATTCATCATAAGAGGTTTTTAATATTTGAATATTTATTTTATTCAAGCAGATCGGAGAAATCTTTCGAAAAAATACTCTCGCTCATTGAGGATTTCAAGCTTTTAAATATATATCGTCGACCTATGTGTATGATGTTATACTGAATATCCTTTCAAGTTGTTGTTGATGAATCTCAATCTACGTACAATAAGTGCGATGGTGGTGTAATGGTCAGCATAGTTGCCTTCCAAGCAGTTGATCCGGGTTCGATTCCCGGCCATCGCAACTTTTATATATTTTTTATTTATGTATATTCATGGATCCATGTCATTATGAGTAAGGAAAATATATTTCAAGGAGTTATTTAAGCTGTTATAATTTTTAAAAAAGGGTGGCCGTTGTAAAATAAAAGAAGCTCTAAATTTTGTGGAAGGGATTCAAACTTAAAATGTAATAATTAATAAAGTAAATAAAAACAACTTGGCTTAAGTTTCACTATTTATTTTATGTCTGTTGACATATATGTTTCGAGTTTTTAGTCCATTTTTAAAACTGAAGAGAACAGAACTTAAAATCTTATTTATATCAGAAGGGTAGATAACAGGTACAAGTTTGAAGAATGTAAAAATATGGTGACCAGAAACCGTCCGTATGCCACTGAAAAGACAAGGCTACATATCAAGAAAACCAAAACAAGTTCCTATAATGACGCCTTTACAGAAGAAACGGATAGAACTTTGTCGACGTTTTCAAGAAGATAATTTAAATAATGTCTTTATATCTGATGAAAGTTGTTTCCAACTTTGAAATTACTTCAAAATCCAATCAAACAAACCTCCAAATTTTCCACCAAAATAATGATTTGGTGAGTAATATCTCAGCGTGGTACTACGCCTCTGAATAGTTGATGGTACCATTAATAGTGAAAAGTTGTAGCTTTCTAAATGATTTTCTCCTTGAAACGGCGCATGCTTTATATTCAGAGGGGTGGCGTTTTCAGCGGAATAATGCAAGATGCCATATTTCGGCCTATAATCAAGCTTGGATGCAAGTACACCAAGTGAGAACCATTTCATGACCAGCAGCTTCACCAGATCTTAGTCTCATTGAAAACATATGGGGACTAATGAAGATTGAAGTTTAACGAGCAGCGTCACGAAATAAAGATGATTTAAATCAGTCAGTTTTACAGTCTTGGACTACCATCACCGAAAATTATGGAGGTAATCTAGTTTCGGTGTTTACAGTTAAACGGAGGTTGTATAAGTAAATAAGATGAATATTTTGTTATAATTTTCTAATTCAAGAATTAAAAATATATACTAAATAATCACAACTGAGCTTCGTTTTTCCGGACTATATATTTATAAGGAAAAATAAACGGGCATACTTGAGCTACCTAACTATTCGGTCCTTGGAGTCGTATAACACCTACAAAAATAAACTAAGCAGCTGGACAGACAGCTTAAGAAGGATCACTGGGAAAAATTTTCGAAATAACTGGAGAGTGACTTATATGTGCTTCAAAAGCAAATTATTGGAAGCCAAAGCAAAGAGATAAATGAACTTATACCTATCAGCCAAATCGAAAAGGAAACATGGATCATGTACCTCAGAGACCTTTATAAGAACAACGAGCTGACTGCGGCAGAATATTCCATAATAAAAACATCAACAACGACATTGAAATAGAATCTTCAGATGTAAGGAAAGCACTGAAAAAAATGAAGTACAGGAAAACGCCAGGTGAAGACGACATCTCCAACGAACTCCTCAAATATGGAGAGAAATGCTAGTTCAAGAACAAAACTCACCAACAAGATACTCCAACAGAACATGATCCCGGATGAATGGCGAATAAGCACTCTATTGCTATTATTAAAAAAAGGCGATAAGAAAGAGCCTGCAAACTACAGAGGAATAAATCTCTTGTCTACTACCCTCAAGTTGATGACAAGAATTATTACTAATTTCGTAAACACACTACTCTCACGAAAGAACAACAACGTTTTAGAACTGTACAGATGCTGCATTTGTGATTAGGCAAGTAACGGAAAAATCAATTGAATACAACAAACCAGCATTCTTCTGTTTCAGTGACCTCGAGAGAGCTTTCGATAAAATCCGCTTGCAAGATATAGAACACCTTTTATACGATAGGCAAAAACCGAACAACATTATCAAAACAATTGATAACATTTATAAGAACAATAAAGTCCAAGCAAAGACTAACAATGCCCTCACTGAACCCTAATAGTAGACAGAAGCATACTACAAGGAGATTCCCCGAGTCTCTTGCTATTCAATATAATAATGGACTAAATTATACAAGTTCGGAAACTACGTGGGTACGAAATAGAACATAAATAAATAAACATCTTGAGCTATGCTGGTGATGCTGTATTAATACCAGAAAATGAGGATGACCTCCAAAGACTCCTGTTCCTAATTAATAAGTTGCCAAGACACTATGAATGACAAAACAAAATGTAAGTCAACATCTAAGACACCTTTGATATGTAAACTGGTGGTAGACAACATCATAATACATATGAAATTTACCTACCTAGGTGTAAAAATGTCAAGGTATGGAGAGGTGGAATCAAAAGTGCGAGAACAAGCGATAAAAGCAACAAGAGCAGCTGCCCAACAGAACGACAACATTTTCCGTAACAAATACCTTGCCATAAAAACGAAAGCTTGAATTTATAAAACAGCAATAAGGCCAATCCTCACTTATGGAATGGAAACAAAACCCGATACCTCGAGAACACGGCAAATATTAGGAGTACAAATAAGTTTCCGCCGTTTTTTAACACAAATTAAATATTTATTATAGAAGAACGGTAATATAAATTTATTTAAAATATTGCCCATCACTTGCAACCACTTTTTCCCATCTCTCAGGCAGCATTCGAATCCCACGTCTGAAGAACTCCTTGTCTTTTGAGGCTATCCACGAATCAACCCAATTTTTGGTATCCTCATAAGATGTGAACCGCTGCGCCGTCAGAGCATGTGCCATGGATCGGAACAGGTGATAATCGGACGGTAAAATATCTGGTGAATACGGCGGGTGGGGTAACACTTCCCAATCAAGTGTTTCCAAGTACTTTTTCACGGGAGCCGCAACATGTGGACGAGCATTGTCATGCAGAAGAATAATTTTTTCGTGTCTAGAATAGTATTGAGGGCGTTTTTCCTTCAGAGCTCGGCTCAATCTCATCAATTGTGTTCGATAGAGGGCTCTAGTAATTGTTTCGCTCGGATTAAGCAACTCATAATACACTACACCTAGCTGATCCCACCAAATACACAGCATAAGTTTTTTTCCGTGAATATTCGGTTTTGTTGTTGATGTTGACGCGTAATCCCCATGATTTTCTTCTTTTTGGATTGTCATAATGTATCCACTTCTCATCACCAGTTACGATACGATGTAAAAAGCCCTTTTTTTTATGTCTAGCTAGCAGCATTTCACTTAAGCATAATCGGCGTTCAATATCTCTCGGTTTTAATTCGTAATTAACCATTTTCCTATTTACGAATCATTCCTAATGATTTTAAACGATGTGAGACTGCTTGCTGAGTGACTTCTAATGTAAGAGCAAGTTCTTTTTGTGTTTGAGATAAATCTTCCCCCAATAATTCCTTCAATTCTGCATCCTCGTAAATCTTTGGCCTTCCACTGCGATCTTTGTCTTCTACGTCGAAATCACCGTTTTTAAACTCTTGAAACCACTCTCGACACGTTCTCTCACTCAAAACACCCTCACCATATGATTCTACGAGCAATTGATGCGCCTCAGCAGTAGATTTCTTCAAATTAAAGAAGTAAACTAATATTTCTCGCAAATGAGGCTTACTTGGCTCAAATTTTGACATTTTCAACTTATAAAAATTATATTTTACCAATATAAAATCAATGATATTAATAGGTTATGTTGTTCTTGAATGTCCAAACTATTTTTTAAGCCGGTTATCATCTGCGAAAGCTAACCGAAACTCCGTGCCGCGCCATCTACAATAAAACGGCGGAAACTTATTTGTACTCCTAATACTAGAAACAACCGAGATGAAAATAGTTTGGAGAATAGCAGGAAAAACTTTATTGGACAGAGAGAAGCGAAGACATCAGAAATACATGTAAAATGGACAGTATGAATAAGTGGGTTCTGGGAAGGAAGATGGACTGATCACATAAGTCGAACAAACCAAAACCGAATATCTAGAGCCACTAGGAAGAAGAATTGTCGGAAGACCCAGAAAGAGATGAAGAAGTTGCCCAGATAATGATGAAATTGACAAATTTTTGATAAGGAACAGACAATATGTCTATTTGGAAGAAGGAAGATGAAGAATATTTTTATAAGGATTCCGTCAAATTCAATGTAATTGGTAATTTGATGTTATTTTAATGTTTTAGCGTTCTAATGCTAAACTATTCGTATACAAGTCAAGTAATTTCAGGACTATCTGAACAGATCTTCCTGTGAAGAAAGTGCTATCAATTAAAACCAAATGATAAATTTGAACTCCTTCGTAGGATTCTTGCTATGGTTCTGATAGCGCTTAACGCTGCGTTCGCATTTTTAAAAATGTTCTGAGAATTGTATTTCTACGAAATTTTGTAAGGAAAGCGTGTTCATTCAACCTTTGAATACCAAACATCAGATCGATATAATTTATTTGGCAAAATAAGAACAAATTCCAAATGAGAATTATTTCGCAACTATTGACCCAATTTTACTCATAAAAAAACTTTTAACCGAGATATTTAGTCCCGAAACTCATTTGAATATTTTCAAGTCCCTAAGGTATTTCGGTTCAACTATTTACGAAGGTTCAGGTCGAACGAAATTATTTTTGACTTCGGATTCTTTATGAGTAAGTCTTATCTTATAATTTGTGACCATTTTCTGGTGAAAATTCGAAAATTACGAACAATTAGGTAAAAGGGTGTTCCCTAGAACAAGTGAGAAAAAATTCAAGCATAGTCAAGCCGAATGCCAGAGAATAACAAACGCGACAACGCGCCCTCTAGGGAGTGAAATCTCAATCTCCGCAATAACCGTAGTAGAATTCTACGGGGGACGTACGTTGAAAATCATTCTTTAAATGAACTTGGGCTATGTAATAAGAGATGGAACTCGGATATGAAGAGTTGTTTTATTGTGCTCAATACGAAAGCCTGTTTTTGGATAAGTTTGGTCTCAAAGTTGTTACTGGTATCGCTTCTCGGCCCTATGGCTAAGATCAAAGTGTAGTATCTGTTCTTATCAGCTTAATATCTGATACGCCCCGCATGCGGGGCCAGTATATTAAACTGATTTTTGGAAATTGATGGCGGTTAGGGGCTTGCTCCACCGCCGTCACGGGTTGGCCTGGTATTGCAGTACCTCCGGGATCGGCCCACTTTAACCAATGAATATCACGCCTGGTAGATTATATGATATATTAATTGTTTTGTGGATGAATTTTTTACAACCTTTTTCTTACACAATTCATTATCTTGTGTATATGTAGCTAAATATAAAGCAGATAATCTCGAGCGGTTTTCGCGTTTCAAAACCTTTACCAAGAGAGCAAATTCATAGATATTCCTGGATCTCTCTACTCTCTTAATTTGCGCGCATTACAACTACGGAATTTCGTACAAATATCAGACTTTGAGAATTAATAGGTGAAAATTTGGAAGTAAACAGGTGTTTGTTTATAAGCATTTGAAGAAGTTACTATGTAAACCAAATGCGTCATGTAAGCAACTCACATTATCAAATAAAAATCAACATATATATATATATATATATATATATATATATATATATATATACAAGGAAAATTTTTTTCAGGGATGTCGACTGAAAGGAGGCTTGTTGGTTACTCTTTATTTCTTGCCTAGCTTTCGGAAAACATTGTTTCCATCTTCAGTACTTGATGTTGTTTGTACTCCATGTCTTCAACTTTATTGATTCGTTTTGACTAAACATTGTGGTGATGTTACCATAAAATCCCATTTTGTAATATTAATGTTTATTTAACAGTCGTACTCTATGTGAACAAGGAAAATTTTTTTCAGGGATGTCGACTGAAAGGAGGCAAGAAATAAAGAGTAACCAACAAGCCTCCTTTCAGTCGACATCCCTGAAAAAAATTTTCCTTGTTCACATAGAGTACGACTGTTAAATAAACATTAATTTTATATATATATATATATATATATATATATATATATATATATATATATATATGTGTATCATTTAAACGAGAGATTCTAAAGTATGTTGAACACGTTCGGAATGCAATTAATGGATACAAATGAATAAAACTAACTTCATCAATAAATTTACAACATGCAGCTGTTATTTCTTAACTTATTTGTATAATCGTTTCCCAATGTTAATTAGTGTAGTCATCTCGTCGTTATATCTGATGATATACCTACAGTCTACAGTTGTTCCGAAAGATGGTAGCACTTGCTATACATAACTCTAAAGACTTTTCCAAATAGATCTATAAGGCATTTCTCAGATGCACAACTCATACTTACCTGGCGTAGGGGTTACCGTGATCAATAAGGCGGTTCCCCCGGAGTGAGGCCCTTTCATTGCACTTCGATCGGGCTGACCTCTGCGATTATCCCTAATGCGGATAACTCGGGCGCGTAATTTTTGGTAGTCGGGACTGCGTACGCGCTGTCCCGGTTTAAACTAAACAATATCAATTACCTTAACCTAATATTCCCTAAGTAGCACTTGGGCTTTTGGATCTTGTCTGTGGCAAGATGGCTATATAGCCCTGTATGTGTTCTGATTCGAATTTGTTGGATGATTCTTCCTCATTAGTACTGCGAAGCGCTTGTTGCAAATTATACGAGTCATTTTTAAACGTAGATCTTATATAATGATTGTAATACAGTAAGGCAAGTTTCACAATGTCAATACAAAACGAATGGGAGAAACGTTGTTCCTTTGTCCCTGTGCAAACTGCATGATTTTGCAGGTCGCCGTATTTATAATTTAGTATCAGATATCAAGATTCCAACTTTGGTTCTATTAAAGAGAACACTGAATATTCTGTCGAAATGTCTATGATTTCTTTAAGCAACCTTAATTTGTTTCTGCTTTGATATTACTTCAGCAAACAAATTGCTATCAAGACCATATGTCCAGGATGCCTAAAAGTTCAACTGAAGACAGTTTAGAAATATTGTTTAAATATTTAAAAAATTACAGTAAACAAGATTAAAATTCCTTCTTCGTTTCTTAGTATCGTTTTACTTGTAAGTCTGTTTTGAGTTTTATTTTCTTTCAGGAGTTCCTTCAATCGTGTCCTCTTCTCTTGTTTGTAGACTGTGTTGCCTCTTTCTTTCATTCTGGTACTTTTATGATTATTTATATTTTAGTGTACTCTAGTGGCTAATTCTATACGAATTCTTCCATTTTATGCGTTGTTGATATTTCCCTGATTTCTTTATTTTTGATGTACCAGGGTTCCGCACCAAGTGTCTTGTGGGGAATATTTCCAGTTATTTGGTTGCTGATTTGGTCGCTTCCGGTGTTGACCATGATTCTTATTTTCACAGTGTATTGTTAGGAAATTGTAAGTGCAATTTTAAAAATTCAACCTCCCGTCATAGAAAGTCTCATTGAGTAACAATATTTTAAAAAAACTGCGAGATTTAAATGAAACAGGATGAATGAATCTCAAATTCACAATACATTATAATTTTGAAAGCTGTTTTCGAGGAAATCTTAGATATAATTGAAAAATAACAATTAAGCCTGGAATTGATTAGGATCGATATCACTTATACTTAATAAGTAATACTTGCATCAATTTTATTGCTAACTAAAATTCAATATTATTGAATTGATGTCTTTCTGTTTTAAAATTCTAATGACTATCCGTATACATTTCAAGAAGTTTCTTATTCAGAACTATCTGAACATTACTTTCTGTGAAGACAGAGTATTAATTCAACGCAAACGCTAAAATTAAACTCAATCCTAGGATTCTTTCTATAGTTCAGGTAGCGTTTAACGTTGCTGTAATCGCATTTTTCAAAATCTTCCAAATATGGGATTCTCACGTAATTTTGCAAGGACAAGGTCTTCATTTTACTCTCGAATACCAACCTTACATCGATTGTATTTATTTCGCCTTTATTAGAAAAATTAAGTACAAATATCAAATAAGAATTATACCGCATCTATTGAGCCAATTTGACCATTAATAATTTTTTAATCGAGTTATTTAGTTCCCAAACACATTCTGCATTTTTTCAAGTCTAGTTATTTCCTTTTGAAATTTATAGTGCTTACGGACGTTCAGGAATAACTTTTGTCCTCGGATTCTATATGATTACGTACAAACTTTTATTCCGCTAAAAATTACGAACACTTTGTTAAGACGTTAGCACGGTTTTCCTTAGAACAATTCAGCAAAAAAGTTTAGTCAAGCCGAAGGAAAGATAATGATAAAAGAGATAAGCGCGCACTCTAGGAAGTGAAATCCCAATCTCCGCAATAATCGTAGTAGAATTCTACGGGGGGCGTACGTTGAAAATTGTTGTTTAAATGAACTTGGGCTATGTAATAAGAGATGGAACTCGGATATGAAGCGTTGTTTTATTGTCCTCAATACGAAAGTCTGTTTTTGTACAAGTTTGGTCTCAAAGTTGTTACCGGTATCGCTTCTCGGCCCTATGGCTAAGATCAAAGTGTAGTATCTGTTCTTATCAGCTTAATATCTGATACGCCCCGCATGCGGGGCCAGTATATTAAACTGATTTTTGGAAATTGATGGCGGTTAGGGGCTTGCTCCACCGCCTTCACGGGTTGGCCCGGTATTGCAGTACCTCCGGGATCGGCCCACTTAAACCAATTAATATCATCCCTGTTAAATATTATGGTATGATAATTGATTTGTAAATGATTTTTACAATTTTTTTCTTCCTCAATTAACTTTTCTGTATATCTAGCAAAATTTCAATCAGGGAATCTTAAGGAGTGTTCGCGTTTAGAAACCTTTACCAACAGAGCAAATTCATAGATATTCCTGATCTCTCTACTCTCTTAATTTTCGCGCATTACAACTACGGAATTTCGTACATATATAAGTCTTTGAGAATTATTAACCAAAAATTCGGCCATAAATAGGTGTTTATAAGCATTTTATGAAATTACTACGTAAACCAAACGCGTGTATCGTTTAAACGAAAGATTCTAATGTAGGTTGAACACGTTCGGAATGCAATTAACGGATACAAATGAATGAAACTAATTTTATCAATAAATTTAAAACATGCAGCTATTATTTATTTCTTAACTTATTTGTTTAACCGTTTCGCAATGGTATTAGTGTATTCGTTCGTGATATTATACCTGCAGCCTACAGTTGTCCCGAAAGATGGTAGCACTTGCTATACATAACTCTAAAGACTTTTCCAAATAGATGTATAAGGCATTTCTCAGATGCACAACTCATACTTACCTGGCGTAGGGGTTACCGTGATCAATAAGGCGGTTCCCCCGGAGTGAGGCCCTTTCATTGCACTTCGATCGGGCTGACCTCTGCGATTATCCCTAATGCGGATAACTCGGGCGCGTAATTTTTGGTAGTCGGGACTGCGTACGCGCTGTCCCGGTTTAAACTAAACAATATCAATTACCTTAACCTAATATTCCCTAAGTAGCACTTGGGCTTTTGGATCTTGTCTGTGGCAAGATGGCTATATAGCCCTGTATGTGTTCTGATTCGAATTTGTTGGATGATTCTTCCTCATTAGTACTGCGAAGCGCTTGTTGCAAATTATACGAGTCATTTTTAAACGTAGATCTTATATAATGATTGTAATACAGTAAGGCAAGTTTCACAATGTCAATACAAAACGAATGGGAGAAACGTTGTTCCTTTGTCCCTGTGCAAACTGCATGATTTTGCAGGTCGCCGTATTTATAATTTAGTATCAGATATCAAGATTCCAACTTTGGTTCTATTAAAGAGAACACTGAATATTCTGTCGAAATGTCTATGATTTCTTTAAGCAACCTTAATTTGTTTCTGCTTTGATATTACTTCAGCAAACAAATTGCTATCAAGACCATATGTCCAGGATGCCTAAAAGTTCAACTGAAGACAGTTTAGAAATATTGTTTAAATATTTAAAAAATTACAGTAAACAAGATTAAAATTCTTTCTTCGTTTCTTAGTATCGTTTTACTTGTAAGTCTGTTTTGAGTTTTATTTTCTTTCAGGAGTTCCTTCAATCGTGTCCTCTTCTCTTGTTTGTAGACTGTGTTGCCTCTTTCTTTCATTCTGGTACTTTTATGATTATTTATATTTTAGTGTACTCTAGTGGCTAATTCTATACGAATTCTTCCATTTTATGCGTTGTTGATATTTCCCTGATTTCTTTATTTTTGATGTACCAGGGTTCCGCACCAAGTGTCTTGTGGGGAATATTTCCAGTTATTTGGTTGCTGATTTGGTCGCTTCCGGTGTTGACCATGATTCTTATTTTCACAGTGTATTGTTAGGAAATTGTAAGTGCAATTTTAAAAATTCAACCGTCATAGAAAGTTTCATTGAGTAACAATATTTTTAACGTAAAAAAACTGCGAGATTTAAATGAAACAGGATGAATGAATCTCAAATTCACAATACATTATAATTTTGAAAGCTGTTTTCGAGGAAATCTTAGATATAATTGAAAAATAACAAATAAGCCTGGAATTGATTAGGATCGATATCACTTATACTTAATAAGTAATACTTGCATCAATTTTATTGCTAACTAAAATTCAATATTATTGAATTGATGTCTTTCTGTTTTAAAATTCTAATGACTATCCGTATACATTTCAAGAAGTTTCTTATTCAGAACTATCTGAACATTACTTTCTGTGAAGACAGAGTATTAATTCAACGCAAATGCTAAAATTAAACTCAATCCTAGGATTCTTTCTATAGTTCAGGTAGCGTTTAACGTTGCTGTGATCGCATTTTTCAAAATCTTCCAAATATTGGATTCTCACGTAATTTTGCAAGGACAAGGTCTTCATTTTACTCTCGAATACCAACCTTACATCGATCGTATTTATTTCGCCTTTATTAGAAAAATTAAGTACAAATATCAAATAAGAATTATACCGCATCTATTGAGCCAATTTGACCATTAACAATTTTTTAATCGAGTTATTTAGTTCCCAAACACATTCTGCATTTTTTCAAGTCTAGTTATTTCCTTTTGAAATTTATAGTGCTTACGGACGTTCAGGAATAACTTTTGTCCTCGGATTCTATATGATTACGTACAAACTTTTATTCCGCTAAAAATTACGAACACTTTGTTAAGACGTTAGCACGGTTTTCCCTAGAACAATTCAGCAAAAAAGTTTAGTCAAGCCGAAGGAAAGATAATGATAAAAGAGATAAGCGCGCACTCTAGGAAGTGAAATCCCAATCTCCGCAATAACCGTAGTAGAATTCTACGGGGGTCGTACGTTGAAAATTGTTGTTTAAATGAACTTGGGCTATGTAATAAGAGATGGAACTCGGATATGAAGCGTTGTTTTATTGTCCTCAATACGAAAGTCTGTTTTTGTACAAGTTTGGTCTCAAAGTTGTTACCGGTATCGCTTCTCGGCCCTATGGCTAAGATCAAAGTGTAGTATCTGTTCTTATCAGCTTAATATCTGATACGCCCCGCATGCGGGGCCAGTATATTAAACTGATTTTTGGAAATTGATGGCGGTTAGGGGCTTGCTCCACCGCCTTCACGGGTTGGCCCGGTATTGCAGTACCTCCGGAATCGGCCCACTTAAACCAATTAATATCATCCCTGTTAAAGTATAATAATTGATTTGTAAATGATTTTTACAATTTTTTTCTTCCTCAATTAACTTTTGTGTATATCTAGCAAAATTTCAATCAGGGAATCTTAAGGAGTGTTCGCGTTTAGAAACCTTTACCAACAGAGCAAATTCATAGATATTCCTGATCTCTCTACTCTCTTAATTTTCGCGCATTACAACTACGGAATTTGGTACATATATAAGTCTTTGAGAATTATTTACCATAAATTCGGCCATAAATAGTTGTTCATAAGCTTTTTATGAAGTCACTACCTAAACCAAACGCGTCTGTAAGCAATTCACAATAATAAATAGAAATCAACATATAATATAAATGTGTATCGTTTAAATGAAAGATTCTAATGTATGTTGAACACGTTCGGAATGCAATTAACGGATACAAATGAATGAAACTAATTTTATGAATAAATTTACAACATGCAGCTATTATTTATTTCTTAACTTATTTGTATAATCGTTTCCCAATGGTATTAGTGTATTCATCTCATCGTTATTTCTGATATTATAACTACAGTTGTCCCGAAAGATGGTAGCACTTGCTATACATCACTTTACAGATTTTTCCAAATGGATGTATAAGGCATTTCTCAGATGCACAACTCATACTTACCTGGCGTAGGGGTTACCGTGATCAATAAGGCGGTTCCCCCGGAGTGAGGCCCTTTCATTGCACTTCGATCGGGCTGACCTCTGCGATTATCCCTAATGCGGATAACTCGGGCGCGTAATTTTTGGTAGTCGGGACTGCGTACGCGCTGTCCCGGTTTATACTAAACAATACAAATACCTTATCCTAACTTCTCTATGTAGCACTTGGTATTTTGGATCTTGTCTGTGGCAAGATGTGCTCTGATTCGAATTTTTTGGATGATTCTTCCTCATCAGTACTGCGAAGCGCTTGTTGCAAACATTACGAGTCATTTTCAAACGTAGATCTAATACTACTCTGTCAAGAAAGTACCGGGAATTTTCAATTAAAACAACATTTTTACATTTGATCGTCAAAATTTATTGGGTCACCTTCAAAATAGGCTCCATTTGCTCCAATACATCTATGCCAACGGCACTTCCAATTATCGAAACATTTTTTATAGGCGCTTTCCGGGATGGACTTTAGCTCTCGCGCCGAATTTTGTTTTATGGCTTCAATCGACTCAAAACGGGTGCCACGAAGGGACAATTTTAGTTTTGGGAAGAGGAAAAAGACGCAGGGAGCCAAATCCGGCGAATACGGTGGTTGCTGAAGCACGTTTGTTGAGTTTTTGGCGAGAAAGTCAGTCACAATCGTAGCTCGGTGAGAAGGCGCGTTATCGTCATGCAAAATCCATGAGTTGTTCGCCCACAAATTTGGCCGCTTCTTAAAGATACGCTCACGCAAACGTTTCATAACGCCTAGGTAATACTCCTTGTTTACCGTCTGACCCTCTGGAACGAATTCGTAGTGCACCACGTCACGGATATCGAAGAAAACAATGAGCATCACCTTCATTTTCGAGCGGCTTTGGCGTGGTTTTTTCGGTTTCGGCTCATTTTTTGCCACCCATTCCGATGATTGCTGGCTTGTTTGCATATCGTACTCGTAGACCCAGGTCTCATCACCAGTTATAATGCGTTCCATGAATGTAGAATCGGAATTACAGCGATCCAGCATGTCTGAAGCAACCTGTTCGCGATGACGTTTTTGAAGAAAATTCAGGTCTTTCGGTACGAGTCGTGCGGCCACCTTTCTCATGCCCAAAATATCAATCAAAATCGTACGTGCGGACTCGTGGGATATCTTAAGATCATGTGGTATCTCTCTCAAGCTGGTACGACGGTTTTCCAGCACCCTTTCCTTAATTTTATCGACGTTATCTTCGATCGAAGCCGTCGATGGGCGACCACTTCACGACCGTCCTTGAAGGCTCTGTACCACTGATATGCACGAGTTTTCGATAGAGCATTATCACCAAAGGCCTTTTGCAACATTTTCAATGCATCGGCACACGAAAATTCATTTGCAACACAAAACTTTAAACAAATTCTTTGCTCAACGTAATCACCCATAGTAAAAATCGGCACGCACTCTGACATCGACTGACTTAATCAGCTGTTGCAAACACACTAGTTGACAGATCCCGCTCAAGCTTGGCATAGTAATTGAGGACTGTGGTACCAACCTAGGAAAAACAAATTTTACCTGCCTCATTGCCCCGCCAGATTTAAATCGATAATTCCCGGTACTTTCTTGACAGAATGTATAATGATTGTTGTACAGTAAGGCAAGTTTCACAATGTCAATACAAGAAGAATGGGAGAAACGTTGCTCCTTTGTCCCTGCGCAAACCGCTTGATTTTGCAGATCTCCGTATTTATAATTTAGTATCAGATATCAAGATTGCCATTTTGGTTCTATTAAAGAAAAAATTGAAGGATTATCTTCTGTCGAAATGTCTATGATTTCTTTAAGTAACTTTATTTTGTTTCTGCTTTGATATAATTTCAACGAACAAATTACTATCAAGGCCATATGTCCATGATGTCTAAAAGTTCAGCTTTAGCATGTTTAGAAATATAGTTTAATTATTTAAAAAATTACAGTAAACAAGATTAAAATTCTTTCTTGGTTTCTTAGTATCGTTTTACTTGTTAATCTATTTGCTTTGGGGAGTTCCTTCAATCTTGTTTTCTTCTCTAGTTTGTAGTCTGTGTTGCATCTTTCCTCCATTCTGGTAGTTTTATGAATATTTATATTTTAGTCTTCTGGCTAATTCTATACAAATTATCCTGATTTCCTTACTTTTGGGTTCTTCACTCAGTGTCTTGTAGGGAATATTTCCAGTTATTAAGTTGTTGATGATGGAATATTTCTCTTCCGGTGTTGACCATGATTCTTATTGTCACAGTGTATTGTTAGGAAATTGTAGGTGCAATTTCAAAAACACAAGCTCTCGTCATAGAAAGTCTCATTGACTAACAATATTTTTAACGTTAAAAAAAACTGCGAGATTAACATGAAACTGGAAGAATTGATTTCAAATTCACAATACATTATAAATTTGAAAACTGTTTTCGAGTAAATCTGAGATACAATTGAAAAATAACAATTAAGCGTGGAATTGGTGAGGATCGATATCACTTATACTTAAAAAGTATTACTTGCATCAATTTTATTGCAAACTAAAATTCACACTCTGAATTTTTTCAAGTCTAGTTATTTCCTTTTGAAAGTTAGAGTGCTTACGACGTTCAGGCCGCAAAGAATAACTTTTGTCCTCGATTTCTTCATGAGGAAGTACAACCTTCTATTCTGCTAAAAATTACGAACACTTAGGTAAAATGTTAGCACGGTTTTCCCTACAACAGTTCAGCAAACATGCAAGTTTAGTCAAGCCGAATGCCAGAGAATGATAAAAGGGACAACGACCACTCTAGGGAGTGAAATCCCAATCTCCGCAATAATCGTAGTAGAATTCTACGGGGGGCGTACGATGAAAATTGTTGTTTAAATGAACTTGGGCTATGTAATAAGAGATGGAACTCGGATATGAAGCGTGGTTTTATTGTGCGATTTATTGGAAAGAAATATTATCTTGTATTAATGATGAATCTACTGAAGGTCATTTCTGCAGAACTCGGTTGATGGTTTATTGATTCTAAAATATATTGAGCACGTTCGGAATGCAATTAATAGACACAAATAAATGAAATTATTTTAACAATAAATCGATAAGAAGCAGTTATTATTTCTTAAGTTATTTGTATAATCGCTTCCCAATGGTATTAGTGTATTCATCTCGACCTTACGTCTGATGATATATTACCTACAGTCTACAGTTGTCCCGGAAGATGGTAGCACTTGCTATACATAACTCTTCAGACTTTTCCAAATAGATGTATAAGGCATTTCTCAGATGCACAACTCATACTTACCTGGCGTAGGGGTTACCGTGATCAATAAGGCGGTTCCCCCGGAGTGAGGCCCTTTCATTGCACTTCGATCGGGCTGACCTCTGCGATTATCCCTAATGCGGATAACTCGGGCGCGTAATTTTTGGTAGTCGGGACTGCGTACGCGCTGTCCCGGTATAAACTAAACAATATCAAATATTTTTTAGATTTGATTCTTCCTCATCATTACTGCCAAGCGCTTGTTACAAATATTACGAGTTAAGTTTTAAACGCAGATCTGATTTAATGATTGTTACCTGGTAAGGCAAGTTTCGCAATGTCAATAAAAGACGAAAGGGAGAAACGTTGCTCCTTTGTCCCTCTGCAAACCAAAAAATAGCATATGGATCGCTTGATTTTGCAGGTCTTCTTATTTATAATTGGGTATCAGATGACATCAAGATTCCAACTTAGGTTTTATTAAAGAGAAGGCTGAAGGATTATATTCTGTTGAAATGTCTATGATTTCCATGATTAACTTTAATTTGTTTCTGCTTTGGTATTATTTCAGCGAACAAATTACTATCAAGGCCATATGTCCATGATGTTTGAAAGTTCAGCTGTAGACAGTTTAGAAATATAGTTTAAATATTGAAAAAATTACAGTAAACAAGATTAAAATTCTTTCTTCGTTGCTTAGTATCGTTTTACTCGTTAATCTGTTTTATTTTCTTTCGGGAGTTCCTTCAATCTTGTCCTCTTCTCTAGTTTGTAGTCTGTGTTGTCTCTTTCTTTCATTCTGGCAGTTTTATAATTATTTATAATTTAGTATACTCTTCTGACTAATTCTATACGAATTCTTCCATTTTATGCGTTATTGATATTTTCCTGCTTTCTTTATTTTTGATGTACCAGGGTTCTTCACCCAGTGTCTTGTAGGGAATACTTCCAGTTATTTATTTCCTAATGATGATGGAATATTTCGCTTCCGGTGTTGACCATGATTCTTATTGTCACAGTGTATTGTTAGGGAATTGTAGGTGCAATTTCAAAAGCTCTCGTCATAGAAAGTCTCACTGACTAACAATATTTTTGAGGTTGAAAAAACCACGAGATTTACATGAAACAGGGAGAATGAATCTCAAATTCACAATACATTATAAATTTGAAAGCTGTTTTCGAGGAAATCTTAGATACAATTGAAAAATATCAATTAAGCGTGGAATTGATGAGGATCGATATCACTTATACTTAAACAGTATTACTTGCATCAATTTTATTGCAAACTAAAATTCAATATTATTGAATTGATGTGTTTTCTGTTTAAAAATTCTAATGACTATCCGCATACATTACAAGAAATTTCTTATTCAGAGCTATCTGAACATTACTTTCTGTGAAGAGAGTAGTATTAATTCAACCCAAATGCTAAACTTCAACTCAATCCTAGGATTCTTCCTATGGTTCAGGTAGCGTTTAACGTTGCTGTGATCACATTTTCCAAAATATTTCAAATATTGGATTCTCACGTAATTTTGCAAGGACATGGGCGTCTTCATTTTACTCTCGAATACTAACCTCAGGTCGATCTTATCTATACTTTTACCTTTATTAGAAAAATTGAGTACAAATTTCAATTGAGAATTATTCCGCATCTATTGAGCCAATTTGAACCATTAACAATTTTTTAACCCAGTTATTTTGTTCCCACACACACTCTGAATTTTTTCAAGTCTAGTTATTTTCTTTCGAAAGTTCACGGACGTTCAGGCCGGATGGAATAACTTTTGTCCTCGGATTCTTTATGATTACGTACAAACTTTTATTCTGCTAAAAATTACGAACACTTAGGTAAAACGTTAGGACGGTTTTCCCTAGAACAATTCAGCAAACATGCAAGCTTAGTCAAACAGAAGGCAAGAGAATGATAAAAGAGACAACGCGCACTCTAGGGAGTGAAATCCCAATCTCCGCAATAACCGTAGTAGAATTCTACGGGGGGCGTACGTTGAAAATTGTTGTTTAAATGAACTTGGGCTATGTAATAAGAGATGGAACTCGGATATGAAGCGTTGTTTTATTGTGCTCAATACGAAAATCTGTTTTTGGATAACTTTGGACCCAAAGTTGATACCGGTATCGCTTCTCGGCCCTATGGCTAAGATCAAAGTGTAGTATCTGTTCTTATCAGCTTAATATCTGATACGCCCCGCATGCGGGGCCAGTATATTAAACTGATTTTTGGAAATTGATGGCGGTTAGGGGCTTGCTCCACCGCCGTCACGGGTTGGCCCGGTATTGCAGTACCTCCGGGATCGGCCCACTTTAACCAATGAATATCTTCCCTTTTAAATATTATGCTTTAATAATTGATTTCTGAATGATTTTTACAATTTTTTTCCTCCTCAATTATCTTTTGTGTATATCTAGCAAAATTTCAATCAGATAATCTTAAGGAGTGTTAGCGTTTCGAAACCTTTACCAAGAGAGCAAATTCGTAGATATTTCTGATCTCTCTACTGTCTTAATTTTCGCGCATTACAACTACGGAATTTCGTACTAATATCAGACTTTGAGAATTATTCACGAAAAATTCGGCCATAAACAGTTGTTTATAAGCTTTTGAAGAAGTTACTATGTAAACCAAACACGTCATGTAAGAAACTCACAATAATAAATATAAATCAACATATATATAAATATATATGTATCGTTTAAACAAAAGATTTTAAAGTATGTTGAACACGTTCGGAATGCAAATAATGGATACAAATGAATGAAACTAATTTCATCAATAAATTTACAACATGCAACTATTATTTATTTCTTAACTTATTTGTATAATCGTTTCCCAATGGTATTAGTGTATTCATCTCATCGTTACGTCTGATATTATACCTACAGTTGTCCCGAAAGATGGTAGCACTTGCTATACATAACTCTACAGACTTTTCCAAATAGATGTATAAGGCATTTCTCAGATGCACAACTCATACTTACCTGGCGTAGGGGTTACCGTGATCAATAAGGCGGTTCCCCCGGAGTGAGGCCCTTTCATTGCACTTCGATCGGGCTGACCTCTGCGATTATCCCTAATGCGGATAACTCGGGCGCGTAATTTTTGGTAGTCGGGACTGCGTACGCGCTGTCCCGGTTTAAACTAAACAATATCAAATATCTTATCCCATATTTCTCTAATAGGCACTTGGCCTTTCAGTTCTTGTATATGACAAAATGTCTATAGCTATGTAGGTGCACTGATTCGGTTTTGCTCGATTTCGAAACTGTTGGAGGTGCTGCGAAGCGCTTGTTGAAAATTTAACAAGTATGTTTTAACCGTAGATCTAATGATGTAATGATTGTTCTATAGTTGGGTGAGTCTCACAGTGCAAACCAAGTATAAGCATATAGATGGCTAGATTTTGCAGGTCTCAGTATTCATAATTTAGTATTAGATTAAATCAAGATCCAACATTGGTTCTATTAAAGAATAAAGTGAAGGATTATCTTCTGTCGAAATGTCTTTTTGATTTCCACGATTTCTTTAAGTAACTTCAATTTGCTTCTTTGATATAACCTCAGCATTGCTACAGTAACTACTATCAAGGCCATATGTCCAAGATGCCTAAAATTTCGAAATATTCTTTAATTATTCATAAAATTGCAGTTAACAAGATTATAATTCTTTCTTCGTTTCTTAGTATCGTTTCACTTATCTGTTTTGTGTTGGGCTATAATTCCTTACGAATTCTTCTATTTTCTTCGTTATTGATATTTCCCTGATTTCTGTGTTTTTGATGTACCAGGGTTTCTCACCAAAGTGATAATTTCCACTCATTTTCTTTAGTTGCTGATTATGATCGAATGCCAATGATTAATAAAAAGGACAACGAGCACTCTAGGGAGTGATTTCCGAACCTCCGCAAAAACAGTAATAGAAATCTACGGAGGGCGTACGTTCAAAATTGTTGTTTAAATGAACTTGGGCCATGTAATAAGAGATGGAACTCGGATATGAAGCGTTGCTTTATTGTGCTCAATACGAAAGTCTGGTTTTGGATAAGTTTGGACCCAAAGTTGATACCGGTATCGCTTCTCGGCCCTATGGCTAAGATCAAAGTGTAGTATCTGTTCTTATCAGCTTAATATCTGATACGCCCCGCATGCGGGGCCAGTATATTAAACTGATTTTTGGAAATTGATGGCGGTTAGGGGCTTGCTCCACCGCCGTCACGGGTTGGCCCGGTATTGCAGTACCTCCGGGATCGGCCCACTTTAATCAAAGAATATCAGCAACTCTTGTTAAAAATAACATTATTTCATAATGACCTTTATAAATGATGTTACATCTTCTTTTTACCCAATTACATTATTATTATCTAGCTAAATTTCAACGATCTTGATGAGTTTCCGTTTCGAAACCTTTATAAGAGATCCAAATCGTAGATATTCTTGATCTTTCTACTCCTTTAATTTTTGCGCATTATACTACTTCGGAATTTCATAAAAATGTCAGACTTTGAGAATTATCAGCCAAAAATTTGGCCTTCAACGAATGAATTGTCTAAGTTCAAATATATATATAAATCTTAAATGAGCTATTTCGTACTGCGATATCTTAAATAAATGCGCCCATTTAATTTATTTTATTTCTGTGTCTCAAATAATATTATTCCAGATAAGATATATTGATTTCAATAAATTCACGATATATCGAGAAGAAATATTATCTCCTATTAATGAGGCATCTACTGAAGGGCATTTCTGCAGAACTCGGTTGATGATTGATTCTAAAGTATGTTGAACACGTTCGGAATGCAGTTAATTTAAACAATTATATCAATAAATTTCAAACAAGCAGCTGTTAATTAAAACAAATTGTAGAAATTACCATGTTTTACTACCAATAAAAATATATTTTACACATTTTCTTGTGACTCGAGTTTCGGGAAATGAACTATCCCATCATCAGACAACTGAAGACCTAACAGTGGTACAGAGGAATTTAATCGAAAGTGATAAATATTTTGAATATTTCAATAGATTCTAACACCTAATAGTGGTACAGAGGTTTACAAGCGGAACGTGATAAAAACCCGGTTAAAAAAGAGGGGCCTTCTAAAAGATATAGGAATGTCGGCAATCGACAAAGAAGGTTATTAAACAGATGGTACCCATTTGAAGATCTCAAATAATTTTTAGGGTTACATAGCTCCGTATAGTCATTCATTATTTTTACGTTATTTTGTTGTACATCTCAAATATTTGGATTTACATAGCTCCATACAGTCATTCATTATTTTTCAAATTATTTTTATTGTGAACGAATTTGAAAATTTCAATAATTAAGTTTCTTTTCATTTGAATCTACATGTAAAATTTTCTTAAGATTTTTTTTTGTCGAAAGGAATTACTGTTTTCTAAAGAATGAGTGGCAAAAGTTGAATTTTTGTTTACTTTTCATTAAATTCATTTTATGTTCGTTGAAAAAGGTTTTTAACAGATGTTACTTTTTGAATATCTCAAATATTTTCGATTTACATAGCTCCGACAAGTCATTCATTATTTTTACATTAGTGTTATTGTGAACTAATTTGAAAATTTCAACAGATTCTAGATAATCGAGTTTCTTCCCTTTTGATTCTACATGTAAAATTTTAAGATTATCTATTGTGGGAAAGGAATGACCGTTTTCTAGACAATGAGTGGCAAAAGTAGAATTTTGTTTATTTTTTATGAAACTCATTTTATGTTCGTTGAACCTCGTCTTGAAGGAACGTCCTGTTGTCCTATATATTTATTACTGCACGTAGAACAAGATAACTCATAAACTCCTGCTTTTTGTGTATGTTTGGAGTAGGGTCCTTTGCGTAAAATAATACCGATGATAACTTGTTTTGCGTTTTGAAGGCAATATTGACATCTGATTTTGAAAAACTATTGGCCACTTTTTGACTTATGCTACCAAAGTACGATAGAGAAATGAATTTTTTATTTTCTTCAGTTTTTATGATGGGATAAATTTGGCTCATAGCTATTTTAGATAGTTTCTGTCGAATTAGATTATCTATTATATTGGGGTCGAAACCGTTGTTCGCGGCTATTGATTTTATAATTTGGACTTCAGCTTCGCGGTCATTTTTTGATAAGGTTAATGCGATGGCTCTATGGATCATCGATTGATACGCTGATATTTTTTGTGAAAATGGGTGATTGGAATCAATAGGAATACATATATCAGTGGATGTGGGTTTTCTGAACACGTTGAATTCTATTTTTCTATTTGAGTGTGATATCGAGAGGTCTAAAAATGTAATACTGTACTTCGATTCTTTTTCTAATTTGAATTTAATTTTTGGGTGAATATTATTCAAGAAATTCAAAAATTGACTCAGTTGTCTGGATGTTCCGGAGATACACGTGAGAATATCGTCTACGTATCTATACCAGAAATGAATATTTACAGGTAGTTTCGAATTGAAGATTTTATTTTCTATTTCTGACATGAACATGTCTGCAAGGAGTGGACTCAGTGGTGAGCCCATAGCTAGGCCGATTAATTGTTATTATATATATATATATTTGATGTATATTTTATTATTAAATTGAAAATAGTTTTTGTGCAGGCATTGTTCTAAAAGTGCAATGAAATCACCGTGTATCACGGGATTTACATGTGATTTTTCAAGAATTTCTGAAGCTAAATGAATGCTATCCTTTCTCGGTATATTTGGAAACATATTATCCACATCCAGCCATACTAGGTAGGAATTATTTGATGAAGAAAAATTTTTTTATTTCGTTGTTAATTCTATGGAATTTTTTATTGTGTATTTCGGAGTGAAATTAGTAAGATTTTTAAACATTTCATTTAATTTTTTCTCTATTTTATAGGTAGGGCTGCTAATAAAGGAAACGACTGGGCTAATTGGTGCATCTTCTTTGTGAGTTTTTATTAGACCGTAGAGTTTTGGTGGGCTAGGATTCATATTTATGAGAGGATAATTTGATTTAAATAAGGAGATGTCTGACAAAGTTTTTCTCAATGATTTTTGAATTTTAGTCGTCGGGTCAACGGGAGTTTCTACGATATCTTGATTTTTAATGAAATCATTCATTTTCTCTATGTACTTCGATCTAGAAAGGATAACTGTGGCATCTGATTTATCTGCTTTTGTAACGGTAAGATCGTCGGATTGAATTTTTCTTTTTTGGATTTGATTGTATTCAAAATATTATTTATTTATTTATTTATTTATTTATTTATTTATTTCTCAAACAGATTATAACAATCTTTTTACATGAGAATAACAGTGATAGCAATCATATTTTGCATGTCGAGGTAAGTCATGAACATTAACTTAATAAATAAATCAAGCAAATACATATTCCCTAAGGAGATCATTCAAATCTATATTGTGCATTTAGACATCTAAAAAACTGCTTGGGTTTGAGGGCAAAGCTGGTATTGGGCAAATTTAAGAAATCATTCGTTATTTTTAGCATTGTAATTACGGATGAACAATGCATCAGAGTGGTTGTACGAGGTATCTCAAAGAACTGCTTGAGTCTAGTATGTCGTGCGGGAATCCTCAATTTCATTAAATCCTTTATGTGCGGAGCGTCACAATACCGATTAAAAATTTTGTAGCAGAATTTCACGTTATCCCTGAGTCTCCTGTTCTCAAGAGATATTATTTGAAACTCCTTTCTGAGATCAGTTGATCGAACGATATTGTAATCAGGATAAACGCTATGTTTTCTCAAATAAAGGAATCTCAAAAATCTGTTCTGAACTTTTTCCAAGGTTTTTTTATACACGAGGGGTGCCGGATGCCACACCACTGAGCAATATTCAAGCTGGGGTCGGACCAAGGCATTGTATAACAATATAATAGTTTTTATCTCTTTGAAGTTCTTACAATGCCTCAACACGAATCCCAACTTTCCTAGGGCCTTAGCTGCTATGGTCTCAATATGTGCTTTGAACGAGAGTTTGAAGTTGTACTCCACACCTAAATCCCTCACCTCCTCAACTCTAACTAACACTGTGCCATCCATGTGATATCCAAACTTCAGTATTGTGTCTTTTCTGGAGCAAGACAGTACAACACATTTCGCATTATTAAAGGGCAAATCATTCCTCACACTCCACTGTTGAATGGCATTTATATCAGCTTGGACCCTGACGAAATCATGTACATCCTCAATCCTATGGTAAAATTTCAGGTCATCAGCAAAGAGTAGACATTTACAGAACCTCAGACACTGTGGCAAATCATTAATAAAAATCAAAAACAGTAAAGGGCCCAAGTTTGAGCCCTGAGGCACTCCCGAATTTGCATGAAACTTCCCTGAACAATTACCACCGTATTTCACCCTGAATTTTCTGCCTTGTAGATAAGATGCGAAAAATCTAATAACGCTAACACCTGCTCCATATTCACCGATCTTGTTGAGCAGGATGTCGTGATTGACACTATCAAATGCCTTTCGGAAGTCCGTATATATTATATCGGCTTGGGACTTTTCCATAATACTGGAAACATCATGACAGAACTCCAGTAGGTTTGTCGCCGTAGATTTTCTTGGTGTAAAACCGTGCTGTTCAAGGCATATTTTGTCCTGAACACCCATCCATAACTTCGCGTAGACGACTTGTTCAAACAATTTGGCAACTGCGCATAGAACTGAGACAGGTCGGTAATTCTTTATTTCTATTTTCTTTCCAGATTTATGGATGGGTGTCACTAAAACCTCTTTCCACAAGGTCGGGAATGTATCCGTCTTCAATGCCAAATTAAAAATGTAAAGTAAAGGCTTCTGAAGCCACTCAGCACATCCCTTTATAATATAAGGCGGAACTCCGTCAATACCTGCTGATTTTTTGGCTTTTAACTTTTTCACTGCCATAAAAAAGTCCGCCGCAGTTATCTCCGACATGGAAAAACTAGGCATTCCATTCACGAATAGGTCAGTACGATAAGTTGCAACGTCCGTCTTAAAAACTGATTCAAAATATTCACCAAAACACTGTGGAATCTCTGATTTTGGGATGCTCCTACCGTCCAGTTCAAACTGTGAAACAGTAGAACAATTACTGCTGTTATTTTTAGTAAATCCCCAGAATGTCCTACTGTCTCCCTGTATAGAGTTCTCAACATTCTTTACATAATCTAAATAACACAATTTCATTAATTTTTTTAGAATAATTCTTTCACATTTGTACATATGCATATGGTGCAACGATAGATTTTTTAATTTTTGCAGGTGGTTTTTCCTTTTTATTGATCGAATCACCTCATCGGTGTACCACACCGGGAATCTTGATATCTTTTTATTTGAACATGGAACCACCAGATCTAGTACCATATAGAGCTGACCATAAAAGAAATCCAGTGCATCGTTAACATCCCCATATTCGAACAGTGTATTCCAGTTTATATCTCTGATTCTACAACTCATTTCAAAGAAGTTACATTTCCTGAAATTATAATATTGTTATTGTTATGTTTCTGTTGTTTCTAAGGGTTTTTGAAATTTTTTAGGTAATTTTATCCACCTCATCCGTATATTTAAGTGCAATTGTGGACCCTACAGTAAGAATTTCTTTTACTTTTTTATTTTTAATTGTTGGGGCAAATTTATGACCTTTTTCGAGTAAGTTCAGTATCTGAAAAGCAGCTGTTATTTCTTGACTTATTTGTTTAACCGTTTCGCAATGGTATTAGTGTATTCGTTCGTGATATTATACCTGCAGCCTACAGTTGTCCCGAAAGATGGTAGCACTTGCTATACATAACTCTAAAGACTTTTCCAAATAGATGTATAAGGCATTTCTCAGATGCACAACTCATACTTACCTGGCGTAGGGGTTACCGTGATCAATAAGGCGGTTCCCCCGGAGTGAGGCCTTTTCATTGCACTTCGATCGGGCTGACCTCTGCGATTATCCCTAATGCGGATAACTCGGGCGCGTAATTTTTGGTAGTCGGGACTGCGTACGCGCTGTCCCGGTTTATACTAAACAATATCAAATATCTTATCCCATATTTCACTAATAGGCACTTGGCATATCAGTTCTTGTATATGACAATGACAAATGTCTTTAGCTATGTATATCTATGTATATTTAGTCAACAAATTGGAGAATAAGTTTGGTTTCAGCCATAAATTAGTCAATTTGATCGGGTCATATCTGTCAGACAGAATTTGTCGTGTTGAGATTGAAGGTTATTGTTCTGTTGAATTTTGTGCGACATCTGGAATCCCTCAGGGCTCCAACCTTGGGCCTTTACTTTTCCTTTTGTTTGTCAATGATGTAGTGGATGTGATTGATGTATCAGTATTGTTATTCGCAGACGACCTAAAACTTTTTCATCGGATACTCAGTCTCCTTGATTGTGCTAAGCTACAAGCAGCACTCGATAGCCTCTCAATATGGTGCGAAGACAATAGGTTGAGTTTGAATATATCTAAATGCTGTGCTATGACATACACGAAGAAGAAAATGGTCATTAATTTCGATTATAGCATCAGTGACACAGCGCTGTCTCGTATAACTGAGATAAGGGATCTGGGGATTGTATGTGACAGTGGTTGTTCCTTTGTACCTCATATGAGTCAGTTGATACTCTCATCAAATAGAACATATGGGTTCATAGTCCGAAACACTAGGAACTTCCAGAATTCGGATACCTTGATAGCCCTGTTCAATTGTTTAATAAGAAGTCGATTGGAATACTGTAGCATCGTTTGGAGACCTATATATAACTGTCATAGGAAGAGCATTGAGTCGGTGCAGCGAAAATATTACAAGTTTTTGATGTGGAGGGAGGAAGGTGTGTATCCTCCCATAGGCTATGACAACAATCTTTTGCTCTCCAGGTTCGGTACCATATCCACTACCGACAGGGTGAATATAAGTGCACTAATGTTTATGTTCAAGATTGTTAATGGAAAAATTGATTGTCCGGACCTTTTGTCAGGTCTTCCGTTTCTGGTTCCCCGTTTGGGTTCCAGAGGCGAGATGGTCTTTTACTGTGGGACGGGGAGAACGAATGCCAGTTTTCGGTCTCCCATAGGTTATACATGTGGTATAATAAATGCGCTCGGCAATGCATGCGACATTTTCTTCGACTCTCCTCGGACCATAGTGAATGCCTATTTGTCACAACGCACCTGAATTTTATGGGGATTGTTTTTTATTTTTCATTGTAGTACTTTGTGCACCATGTCAATATGAAACTGTATTCTGATTTTTTGTGATTTCCTGTAATTGGGAGTGTATCCTGTAGGAAATAAATTACTTATTATTATTATTATATCCTCTGATTCGAATTTGTTATAATAGATGATTCTTCCCCATCATTACTGCGAAACGCTTGTTTCAATTTTTACGAGTTAAGTTTTAAACGTAGATCTAATATAATGATTGTTAAACGGTAAGGCAAGTTTCACAATTTCAATACAAGACTGAAGGAGAAACCTTTGTCCCTTTGCAAACCAAAAAATAGCATATATGCTTGATTTTGCAGGTCCTCGTATTTATAATTTAGTATCAGATGATATCAATGTTCCAACTTTGGTTCTATTAAAGAGAAGACTGAAGGATTATATTCTGTCGAAATGTCTATGATTTCTTTAAGTAACTTTAATTTGTTTCTGCTTTGATATATTAGGAGTACAAATAAGTTTCCGCCGTTTTATTGTAGATGGCGCGGCACGGAGTTACGGTTAGCTTTCGCAGATAATAACCGGCTTAAAAAATAGTTTGGACATTCAAGAACAACATAACCTATTAATATCATTGATTTTATATTGGTAAAATATAATTTTTATAAGTTGAAAATGTCAAAATTTGAGCCAAGTAAGCGTCATTTGTGGGAAATATTAGTTTATTACTTCTTCAATTTAAAGAAATCTGCTGCTGAGGCGCATCAATTGCTCGTAGAAGCATATGGTGAGGGTGCTTTGAGTGAAAGAACGTGTCGAGAGTGGTTTCAAAAGTTTAAAAACGGTGATTTCGACATAGAAGACAAAGGTCGCAGTGGAAGGCCAAAAATTTACGAGGATGCAGAATTGGAGGAATTATTGGAGGAAGATTCATCTCAAACACAAAAAGAACTTGCTCTAACATTAGAAGTCACTCAGCAAGCAGTCTCACATCGTTTAAAACCGTTCTTCTATAATAAATATTTAATTTGTGTTAAAAAACGGCGGAAACTTACTTGTACTCCTAATAACTTCAGCGAACAAATTACTATCAAGGCCGTATGTCCATGTTGTCTAAAAGTTCACCTGTAGACAGTTTAGAAATATAATTTAAATATTTAAAAAATTACAGTAAACAAGATTAAAATTCTTTCTTCGTTTCTTAGTATCGTTTTACTTGTTAATCTGTTTTATTTTCTTTCGGGAGTTCCTTCAATCTTGTCCTCTTCTCTAGTTTGTAGTCTGTGTTGCTTCTTTCTTTCATTCTGACAGTTTAATAATTATTTATATTTTAGTATGCTCTTCTGGCTAATTCTATACGAATTCTTCCATTTTATGGGTTATTGATATTTTCCTGATTTCTTTATTTTTGAAGTACCAGGCTTCTTCACCCAATGTCTTGTGGGGAATATTTCCAGTTATTCGGTTGCCGATGATGATGGAATATTTCGCTTCCGTTGTTGACCATGATTCTTATTGTCACAGTGTATTGTTAGGAAATTGTAGGTGCAATTTTAAAAACTCAAGATCTCGTCATAGAAAGTCTAACTGACTAAACAAACATGCAAGTTTAGTCCAGCCGAATGCCTGGGAATGATAAAAGGGACAACTCGCACTCTGGGGAGTGATATTCGAACTTCCGCAATAACCGTAGTAGAATTCTACGGGGGGCGTACGTTGAAAATCGTTGTTTAAATTAACTATGGTTATGTAATAAGAGATGGAACTCGGTTATGAACCGTTTTTTTATTGTGCTCAATACGAAAGTCTGTTTTTGTATAAGTTTGGTCTCAAAGTTGTTACCGGTATCGCTTCTCGGCCCTATGGCTAAGATCAAAGTGTAGTATCTGTTCTTATCAGCTTAATATCTGATACGCTCCGCATGCGGGGCCAGTATATTAAACTGATTTTTGGAAATTGATGGCGGTTAGGGGCTTGCTCCACCGCCGTCACGGGTTGGCCCGGTATTGCAGTACCTCCGGGATCGGCCCACTTTAACCAATGAATATCACTCCTGTTTAATATTATGGTATAATAATTGATTTTTAAATGATTTTTAAAACTTTTTTCTTCCTCAATTATCTTATTTTGTAAATCTAGCAAAATTTCAATCAGAGAATCTTAAGGAGCGTTCGCGTTTCGAAACCTCTATCAAGAGACCAATATCGTATATATTATTGATCTCTCTACTCCCTTAATTTTCGCGCATTACAATTACGGAATTTCGTACATATATCAGACTTTGAGAATTATTAGCCAGAAATTCCGCCGTAAACAGTTGTTTATAAGCTTTTGAAGAAGTTACTATGTAAACCAAACGCGTAATGTAAGCAACTATAATAATAATATATAGTTTATTGAAAAAGTACAGCTTTTATAAAAATCAACCAATACATATTCTGAAATAGTTTCAATAAACCGCAAAAACTCACTTAGGCATATTGCCTGTGCGTGAGTTGTTAAGATTTACGATATTGGTTTGTTATACTACTACTAATTTTATTTTAAAAACAGTGTATGGATAAAATCAAGACAAGGTATAGATAAATGTAGATTAAAAATGTACAAATACTAGTTATATAAACAAATAAAATGTATAGATAAAACATCATATATTCATAGAGTGTGTACAGCTAAAATGGTGTATTAATGAAGGTATGTATATAATATAAAATATAAGAAGTGAGTAATATAATCCAGTGTCACAAAAATTTATTTTCGCATGTCTATTATTTTGACAAGTTCATCTCTCGGGTACTTTGTAATAAATTCATTCAATCTTTTCTTGGAATGGCTTAGATTGTGCTATATAAGTAAAACTGCGCTGGCCAACTGTCTTCGTTGAAAATGGAGTTGTGTAGCAAGTTCTATGTTTCCTCGTATTAAATTGATGTGTTAGAGATAATAGATTTGATTTATTTTTGGATTGATATACCACATTGGAACGATAAAACGATTGATTTATGTCGAAGATCTTTGCTTCTGTGTGGAGATTATCTGTCGGATAGGTATGAGGTCTCCTTAAGATTATTTTCAAGATTTTTTTCTGTATTATACTAATTTTTTAAGATGTTTGTTCATTGCTCCACCCCACCCTATGATACCATAGTTCAATCATGAACCCACCAAAGCATGAAAAACCATTTTGAGTTTGGTTGTGTCTAGAATAGTTCTCAGAAGCTTAAATTTATAGATTAAACACCTGAGATTCTTCCTGAGGTTTTCTATATGTTTATCCCATCTCAAATGCAACTCACAATAATAAATAGAAATCAACACATATGTGTATCATTTAAACGAAAGATTCTAATGTATGTTGAACACGTTCGGAATGCAGTTAATTGATACAAATAAATTAAACAATTTTTTCTATAAATTTAAAACAAGCAGTTGTTAGTTCTTAACTTATTTGTATAATCGTTTCGCAATGGTATTAGTGTATTCATCTGGTCATTACGTCTGATATTATACCTGCAGCCTACAGTTGTCCCGAAAGATGGTAGCACTTGCTACCCATAACTCCAAAGAATTTTCCAAATAGATGTATAACACATTTCTCAGATGCACAACTCATACTTACCTGGCGTAGGGGTTACCGTGATCAATAAGGCGGTTCCCCCGGAGTGAGGCCCTTTCATTGCACTTCGATCGGGCTGACCTCTGCGATTATCCCTAATGCGGATAACTCGGGCGCGTAATTTTTGGTAGTCGGGACTGCGTACGCGCTGTCCCGGTTTAAACTAAACAATATTATAATATCTTTTCCCCATACTTCTCTAAGCTCCATTTGTCCATTCGGATCTTGACTGTGGCAAGATATCTATAGATATGTATGTGCACTGATTCGGATTTGCTCGAATTCGAATCTGTTGGAGGTGCTGCGAAGCGCTTGTTGAAAATTTAACAAGTATGTTTTAACTGTAGATCTAATATAATGATTATTCTATAGTAAGGTGAGTTTCACATTGCTTACCAAGTATATTACATATGGATCGCTTGATTTTGCAGGTCTCAGTATTCACAATTTAGTCTCTATATATATTAAAACAGTAAGTGCCATGGCAACCGACCACAGATGTGCGTGACGTCACGCAGTGCTAACTTCCAGACGCGCAGAATCCCGACGGGCGAAGCCCGCCGCCTGGATATCGTTGCGGACCGAAGGTCCGCACTTCCCTCTAGACCGGTTTACCGTTCCCGTTCCGGGATGACCCTCCATTCCCGAGATACAGGCGGATAAAGTTCGGGAATTTTCCCGCGCACTCCAACAAGCCCCGCCCACCGTAACCTCGACCCGTTTCTGTGGTGTACGTATAGGGGCGATCCGCGAAGTCAAGTACGGAGACCGTCCGAAAATTTTCGGACCGTCGGAAAAAACGGATATATCTAGCGACGGGCGAAGCCCGTCGCGAAAATACCCATTCGGACCGAAGGTCCGATAGACCCGCTACCCGTTAAAGCCCCTATATTTCGCGGATTACTTTCCGTCGCTACGATACGAGCGGATGATAATTTCCGGACTTTTCCCGCCCTCACCAAACGGGTACCGCCTTACGCGTATGCCGCGTAGGGATGACCAAACGGGGGTGACCAAAGACGGAATTTCAACGAAAAGTAGATCCCACCTAAAATTATAGAAAATTATTAAAAAAAATTGGTTTTTTCGAGGTGGATCGATCGAAAAATATAGATCAATCGACTCTACTCGTATTAGATTAAATCAAGATTCCAACATTGGTTCTATTAAAGAAAAAAGTGAAGGATTATCTTCTGTCGAAATGTCTTTTTGATTTCCACGATTTCTTTAAGTAACTTCAATTTGCTCCTTTGATATAACCTCAGCATTACTACAGCAATTACTATCAAGGCCATATGTCCAACAAGCCTAAAAGTTCAGCTGTAAATAATTTCGAAATATTCTTTAATTATTTAAAAAATTGTAGTTAACAAGATTATAATTCTTTCTTCGTTTCTTAGTATCGTTTTAATTGTTTATCTGTTTTGTGTTTTATTTTCTTTCAGGCTTGTCTCCTCTCCTCTAATTTGTAATCCGTATTGCCTCTTTCTTTCATTCTGGTAGTTTTATGATAATTTATATTTTAGTATACTCTTCTGGCTAATTCTATAAGAATTCTTCTATTTTATTCGTTATTGATATTTCCCTGGTTTCTTGATATTTGATGTACCAGGGTTGCTCACCAAGTGCCTTGTTGGGAATATTTCGCTTCGCGTGTTGACCATTCATCTTATTATCACAATGTATTGTTAGGAAATTGTAGGTGCAATTTCAAAAACATAAGCTCTCGTCATAGAGAGTCTCATTGATTAACAATATTTTTTACGTTAAACAAAACTACGAGATTTACATGAAACCGAAAGAATGAATCTCAAATTCACAATACATTATAATTTTGAGGGCTGTTTTCTAGGAAGTCTTAGATACGATTTAAATATATCAATTAGGCGTGGAATTGATGAGTTATACTTAAAAAGTATTACCTGCATCAATTATATCGCAGACTTCCCTAAAATTCAAAATGATTGAATTGACGTCTTTTCTATGTTTTAAAATTCTAATAATTATCCCTATACATTTCAAGAAATGTCTTATTCAGGACTGTCTGAACATCACTTTCTGTGAAGAGAGTAGTATTAATTATATGCAAATGCTAACTTTGAACTCAATCCAAAGATTCTTTCTATGGTAGCGTTTAACGTTGCTGTGTTCGCATTTCTCAAAATCTTCCAAATATTGGATTCTCACGAAATTTTTCTGCATTTTACACTCGAATACCAACCTCAGAACGATCGCATCTGTACTTTCGCATTTATTAGAAAAATTAAATACAATTTTAAAATCAAAATTATTTCGCATCTATTGAGCCAATTTAACCCATTAACAATTTTTTAACCGTGTTATTCAGTTCTCAAACACACTCTGAATTTTTTCGTCTCTAGTTATTTCATTTCGAAAGTCAGTGTATTTACGGACGTTCAGGCCGGAAGGAATAACTTTTGACCTCGGGTTCTTTATGAAAAAGTACAACCTTTTTTCTGCTGAAAATAACGAACACTAAGATTATAACGTTAGCACGGTGTTCCCTAGAACAATTGAACAAACATGCAAGTTAAACAAAGTTGAATGCCAGAGAATAATAAACGGGACAACGCGCACTCTAGGGAGTGATATTCGAACTTCCGCAATAACCGTAGTAGAATTCTACGGGGGGCGTACGTTGAAAATCGTTGTTTAAATTAACTATGGTTATATAATAAGAGATGGAACTCGGTTATGAACCGTTGTTTTATTGTGCTCAATACGAAAGTCTGTTTTTGTATAAGTTTGGTCTCAAAATTGTTACCGGTATCGCTTCTCGGCCCTATGGCTAAGATCAAAGTGTAGTATCTGTTCTTATCAGCTTAATATCTGATACGCCCCGCATGCGGGGCCAGTATATTAAACTGATTTTTGGAAATTGATGGCGGTTAGGGGCTTGCTCCACCGCCGTCACGGGTTGGCCCGGTATTGCAGTACCTCCGGGATCGGCCCATTTTGATTAATGAATATCAAGCCTGTTATATATGTTATTATGTTATAATATGATTAAATAATTTTTTGTAAATCATTTTAACAACATTTTTTTAACCAAAAATATAATTGTGTATATCTAGTTAAATTTTAAGCTGACAATCTTAAGGAGTTTTCGCGTTTCGAAACTTTTAGAAGAGATCCAAATCGTAGATATTATTGATCTTTCTACTCCTTTAATTTTGCGCACTATACTACTACGGAATTTCGTAGAAAAATCAGACTGATAATTATCAACCATAAATTTGGCCTAAATCGTCTTAGTTCAAATAGTTATATAAACAAATATATAAATCTTAAATGAGGTATCGTACTGCGATATCTTAAATGCGCCTATTTATTTTATTTTATTTTTGTGCCTCGAATAAAACAATTCCATATAAGATACATTTTAATAAATATACGCTATATATCGAGAAGAAATATTATCCCGTATTAATGAGGAATATATTGAAGGGCATTTCTGCAGAGCTCGGTTGATGCTTGATTCAAACTAAAGTATGTTGAACACGTTCGGAATGCAGTTAATTGAAACAATTTTATCGATAAATTTCAAACAAGCAGCTGTTATTTCTTAACTTATTTGTATAACCGTTTCGCAATGGTATTAGTGTATTCGTCTCGTCGTTACGTCTGATATTATACCTCCAGCCTACCACTAAAAAGTGTGGTATCGTTTAAACGAAAGATTCTAAAGTATGTTGAACACGTACGGAATGCAATTAATGGATACAAATGAATGAAACTAATTTCATCAATGAATTTACAACATACAGCTATTATTTATTTCTTAACTTATCGTTTCCCAATGGTATTAGTGTATTCATCTCATTGTTACGTCTGCTATTATACCTATAGTTGTCCCGGAAGATGGTAGCACTTGCTATACATAACTCTACAGACTTTTCCAAATAGATGTATAAGTCATTTCACAGATGCACAACTCATACTTACCTGGCGTAGGGGTTACCGTGATCAATAAGGCGGTTCCCCCGGAGTGAGGCCCTTTCATTGCACTTCGATCGGGCTGACCTCTGCGATTATCCCTAATGCGGATAACTCGGGCGCGTAATTTTTGGTAGTCGGGACTGCGTACGCGCTGTCCCGGTTTAAACTAAACAATATTAAATATCTTATCCTGTATTGCACTAATTGGAACCTAGCCTTTCAATTCTTGTCTGTGGCAAACTGCCTATATCTATGTATGCCCACTGATTCGAGTTTGTTAGATGATTCTTCCCCATCATTACTGCGAGGCGCTTGTTACAAATTTTACGAGAAGTTTTAAACGTAAATCTGATAAAATGATTGTTATATGGTAAGGCAAGTTTCACAATGTCAATACAAGACGAAAGGGAGAAACGTTGCTCCTTTGTCCCTCTGCAAACCAAAGAATAGCCTATAGATCGCTCGATTTCGCAGGTCTTCGTATTTATAATTTGGTATCAGATGATATCAAGATTCCAACTTTGGTTCTACTAAAGAGAAGACTGAAGGATTATATTCTGAGGAAATGTCTATGATTTCCATGATTACTTAAAGTAACTTTAATTTGTTTCTGCTTTGATGTAATTTCAGCGAACAAATTACTATTAAGGCCATATGTCCATGATGTCTAAAAGTTCAGCTGTAGACAGTTTAGAAATATAGTTTAAATATTAAAAAAATTACAGTAAACGGGAGTTCCTTCAATCTTGTCCTATTCTCTAGTTTGTAGTCTGTGTTGCTTCTTTCTTTCATTCTGGCAGTTTTATAATTATTTATATTTTAGTATACTCTTCTGGCTAATTCTATACGAATTCTTCCATTTTATGCGTTATTGATATTTTCCTGATTTCTTTATTTTTGATGTACCAGGGTTCTTCACCCAAAATCTTGTAGGGAATATTTCCAGTTATTTAGTTGCTGTTGATGATGGAATATTTCGCTTCCGGTGTAGACGATTATTCTTATTATCATAGTGAATTGTTAGGAAATTGTTGGTGCAATTTCAAAAACACAAGCTCTCGTCATAAAAAGTCTCATTGTCTAAACAAACATGCAAGTTTAGTCAAGCCTAATGCCAGGGAATGATAAATGGGACAACGCGCACTCTAGGGAACGATATTCGAACTTCCGCAATAACCGTAGTAGAATTCTACGAGGGGCGTACATTAGAATTGTTGTTTAAATGAACTTGGACTATATAATAAGAGATGGAACTCGGTTATGAACCGTTGTTTTATTGTGCTCAATACGAAAGTCTGTTTTTGGATAAGTTTGGTCTCAAAGTTGTTACCGGTATCGCTTCTCGGCCCTATGGCTAAGATCAAAGTGTAGTATCTGTTCTTATCAGCTTAATATCTGATACGCCCCGCATGCGGGGCCAGTATATTAAACTGATTTTTGGAAATTGATGGCGGTTAGGGGCTTGCTCCACCGCCGTCACGGGTTGGCCCGGTATTGCAGTACCTCCGGGATCGGCCCACTTTAACTAATGAATATCTCTGTTATATATTATGGTATAATAATTGATTTGTAAATGATTTTACAGATTGTTTCTTCCTCAAATATCTTTTGTGTATATATAGCAAAATTTCAGTCAGAGATTCTTAAGGAGTGTTCGCGTTTCGAAACCTTTACCAAGAGAGCAAATTCGTAGATATTCCTGATCTCCATTCTCTCTTAATTTTCGCGCTTTACAATTACGGAATTTCGTACATATATCAGACTTTGAGAATTATTTACGAAAAATTCGGCCATAAACAGTTGTTTATAAGCTTTTGAAAAAGTTACTATGTAAACCAAACGCGTCATGTAAGCAATTCACAATAATAAATAGAAATCATATATATATATATATATATATATATATATATGCATCGGTACACGAAAATTCATTTGCAACACAAAACCTTAAACTTTGCTCAACGTAATCACCCATAGTAAAAATCGGCACGCACTCTGACATCGACTGACTTAATCAGTCGAACACACTAGTTGACAGATCCCGCTCAAGCTTGGCATAGTAATTAAGGACAGTGGTACCAACCTAGGAGAAAAAAATTTTACCTGCCTCATTGCCCCGTCAGATTTAAATCGATAATTCCCGGTACTTTCTTGACAGAATGTATATATATATATATATATATATATATATATATATATATATATATATATATATATATATATATATATATATATATATATATAGTTATCGTATTAATAAAATTTAATTTTTTTAATTTACTTTTACCGCACTTTTTAGTGGTCAACTTGATATGGTTTAAAAAAATATAATTTCAGAATGAATAATAGTTAGATCACCCTTGTATCTAGTTTCTTGTATTCTATGTTGCCATATATATATATATATATATATATACGAAAGATTCTAAAGTATGTTAAACACGTTCGGAATGCAATTAATGGATATAAATGAATGAAACTAATCTCATCAATGAATTTACAACATGCAGCTATTGTTTATTTCTTAACTTATTTGTATAATCGTTTCCCAATGGTATTAGTGTATTCATCTCATCGTTACGTCTGATATTGTACCTAGAGTTGTCCCGAAAGATGGTAGCACTTGCTATACATAACTTTAAAGACTTTTCCAAATAGATGTATAAGGCATTTCTCAGATGCACAACTCATACTTACCTGGCGTAGGGGTTACCGTGATCAATAAGGCGGTTCCCCCGGAGTGAGGCCCTTTCATTGCACTTCGATCGGGCTGACCTCTGCGATTATCCCTAATGCGGATAACTCGGGCGCGTAATTTTTGGTAGTCGGGACTGCGTACGCGCTGTCCCGGTCTAAACTAAACAATATCAATTGTCTTATCCTATATTTCACTAATAGGAACTTAGCCTTTCAGTTTCTGTATATGGCAAAATGTCTATAGCTATGTATGTGCACTGATTCGGTTTTGCTCGAATTCGAAACTGTTGGAGGTGCTGCGAAACGCTGGTTGAAAATTTAACAAGTATGTTTTAACCGTAGATCTAATGTAATGATTGTTCTATGTAATCTTGTTCTCCGTATTAATAATTTAGTATTAGATGAAATCAAGATTCCAACATTGGTTCTATTAAAGAAAAAAGTGAAGGATTATTATCTTCTGTTGAAATGTCTTTTTGATTTCCATGATTTCTTTAAGTAACTTCAATTTGCTTCTTTCATATAACTTCAGCATTACTACAGCAATTACTATCAAGGCCATATGTCCAAGATGCCTAAAAGTTCAGCTGTAGATAATTTCGAAATATTCTTTAATTATTCAAAAGATTGCCTTAAACAAGATTATAATTCTTTCTCCGTTTCTTAGTATCGTTTCACTTATCTGTTTTGTGTTGGGCTAATTCTATACGAATTCTTCTATTTTATTCGTTATTGATATTTCCCTGATTTCTTTGTTTTTGATGTACCAGGGTTCCTCACCAAAGTGTCTTGTTGGGATAATTTCCACTCATTTTCTTTAGTTGCTGATTATGATCGAATGCCAATGAATAATAAAAGGGACAACGAGCACTCTAGGTAGTGATTTCCGAACCTCCGCAAAAAAAAGTAGTAGACATCTACGAGGGGCGTACATTGAAAGTTGTTGTTTAAATGAACTTAGACTATGTAATAAGAGATGGAACTCGGATATGACGCGTTGCTTTATTGTGCTCAATACGAAAGTCTGTTTTTAGATAAGTTTGCTCTCAAAGTTGTTACCGGTATCGCTTCTCGGCCCTATGGCTAAGATCAAAGTGTAGTATCTGTTCTTATCAGCTTAATATCTGATACGCCCCGCATGCGGGGCCAGTATATTAAACTGATTTTTGGAAATTGATGGCGGTTAGGGGCTTGCTCCACCGCCGTCAATTGCATCAATTTTATTGCAGATTTCCTTATATTTCGATATTATTCAATTGATGTCTTTTCTATGTTGTAGAATTCTAATAACTGTCCGTTAACAATTCAAGAAACTTCTCATTCATGAATATCTGAACATTAGTTTCTGTGAAGAGAGTAGAATTAATTATACCCAAATGCTAAATTTAAATTCTTGCTATGGTTCTGGTAGCCCTTAACGTAGGTATGTTCGCATTCTTTCAAAATCTTCCAAATATTAGATTGTTGAGAAATTTTGCGTCTTCATTTTATTTTCGAATAACATCCTCAGATGGACAGCATGTATACTTTCGCATTTATTATAAAAATAAGAAACAAATTTCAAATGAGAATTATTCCGCATCTATTGAGCCAATTTGACGCATTAACAATATTTAACCGAATGAAGACTAATTATTTCCTTTCGAAAGTGTTTACGGACGTTCAGGCCCGAAGGAATAACTTTTGAACTCGGATTCTTTATGACGAAGTACAACGAATAATACATAAGCACGGTGTTCTTTAGAATAATTGAAGAAACATGCAAGTTTAGCCAAGAAGAATGCCAATGAATAATAGACGGGACAACGCGAACTCTAGGTAGTGATATTCGAACTTCCGCAATAACCGTAGTACAATTCTACGGGGGACGTACGATGAAAATCATTCTTTAAATGAATTTGGGCTATGTAATAAGAGATGGAACTCCGATATGAAACATTGTTGTATTGTGCTCAATACGAAAGTCTGTTTTTGGTTTAGTCTCTAAGTTGTTACCGGTATCGCTTCTCGGCCCTATGGCTAAGATTAAAGTGTAGTATCTGTTCTTATCAGCCTAATATCTGATACGCCCCGCATGCGGGGCCAGTATATTAAACTGATTTTTGGAAATTGATGGCGGTTAGGGGCTTGCTTCACCGCCGTCACGGGTTGGCCCGGTATTGCAGTTCCTCCTGGATCGGCCCACTTTAATTAATGAATATCACGCCTGCTGTGTATAATGATTGAGTAATAACATATTGATTTGTGAATGATTAATTGAACATTTTGTACACAATTATCTTATTGTGAATATTCAGCTAATTTTCAAGCAGACAATCTTAAGGAATTCTGGCATTTCGTAATCCTTTACAAAAGAGCAAAATCGTAGAAAATCGTGATCTTTCTACTCCTTTGATTTTTGCGCTTCACAACTACGGAATTTCATAGTATCAGACTTTGGAGAATTATTAGCTAAAAATTTGGCCTTAAAGAAATAATTCGTCATAGTTCAAATAAATATATAAATGAATTTGATTCTGAAATGAGGTCATTCGTACTGCGATAAATGCGCCCATTTATTTTGTTTTATTTCTGCGCATCAAATAATACAATTCCTGACATCCATTTCAATGAATTTTCGATTTATTGGGAAGAAATATTATCTTGTATTAATGATGAATCTACTGAAGGTCATTTCTGCAGAGCTCAGTTGATGGTTTATTGATTCTAAAGTATGTTGAGCACGTTCGGAATGCAATTAATAGACAAAATAAATGGAATTATTTTATCAATTAATTGACAAGAAGCACCTTCTTTCATTTCTTAACTTATTTGTATAATCGTTTCGCAATGGTATTGGTGTTTTCATCTCGAACTTACGTCTGATATTATACCTAGAGTCTACAGTTGTCCCGAAAGATGGTAGCACTTGCTATACATAACTGTAAAGACTTTTCCAAATAGATGTATAACGCATTTCACAGATGCACAACTCATACTTACCTGGCGTAGGGGTTACCGTGATCAATAAGGCGGTTCCCCCGGAGTGAGGCCCTTTCATTGCACTGCGATCGGGCTGACCTCTGCGATTATCCCTAATGCGGATAACTCGGGCGCGTAATTTTTGGTAGTCGGGACTGCGTACGCGCTGTCCCGGTCTAAACTAAACAATATCAAATATCTTATTCCATATTTCACTAATTTGCATTTGGCCTTTCAGTTCTTGTATGTGGCAAAATGTCTATAGCTATGTTTTGCGATCTATATTAGCATATAGATCGCTTTATTTTGCAGGTCTCCGTATTCAAAATTTAGTATTAGGTGATATCAAGTTCAAACTTTAGTTCTATTAAAGAAAGGACTGAAGGATTATCTTCTGTCAAAAGCTCTTTATGATTTCTTTAAGTAACTTCAATTTGCTTCTGCTTTTATATAACCTCAGCAACCAAATTACTATCAATATCAATATAGTTTAATTATTATAAAAAATTACAGTAAACAAGATCAAAATCCTTTTTCGTTTTTCTGCGTCGTCTAACTTATCTGTTTTTGGTTTTATTTTCTTTCAGGAGTTCTTTCAATCTTGTCCTCTCCTCTAGGTTGTAGTCTGAGTTGCCTCTTCCTTTCATTCTGGTAGTTTTATGATTATTTATATTTTATGGTTATTTTATCCTACTTCTATTTTATGCGTTATTGACATTACCCTGATTTCTTTATTTTTGATGTACCAGGTGTCTTTTGTTGTGAATATTTCCAGTCATTTCTTTAGTTGCTGATGATGATGGATAATTTCGCTTCCGGTGTTGACCATTTATTTATCTTATAATCACAGTGTATCTTAAGGAAAATACCAATAAATTGGTAGTAAAACATAATAATTTCTACAACTTGTTTTAATTATGATCAACTACCAAATAGTAACTGCTGAAACAGTTCAGTATCGGAAGGAATAATTTTTGACCTCGGATTCTTTATGAATAAGTACAACTTTTTTTTCTGCTGAAAATAACGAACACTTAGGTGAAACGTAAGCACGGTGTTCCCTAGAACAATTGAACAAACATGCAAGTTTAGCCAAGCCGAATGCCAGAGAATAATAAACGGGACATCGCGCCCTCTAGGGAGTGATTTCCGAACCTCCGCAAAAACAATAGTAGAAATCTACGGGGGGCGTACGTTGATAATTGTTGTTTAAATGAACTTGGGCTATGTCATAAGAGATGGAACTCCGATATGAAGCATTGTTGTATTGCGCTCAATACGAAAATCTGTTTTTGGATAAGTTGGGTCTCAAAGTTGGTACTGGTATCGCTTCTCGGCCCTATGGCTAAGATCAAAGTGTAGTATCTGTTCTTATCAGCTTAATATCTGATACGCCCCGCATGCGGGGCCAGTATATTAAACTGATTTTTGGAAATTGATGGCGGTTAGGGGCTTGCTCCACCGCCGTCACGGGTTGGCCCGGTATTGCAGTACCTCCGGGATCGGCCCACTTTAACTAATAAATATCACACACCTGCCAGAATATTATCACAGAGTAATAATGAATAGTTTTGTTATTGATTTATACAACTTTTTTACACTATTATCTCATAGGGGATATTTTGCTAATTTTTAAGCAGATAATCTTATGGAATTTTAGTAAACCTTTACAAAAACCAAAATCCTAGAAATTATTTGTACTCCCATGATTTTTGCACTATACAACTACGGATTTTCGTACATGTATCAGACTGAGAATTATTAGCCAAAAATTTGGCTTTAAACGAATAATTCGTCTTATTTCAAATAGATATATAAATGAATATGAATCTCAAATGAGCTAATTCGTACTGCCATAAATGCGCCCATTTATTTTGTTTTGTTTTTGCATATCAAATAATACAATTCCAGATGACATTCATTTTAATGAATTTTCGATTTATTGGGAAGAAATATCTTGTATTAATGATGAATCTTCTGAAGGTCATTTATGTTGAACTTGGTTGATGGTTTATTGATTCTAAAATATGTTGAGCACGTTCGGAATGCAATTAATAGACACAAATAAATGAAATTATTTTAACAATAAATTGACAAGAAACTGTTATTATTTCTTAACTTATTTGTATAATCGTTTCCCAATGATTAGTGTATTCATCTCGACCTTACGTCTGATATTATATCTAGAGTCTACAGTTGTCCCGAAAGATGGTAGCACTTGCTATACATAACTGTGAAGACTTTTCCAAATAGATGTATAAGGCATTTCTCAGATGCACAACTCATACTTACCTGGCGTAGGGGTTACCGTGATCAATAAGGCGGTTCCCCCGGAGTGAGGCCCTTTCATTGCACTTCGATCGGGCTGACCTCTGCGATTATCCCTAATGCGGATAACTCGGGCGCGTAATTTTTGGTAGTCGGGACTGCGTACGCGCTGTCCCGGTTTTAACTAAACAATATCAATTACCTTAACCTAATATTCCCTAAGTAGCACTTGGGCTTTTGGATCTTGTCTGTGGCAAGATGGCTATATAGCCCTGTATGTGTTCTGATTCGAATTTGTTGAATGATTCTTCCTCATCATTACTGCGAAGCGCTTGTTACAAATTATACGAGTCATTTTTAAACGTAGATCTAATATAATGATTGTAATACAGTAAGGCAAGTTTCACAATGTCAATACAAGACGAATGGGAGAAACGTTGTTCCTTTGTCCTTGTGCAAACTGCATGATTTTGCAGGTCTCCGTATTTATAATATAGTATCAGATATCAAGATTCCAACTTTGGTTCTATTAAAGAGAAGACTGAATATTCTGTTGAAATGTCTATGATTTCTTTAAGCAACCTTAATTTGTTTCTGCTTTGATATTACTTCAGCAAACAAATTACTATCAAGACCATATGTCCAGGATGCCTAAAAGTTCAACTGAAGACAGTTTAGAAATATTGTTTAAATATTTAAAAAATTACAGTAAACAAGATTAAAATTCTTTGTTCGTTTCTTAGTATCGTTTTACTTGTAAGTCTGTTTTGAGTTTTATTTTCTTTCAGGAGTTCCTTCAATCGTGTCCTCTTCTCTTGTTTGTAGACTGTGTTGCCCCTTTCTTTCATTCTGGTACTTTTATGATTATTTATATTTTAGTGTACTCTAGTGGCTAATTCTATACGAATTCTTCCATTTTATGCGTTGTTGATATTTCCCTGATTTCTTTATTTTTGATGTACCAGGGTTCCTCACCAAGTGTCTTGTGGGGAATATTTCCAGTTATTTGGTTGCTGATGATGATGGAATATTTCGCTTCCGGTGTTGACCATGATTCTTATTTTCACAGTGTATTGTTAGGAAATTGTAAGTGCAATTTTAAAAATTCAACCTCCCGTCATAGAAAGTCTCATTGAGTAACAATATTTTTAACGTTAAAAAAACTGCGAGATTTAAATGAAACAGGATGAATGAATCTCAAATTCACAATACATTATAATTTTGAAAGCTGTTTTCGAGGAAATCTTAGATATAATTGAAAAATAACAATTAAGCCTGGAATTGATTAGGATCGATATCACTTATACTTAATAAGTAATACTTGCATCAATTTTATTGCTAACTAAAATTCAATATTATTGAATTGATGTCATTCTGTTTTAAAATTCTAATGACTATCCGTATACATTTCAAGAAGTTTCTTATTCAGAACTATCTGAACATTACTTTCTGTGAAGACAGAGTATTAATTCAACGCAAATGCTAAAATTAAACTCAATCCTAGGATTCTTTCTATAGTTCAGGTAGCGTTTAACGTTGCTGTGATCGCATTTTTCAAAATCTTCCAAATATTGGATTCTCACGTAATTTTGCAAGGACAAGGTCTTCATTTTACTCTCGAATACCAACCTTACATCGATCGTATTTATTTCGCCTTTATTAGAAAAATTAAGTACAAATATCAAATAAGAATTATACCGCATCTATTGAGCCAATTTGACCATTAACAATTTTTTAATCGAGTTATTTAGTTCCCAAACACATTCTGCATTTTTTCAAGTCTAGTTATTTCCTTTTGAAATTTATAGTGCTTACGGACGTTCAGGAATAACTTTTGTCCTCGGATTCTATATGATTACGTACAAACTTTTATTCCGCTAAAAATTACGAACACTTTGTTAAGACGTTAGCACGGTTTTCCCTAGAACAATTCAGCAAAAAAGTTTAGTCAAGCCGAAGGAAAGATAATGATAAAAGAGATAAGCGCGCACTCTAGGAAGTGAAATCCCAATCTCCGCAATAACCGTAGTAGAATTCTACGGGGGTCGTACGTTGAAAATTGTTGTTTAAATGAAATTGGGCTATGTAATAAGAGATGGAACTCGGATATGAAGCGTTGTTTTATTGTCCTCAATACGAAAGTCTGTTTTTGTACAAGTTTGGTCTCAAAGTTGTTACCGGTATCGCTTCTCGGCCCTATGGCTAAGATCAAAGTGTAGTATCTGTTCTTATCAGCTTAATATCTGATACGCCCCGCATGCGGGGCCAGTATATTAAACTGATTTTTGGAAATTGATGGCGGTTAGGGGCTTGCTCCACCGCCGTCACGGGTTGGCCCGGTATTGCAGTACCTCCGGGATCGGCCCTCTTAAACCAATTAATATAATCTCTGTTAAATATTATGGTATAATGATTGATTTGTAAATGATTTTTACAATTTTTTTCTTCCTCAATTAACTTTTGTGTATATCTAGCAAAATTTCAATCAGAGAATCTTAAGGAGTGTTCGCGTTTCGAAACCATTACCAACAGAGCAAATTCATAGATATTCCTGATCTCTCTACTCTCTTAATTTGCGCGCATTACAACTACGGAATTTCGTACATATATAAGTCTTTGAGAATTATTAACCAAAAATTCGGCCATAAATAGTTGTTTATAAGCTTTTTATGATGTTACTACGTAAACCAAACGCGTCTGTAAGCAACTCACAATAATAAATAGAAATCAACATATAATATAAATGTGTATCGTTTAAACGAAAGATTCTAATGTATGTTGAACACGTTCGGAATGCATTTAACGGATACAAATGAATGAAACTAATTTTATCACTAAATTTACAACATGCAGCTATTATTTATTTCTTAACTTATTTGTATAATCGTTTCCCAATGGTATTAGTGTATTCATCTCATCGTTACTTCTGATATTATACCTACAGTTGTCCCGAAAGATGGTAGCACTTGCTATACATAACTTTACAGATTTTTCCAAATAGATGTATAAGGCATTTCTCAGATGCACAACTCATACTTACCTGGCGTAGGGGTTACCGTGATCAATAAGGCGGTTCCCCCGGAGTGAGGCCCTTTCATTGCACTTCGATCGGGCTGACCTCTGCGATTATCCCTAATGCGGATAACTCGGGCGCGTAATTTTTGGTAGTCGGGACTGCGTACGCGCTGTCCCGGTTTTAACTATTGAATATCATATAACTTATCCCATTAGTTACTGATTGGCACTTGGCCTTTAAGTCCTTCTCTATTGCAAGATGTTGATAGCAGCTATCGTATGTGTAGTGATTCGTTATAGTTCGAATTCGAACTTTGGAGAATCCCCGATAGTGCTGCAAAGCGCATGTTGAAAATTCAACAATTTCAACCGTATATCTAATGAAATTATTGAAATATAGTTGATAAGTATTGCGACATCAATACAAGGCGAAAGAGAAAAACGTTGCTCCTTTGTCCCCTCTCAAAGCAAATGTTAGTATATAGATCCCTTGATTTTGCAGGTCTTTGTATTCGTCATTTAGTATCAGATGATAATCTCATCTAGATATTATCAAGATACCAATTTTAGTTCTTTTCAAGAAGAGACTAAAGGATTTTCCTTTGTCGAAATGTCAACGATTTCCTCAAGTAATTTCTATTTGTTTCTTTTTTGATATAACCTCGTCAAACAAATTTCGATTAAGGCAATATGTTCAAGATCGGTATTGCGAACCTCCAGGACCGGCCCACGTAAACCGAGGTATATCACGTATCTTTGATAGATAATATGATTTAATAATAATTAATTGTTTTATGAATAATTTATAAAACTTTTGTTTTACACAATTATCTTAATATTTAGCTAAATTTTAAGCAGACAATCTTAAGGAGTTCTCGCATTTCAACCTTTACAAGAGAGCAAAATCGTAGATATTCTTGTTCTTTCTACTCCCTCGATTTTTGCGCTTTACAATTACGGAATTTCGTGCATGTATCATCAGACTTTTAGATTTATTAGTCAAAAATTTGGTCTTAAACGAATAATTCCTATGATATGATTGTCATATTAAATACAAGACGAAAGGGAAAACCGTTGCTCCGTTGTACCTTTACAAACCAAGTATTAGCCTATAGATCGCTTGATTTTGCAGGTCTCCGTATTCTTAATTTATTATCAGATTATATCAAGATACCAATTTTAGTTCTTTTTAAGAAGAAATTAAAGGATTTTCTTTCGTCAAGATGTCTTTACGATTTCCACGATTTCCTTAAGTAATTTTTAGTCGTTTCCTCTTTTATATAACCTCGTCAAACAAATTTCGATTGAGGCCATATGTTCAAGATGCCTAAATGTACAGCTCTAGAAAATTTTCGAAATATTATTTGGAAAATTACATTGAAATTATGAATACAAAAATATTCTATTTCCGCTACTATTTCATTTCACAAAAATTGTTTCGTCATACCATGACTTGTTCAGATGAGTACTACTAGATACTAATTATACAATGCTCGAAAATGACAATATATAGCACAGGTTGCATAACAGAAAATAGAGGAGGTGAAGGAATTTTTACATTTCTTTGGGAATTCCGAAATATTTCAGAAAAGGTTCAATAGGAGGGATCAGCTTAGTTTCCTTTGGTGATTTAATAAAATTTGTATTTTATGAAACCTATTAATTTCTAACGTTTCTATAGGTTTAGTCTGAGACTTTTGTTTTAAACGCGTAAAATTTCAAACATACTATCAAAAATATGTCCTGTGTCCATTATTCTGCACATTGTTGTTGCAATAAAATTCTTCATTTTCTCTTAGTCTTGTCTGGAAGGATCTTCTTCCTGTTTGACCAACATATAAAAACTGACGGTACCGCAAGCTAGCTAATAAACACCTGATGCACTGTAGTTAGATAATTTGTCTCTATTAATCTTTATGAAATGAAATATTAGCGGAAATAGAATATTGTTTTTAATTCATAATTTCAAGATGAATTTTAGTCAAGTAATGACCGAAATAATCATAGATAAGATTATAATTCTTATTTCGTCGGTATCGATTTACTTGTTGATCTGTTTTCTGTTCTATATTCTTTCAGGGCGTTCTTTCAATCTTATTCTCTCTTCTCTAGGCTGTAGTCTGTGTGTTTCTTTTATGCTGGCAATTTTATGATCTTATCTTTTATTGGTATGCTTTTCTGGCTGGTACTGTACGAATTCCTCTATTTCAAGCGTTTTTATTGTTTCCTTGTTTTTGATGTACCAGGGTACATCCCCAAGTGTCTTGGTGGGTTTATTTATAGTTATTTTCTTTAGTTCAGTTTAGTTGCTGATGATGATGGAACGCTTCCGTTGTTGTTCATTAATCTAATTATCGCAGTGTATTACACTGTACGTGTATTTTCAAAAACGCAAGCATTCGTCATAATAAGTCTCTCATTGACTAACAATATTTTTGACGTTGCTCAAAGCTCCGACAGTCACATGAAACCGGAAGTATAAGTGTTAAATTCAATGATTTTCAAAGCTGTTTCAAATCTTGGATATAATTGCAAATATCAATTAGGCCTGAAATTAATGGGGATCGCTATCAGTTATACTTAAAAAGTATTATTTGCATCAATTTTATTGAAGAATTCCCTAATTAGTAGCTCCATATATTTTCAATGTTGCATCATTCTAATGAAACTATCCGGATACAATTCAAGAAATTTCCCCTTCGGAACTATCCGAACAGCATTTTCTGTGAAGAAAGTATTATTAATTATACCCAAATGCTAAATTTAATCATAGGATTCTTGCTACGGCTCGGGCAGCGAGCCTATTAATTTCTAACGGTTCTAATAGGTTTAGTCTGAGACTTTTGATTTAAATGTGAAAAATTTCAAACATACTATCAAAAAGATGTCCTGTGTCCAATATGTGTTCTGCACATTCTTTTTGCTGTTGCAATGACATTCTTCATGTTCCCTTAGTCTTGTCTGGAAGGATCTTCTTCCTGTTCGTCCAACATATACAAAACGGCAGGTACTGCAAGTTAGCTTATAAACACCTACCTGATTTGTTGCACTTCGATATTTTGTCTTTATTATTCTTTATGAAATAAAATATTGTTTTTCATTCATAATTTCAAGATTAATTTCCGTCAACTAAAGACCGAAATACTCATAGATAAGATTATAATTCTCACTTCGTCGGTGTCGTATTATTGGTTGATCTGGTTTTTGTTTAATTTTTTTCAAGATGTTCTTTCAATTTTATTTTATCCTCTCATTTCCTCCCTGTAGGTTGTAGTCTGTGTTACCTCTTTCTTCCATGTTGATAGTACTTTCGCATTCATTATAAAAATAAAGTAACAAATTTTGACCCATCAACTTTTTTCAACGTACTGAATGTGTTTAAGTGTCTAGTTATTTCCTTTCGAAAGTTGGAGTGTTTACGGATCCGGAAGAAATAACTTTTGACCTCGGATACTTTAAGAGTAAGTACAAACTTTTTTTCTGCTGAAAATTACGAACACTTAGGTTAAACGTTAGCACGGTGTCCCCTAGAATAATTGACTTAACATGCAAGTTTAGCCAAGCCGAATGACAGAGAATAACAAACACGCACTCTAGGGAGTGATATCCTAACCTCAGCAATAACTCTAATAGAATTCTACGGGGGACGTACGTTGAAAATCGTTCTTTAAATGAACTTGGGCTATGTGATAAGAGATGGAACTCTGATATGAAGCGTTGTTTTATTGTGCTCAATACAAAAATCTGTTTTTGGATAAGTTTGGTCTCAAAGTTGTTACTGGTATCGCTTCTCGGCCCTATGGCTAAGATCAAAGTGTAGTATCTGTTCTTATCAGCTTAATATCTGATACGCCCCGCATGCGGGGCCAGTATATTAAACTGATTTTTGGAATTTGATGGCGGTTAGGGGCTTGCTCCACCGCCGTCACGGGTTGGCCCGGTATTGCAGTACCTCCGGGATCGGCCCACTTTAACCAATGAATATCATGGATCTCTTGATGAATAATATAATACTGAAATGTTTTATGAATGATTTATAAACCATTTTTTCCACAATTATCTTCTTTCGCGTTTCCCTGAGTTTATTTATCTAATGAACGCAGTATTTTCCTCTTCTTTCATTCTCAGGTAGACTTAAAATAATATCCAAGATCTTCATCAAAATCGCTATCTGACGAATACATGGGACGTAGTAGTACTCGTAATTGGATACTTTCTCTCGGGCACGCTGTATTCCTTTAACGTCTGTATGCGGCACGAAACACAAGTATAATCAGTGCCTGTCCCGAGTGTGCGCGATATGACACTGCATGAACTACAAATATAATTCCGCCCTTAAAGTGATACTTTAAGTATCACTTATATCTACTTCTATAATAGCTTATTAAAATAAGCTGTAGAAAAAATGATATTATTTTATCAATAAATTTCAAAGAAGCAGCTGTTATTTCTTAATTTATTTGTATAATCGTTTCGCAATGGTATTAGTGTATTCATCTCGTCGTTATGTCCGATATTATACTTGCAGTCTACAGTTGTCCCGAAAGATGGTAGCACTTGCTAAACATAACTCTTAAGACTTTTCCAAATAGATGTATAAGGCATTTCTCGGATTCACAACTCATACTTACCTGGCGTAGGGGTTACCATGATCAATAAGGCGGTTCCCCCGGAGTGAGGCCCTTTCATTGCACTGCGATCGGGCTGACCTCTGCGATTATCCCTAATGCGGATAACTCGGGCGCGTAATTTTTGGTAGTCGGGACTGCGTACGCGCTGTCCCGGTCTAAACTAAGCAATATCAAATAACTTATCCCATATTTAACTAATTAGCACTTTGCCTTTCAGTTCCTGTATATGGCAAAATGTTTATAGCTGTGGTTTGCGCACTGATTTAATTTTGTTAGATCCTGATCAGTATTGCGAAGCGCTTGATGAAAATTTAACCCGTTATGTTTTAACCGTAGATCTAATAAAATGATTGTGATATAACAATATAATAGTTGATAAGCTTCACAATATGAATACAAGACGTAAGAGAAAAGTTTGCTCCTTTGTCCCTTTGCAAACCAAGTATTAGCATATAGATCGCTTTATTTTGCAGGTCCCCGTATTCAAAATTTAGTATCAGATGATATCAAGATTCCAACTTTAGTTCTATTAATAGTCCGGTCTATTTAAGCCTAAAATCAGGAGGAAGGTTACATAAATTCCCATAAAGCTGAATATTGGCATAGTTGTTCAAAACATCATTATAAAGAAAATCTCAAAAGTCCTCATCGTTCTGAGGTGTGCTAAAAATTTGGCACGGGGTCAAAGGTCAAAAAAATGAGTTTTTTGCGATTTTTAGCGAAACGGTGAGTTTTTTCGCAAAATTACCCCAGTACAAAATTGTAGATCACGAAATTCTCTACAAAAAATATATTTATAATTTTTTTCCTAAAAGCCACCATTTTGGAGATATAACGTTCCGAAAAGTTGGATCAGTCGTAATCCCTCTATTTTGCACACGTACGCCACATATGAAAGTCACTAAAGGTGTAATAGAACTAAAATAAGTTCGCTATTATTTATTGTAACTTGCTTATGTAAAATATAAGTTAAACTACGAGAATCTCAGGTATAATGAAACCCCGTTCCTAAATTTGTACGTCAGTATAACCTTGGGATAACATCTGTCTTTTATTCTATTGTCCGCGTGGCTAGGGTCGTATACCTGCTTTATGTTGGCATGCCCAATATATGAAATACATACCGTTAGTCTTGAGCGCCACTGCGTAGGGAAAACATGTGCTTATCTTAACCTATCTTTTAACCTATTTTGTGCGTTTTAGATTTTTATAAGAAAAATGTCAGAATATTGTTTTATTTGTACTCATCTTTTAACTGAAAGTGAAACTGTAACTGTTGATCGTGGTATGAAGACACTGATTAATGCAAGTGCTGAAAGAGATGATGGATACTCGGAATTTCTTAAAAAACAAAAATCTGTGACAATACATAGCAACTGTCGCGCTTTGTACACTACCTCATAGGTGGCGTGGAAACGTGTGCAAAATAGAGGGATTACGACTGATCCAACTTTTCGGAACGTTATATCTCCAAAATGGTGGCTTTTAGGAAAAAAATTATTGATATATTTTTTGTAGAGAATTTTGTGATCTACAATTTTGTACTGGGGTAATTTTGCGAAAAAACTCACCGTTTCGCTAAAAATCGCAAAAAACTCATTTTTTTGACCTTTGACCCGTGCCAAATTTTTAGCACACCTCAGAACGATGAGGACTTTTGAGATTTTCTTTATAATGATGTTTTGAACAACTATGCCAATATTCAGCTTTATGGGAATTTATGTAAACTTGAATGTGTAAATAGACCGGACTATAAAGAAAGGACTAAAGTATTATCTTCTGTAGAAAGCTCTTTATGGTTTCTTTAAGTCAATTTGCTTCTGCTTTGGGATAACTTCAGCAACCAAATTGCTATCAATATCGATATTGTTTAATTATTTAAAAAATTACATTAAACAAGATTAAAATTCTTTTTTGTTTTTCAGTGTCGTTTAACTTGTTAATCTGTTCTTGTTTTTTTTTTTTTTGTTTCAGGAGTTCTTTCAATCTTGTCCTCTCCTCTAGGTAGTAGTCTGAGTTGCCTCTTCCTTTCATTCTGGTAGTTTTATTATTGTTTATATTTTATGGTTATTTTATTCTACTTCTATTTTATGCGTTATTGACATTACCCTGATTTCTCTATTTTTGATATACCGGGGTTCCTCACCAAGTGTCTTTTGTTGTGAATATTTCCAGTCATTTCTTTAATTAAAAAAAAAAAAATTTTTCAAATAAATTATATTCTTTGGGAAGTCCTTTAAGTGTGTTCATGTTTTTATAAGGCAAGTAGTATTTTTTTAAAATAAAACCAGAAACAAAATTTTGTCTCCTTTGAATATTTATTTATTAATTTTAATTACATTCGTATATCTGTTGGGTTATTTATTTCATTTGACATTGTATATTGAGTTTTGATTATAAACGTCTATTAAATGTGAGCAGTGCTTGTTTTAGTCATTAATTTAATTCTAAAAGTTTTTTTTGAATAAAAAAATTCTTTTGGAAATTAAAATTGTAGAAGATAAACATATTTCAATTTGTTTTGATATTCAAATTTTGTTATATTTCTTCTATCAAGTAAAAAGCCTTCTATTTTATTTCTTTAATTGCTGATGATGATGGATAATTTCGCTTCCGGTGTTGACCATTTATTTATCTTATAATCACAGTGTATCGTTAGGAAAATACCAATAAATTGGTAGTAAAACAGAAATTTCTACAACTGGTTTTAATTATGATCAACTACCAAATAGTAACGGCTGAAACAGTTCAGTATCGGAAGGAATAATTTTTGACGTCGGATTCTTTATGAATAAGTACAACTTTTTTTCTGCCGAAAATAACGAACACTTAGGTGAAACGTTAGCACGGTGTTCCCTAGAGCAATTGAACAAACATGCAAGTTTAGCCAAGCCGAATGCCAGAGAATAATAAACGGGACATCGCGCACTCTAGGGAGTGATATTCGAACCTCCGCTATAACTGTAGTAGAATTCTACGGGGAACTTAGTTGAAAATCGTTGTTTAAATGAACTTGGGCTATGTAATAAGAGATAGAACTCTGAGATGAAGCGTTGTTGTATTGTGCTCAATACGAAAATCTGTTTTTGGATAAGTTTGGTCTCAAAGTTGTTACAGGTATCGCTTCTCGGCTCTTTGGATAAGATCAAAATGTGGTATTTGTTTTGCTTAACACCTGATACGCCTCGCATGAGGGGCCAGCGTAATAAACTGATCGTTGGGAATGTATCAGACTTTCGAAATTATTAGCAAAAATTATTTGCTTTAAACCAATAATTAATCTTAGTTCAAATAGATATATAAATGAGTATATGAATATCAGATAAGGTGATACGTACTTCGATAAATGCGCCCGTTTATTTTGTTTTATTTTTGCCTATCAAATAATACAATTCCAGATGTAATCCATTTCATGATTTAATTGGGAAGAAATATTATCTTGTATTAATGATGAATCTACTGAACGTCATTTCTGTAGAACTCGGTTGTTGGTTTATTTATTCTAAAATATGTTGAGCACGTTCGGAATGCAATTAATAGACACAAATAAATGAAATTATTTGATCAATAAATTGACAAGAAGCAGCTATTATTCCTTAACTTATTTGTATAATCATTTCTCAATGATATTGGTGTATACATCTCGACCTTACGTCTGATATTATACCCACAGTCTACAGTTGTCCCGATAGATGGTAGCACTTGCTATACGTAACTGTAAAGACTTTTCCAAATAGATGTATAAGGCATTTCTCAGATGCACAACTCATACTTACCTGGCGTAGGGGTTACCGTGATCAATAAGGCGGTTCCCCGGAGTGAGGCCCTTTCATTGCACTTCGATTGGGCTGACCTCTGCGATTATCCCTAATGCGGATAACTCGGGCGCGTAATTTTTGGTAGTCGGGACTGCGTACGCGCTGTCCCGGTATAATCTAATCAACATCAAATATCCTAACCTATTCTTTGCTACATAGCACTTGGTCTTTCAGATCTTGTCTGCGGCAAGATGTCTATAGCAATGTATGTGCACTGATTCGGTTTAGTTCGAATTCGAAACTGCTGGAGGATCCTTCCTCATCAAGCTGCGAAGCGCTTGTTGATAATTTAACAAGTTATTTTAATCGTGGATCTAATATAATGATTGTTATATAGTTTCATATTGCAAGCCAAGTATTAGCATATAGATCGCTTGACTTTGCAGGTCGCCGTATTCATTATTTCAGATGATATCAAGACTCCAACATAGGTTTTATCAAAGACAAGACTGAGGGGTTGGTTATCTTCTGTCGAAATGTTTTTATGATTTCCAGATTTCTTTAAGTTACTTTAATTTGCTTCTGCTTTGATGTAATATCACCAAACAAATTGTTATCAAGGCCTAAAAGTTTAGCTGTAGGCAGTTTAGAAATATGTATGTTTTAAATATTGTATTATTTAAAAAATTATAGCGGCTATTATTTCTTAACTTATTTGTACAATCGTTATTATTATATTAGTATTAGAGTACTACAAAGTGTCAAGTTGTTGAAGAATTTATAAGTCTTCAATGGAGGCTTCGGTTGGTGTAGGACTTCGAAAAGTGGGTAGGCCCACAAGTCTGTCTGCGCGTTTAATAGTTTTATTGCCGGGTTCCAGGATTTCTTGTATATTTCTATTCATTCCAAGATCAAAGATATCGAGTTTCTTTCCTTTCGGTGAGTCGTGTAAGATTTTAAGATTATCTAATTCTGGGAACGTATGGCTAGTTTCGCAAAAATTAGAATTATATTTTCGATTCTTGAAAGATGCTTGGTGTTCTTTGATCCTTATTGTGAAAGTTCTCCCAGTTTTTCCTATATATACGGCACCACATTCATTACAACTTCTGAATTGTTAAGCCCGTTGTTTTGGTCTCATTTTTTAATGCAAAAGACATAAACAACCGGCTTAACAATTCACGAGTTAACAAATTAAATTGTAATGAATGTGGTAGCGTATATGTAGTACAAACCGGGAGAACTTTCACAATAAGGTTCAAAGAACACCAAGCATCTTTAAAGAACCGTTAAGATAATTTTAATTTTGCGAAACATTTCTTCGAAACTTGCCATACCTTCCCAGAGTTAAATAATCTTTAAATCCTACACGTCGAACCGAAAGGAAAGAAACTAGATATCTTGGAATCAATAGAAATCTACAAGAATGGCTGGAACGCGGCAATAAAACTATTAAACGAGCAGGCAGACCTGTGGGCCTCCCCATTTTTCGAAGTCCTACACCAAACGAAGCCTCCCTTAAAGATGTATAATTCCTTAACAATTTGATATACACCAGTTTGAAAATGTAGTATAATTTATGAAACTCGGGTCACTGTAACCTCAAATTAAAATAGTGATAGTAAACAGAGTAATTTCATTTATTTCATTAGCTTTAATTTGCTTCTGCTTTGATATAATCTCAGCCAACAAATTACTATCAAGGACTTATGTCCAAAATGCCTAAAAGTTCAGCTGTAGACAGTTTCGAAATATAGTTTAATTATTTAAAATATTACAGTGAACAAGATTGAAATTCGTCGTTTTTCAGTGTCGTTTTACTTGTTGATCTGTTTTTTGTTTTGTTTTCTTCAGGAGTTCTTTCAATCTTGTCCTCTCCTCTAGTTTGTAGTCTGTGCTACCTATTTATTTCATTCTTGCAGTTTTATGATTATTTATATTTTAGTATACTCTTCTGGCTAGTTCCATCCGAAGTCTTCTATTTTATGCGTTATTGATATTTCCTTGATTTTATAGTTTTGATATACCAGGGTTCCTCAGCAAGTGTCTTGTTGATAATATTTCCAGTTATTTTCTTCAATTTCTGATGATGATGGGAAATTTAGTTTCTTATTATCACAGTGTATTGTTGGGAAATTGTAGGTGCAATTTCAAAAACACAAGCTCTCGTCATTGAATGGCTCATTGACTAACAATATTTTTGAATTTAAACAAAACTACGACATTTACATGAAACCGGAAGAATGAATCTGAAATTCACAATACATAATAATTTTGAAAGCTGTTTCAGAGAAACTCTTAGGTATATTTGTAAAATATCTATTAAGACTGGAATTGATTAGAATCAATATCAGTTGAGCTGTCCCGTATTATATACGGAGTACTTTAAAAGATCTGGAATTATATGGAGTACTCTAAAGGGCGCTAACCTTTTTATCGTGATCGTCTAGTGGCGGGCGAATAGGACGTTACGTTGTGTAGGCAACCCAAATTACACCTAACGAGAGCAAGGAAACAGTGACGGGAGGTTCAAATATTCGAAACACAGTAATACCAGAATAAAATATTTCTATTAATAATGTTCAAAAGCAACAACCCGCAAGAAATGGAAACACATTTATCAGCCTGTGGTTAAATCTACTCTACGCAGTGGTTCACAAAGCGCCCCAGTGAACCCAATAGCGCCCCGGGTCTAAATGACTTATTACTACATATCGTTAGGTAGGTAACTCGCTCAAATCAGATATCATTCTTATGCAGCGGAAGGGGTTAGAATTATGCAGGAAAAGGGGATACAGTCAGCTTGCACCTTCAACTGCACTTACGGTAACTAGTGCAGAACCTTCCGTTACAAGGGGTAAGTTTAAACGGACAGTAAGGTAAGGGTAACTGTGGTATGCCCAGGAGATCTTCTTGAAGAGGGGATCTAACATAATTCGAGTCGACCGGATAAGTTACTATCCAAAAGGACTGTATCTAGCCACCTCGGGGTGACAAAGGCTCAGGAAGGCTTAGATCTTACTGAAGAACGAACCGACCACTACCTGAAGGGTCACGCAAACTAATCCCTGGAGATATCACAATACTTCGAAACAATTTTCTAGCAATCATTCACACATTCTCACAATAGCGTTGGATATCCGGAGCTATTTAATGTCTCTATGCGATATGTCGTCCTCTACCAGGACTACTTTGCGGTTTACCCTAAAGAACGCCACTGGTTCACAAGGAATACAATCTCTCAAGGTAAGCAGGCACGTGCATATGACAAATATGTAACACGAACTGACTAGGACATTATAAAATAGATACAGTTCCCCATCACCTAGGCGTGTTAATGAACGTTACAATGAGAACAAACAAAGAAATAGGTAACCGGAGTATCACACAAGAGTACATACAAATCAGTTACATATCAAGCGCCACAATTTTTAAGAACAGATAATAATACAAAATCCCTATTAGCAAGTATTACGCAGATGAAGAACCACTATTTACAAATAAAGCAAAAACCAAACAAGCACCGACAGAAAGTATACAATACAAACATAACTTGTGAGGGTCGATATAGTTATATACCAAGGCAATGCAATGTAGTTAAAACATTCCAGCCGGATTAAATAACAGTGAAGCAAAAATACAAGAATGAAAAGCGATGAATGGAAGTACAATGAACGAGCGTGCAATCACTAATTTCACATTAACACTAAGGTGGTATTCAAAAATGGAAAGCATGCAATTAATCAGAAGCATTTAAAAAAAGTTTACTTACTGAGAGTTACCAAGAGGGCTGTTATAAGTACTATTATCTCGAGTATGTTACTAAGTTGCTCAGGAGGTTTATTTCCAAGAATCTTCCCCTCGAATGCTTTAAAATACAATCGGGATGCTATAAGTACATTGTTCTCCTTTGTTATTGTCACTAATCACCTATGTGTCAAGTTACAGCGCCAGAGAGTATTTTGACACAGAAATAACGCGGGTAAATACAATGACATAATGGTGGAATTTATATAATCTACGAGGGACTCTGTGACTCGTATGATCCTTAGAGGATCCGGATCTCTTCACAGTTATACTTAAAAAGTATTACTTGCTTCAGTTTTATTGCAGACTTCCTTAAATTTCAATATTATTGAGTTTATGTCTTTTCTATGTTTTAAAATTCTAATAATTATCCGTATACATTTCAAGAAATTTCTTATTCAGGACTGTCTGGACATTACTTTCTGTGAAGAGAGTACTACTAATTATAGCCCAGTGCTGAATTTAAACTCAATCCTAAGAGTTTTGCTATGGTTCTTGTAGTGCTTAACGGTGCATTTTTCAAAATATTCTCACGAAATTTTGCAAGGATATGTACGTCTTCATTTTACTATCGAATAACAACCTCAGATCGATCGTATCTATACTTTCGCATTTATTAAAAAAATTAAGTACCAATTTCATTTTTCAGACTTATTTCGCATCTATTGAGCCAATTTGACCCTTTAACAATATTTTAACCGAGTTATTTAATTCCCAAACACACTCTGAATTTTTTCGTCTCTAGTTATTTCCTTTCGAAAGTTAGTGTTTACTTTTAACTTCTGACCTCGGGTTCTTTATGGAAAAGTACAACCTTTTTTTCTGCTGAAAATAACGAATACTAAGATATAACGTTAGCGCTGTTCCCTAGAATAATTGAACAAACATGCAAGTTAAACCAAGTTGAATGCCTGAGAATAATAAACGGGACAATGCGCACTCTAGGGAGTGATATCCGAATCTCCGTAATAAACGTTGTAGAATTCTACGGGGGGCGTACATTGAAAATCGTTGTTTAAATGAACTATGGCTATGTAATAAGAGATGGAACTCGGATATGAACCGTTGTTTTATAGTGCTCAATACAATTATATGTTTTTAGATAAGTTTGGTCTCAAAGTTGCTACCTGTATCGCTTCTCGGCCCTATGGCTAAGATCAAAGTGTAGTATCTGTTCTTATCAGCTTAATATCTGATACGCCCCGCATGCGGGGCCAGTATATTAAACTGATTTTTGGAAATTGATGCTCCACCGCCGTCACGGGTTGGCCCGGTATTGCAGTACCTCCGGGATCGGCCCACTTTAACCAATAATTATGGCATCTTTCGATTATTCTATTTTAAATATCACGTCTAAAACTTTACGGTTTTATTACGTAATTTTGTAATTTGGCTAAATTGCATTAAAACTAAACACGATGGTGTTTACGCGTTTCGTAATCGTTTCCAAGAACAAATCGTCGAAATTCATTGACCTCTTGAATTTTGCGCATTCGAACAAAGGATTTTCATACGAAATGTCAGACTGAAAATTATCAGCCAAAAAGTTAGCCTTAAAAGAATGAATCAGTTCAAATAAATTAATAAGGTAGATAAACACTTGTCTTAAGTTTCACAAAACTTCAGTTTATGTTGTTGACATATATGTTTCGGGTTTCAACCCATTTTCAAAACTAATGAGAATTTATTTAACATTACAATTAGGATATTTCGGACAACAGATGGAAGTGAGGGGTATTTGTTTTATTTGAAGTTGATAATCGTATGTTGCATCTGTTGATGAATTGTGCTTATTTTTCAAAGAAAATGGTTACTAATTAACAGATGTCAGTAATGGAGGATAGATGAAATTACTCACATTTGTTAATTTAGTTCCTTTGAAAACTAAGCAAATATCGTCAACAGATATAACTTACTCTTAAGAACCTCAAATAAAAGACCCTGTTACTTTACATTTGTTGTCCGAAATATATTGTAATTATTATTTTAATTAATAAGTACATTTGTCTATCTTAATAATATCCGAAATGTTTCATAAAGTGATTTGCCAGAAATCAATATATTTCATAAAAATAAATATATAATAAATCTTAAATGAGGGTAATTCTTAGTGCGTTGTATTAACTGTGCCCATTTGTTTTATTTCATTTTTATATGTCTCAAATAATAAAATTGCAGATGACATACATGCATTTCAATGAATTTTCGATTTACCTCCTATTAATTAAAGAGGAATCTACTGATTGGCATTTCTGCAGGGTTGGTGGTTTATTGATTCTAAAGTATGTTGATAGACACAAATAAATGAAACTATTTTATTAACAAATTTACAACAAGCAATTGTTTTTTCTTAACTTATATGTATAACCGTGTCGCAATGGTATTAGTGCATCCATCTCATCGTTACTTCTGATGATATTATACCTACAGTTGTTCCGAAAAATGGTAGCACCTACTACACATAACTTTAGAGGATTCTGCAAATAGATGTATAACGCATGTTTTTACTGCACTATTTATGTTTTTACCTGCGGTGGGGTTACCGTGATCAATAAGGCGGTTACTCCTTGAGAGACGCTCTTGGAACGGGCTGATATCAGCTATTGATTACACACTGAATAATCCGGGCGCGTAATTTTTGGTAGTCGGGACTGCGTATGCGCTGTCCCGCTTAAACTAAGCGGTACCAACTACCTCATACTATATTTCACTACATAGCTCTAAAACATTTTTAGAAAACCTACAACGACTGATCCTTCAAAATCCAATCAGTAATGGCAAATTATGATGTCAACATTCCATAGGTTCATTCATAGACTTTTGAGCATCCTGTTGAACGAAGTCAATATAATTGAAACAATAGCGGTGAAGAATGGCTATAGAACTGGAATCATTTTAAAATGATTAATAAGAAAACATACCACAATATTTGAAAAAAAATTATAATATAAATTATCAAATTATCCTTATAACGAAATGGAAATATGATTTTCAATGGCTCATATAAAAGGTTTAAGCAGTAGGATCTCTAATGGTCTTCATAAAATGGGAATAAATTATTTAGCAGAAAATAGGAATAATTTAGCTAAGATTTTGGTGAACAATAAAAAAAGGAATCCCAACTTTTCCGAATCGGGGATTTATCAAATTAATTGTGACGATTATAATATATAGGACAGACAGGCCGATGTTTACAACATAGAATCAAAAAGCATAGAATGTCTATTTTGAAAAACTAGAAATCAACCGCTTTTGCAGAACATTGTATAAAAAATAATCATTTTTTTGATGAGGAAGATGTCACTACTATATATTGTTAAAAAGGGTAAATTGATGGACTATTTGTAGATTCTTTCAATCAAAAAGCCATTGAGAAAAAGGAGAATTTAACAAACTCCCAAACACTATTCAGCAACACCCCTTATATTGGATGCTAATATTTCCATAACCGCCATAAAATCACACAGATGTCCTAAGTGTAATAAAATTATTTTTTTTTTCAATTTTAAGTTTAGATCGTTTTTGTACTCCTTTGAAGATGGTCGAAAGACCGTCAGGATTCTGAATAAATTGTGAAATATAAAAACTGTGTGATTTTTTTCAAATCAAATTTTAATATACTAATATATTTTATATATAATAATTTTTTATCCTATAAAAATGAGTTTGAACACGAACTTTTTATAGTTGTTGTGGTAACTTTATTGTTTTCATAGTGGCACTTCTTTCTTCAATGGTGGAAAAAGGAAAAGTGAAACTTCCCTCGGTGGAGAAAATTTAACTTTCCGGACATCTTGTTAATCTAAATATAACATTGTTATTGTACAGGATGGATCATGTAGAGTTTTCACTTTGAAGTTGTGGTTATTTCGAATCTGGCAATATATTGCCAGATTCGAAATGATGGAAGTATTTATAAATACTTCCATCATTCGTGTTTTGACAGAAAGTTAGTTTAATATTTGACATTCAAGAAATGGATCGATTTAGGTTTAAACAAAGTGATGAATGTTTTATCCAAACTGGTAAAAATTAACGTGGAAAATTCTATAGAAATGAAATCCCTCACGCCAATTTGTGAAGCGAGTTCGTGAAAGAAACTGGATCGTTATTTGAAGAAACAAGTTTCTAGTCCAGTGAGCACCCCTTAAATAACGTGTCTTTTTTTCAGAGTGATAGAACTTTAAATTGAAATAAAACACATTTAAATTAAGATTGAAGCCAATTATTTTTCATTAAAAAGATTATTTTATACATTTATGTTTTAAAAATAATTTGCGGCATATGTCCACCACGACTAGCTCTGAGGAACCGCATTCGACTAGACCAATTTTGGACCAGTTTTACGAGTAATTCAGGCCTTATTTCATCAATAACACGAGTTATGTTGGGTTCCAAAGCGTCTATGGTTTCTGGTTTATCATCATAAACCGATGATTTGACATAACCCCAAAGAAAATAATCCAGTGGAGTTATGTCGCATGATCTTGGAGGCCAATTAATTGAACCATTTCTCAAAATTATGTTATCGCCAAATCTTTCTCTCAATAAATCAACTGTTACAGTAGCAGCATGAGGTGTAGCACCATCTTATTCGAACCAAAACACTTCTGGGTCGATACCATTCAAATTAAACAAATAATCATTGATCTGTAACGAGCACCATTCACTGTAACATTAGCTCAAGTATCGTTTTTAAAGAAATATGGACCGATGATGCCTCCAGCGTGTAAAACATACCATACAGTGAATTTTTAGGAAGTAATGGAACCTGCAGAACTTCTTGAGGTTTGTTTTCACTCCATGTACGGCAATATTGTTTGTTTACATAGCCGTTCAACCAGAAATGGGCTTCACCACTAAACACGATAAAAAAGTGGATCAACTTCAAGCTGTTCTAGGGCCCAATCAGCAAACAAACGACGCTTATTATGGTCAAGTGGCTTTAGTTCTTGAACCAGTTGGATCTTGTATGGGTGTAAACCAAGATATTTACGCAAAATTTTCCATGTGGTGGATGCACAGAGTCCAACATGTTGTGAACGTCGACGATGAGACAAATCTGGATCATCATTAACACTATGACTTACAGCAGCGATATTTTCTTCTGTACGCGCAGTTCTTTGTCTTGTTTTGTTGTTGCATCGAGTGGAGAAAATGTTGTCCGAAATCTATCGATAGTTCGACCAATAAGCTGCTCTGATGGATGATTATGTAAACCATAAATTTCATGAAGTGCTCTATAAGTTTGGCGAATAGAACACTGATTTTGAAAATAAATTTCAACAATTTTTAAACGTTGTTGCGGCGTGAGTATTTCCATGATAATTTGTCAATGCTTACTGAATAGAAATGTCAAAACAACATGGCTTCTACCTTCTGTCAAATCACAGTTATCCCTACCGAAAGTTCTATCACTTAATAAAAAACACCCGATATTACTGCTATAGCCCAGAATAGTTGTTAAGATGAGCTTTCTTGTTTACATGTAAGGTATGAGAGTTTATGTGTTGTGGAGGACTTCAACGTTTATATAGCTGAAAATACCAGGGAAAGTCGAGGCCTTAGAGAAGTAAGATTTTGATTTACATGCCATATTTAGAGAACCTTCGAGAGTATCCAACGAAACATCAACGTTAATTGATAATATTTACTCTAATATAAAAGATAATTTTGTTCCTTACAGTGTGAAATCTCATTTTTCAGACCATAGAGCTCAAATCATGGGATTTCAGCAAGCATGAGCAAAATGTCGGAAATAAACCAATGGTCAGACAGGTTAAAACAAAGGACATCAAACTTTTGGTGGATGCGCTGAGTCAGCAGTCATGGATTCGGGTTCATCAGCTGAGGACAAGGTTTATTAGAATTTGAGAAGAGTTGTCCTGAAACATTGATGAAAAAACAACAGAACTCTAAATCAAGATTCAAAATCAATGGTGAGGTAAAAAACATAGCCAGTAAAAAGCCTATAATATATACAAGCATGAAGTCAAAAAAACAGAAAATAATAGCAAACTTGAAAAGACATCAAACAAAAATGAGGCAGTTCGGAAAATAATTAATGCAGAAGTAACTGTTAAGAATAAGAGAATCCCGATAGATATTGATCCGAAAAGAATGAACAAATATCTGGTTGATGCTGGAACTTCAGATGAGCACATGGTTCTGGGAACTCGCCAAGTACTTTTGTGCTACAGGAGAAGATCGAGAAATTTATGGGGAACTCGATATACTTGAGAGAAGTTACTGCACAGGAAGTACTGAATCTCTTAAAAAAAATCAAACGGAACACTTCAAAGAAAATATATGATATGTCCTCAAGTATTCTAAAGAAAATTCTTCCTTTTATAGCTGAACCAATCAGTACAATAATAACGACGAGCAGTGCCATTACATCATTGATGCTTGAAATAGCAAGTGGTTTTGACGAAGGGAAAAAATGTAAACTGACGGCGTTTGGCTTGAATAAAGCTTTCGACAATAAGGCACGACATATTATTGAAAAAATTCAGTATTATGGAATTAGAGGCAGAGGTTTAAAATTAATCGAAATCTACTTAACGTCCAGGTTTCAGAGAGTGCATGCGTAGGATCAGATGTCCGAATAGATGGAAGTAAAATATGGGGTGCCTCAGGGATCCATATTAGGACCCATATTATTCTTGTTATATATAAATGATCTACCTTGTAATGTCCATTCCGACGCTAAATGACTATACGTTGACGACTCTTCTTTCCTAAACAAGGGTAAAAATCAGAAAGAACTGAACGAGAAATCAGCGATTATATGTAAGCAGGCTGAAATTTGGTTCAAAGCAACTTCAAAATGAACAAAGAAAAAGCTGAACACGTCACATTTCAGATTCGTCCAATAGTCGACTCTGCCCTTAAGTTTCTGGGCATCATATTGCAACCGAATTGGAAATTTAAGGCCCATGTTGATATCGGTTTGCAACATATACGGTGAGGAGAATCAAACAACTTGCAGGGAAGTCAGCAGTAAAGAAAGTCTACTTCGGATTTTCCATAGCCTCATTAATATGGGAGGAAGAACTTAAAGCGATAAGATTTTTATCAAACAAACGAATGTTCTTTCTACGCGTCATCCATTATATGAAAAAACGGAAAGTTGTAGAGAACACTTTTCTAAAGCAAATATCCTCACGCCTACCTATATATGAACCCTCCTGCGTTATGTATGTCCACGATTTAGCACGAGAAGGCAAGAAATAGCGAGTACCACCAATATCAAACAAGAAACGCAAATAATCTCATGACACCTTATCACAATTTAGCAGCATCACAAATAAGTGTCAACCATGAATCGATGCTGATTTATAAATGCTTACCAGAACATTTCAAAAAAATTAAAAAGGAAAAGCTAAAAAAGGAACTCAAAACTCTTCTTCTGAATAAAGCCTATTATAGTATGGAAGAATTCTGGAAATGTAATTTGAAGTCTATAATGTTTGTCAATATTGTTTTGTTAATATCATGGTATTGTTTATATACTATGTAGTATTTTATTTATACACATAAAAATTTAGTGACACCCCATTTAATAGTTGATCAAGCAATGCAAATTTCAAATGACATCCCCTTCTGTTTTTATTTATTATCATCATCATTTTTTAATCTGATATAGTAAACATTTAAAGAATATCTGTGATTAGATTAATAACTCTAGTGTGCTTTAAATAAGCATCGGTGGTTCAGTGGTAGAATGCTCGCCTGCCACGCGGGCGGCCCGGGTTCGATTCCCGGCCGATGCATAAGTTTTTTATTATTATTTTATTTATTATTATTATTGGTTTTAATGGCTGTCGTACCTAATGAGAATCATATATGGAAATCGATGACGACATATGATCTTGTCTCGCCGTCAATTATCTATGTTTTGTATATGGAATCCCCAGTAGGTGTGATTTTTTGCATCACTAAAATTAGGTGAAATCAAAAGCTTTAGTGAAAAATGAGTGGACTTTTTAGGTAACTGATTCGTAGCCTTATATAGAATTGAGAACCAGGAAAGCAAGAAATAGCTTTGAAAACGCTCGCTTGACGAATTCTCTAGCATGAATCTTCGGATTTTTCTTCAACAGTTCGAATTCTTACTGGCCAGGAAGATTCGGCGCGACCCAGAATATTCTAAAGCAGGGTTGAAAATCTAGGAAGTTAAAAACTATTTTTTGTCCACCTTCTTGCTAGCAATGTTTGTAAAATTCCTATTCACTGTTGCACGGTTGCGTTTATAGTTAATCACAAAGTCTATTTTCTTTATTCCTATAAAAGCTTAAAATATAAAAACAGAAGCAAAATTAAGCGTAGGATTTAGAAGTCAATAATAACTACGCGGAAGGGTGTTGATCTACCTTCACCAGGCATGAAAAAACGGCACTTTTGAAAGGGTAATTGATATCTGTTCTCTGAGACGTAAAAATCAAAACCGTCAGTGAACACAGTAGAAATAGTTGCAAGAATTTTTGAATATTATACTAATTTTTAGTTACCTAATAGTAACGTCTAAAATATACCTCGTGTCTACGCTTAACCATGTTTTAATTTGTCACCATCCCATTAAATGTCATATACTTTTCATAAAAGTTCCAATGGGAACTAGTTTAGGGAGCAGAATGCTAGAAACTAAGAATCGCTACGTAGCGCACTCTAGGGAGTGATAGCAAAAAATCTGCAATAATCGTAGTAGTTTTCTGCATTGAAAATCGTGCTTTGAATTAATTAGAGCTACTTAATAAGAGGTGGAACACGGATATGAACTGTTGTTTAGTTGTACTCAATAGGAAACACTGTTTTCGAATAAGTTTGGTCGGAAAGCCGAAATCTGTATCGCTTCTCGGCCCTATGGCTAAGATCAAAGTGTAGTATCTGTTCTTATCAGCTTAATATCTGATACGCCCCGCATGCGGGGCCAGTATATTAAACTGATTTTTGGAAATTGATGGCGGTTAGGGGCTTGCTCCACCGCCGTCACGGGTTGGCCCGGTATTGCAGTACCTCCGGGATCCGGCCCACTTGAACTAACTATCTTATTATTGTTTATTCGACTTCGCTAATTTATTACTTACGTCATTGGACCCTCCATTGTTAGAATTTATTGTGTTCTAGCAAGACGAGACACATCTCAATAAGTGTCGCGTTATCGATTGTCATTGATTTTCCTACGCGTCTCAACTATGGAATTTCAGACAAATGTCAGACTAAGAATTATTAGATACTGAATTGTTCCAGCCGTTACTATTTGATAGTTGATCATAATTAAAACAAATTATAGAAATTACTATGTTTTACTACCAATAAAAATATATATTACACATTTTCTTGTGACTCGAGTTTCGGGAAATTAACTATTCCATCATCAAACAACTGAAGACTAACAAAGGTGCAGAGGTATTTAAACAAAAGTGATAAATATTTTGAATATTTCAATAGATTCTAGGTAACACCTAATAGTGGTACAGAGGTTTACAAGCGGAACGTGATTAAAAACCGGGTTAAATAAGAGGGGCCTTCTAACAGATATCTGAATGTCGGCAATCGACAAAGAAGGTTGTTAAACAGATGGCACCCATTTAAATATCTGAAATAATTTTTGGGGTTACATATCTCCGTACAGTCATTCATTATTTTTACGTTATTTTGTTGTACATCTCAAACATTCACACAGTCATTCATTATTTCTTAAAATTATTTTTATTGTGAACGAATTTGAAAATTTCAATAATCAAGTTTCTTTTCATTTGAATCTACATGTAAAATTTTCTTTTGTCGAAAGGAATAACTGTTTTCTAAAGAATGAGTGGCAAAAGTTGAATTTTTGTTATTTAATGAAAAGTAAACAAAAATTCAACAACAATTCAAACAAAATCCTAAGAAAATTTTACATGTAGATTCAAATGAAAAGAAACTTGATTATTGAAATTTTCAAATTCGTTCACAATAAAAATAATTTCAAAAAATAATGAATGACTGTATGGAGCTATGTAAATCCAAATATTTGAGATGTACAACAAAATAACGTAAAAATAATGAATGACTGTACGGATCTATGTAACCCAAAAAATTATTTCAGATTTTTAAATGGGTATAATCTGTTTAACAACCTTCTTTGTCGATTGCCGACATTCCGATATCTGTTAGAAGGCCCCTCTTTTTTAACCCGTTTTTAACACGTTCCGCTTGTAAACCTCTGTACCACTATTAGGTGTTATCTAGAATCTATTGAAATATTCAAAATATACTTTTGTTTAAATACCTCTGTACCACTGTTAGGTCTTCAGTTGTCTGATGATGGGATAGTTCATTTCCCGAAACTCGAGTCACAAGAAAATGTGTAATATATATTTTTATTGGTAGTAAAACATAGTAATTTCTACAATTTGTTTTAATTATGAATTATTAGCCAAAAATTTGGCCTCAAATGAATTTAGTCCTTTTGGTTCAAATATATATGTAAAAATATTAACTCTTGAACGTGCCGGCTTTTTTTTTAATTTTATATCTCAACTAGCTGACCCGGCGAACTCTATTTCGCCTTAAAGGCAATAAATAAGCAGATTTTTGAAATTATTGAGTTTTTTGTATTACAAAATACAAAAAAAATTAAGTACCTACATTAATCATTCATTATTGTTTCTGTATTTTAGTACATAGATTGCTCTTCACTGAAGTACCTTGTGATACACGACATTTTTTGTTTCATTATCAGGCGCAAAAAAAACAACGCAGATGATCTTCCGACCCGTGAACATGCCACATATAATTGACCACTGGAAAAACATGGATGTTCTAGATTCAAACCACAAACTTTTAAGAATTGGCCTTGTGATTTGTTGATGGTCATGACAAATGCAAGACGGATCGGAAATTGAAGTCTTTTAAATTCAAACGGCATATCGGTTGGGATCATCGGGATCCTCGGAATGAGAACTTCCTCACCTTTGAAATTTCTTTTCAGTCTCATCTCGTAAATTACATTGTTCATTAATTTTCTAACCACCAAACGCGTACCGTTGAACAGTTTCGGTTCGTTTATGTTTCGAAGCATGATTACTACGGAGCCAACCTTTAGGCGTAAATTGTGCGGTGGTAAGCCAGGCACATCCAAGGAGTTTAAAAATTCAATTGGATAGTTGGTGGCTTCATCTTCATTTGTGACGCAGTCAATAGATTTGAATGCATTGTTCCAATGATCTTATTTTGAATTATATAGTTCAGGTCATCTACATCTTTATTCTTAGCCGCTAAAATTGCTCGCTCACTCAATCCTTCATTATTTTTGTAGTTAGAAATAATATTTGGAAATACATTGTTGATAAGTTCGTCTTTTGATGAGACAAAATTACAGAAATTATTTGGAAATGATATCAATTCGCTCGAATCATCGACAGGTACCTGACCATTATCGATAGTCAGCAATTGCTCAGACAAATCTTCAGCAGATGTATCTTTAAGCAATGCAACTCTCATGTTTGTTGTCAGCTGCAGTTTCTTCACATAGCGCCATAGATTCGACGATTTGAGGCAAGCGTTTATTTCGTCAGCAGATCTTGGAATCACTGGCAGCGTTTGCCGGAAATCGCCAGACAGTAAAATCATTGCTCCTCCAAAACATCTCGAGTCATTGCGTAAATCTTTCAATGTTCGGTTAAGTGCTTCTAATGCACGTTTATGCGCCATTGTGCATTCGTCCCAGATGATGATTTTCGATGCCGATAAAACTTTAGCGATTGCTGAGTGTTTTGCAATATTACACGTTGGTTCTTCAATAGTTTTAAGATTTAACGCTAACTTTATTGTTGAATGAGCCGTACGGCATCCTTCTAACAATGTGGCTGCTATTCCAGAAGAAGCAACCGCTATATTGGATCTCGCACGAACAGTGGCTAAACCTACTGACATGAAGAATGTCTTACCAGTTCCACCAGGGGCATCTAGGAAATATAAACCACCATAAAATAAAAAAGGCTTTATACTTGATAGAAGAAATATAACAAAATTTGAATATCAAAACAGATTGAATCTGTTAGTCTTCTACAATTTTAATTTCAAAAAAATTTTCATTCAAAACACTTTTAGAATTAAATTAATGTCTAAAATAAGCACTGCTTATGTTTAATAGACGTATATAATCAAAACTCAATATATAATGTCAAATGGAATAAATAAACCAACAGATATAAGAAAGTCATTAAAATTAATAAATAAATATTTAAAGGAGACAAAATTTTGTTTCTGATCTTACCTTTAAGAACACCAATTGTCTTTTAAAAACATGAGCACAACTTAAGGACTTCTCAAAGAATATAATTTATTTGAAATATTTAATATATTTAAATATTCGAATAATTTAATTCTGAAATCTCTCAGAACATGCACTATATTTTCAAAAAACAAATATAATTCTAGGTAATCTCTTCTTCTGTCCTCGATAATATTCCAAATATCAAAATCAAATAACTATAACTATATCTCAACTTACACGTGTTAAGGATGGATGCTTCAAACAGACTAACTTTGAAATTCAAGATTGGTCTATGTTCTAACAAAATCACAGAACAGTGTAAGTTATTTTCAAGGTTATATTTAAAATCATAAACATTAATTTAATTCTAAAAGTTTTTTTGAATAAAAATTTTTTTGAAATTAAAATTGTAGAAGACTAACAGATTTAATCTGTTTTGATATTCAAATTTTGTTATATTTCTTCTATCAAGTAAAAAGCCTTTTTCTATTTTATTTTATATATAATATATAATTATATTTAGGCTTCAATAAATCTCATTATGGAATATCAATGATTTTAATATAACCTTAAAAATAACTTCCACTGTTCTGTGATTTTGTTAGAACATAGACCAATCTTGAATTTTAAAGTTAGTCTGTTTGAAGCATCCATCCTTAACACGTGTAAGTTGAGATATAGTTGTAGTTATTTGATTTTGATATTTGGAATATTATCTAGGGCCGAAGAAGAGATTACCTAGAATCATATTTGTTTTTTGAAGATATAGTGCATGTTTTGAGTGATTTCTGAATTAACTTATTCGAATATTTAAATATATTGAATATTTCAAATAAATTATATTCTTTGAGAAGTCCTTGAGTTGTGTTCATGTTTTTAAAAGGCAATTGGTGTTCTTAAAGGTAAGATCAGAGACAAAATTTTGTCTCCTTTAAATATTTATTCATTAATTTCAATGACTTTCTTATATCTGTTGGTTTATTTATTCCATTTGACATTATATATTGAGTTTTGTTTATATACGTCTATTAAACGTAAGCGGTGCTTATTTTAGACATTAATTTAATTCTTAAAGTTTGTTGAATAAAAATTTTTTTGAAATTAAAATTGTGGAAGACTAACAGATTTAATCTATTTTGATAATCAAATTTTTTTATAAACCACCATTTTCATCATCGATTGCCTTCATTAAAGTATCAAACTTCCTTTTGTTGGGAATTCAACAGGGATGCATTCGTTTGAACTACTAAAGCTAATTCCTGGTGATTCAAAACTCAAATTTTCAATCATTCATAGACAAAATTACTTAGCTGTTCGAGATGCGCGTTTTGTTATTCCAAGTCTGATGCGTTTTTGGTTTACCACCTTTTATAGTTCACTTCACTTTTTATTTAAATAGGCAATGGCTTGATCATTACATTATGATTGTTATTTATTTAATAGAAATAGTTTTAATATTGATTTCTCACTTATAATACCACAAGAGCTTCAAAATTATCGGGTATTTCCCGATAGGTTCGTTGCAAACAAATGAAGGAGTCAAGTTTTTCAGGTTAAAAAATCACGAGCGCGAAGCGCGAGTGATTTTTCCTGAAAAACTTGACGACTTTATTTGTTTGCAGGGAACCTTGAGGGAAATGCCAGATAATTTTGAAGCTCGTGTGGTATTTGGGGGATTATTTTTCCGTCCCAAATGTCGGCCAATAGAATTGCACCATGAGATGAAATGAACAGTTAACAAATAAGAATTTCATAATGAATAAAACAACATTTAATTAAGATTCAGGCTAGTGCAATTAAAAATACAATTGTTGTAAACATTGCCAATTGCGCTTCACTCGTTTCAGCACTCAATGTGTATTCCCTCTCAGTACAAAAAGTAGTAAATTGGTTCCAAACTGTTTTTTTTGCCTTCTCCGTATTAATGGGAACATTTCCTTTGACTTTTTTATCGATGGTGGACAGAGAACAAACTCCAAATCGACTCATTTTCATGCAAAATCTCCAATTTTCACAATTGAATTCAACCTGTCAGTTTGACGTGTGGTTAATTTGACTGGATCATGTTTTGTTTTTTATATATAGCAACTACCAGAGAAAATAATCAAAAAATTATCAGTATAATACCATGTAGGTTGTACCACGTGACGTCGAATGGTGCAATTCTATTGGTCGATATTTGGGTCGGAAAAATAATCACAAAAATCAAATTTATAACCATAAATCCATTACTTAGCTGTCATTTGCGTTTTGTTATTCCAAGTCTGATGCGTTTTTGTTATACAGCATTTTATAGTTCACTTCACTTTTCATTTGAATGGGCAATGGCTCCATCATTACATTATGATTGTTAATTATTTATTTAATAGAAATAGTTTTAATATTGATTTCTCACAAAAATCAAATTGTCATCCATACGTCCATTACATAGCTGTCATTTGCGTTTTGTTATTCCAAGTCTGATTATTTTTTGGAATACCACGTTTTATAGTGACTGACGTTTTATGTCAAATCACACGGGAACGCTGTCGAACGGGATAAACAGTATCCTATGTCCGTTTCCTGGCTCTAAGCTACCTACCAACCAATTTTCAGTCATATCGGTACAGCCGTTCTTGAGTTATAAATAGTGTAACTAACACGACTTTCTTTTTTCATATATATTAGGAGTGCAAATAAGTTTCCGCCGTTTTATTGTAGATGGCGCGGCACGGAGTTTCGGTTAGCTTTCGCAGATGATAACCGGCTTAAAAAATATTTTGGACATTATTTTGGATTTTATATTGGTAAAATATAATTTTTATAAGTTGAAAATGTCAAAATTTGAGCCAAGTAAGCGTCATTTGCGGGAAATATTAGTTTACTTCTTTAATTTAAAGAAATCTGCTGCTGAGGCGCATCAATTGCTCGTAGAAGCATATGGTGAGGGTGCTTTGAGTGAGAGAACGTGTCGAGAGTGGTTTCAAAAGTTTAAAAACGGTGATTTCGACGTAGAAGACAAAGATCGCAGTGGAAGGCCAAAAATTTACGAGGATGCAGAATTGGAGGAATTATTGGAGGAAGATTCATCTCAAACACAAAAAGAACTTGCACCTACATTAGAAGTCACTCAGCAAGCAGTCTCACGTTTAAATTCATTAGGAATGATTCATAAACAAGGAAATTGGGTTCCGTACGGCGGAAACTTATTTGTACTTCTAATAGATAATACAATTCCACATATGAAATATATATTCATTTCAATGAATTTTCGATATATCGAGAAGAATTATCACCTATTATTGAGAAATATACTAGCATTTCTGCGGAGCCCGGTTAATGGTGGATTGATTTTAAAATAAGTTGAACAATGAATGCAGTTAATTGAAACAAATAAATTAAATTATTTTATCAATGAATTTACAACAAGCAGCTGTCATTTGTATAATCGTTCGCAATGGTTTAGTGTATCCATTTCTTCCTTAATTAAGTTTGATGATATGCAGTCTACAGTTGTCCCGAAAGATGGTAGCACTTGCTACCCATAACTCTAAAGTATTTTCCAAATATATATATTAGGCATTTCTCAGATGCACAACTCATACTTACCTGGCGCAGGGGAAAATGTGATCAATAAGGCGATTCCCCCGGAGTGAGGCCATTTCATTGCCTGCGATCGGGCTGACCTCTGCAATTATCCCTAATGCGGATAAAGGGTGCGCGTAATTTTTGGTAGTCGGGACTGCATGCGTCACTGTGTCCCGGTTTAAACTAAACAATATCAAATATGTTATACTATATTTACTAACTTGCATTTAGCCTTCCAGTTTTTTCTATGGCAAGATGTCGATAGTTATCGTATGTGCAGTGATTCGTTATTGTTCGAATTCGAAATTTGGGGAATCCTCATTAGTAAAACTTTATATATATAAGAAAACAAATATCAACTTCCGTTATTTTATTGATTTTCACAACAATTGTTTCATCATAACATGACTTCATCAGGTGACTATTTATACTGAGGTATAAAATGCAAAACATGTATCAGAGCTTTATTTCTGGTACAAAAAATAGAAGGGTGATAAGAAGTGGCTTACATTCATTGAAAAATATAGTAGGGTGGATCTGTTTAAGTCTAATTGAACATTTGATAAAATTTGTATTTTATTTTATTATATCTATTAATTTTATGACTTTTATTTTCAATATGTAATATTTCATAGTTTAGTATTAAAATTTTGACCTGTCTCTAACAAATGGTTGGCATAAATTGAATTTTGCTTTTTATTAATGTAACATTTTTCATGTACTCGTATCCTTGTGTGGATAGAACGACCTGTCTGTCCCACATATACACATGGGCAATCACTACATGTTAACTTGTAAGCTCCTGATTTTTTTTTGTTTTCAGAAATGACGTCTATTATTTTTTTTATCAAACTGCCTAATGAATTGGTGGTATCTATAAGATATGTTATAGTTCTTTTCTCTTTCTCAGTTTGTTGTCCTATGTATGTTAATGAAATGAATTTTGTTTGTTTCGTATGAATTTTGAAGTTAAGGATGTACACTTACTTGTTATTGCTTGCTTGTAATTCATTCTATTGAGTAAATTATCTATAATTAACTAATTAAAATGATTACTAAAAGCTATTTTTAATGGTATAATATTCTTGTCAAAATTTTCTTTTGTCATATGAAAGTTATCCAATCTGCAGATTGTCCCAGAACTCGACGTGAAGCCAGAATCAGGTAACAGGTTAAGTCATAATAGTCATCAGAAAAATATAAAAGAAAATCCAAGTCTTGTATTTTTCAAATTATTTTGCACTTTTAATCAGTAAAATGCACACCCTGTGATGATTTTTGAACTCCTGTGGCTACAATTTTTTACTTTTTTCAAATTTTATTCTTCCTATATTATCCCGAATAGTGCTTCTGTAACCTGTAATCTTCAATTCTTAGCCAATTGCTCCAGCTTAGAAAATAATCTCACTTTTTGCCGAACCAAGTATTCAAAATAAAAATTTCGCCCAACTTCAATTGACTGTACTGAAAACAAATTGTACTACATCAGTTTGGCAAGCTAATTCAAGAGTTGGCAGATTTCATAAGGATTCTAAAATGCTATAACACTATCTACATTTTTTTTAGATTGGACATAAAAAGGTTTCTCATAAAGAAATTCAGTTTCGTTTTATGACAAGAATTAATAAATTCACAAAAGAAGTTCAAACTGCCCTCCTTCAGCCGCCATACATGCATGACATCTTCTTGAAAAAGATCGGGATATCAGACGAGCGAATCTTCCGTTATTGACGAATTGAATTGATTCCCTAATTCTCTCCCGAAGCTCAGCTACATTTTCAATTTGGTTTGAATAAATTTTTCTCTTCACTGCTCCCCAGTAAAAAACATCTAAGGGATTCAAATCAGGTGAAAGAGCTGGCCACGAGATTGTAACAGATTGCCCTATCCATTGTAACAATTCAGCTACAACTATATTTTAAAATGCCCGAGCCCAGTCGGTTTAACTGGGTCGTGAGCCTGATCTCACAATTCCACAAAATGAAAGGACAAAACTCCCTGACAAACAAGTCACTCGTTTAATTTACCACAAGTAATTTTTCTTACAAATTACATATATACATTTAAAAGAAATATACAATTTACTATCTTACACTAGAGTAAGTTTCAATAATATTATTACCGATAAAAGTAGAAAAATATATATATAAAAATGGGAATGTTATTATTATTAATATATACAAAAATTTGAAGTTCCTTAATGTGGTATGAATATATACAGAATTTCTCAATATTACTTCCCTGGTTGGTTTAGAATACAGGCTAATGTTTTGCCAATCAAAACAGGTGGTGGTTTTGTAGGTCGTCTCAAGCAGGCTGTTATGTAGTTCTTTGAACTTAATAGCTTCAACGTCTTCGGGCAACCAGTGTTCGTGTAACTATTCCTCACCAAGAAAACTTCCAAACTCCAGGAACAAATAACAGGAAAATAATCCAAGAGAAATCCAGGAAAAATATTCCATAAAACAAATCCAGAAAAAGATAATCCAAAAATAATTCCAGGAAAAGATAGTCCAAAAAAAAAAACCCTTCTTTGAGGGTTTTTACTTCTAATCTTCAAGAAAAATTAATTAACGAGAAAATAAATTTTATGACATTCAGATTTCAACTTTACTCTGCAATCGTGAACCGGAAAAGAAATAATTCCTTCATATCAACGCGCACGTGACGACACATTGACGGACAGATATCCCAATTTCTTCATTCACCGGTCTTCTCGATAAAGGTGATATACCAGCGAATAAATTCGACGTGTAGATCGCTACACTACCCTCCATTCCCCCCAAAAAAAAATCTTGTCACAAAAAGATTTTTTTTTTCTTTGCAAAAAGTTGAAGTTACACAGGAAAAGTTGGGCGCCAGTGATTTATGAATCACAAGGTAAATAAAGGTGAATGACTTCAAATAGACATAAAACTGCATCTGAAAGACACAAAAGATTTATGAATTCTAGACCAACTAAACAGCCACACGAAAGAGACATGTCAGCACATCATACAGATACCGTATAACTGTATGTTGATCCGAAAAGAGGTAGAAGTCTACATTAGGGGTTAAGGGAAAAATTTAGCCAGAGCAGAAGATAAAGATAACCGTAATGGCAAGACGAGAGACATAGAGACTGTCTCTCCACTACGGGAAGGTAAATGCTCTCAGCTAAAAAGAGAAAAGGAAAGGAAAAGGAAGATAATTACCCCTAAATACTTCAAATAAAAATTATGTCAAAAAAAAGTCAATGAATTCGTAAAATATATATATGAGGAATGAGGACGGTGCAATGAATAGTGGGGATATAAGACTATTAACAAGGACACATGAAAGAACAGTATTTTGAGTCACTGAGATTCGACATTTAAATCATCATCGGGGTCATCTTCGGTTAAATCAGGTTTTATATCTTTGATATGAAAATTTCCCAAATTCCTACCAGATAAGTCGACTAAATTGTAGACAAGTGAAGATATTATCTTATTTACTATGCAAGGGACGAATTTTGGAGCAAGCTTTGAGGTGAAATTTTTCGAAGCATCGGACAGAACAAAGTTTTTTTTCCAAACCCTATCACCGATGTTCAAACGAACATCACGTCTTCTAAGATTGTATCTACGAGCGTTGATCTCATAAGAATGCTTCAAACGTTTTCGAACGTCTTCATAAAGCTCTGGCAGCTGTTGAACTAAATTGGAATCCAAAACTCTATTCCCTATAGTGACGGCGTTATTAGCATTTTCCGAAATAAGGCCATAGAATGATCCATCAGTAGCGACATTCCTAAGAAAAACTAAAAAGGAAGGACTATATTTCAAGCCCTCACTCCTAGCTAGTCTTATAGCCTGAACTATTTGGTGAATGTGCCGGTCCCAAAGTTTGTGATCACCATCGATGTATGATCTGATGGCAGTGACGATTGTCTTGTTTACACGCTCCGTTGGATTTATTTGGGGATGGAATCGAGCGTTATAAAAGATTTTTTGGACACCATATTTTTTCATCAGATTCTTGAATTCAGCAGAAACAAATTGTGATCCATTATCCACGGCAAAAATTTGAGGAACTCCGAAAATCAAGAAAATCTGATTCTCGATAAATTTCACAATGGCCCTACTAGTAGCCTTAGAAAGTGGCTGCACGAAAACAAATTTGGTGAACCAGTCAGTCACCACTAAAAGATACTGGTTACCTGTTTTGGACCGTGTATAAGGTCCCAGCAAATCAGCACTCAAGAATTGAAATGGGAAGTTAATATTTCGATACTTGCCCATTAAACCAGCCTGGGGTAGGTTTCCTGGTTTACAAGAAGCACATACCTTACAGCATCTTACATACTTAATAATTGAGTTCTTCATCCTAGGCCAGTAATATAAAGAGGAGATACGGTGCAAGGTCTTGTAAACACCAAAATGTCCAGCAACTGGCTCATCATGGAACTCCTTCATAACTTCCAGCCTGTGAGGAGTGGGCACAACAATTTTCCATTCCGGAGAGTCATTTATTATTCGGTACCTGGGCAAAATATGTTTATATAAAACACCATTGCTTACTCTAAATTCTGGATATAGATCTGGACGGTCGCTTACTTTAGTTCGCAAATTGCTATACCATTTATCGACTCTTAATTGAGAGAGATTCAAAACTGAAACTTGTAAAGTGTCAGTTGACAAACGAGAGAGTGAATCAGCCACAGTGTTGAGGGATCCGCTTCGATGAACAATTTTGAAACGATATGAAGATAATCTCATAATCCATCTAGATATCCGTTGATTGGGATTCTTCATCGAGTTGAGCCATACTAGAGAAGAGTGATCCGTTATGACGGTAAACTCGGTACCCTCGATATATGGTCTAAATTTTTCAATAGACATCACTATAGCCAGAAGTTCTTTTTCTGTGGTAGAATAGTTGCGTTGGCTTTTATTCAAAATCCTACTGTAATAGGCAACCGGATGTTCCAAACCATCCTCCTCCTGAAACAAAACCGCTCCAATACCATTATCACTAGCATCGCATGCAAGACAAAATGGTTTAGAAAAATCCGGACTTGCCAAAATGGGAGCTGTTGTCAACAACGATTTTATCTTGAGGAATGCTTCATTTGCATCATCCGTCCATGCAATGGGTTGTCCTTTCTTTCTTCCCTTCAACAAATCAGTAATTGGACTACATACTGAAGCAAAATCTCTCAAAAACCTACGGTAATAACCAATTAAACCGATCAACCGACGGATCTGTGTGGTATTTTTGGGAATCGGATAATCCAAAATATCTTGAACTTTCGATGGATCCGTTCTTAAACCATTTGCATCTACTACAAATCCCAAAAAGTTCAATGAAGGTCTACAAAACTTACATTTTTCGAAGTTAACTGTCAGATTCGCCTCTTTCAGACAATGAAACAGCTTTCTGAGGACAGCAAGATGCATTTCAAAGGTAGGGGTGCAAACGATTATGTCATCGATATAATAGAATACATAAGGCTCTAACGATGGACCAATGACCATATCCATAAGTCTTACCATTGCCTGACAAGCACAATTCAAACCAAACGGTAATACATTAAAACAGAACAGTCCTCTGCCTGGAATAGCGAAGGTTGTTTTTATCTTAGATTCCTCGTCCAAAGGAATCTGGAAGAATGCCTGTTTCAAGTCTATTGAACTAAGATAACTTGCATCCCGTACTTTGCTCAAAATAGAATCAATGGGAGGCATTGGATAACTATCAGGAAGAGTAATGGAATTCAACTTCCTGGCATCGAAGACAACCCTATAGGTACCATCTTTCTTGGGGACCAACCAAAGTGGAGACAACCATGGGCTACACCCGGAGACAGGTTTGATAATGTTGAGCCCCAACATCTTATCAATCTCCTCGTTCAAAACTCTCTGCATTGCTGGAGAAAGCGGATATTGTCTTTGCCTAATCGGCTTGGCATCTCCTGTATCAATATGATGCTCATATAAATGCGTCTTACCCAACTTATCAGACGGCACAATTTGATTGAATAGGTCGACAACAAAATCCAGTTCGCACTTTTGTGAATCTGTCAATGACTCAGATCCAACTAAGGCGCGAACTACAGCTACGGAGTTATCTAAAGATAGGTAAGAGGAACCATAAGTAAAATCCTTAAAATCAAGAGTTAAGTTAAATTCATGAATGAAATCCATACCCAAAATAAGATCGTGATTTATCGATGGTACAACAAGAACCTTGAGAACCTTGATCATATCGTTCAAACTTATGGGAAGGTTGACATAGCCTAGAGTATCTTGAGGCCTTCCATCAGCCGTAGTGAGATTAACCGATACGTCATAGTGTAGGCAGAGATTCAACTTTCGCAGAAGATGAATAGAAGAGGAACCCAAAATTGTAACATTGCTCCCACTATCTATTAAGGAGGATATAGGCTGACCTCCAACATGAACTGTTAGATAAGGACGATTGTCCTTTTGCCGAAGTTCCAATAGGGGATTGGTTTCCCTCAAGAGACATTCTTTCCTTTTGACTATTTTTCGAGCATTACCAGAAGATAAACTGCGATGACCATCAGATAAATCGAAGTTCTTCGCGGTTGTGGGCGACGAAGTGGTCAATTTTTCATCTGGCTTGATTTCCCTTTTCGTTTTTGAGCAGGATTTTGACCTGAAGGACCTCCAATACCTGCGGGATTGTGGACCCTCTTCTCGTTTTTTGAGCACAGAGGACAATTGGACTTGATCACGTTCTTCTGACCGCAACCAAAACAGAAACGTGTGCGTAGCTTACGACACTCGTTATAGTGGTGGTTTCCTTCTCCACAGTTCCAACATCTGGCACTAGAACGAGTATCAGACACCCGCAGTTCTCCCAACTGATTGGAAATGCTCAGACAGAGAGCATCCTCCACTCTCTTACAAAGAGCTATCAACTGAGATATTGACAAAATATCCTGTAAAACGAGGGCTTTTACATAGTCAGGAAGTAAATTATTTCTTATAATATTGACCATTTCAAGCTCTGAAGGACAATTATTTAACCTATAAAATTGTGCCTCCATAGAATTGATATACAAGGTAACAGACTCTCGAGGATTCTGTTTACGAGATTTGATCTCATGAAGTAAAACTGAGTCATAATTACTATGCAAAAATGTGGACTTCAAAGCTTTAACGAGTTCGTTCCAATTCAGGAAACGATTTTTGATGTAGTTGTTATGCCACCAAGTCCATGCATCATTCTCGAATAAATCCCCAGCAGATTCAAATAGGTCTGAATCTTTACAACCCCTCGAAACTTTTAGGGACTCAACTAACTCCAAAAATGGGATTAATGGTTCCCTTCCGGAAAATTTCTTTAAACCCCACTTGTATACAGGTATACATTTAGAATTAGTTCCCATATTGACAGGAGATAGAGGATTGTGCAAACCTGTAGATTTCACAGGAGTTGAGGTACAAGGAGAAAGAGCCTCAGGAGAGGACATCTTTTCCGCAATATCAGATTCCAGCATGAGGACCTCCTTATAAAGACTCTGTCTGATAGCAGACTCACCATCTTTGTCAGCAGATAACCGTTGGATTCTACCAGTCACATGAGTTAGGCGAGTGAGTATACGCCTGTGATCAACTTGAGAGGAACCCGAGTTGAACTTGGCACAAATCTCCCTCAAATCTGTCAAACTTTCTTTAATACCACCGACATTTTCTTCAAAAGAGAAAGGATCAGATAAGATGATGAAACTACGATCAGAGGATTCTTGGGATAGCAAACCCCTCAAAATTTTACGTTTGTCATCTACTGATGACGGAACTTCAATTCCTCTCATAGCAATCTCATAAGCAAGTTCATTTTGCTTTAGAAACTGTGGATTAATCGCCATTATGCCGAAAATGAAGAAAAAATTTAATGACTCTATATATTACCGAAAAGAAAAAATGAAAAATGAAACCCGATTGAAAAATCTTGCAGACAATGACCTAAAGAAACTTACAACTACCCGAAACGAGCACCTTGGTTGACCAGGAACCCAAAGTCACTTCCACCCGGAAAGAGTGAGATCAAGTTTATTTGAAATCCGAAAAAGGAATTCAATGGCCCCACGTTGGGCGCCAAAATTTGTGTAACAATTCAGCTACAACTATATTTTAAAATGCCCGAGCCCAGTCGGTTTAACTGGGTCGTGAGCCTGATCTCACAATTCCACAAAATGAAAGGACAAAACTCCCTGACAAACAAGTCACTCGTTTAATTTACCACAAGTAATTTTTCTTACAAATTACATATATACATTTAAAAGAAATATACAATTTACTATCTTACACTAGAGTAAGTTTCAATAATATTATTACCGATAAAAGTAGAAAAATATATATATAAAAATGGGAATGTTATTATTATTAATATATACAAAAATTTGAAGTTCCTTAATGTGGTATGAATATATACAGAATTTCTCAATATTACTTCCCTGGTTGGTTTAGAATACAGGCTAATGTTTTGCCAATCAAAACAGGTGGTGGTTTTGTAGGTCGTCTCAAGCAGGCTGTTATGTAGTTCTTTGAACTTAATAGCTTCAACGTCTTCGGGCAACCAGTGTTCGTGTAACTATTCCTCACCAAGAAAACTTCCAAACTCCAGGAACAAATAACAGGAAAATAATCCAAGAGAAATCCAGGAAAAATATTCCATAAAACAAATCCAGAAAAAGATAATCCAAAAATAATTCCAGGAAAAGATAGTCCAAAAAAAAAAACCCTTCTTTGAGGGTTTTTACTTCTAATCTTCAAGAAAAATTAATTAACGAGAAAATAAATTTTATGACATTCAGATTTCAACTTTACTCTGCAATCGTGAACCGGAAAAGAAATAATTCCTTCATATCAACGCGCACGTGACGACACATTGACGGACAGATATCCCAATTTCTTCATTCACCGGTCTTCTCGATAAAGGTGATATACCAGCGAATAAATTCGACGTGTAGATCGCTACACCATCTGCCCGGATATTCTTCATTTAGATATTCTCTAACTGAGAAGGCATAGTGCGCTGGGCAGCTATTTTGCTAAAACCAAACTTCTCTGAAAATACTAAGTGGCACGTCTTCAAGTGAATTTGGCAACTGATTTCGTAAAACATCTGTGAAAAGTGGACGGTGCACATTCGTGAAAACTCAATCTGGATAACCAGCATTACCAGCATTAGGGTATCTCTCGCGATACATTCTCGAAGCTGAACTAGCGTTACATCTGCATTCCCTGTAAATGAGGTGCATATATATATGTGTGGTATGCACAGAAATGATGGCAATAGACAATCGCAGGTAAAATCAAAGTTCGTCGTAAAGAGATCAAAACTATCCAAATCACAAGCAAACAAATCTAACGAAGCCAAAAGTTGTAAGTACACAAATAACACGATCAAATACGGAAAGATGCGCAGTAGACCAAGGGGCCAAACTGATGTAGTACAGTTTTTTTCCAGTACAGTCAGTTGTGCGAAATATTAATTTTGAATACTTGGTTCAGCAAAAAGTGACATTATTTTCCAAGCAGAAGTAATTGGCTTAGAATTGAAGATCAAAGGTTACAGAAGCACTATTCGGGATAACAGTGAAAAAATAAAATTTGAAGAAAGTAAAAAATTGTAGCAACAGGAGTTCACAAATCATTACATGAGGTGCATTCTCTCGAATAATAAAAAATGCAATATATTTGAAAAATACAGGACTCAGATTTTATTAAATATTTTTCTAATTACTACTATGACTCAGCATGTTACCCAATTCCGGCTTGACGTCGACTTCTGGGACAGCCTGTATAAAGCATACTATTAGAAGCTGGTAATTTGTGTGAAAATGGTTGGTTTGAAGTAAAATGAATTATACTCCTCCTATAAATCGGAAAGTCGTGTCTGTTATTAATTTTTGTGATTTTTAAATCTAAGAAATTGATACTATTATTTACTTCTTCATGACTGAATTCAATTGTTGGATATAATTTATTGATAGATTTTAAAAATTAAAAAATTAAAAATTAACAAAGTTGTCTATTTGTGCCATTGAATAAACAGATTATGTCGTCTACATAACGGTACCAATAAACGAAATGTTTAAAATATGGTTTTTTTTTGATATTGGTTTCTATGTGATTCATGAATATCTTTGATAACAAGGGGCTTAATGGGTTACCCATTGTTAGACTTTCATCGTCTATATAGAACGCCGTTGAACATTAAATAATTTTGATCTAGGCAAAAGTTCAAGGCGTCTAGTTCTTTTTTTACAACAGGATTAGTTCGTTCTTGGAGTAATAAATCATCAAATAATTTCATGGTTTCTCTGGCGAGTATACTAGAAAATAAGTTTTTTACTTCAAAGGAAACAAGTTTAGCCTTATTTGGAACGTATATATTAACATTTTGTATAAGCTGATAGAAATTTTTTTATTGCTAATTTTGCTTGAAAGTTAGTTTCTTTTTGAATAATTTTGATTAATCGGCTAATGGACTCTGCCGATTTTAAAGTATGTTAAACACTGCAAATCAACGCGAGGTTCAATGCCCCTGAATTAATTTGTTTTTTCTAATCTCCAGATCAGTTAATGTTAAACTTAGGAATTTCGTGACACGCACGAACGGCGGCTTCATGACGGGAAATTATTTTACTCTGGCCTATATATTGTAATAACAAACTACAGATTAAAAAATTCATAAGAGCTGATTGTACAAAACGTAGATAAATTCCTTTAGATGGGTTGATGAACGGAAAGTTTCAGCGAAAACGCTGACGTCGGAATTAACACGTGTGGCTCCACAAGGAGCCACACGTGCCAGAAGATATTCTAAGTAAGATAGTTTTATGATGAAATTCTTAAGATTATGTTAAACATTTCTGAAAGATATTTGTTTTCATAAGATTGATCAGCAGAAACAATTTTGTCTACTCAAAATATTTAATTTATAGGATTTTGGTTAACAATTTTTATTTATTGGATTTGTTATATCATTTGGATGTCTTATAATGAATGTTTATTTTATATGTCGTTTGATATAATTGGTACTTATATGACATCAATTTAATTTAATTCCTGAAGTGATAATTATTAAATATAATTTTTTGAAATTAAATATGTAGAAGGCTAATATTAAAATATTTAAATGAGTTCAGGATTGATAAAACTATTGTATTTTGGCACACTTTATCATTAAACTTCTTAAAATCCATAATTGAGTATCATTACCATTTTCATTATCACAGAGAAAATTTATTAACATCAAAGACCTTCCATATTCGCGAAGGCCGTACCCTTGCTAGAACCGCTCGACTAGGATTGGTTCGCACCCCATTCGTAAATAAGTCAATCTAGTATTATAATAATATTTTCCATCCAACCACCTCCCACAAAAAGGCGGCTTATTACAATTGAATGCAGTTAATTGATACAAATAGGTTAAATTATTTTATCAATAAATTTACAACCAGAAACTATTATTTCTTGACTTATTTGTATAATCGCTAATTGTATTAGTGTATTCGTCGTTACGTTGGATGATTTACAGTTTACAGTTGTTTCGAAAGATGGTAGCACTTGCTAGCCATAACTCTGAAGAATTTTACGAATTGAAGTATAAGGCATTTCTCAGATACACAATTCATTCCTCTATTGAGTGAAGGGATACCGTGATCAATAAGGCGGTACCCAGAGTGAGGCCCTTTCATTGCACTTCGATTGGGCTGACCTTTCTAATTATCCCAAAAGAGGATAGTTTGTTCACGTAATTTTTGGTAGTACGGGACTCTTATTTGAAGTTGTCCCGGTTTAAACTAAGCAACATGAAGGACCTTATCCCTATACTTCACTAAAAATCACGCTGATTTGATTTTGTTCGAATTCGACATTTACGAAGTATCCTGATAAGAGCTGTGTTGATATTTTTAAAATATCGGATTCTCGATATATCGATACTTATAATATATCAACATCGGAGTTTGATACATCGAAAAAAAATATAGATATTTTTTTCTATTTTATTTTATCGACTATGTTTTGAAAAACAATCATTATTCGGCTCAAAAATGATGAGTTTAAATTCCAAGTTGAATTATAAATGTATGAATATGTTAGGTTCTTAGTAATTATTGTTTTATTTTAATAAAATTATGCATATCAATATTTCTCAGTAAGAGTTTGTTACTTGTTGATTTATATGTTCAGCTGTTTGACTATACGATTATTAGGTAGTAAAAGATTGATTGTGAAAGCAATTCGTTCAGATACTACAGATGAACCAGAAGAAATCAAATATTTAACAACTATTTCTGATAGCACAGGATCAACATGTCTACAATCGATCCAAAATTTTAGTGCATTTGATGACCTAGAAATATTTGGCTGATCTAAATACTGCTTTAATTCAACAAACATTGTACCAAAACTACACTCAAATAAGTCCTCAAGTTTTAGTTTGTTGTTTCTTGTTTTAATAAATTTGTTAATGGTATTACTAAACTAGCTGTGACATATTTCTGGGCACTCAATTATTCCGTTACTATTTTAAATGGACCAAGGAGCGTAACTACGAAGAAGCTACCATTTCAGGTACATTATTTTTAGTTCTTGATGCTAATACTTTTCAGACAGTTGAAGATAATTTTAACATGTCCAAACAAGAGTTTCAAAGAGTACTGACTGCTTGAATAAACATTAATATTTGGCCTTTCTTTCCTTCTGCTAATTGCTCAGATCGTAATTGATCAGAAACATTAACTGAGTGTTCAAAAAACATTTTGTTTGATCAGCTTAGTTTGAAAAATTTGTATTGTTTTTTAAAACTGACTTTCTTAGTATTTGTCTCTTTTTTATGGATAGTTGGGCATATCCATGATTGTGTTTACTTTTTAAGTGGTTTGCTAAATCAGTTGCATTTCCGTTGTTTTTTTAATTTTTCCCGCATAATCTACTTTCCTAAAATAGGTCCACACAATAGAAGAATTTTTCAAAGGTGACATATTTTGGCACTTCACTATTTCTATGTTACTAGATTTTAAATAAACTAGTCTGAATAAACACGTGTTTCTCCGTTATGATATATGATGTTATGAAATTCATCACCTCTCTTTTTAAGTTCACTCCATAGATAAACTAAATATTTATAGTTTGTCTATGGTTTGCTCTATGTTAATTACAGACCATAGATTATACACAGACTAAGTAGAGGAAGATATGCTGAAACTATTAACTGTGATAAGTGAAAAAAAAAACTTATTTTGAAAAAATATTGACCGTCGATATCTATATTTCGATATCTAACTATCGATATATCGTCCAAAAAACTATCAGTAATAAATATGGATATTTCTAAATAGTAATTTCGATATATCGATATTTTATCAATGAGGTTGGATACCTCATATATCATTAGTGCTGTGAAGCTTTTGTTGAAAATGTAACAAGTTATATCTTAACTGTAGATATAATAAAATAATAGTTATATAGTTGATAAGTATCACCATATGATAGATATAAAACGAAAGGGAGAAATCTTGCTTCTTTGTCTCTTTGCAAACCAAGTATTAGTCTACAGATCGCACAAATTTTCCATATTCGTAATTTGGTATCAGATGATATCAAGATACCAACTTTGGTTCTGTTTAAAAGAAGACTGATGGATTATCTTTTGTCTAAATGTTTTTTCATGATTTCTTTAACTAATTTTAATTTGTTTCTATTTTGATATAACTTCAACAAACAAAATTCGATTAATGGCCATATGTTCAAGATGCCTAAACGTTCAACTGTAGATACTTTCGAAATATATTTTTTTCAGAAATTACAGTTAACAAGATAGAGCAAATTTAGGTTTGGAATATGTCAACTTTTTGTTGTTATCTTCTTAGCCATAATACTATGGAAGATGACGAGCAGCTAGCACAAAAGTTGATATGTCATTCGACAGCACACTAAATGAGGTATTCTTTGCTGTAAAGAAAACATGTCCATAATAAATAATTTTTCATTGATAAAACTATTGAAAAAACTGATTTTGTGAACTTCAGAATCGTGATATTCATCTCCTTACCACGACCGCAATAAGAATTTTTTGGCATACAGAACTTCTTATCTCGTAGCAAATTTAATGCCGTTTGAAGATTTGGTCAAATTTGATGAGGCTACAAGAATAGTTAATTTTATGGAAAAACTTGAAATGTTTTCTGAAACCAAGAAATGTTAAATTGAAGAATAACCATCAACAATTCGACTATGACATATTTTGTTGCAAATAACCTGTATGATCACCCCTTGAAGTTTGGCCCTTTTAAAAGAGGACATCCTATATATAATTGGATAAAATATTTATTCATTGTATGAAAATTGTCTTTAATTTTCCCAAAAACAAAACGAAATTACTTTCCAATATTTCCCTGATTTGTTTAATTTTGATGTACAACGCTGCATCTCTTAAGTGTCTCGGTAGAATTGGTTTCAGTTATTTTTTTTTTGGTTAGTTGAAAAACGAACGTAATTATTATGCATTTATCATCAAAAAATAACGATTTTCTGATTGAACATATATGTAGTTCACTTTTCATTCGAATGTTATAGTGTTTAAAGTTGCGCTATTGGTACTGCGTTCTCAAAATATTTTCTTCAGCTTCTTATCATACAATGCTCACAAAATTTCGCACGAATATGCACGTTTCTACTTCTAAATCCAAATTTTAGATCGATCAGATCTGTAGTTCAGAAATAAAAGAAGAGAAATTTTCAAGTACTAATAACTGCGAAAATCGGACGGATTTGTCACTTAACGAACTTAACCGAGATATTAAGATTTCAAACCTTCCCCGGAAGTTTCAAGTCTGCAGCTATGTCCATAAGGAATTTTGCGTGTTTACGAAAGTACTGGCTGAACAGAATTACTTTTGACCTCCGATTCTTCATCATTTAATCCGACTAACTTGTATAAATCTATTTTCGGTTAAAAATTTCTAAAATTAGAGACATTTGGGGAAACGATATCACGCCGCTGTTCCCAAGAACAAGCCCGCAAAAACGTCATTTTTTAATCTGACATTGACGTTTGATGAAAGCTGAAGTTTATTTATGGTAAGCATCGGTGGTTCAGTGGTAGAATGCTCGCCTGCCACGTGGGTGGCCCGAGTTCGATTCCCGGCCGATGCATCTGTTTTCGTTTATTCATATTACTATTTTATTCAATTGCTGTCGTGACTGATGAACATCAGATGCTGGAATCAATTACTTATGTACGGCTAAGATTATCCGTGTTTTGAATTTAGATTCTCCATATCAAGTAGGTTATCGAATGGGTGTATACTCAGAGTCGTATAAGTCGGTATATGAGCAGAGCTCTTTACCGAAGTTAAAGTACCATTGTCATCATTGCTGTCCCGGGTTTCTGCTCAAGTTTTGACACTCCAGCAGACCCCCGATAAGCTGAAAGAGAAAGAAAGGATTTTTTAAGGAAGATAATAGAGAACTTGCGCCAGTACAACCAAGGAGGAACCAGCACAGATCACTCCCCCCATCACTCCCTATGCAGAGCACCTTCTAGACACAGGACATAGTTTTAATAGTAACTTTGAAATTTTACACACAGGAAACAAAAGTTTCAGATTAAACTTGTTAGAAACTTTAGAAATTAATAGATATCATAAAAAAAATATTATTGAATAACCAAAGAGAATTAAGTAGCTCCCTTTGTTGAATCTTTTTTGAATCATTTTTCAGAATTCCAAAAGAATTGTAGAACTCTCTTCCCCCCCTCTATTTTTGTTATGTCCATGTACTATATAATGAAACTTTTGTTCATGGTATAGTCAGTATCTTGTAATACTCACCTGAAGAAGTCATGGTATGACGTAACGATCGTAGTGTAATAAAATATTAGCGGAAATTATTATAGAACATTGTTTTTATTCATATTTTCTTAGTCTTTCACTTATCCATTTAGTCTCTTCATTGTTCCACTCCTCTATGATTTCCTTACGTTTCTTCATTTTTGGATTCATGTTGTATGTTTCCTATTTTTACATTTTCATATTTATAAGTACTGGTAGCTGATAAGATCCTAAATGATCTCCGATTTCACAAGCTATATTGGTGTTGATACCTTTAACCAGAGCTATATCTATTATGCCATGTTCACCGTTGCTTGGATATATTGTTGGATCATCGGGTGCTTTTACCAATATATTGCGGTACAATATATAATCTTCTATTTGTTTCCCCCTTTGGTTTCTCTTGCTATTCTTCCCAATTGTATTTTTAGCGTGTAACGCAGTCTAGTTAGCTGCATTAGGATGTCACTTCACTGACAGTTTTGTTGTTTTGGAAAGATTAATTGTTTCTAGAAGAATTGATTTTTTATTCTCGATTTTTGTTATAGGTATGTTGTAGTTATAATTGATTTGTATTTACTGATTAAACTTTGTTATAGAAACTAACATCGGGAAAAGTTAATGAAAAATATGGAAACAATTTCAGAATTATAAGCTTTAAAATCACCTCCGCTACATTCTTTCCTTACCGTCTTCAGTTAAGAAAATATTGAGAAAAAGATAAATTTTGTATGCAAGTAACTACGAAACCATCGGACGGATTTTGCCCATTAACGAACTTAACCGAGATCTTTAGACCTCAAACCTTTCCTGGAAGTTACAAGTCTCCAGCTCTGTCCATTCGAAATTTAGAGTGTTTACGAACGGCCTGGCAGAATTACCTTTGACCTTCGATTCTTCATAAGTGAATACAACTTAGTCGTTCAAGTCCATTTTCAGTTCAAAATTTCGAAAATTACAGACAGACACGCTGTTCCCTAGAACAAGCAAACAGAAATATAATTTTTTTAATCTGACTTTGACTTTTGATGAACGTTGAAGATCTTGCCATAAGCATCGGTGGTTCAGTGGTAGAATGCTCGCCTGCCACGCGGGCGGCCCGGGTTCGATTCCCGGCCGATGCAACTATTTTTGTTTGTTCATATTACTATTTTTTTCTAATACAGTCGTGACTGATGAAAAACGGATGCTGGAATCGATTACTTATGTACGACTCTTTATTATGTCCCGCCTTAGGTTATCTGTGTTTTGAATTTCGATTCCCCTTACAAAATGGGTTTGTACTGGGGTTTTGCACGCTCGTACTAGGGCTTTTCGTTTCGTCTAAATGATCGCATTTCACCATATATACGAATAGAATTTTTCTGACAAAATCAAATTTTGCCCCACCGACTCGCTAAGGGAGGAGATAATTGAAAGGTGGTACTATGGGAAGGTCTAAATCCAAATTGCTCGTCTATTATTTCTTGGTATTTTCGTGGAACTAACGGATGCATGAATTCTCCTTCAAATTTAAAAAGTATGAGATCACCGTTTTGAGTATTATAACGTTAAGCTTTGAGACACACCTTCATCTCTAATATTTCTAGCCTAAACATAATATGGGAATTATTTATGTATCCATATAGTAGATTCCTACGTCATTGTCATAATGGTTCCGTTAATTGTCACCTGGTGACGCTATTGTCTCGTGCTAATTTAAAAACATTTAACGTATTTGAAATTTTTTTTTTTTTCATTTTGGATGATTTTGTCTTAATTTGTGTATTTTTTGAATACACAAGTACAGGTTTCAAGCCAAAATGGATCCACTTCGTAAATAGAAAAAATTCGACCACAAGATTCGGAGATATGACCACTAGAAATCTTTTTTTTTAATTTTTGGAATACTAAGAGAATTATTGTACAAATGCAGACTATGATTTATCATTCAAAAAAAAGTATTTTCTGATAATCAGTTGTATGATACCGAAATTTTTTTTTGGCAAGATATAAATATATATATATACATATATATATATATATATATATATATATATATATATATACATCCGGGTTTATAGCGTCCTACGCCTTCCGGTTCCTAATCTCCATGCTTTTCTATCTTGCCAGTCCCATGGATGTAGATTTCGTTCGGACATAGCTTTTTCTATTCCCTCAAACCATGTTTTTTTGGGCCTTCCTCTCTTTCTTCTTTCTGGTGGTGTCCATTTCAGAATCATCTTTGGTAGACGCTCGTCGCACATTCTTTCTACGTGCCCGTACCAAATCAGTTGTCTTCTCTGGATTTCATCTATGATTGTTCTTTCGACTTGCATGATATCTCTGATCCTATCATTCCTTACTTTGTCCATTCTGGATTTTCCTGCAGATCGTCGCCAGAAATCCATCTCAAGGGCCAAAAGTCGACGTTCCACATCCTTTGTCAATTGCCACGTCTCACACCCGTATAGCACTATACCCTCAAAGATGGAATTATATATCTGATGTTTTTTCTCCCGCGATATGTTTTTGGCCCACAATATTGAGTTCAAACATCCAATGACCCCTCTACCTTTCAATATTCTCTGCTCAATCTCAGTTTCTGTTCGGCCGGTGTGATCAATTTGAGCACCCAGGTAAGTATATTTCCTACATGTTCCTATTTCTACGTTGTCTTCTAAGTGTAGATTATCTGCTTCCTGTCCAGATACACGTCTAAAATAACATAAATAGAGGTTAATTCTTGATAGAAGGTATATAAAATATTTAAATAATTTTATATACTTTCTATCGAGAATTAACCTCTATTTATGTTATTTTATATTATATATTATTATTTGATTTCCTTAACATTCTTTATACAGATAGTCTTTGTGCTATAACAGAGGCCGTTAAATTGCCTTTCAATCCTTTAGATCAGGGGTAAACCACAGAATTATTTATTTGTAGTTAACATTACACTCCATTTAAATTTTTCAGTATTCATTTACCAGAAGTTTTCTAAATTGTTGAAGAGTGAGTAAATATTTTTTGTTGATTGATGTTATATTTTATTGAATATGAATTATTTGAATACTGACGAAGCAAAGTCTCTCTTAAAACTTGTTTTTCAGTAATGATTTTACATATCTTTAGATTTTATAGAAAATAACTTAAATATCCAATAATATTGAATATTCTAAGTAAGATAGTTTTATGGTGAAATTATGATTATGTTAAACATTTTTGAAAGATATTTGTTTTCATAAGATTGATCAGCAGAAAACAAAATTTTGTCTATTCAAAATATTTAATAGATAGGATTTTGGTTAACAATTTTTATTTATTGGATTTTGTTATATCATTTGGATGTCTTATGATGAATGTTTATTTTATATGTCGTTTGATATAAGTGGTACTTATATGACATTATTTTAATTTAATTCTTGAAGTTATAATTATTGAATATAATTTTTGGAAATTAAATATGTAGAAGGCTAATATTAAAATATTTAAATAAATACACGTCTGTTCTTTGAAAATAATAGAGACTATTCTATTCAAAATAATCTCCATTGTTATTCATTTTTTTAACCTCCTTATTTTACAATCCTCCCTGAATTTTTCATCGGCCTTTGTGTCGCTATTTTCCATTTGAATACTCAATTTATACGCGATCATAGGACAGTTATTAGGGTTTCGGTATCGCTCAACCCTGATCCACTAACAAATATTTATTGTTTTAAATCTTGTAAGCATCCAAACCTCACGATCTATAGTTCAAAAAAATTGAAAAAACAAATGTTCATATGCAAATAACTACACAACCATCTGTGTTTAGATTATCTGTGTTTTGAATTTCGATTCCTTTTATCAAGTAAATTTGTAGTGGTTTTTGCACGTTCGTATTAGGGCTTTTCATTTCGTCTAAATGATCAAATTTCACCAAAAATACGAGAAGAATCTTTGTGACAAAATTTAATTTTGGCCCACCATCAGCTCGGCCGTTTGTAAGCACAATTTCTGTCAGAAGAAATACTTGCAAAATTTTGGAAATTTTTTCAACTACCTAATTTTAATTATGTATTATGTACCGGTGCAATTGTTCAGAAAAAATTAATATGTACTAAATAAATTTTCTCTAGAACGACAATGAATTTTTTATTCCATTCAACCATTTGTATACCTTTAAATTACTGAAATATCGTATGGTTATTATGTGGATAATTTGCAAGAATATCCATTCTTTATCAGATACGGATGCACGAGTATATCAATTATATTTTTCTTTGAAACAGTTTTATATATGGAATGAAAGCATGAAACACAAGTGGTGTAAAAAATTTATTAGGAATATAATCGTGGAAATCTTAGAACATCTATAATTCTTTCTAGTTATTTTACTAGTTGCGCATAAATTTGAAGCACGTCCCTTAGGTACAGTTTTAATAATATGAAACAAAACTGAATGCAGCTTGAGTTGCTTAGTTTTTGCAAAGGTTTTACATAGCAAGGATATCATTGGTGTGGCTGGAAACATTGTTATTCTGGCAACACAAACGATCTGTCCTGAAGTTGCTAGTGTCACTCAAAGACTATATGGGTCACTGCTATGTGAACACACATCTCAACTGATGATTTTCTTGCTACAAGGCTAGTCATGGCTCTTAGTCTTTCAGGAGAGTTCACAAAATGGACCAACTAGCTTGGATCTACTGTGAAACGAAGCCTCCACTTATCCATAAAGTCTTCCCATTGTTCCACTCTTCTACTATATGATTTTCTCTAGTTCGTTCATTTTTGGATTCATGTTAGATGTTTCCTATTTTTATATCTTCAAATTAATTAGTACTGGTAGGTGATCAGATCCTAAGTGATCTACGACTCCACAAGTTATATTGACGTTTATACCTCTAACCAGAGCTACATCTATTATGTCGGGCTCACCGTTGCTTGGATATATTGTTGGTTCTTTGGGTGCTTTGACCAATATACTTCGGTACAATATATACTCCTCTATATGTTTTTCCCTTTGATTCCTCTTTTTACTCTTCCATATTGTATTTTTAGCGTTAATATCGCCTGCTGCTATAACCTTTTCCTGGTTGTTGAATAATTTATCAAGATGGATTGTGAGTAAATATTTGTTCTTGATTGAGATGTTATATTTCATTGAATATGAATTATTTGAGTACTGACGAAGCAAAGTCTCTCTTAAAACTTGTTTTTCATTAATGTTCTTACATATCTTGAGATTTTATAGAAAGTAACTTAGATATCCAATAATATTGAAAATTCTAAGTAAGATAGTTTTATGATGAAATTCTTAAGATTATGTTAAACATTTTTGTAAGATATTTGTTTTTATAAGATTGATCAGCAGAAACAAAATTTTGTCTACTCAAAATATTTAATTTATAGGATTTTGGTTAACAATTTTTATTTATTGGATTGTTATATCATTTGAATGTCTTATAATGAATGTTTATTTCATATGTCGTTTGATATAAGTGGTACTTCTATGACATCAATTTAATTTAATTCCTGAAGTTATTATTATTAAAAATAATTTTTTGAAATTAAATATGTAGAAGGCTAATATTAAAATATTTAAATGAGTTCAGGATTGATAAAAGTATTGTATTTTGGCACACTTTATCATTTTACTTCTTAAAATCCATAATTGAGTATCATTACCATTTTTATTATCAAAGAGAAAATTTATTAACATCAAAGACCTTCCATATTCGCGAAGGCCGTACCCTTCCTAGAACCGCTCGACTAGGATTGGTTCTCACCCCATTCGTAAATAAGTCAATCTAGTAATACTCTGCATCCAACCACCCTTCACAAAAAGGCGGCTTATTACAATTGAATGCAGTTAATTGATACAAATAAGTTAAATTATTTTATCAATAAATTCACAACCAGGAACTATTATTTCTTAACTCATTTGTATAATCGCTAATTGTATTAGTGCATTCGTCGTTACGTTGGATGTGTTACAGTTTACAGTTGTTTCGAAAGATGGTAGCACTTGCTAGCCATAACTTTGAAGAATTTTCCGATTTGAAGTATGAGGCATCTCATCTATGCATCTGCATTAGAACTGGTGTATAGTGAAGGGGTACCGTGATCAATAAGGCGGTTTCCCAGAGTGATAGGCCCTTTCATTGCACTTCGATCGGGCTGACCTCTCCAATTATCCCTTATCCCAAAAGAGGATAGTTCGGTCACTTAATTTTTGGTAGTACGGGACTCTTATTTGAAGTTGTCCCGATTTAAACTAAGCAACATGAAGGACCTTATCCCTATACTTCACTAAAAATCACGCTGATTTGATTTTGTTCGAATTCGACATTTACGAAGTATTCTGATAAGAGCTGTGTTGATATTTTTAAAATATCGGATTCTCGATATATCGATACTTATAATATATCAACATCGGAGTTTGATATATCGAAAATAAATATCGATATTTTTTTCTATTTTATTTTATCGACTATGTTTTGAAAAACAATCATTATTCGACTCAAAAATGATGAGTTTAAATTCCAGTAAATTGAACAAGTTGAATTATAAATATATGAAAATGTTAGGTTCTTAGTTTTATTAAATTATTAGTTTATTAAATTATTGTTTAATTTTAATAAAACATTTATGCATAGCAATATTTCTCAGTAAGAGTTTGTTACTTGTTGATTTATATGTTCAGGTGTTTGACTACTACGATTATTAGGTAGTAAAGAATTGATTGTAGAAGCAATTCGTTCAGATACTACAGATGAACCAGAAGAAATCAAATATTTAACATCTATTTCTGATAGCACAGGAGTAACATACATGTCTACTATCGATCCAAAATTTTAGTGCATTTGATGACCTTGAAATATTTGGCTGATCTAATTACTGCTTTAATTCAGCAAACATTGTACCAAAACTACACTCCAATAAGTCCTCATGTTTTAGTTTGTTGTTTCTTGTTTTAATAAATTGGTTAATGGTATTACTGAACTAGCTGTGAAATATTCTGGGCGCTCAATTATTCCGTTACTATTTTAAATGGATTAAGGAGTGTAACTACGAAGTAGCTACCATTTCAGGTACATTATCTTTAGTTCTTGATGCTAATACTTTTTAGGCAGTTGAAGATAATTTCAACATGTCCAAACAAAGGTTTCAAAGTGTACTAACTGCTTGAATAAACATTAATATTTGACCTTCTTTCTCTCCTTCTGCTAATTGCTCAGATCCTAATTGATCAGAAACATTAACTGAGTGTTCAAAAAAAGTCACAATTCATTTTGTTTGATCAGCTTAGTTTGAAAAATTCATTTTTCAAAACTGACTTTCTTAATATTTGTCTCTTTTTTATGAATAGTTGGGCATATGCATGATTGTGTTTACTTTTTAAGTGGTTTGCTAAATTAGTTGCATTTCTGTTGCTTTTTTAATTTTTCCCGCATAATCTACTTTCCTAAAATAGGTCCACACAATAGAAGAATTTTTCAAAGACGACATATTTTGGCACTTCACTATTTCTATGTTACTAGATTTTAAATAAACTAATCTGAATAAACACGTGCTTCTCCGTTATGATATATGATGTTATGAAATTCATCACCTCTCTTTTTATGTTCACTCCATAGATAAACTAAATATTTATAGTTTGTCTATGGTTTGCTCTATGTTAATCACAGACCATAGGTTATACACAGACTAAGTAGAGGAAGAGATGCTGAAACTATTAACTGTGATAAGTGAAAAAAAAAACTTATTTTGAAAAAATATTGACCGTCGATATCTATATTTCGATATCTTACTTACTTACGATATATCGTCTAAAAAAGTATTAGTAATAAATATCGATATTTATAAATAGTAATTTTGATATATCGATATTTTATCAATGAGGTAGGATACCTCATATATCATCAGTGCTGTGAAGCTTTTGTTGAAAATTTAACAAGTTATATCTTAATCGTAGATATAATAAATTAATAGTTATATAGATGATAAGTATCACCATATGATAGATATAAAACGAAAGGGAGAAATCTTGCTTCTTTGTCTCTTTGCAGACCAAGTATTAGCCTACAGATCGCACAAATTTGCCATATTCGTAATTTGGTATCAGATGATCAAGATACCAACTTTGGTTCTGTTTAAAAGAAGACTGATGGATTATTTTTTGTCGAAATGTCTTTGATTTTCATGATTTATTCAACTAATTTTAATTTGTTTCTATTTTGATATAACTTCAACAAACAAAATTCGATTAATGGCCATATGTTCAAGATGCCTAAACGTTCAACTGTAGATACTTTCGAAATATATTTTTTTCAGAAATTACAGTTAACAAGATAGAGCAAATTTAGGTTTGGAATATATCAACTTTTTGTTGTTATCTTCTTAGCCATAATACTATGGAAGATGACGAGCAGCTAGCACAAAAGTTGATATGTCATTCGACAGCACACTAAATGAGGTATTCTTTGCTGTAAAGAAAACATGTCCATAATAAATAATTTTTCATTGATAAAACCATTGAAAAAACTGATTTTGTGCACTTCAGAATCGTGATATTTATCTCCTTACCACGACCGCAATAAGAATTTTTTGGCACACAGAACTTCTTATCTCGTAGCAAATTAATGCCGTTTGAAGATTTGGTCAAATTTGATGAGGCTACAAGGATAGTTAATTTTATAGAAAAACTTGAAATGTTTTCTGAAACCAAGAAATGTTAAATTGAAGAATAACCATCAACAATTCGACTATGTGTAATATGACATTTTTTGTTGCAAATAACTTGTATGATCACCCCTTGAAGTTTGGCCCTTTTAAAAGAGGACACCCTATATATAATTGGATAAAATATTTATTCATTGTACGAAAATTGTCTTTAATTTTCCCAAAAATAAAAGAAATTACTTTCCAATAGTTCCCTGATTTGTTTGATTTTGATGTACAACGCTGCATCTCGTTAGAATTGGTTAGTTGAAAAACGAACATACTTATTACGCATTTATCATCAAAAAATACCGAATTTCTGGTTGATCATATTTGTAGTTCACTTTTCATTCGAATGTTATAGTGTTTAAAGTTGCGCTAGCGGTGCTGCGTTCACAAAATATATTCTTTAGCTTCTTATCATACAATGCTCACAAAATTTTGCACGAATATGCACGTTTCTACTTCTAAATCCAAATTTCAGATCGATCAGAATTGTAGTTCGGAAATAAAAGAAGAGAAATTTTCAAATACTAATAACTGCGAAACCATCGGACGGATTTTGCCAGTTAACGAACTTAACCGAGATATTAAGATTTCAAACCTTCCCCGGAAGTTTACAGTCTGCAGCTATGTCCATAAGGAATTTTGCGTATTTACGAAAGTACGATTCTTCATCGGTTAATCCGACTAAGTTGTTCAAATCCATTTTCGGTTCAAAATTTCGAAAATTATAGACATTTGGGGAAACGATATCACGCCTGCTGTTCACGGGAACAAGCCCGCAAGAATGTCATTTTTTTATCTGACATTGACGTTTGATGAAAGCTGAAGTTTATTTATCGTAAGCATCGGTGGTTCAGTGGTAGAATGCTCGCCTGCCACGCGGGCGGCCCGGGTTCGATTCCCGGCCGATGCATGTGTTTTCGTTTATTTATATTACTATTTTATTCAATTGCTGTCGTGACTGATGAACATCGGATGCTGGAATCAATTACTTATATACGGCTAAGATTATCCGTTTTTTTTTTAATTTAGATTTTCCTTATCAAATAGGTTATGGGTGTATACTCAGAGTCTTCACCGACGTTAAAGTACCATTGTCATCATTGCTGTCCCGGATTTCTGCTCAAGTTTTGACACTCCAGCCAACACCACCTAAACAATGCCTACTGACCTCGAAAGATGAGTCATCACGGATAGGGTTACTAGTTTTCATAAAGGTTCCAAATTATGCTCATTCCTTCTATTTGTATGGAGGAAACAACTTGAAATTCACCAAAATTAAATTTTTTTTATTTTCTGAATTTTGAACGACTGTCACTTGGATGACATATGACATATATTGATAATGAAAATCAATAATCAGTGGAATAAAAAAGCAATTAAATATTTATTCAGACATTTAAATCTTAATATTAAATGAGTCTATCTTGTCTATGGATTAAATCAAACACAATTTAAGGAAAACTATTGATATATTACTTGGTACATACTATATTGAAACATTTCAGGAGAAAAATATGAATAATGAATTATTTCTTTGCACCAGTTATTATTCCAAAATCTTTGACATTTCAGTGGAGTTTCAACATTAATAATATCCCACCAAGTGCATATAATATTCAAAAAGTCAGAAGTTTCCTCAAAGTTATCTATTTTTTCCCTTCTAGTTCTCTAAGAGCATTAACAATATTCGAATTTAAAATTTGCTATACTAAATTGACATTTTGTCGTTACAATGATGTAGGATAAAGTGCCTTCAAAGATAATGTGTAACTATATTTTAACAACTAGCCTTTTTCTGATTGATGCATTTGTTTTAATGAATTAAATGATACAGTTTTTGAATAATTCTCAATAAGATTTGGATAAACAAATTTCTGGAAAGTCTTATTGATCCAATTGTTTCCTATGTTTTTGAGAATGTGTACAGAATCTATGATAAAAAACAAAGGTCTATTTATATTTACTGGATTCCTATCAACATTATTCAAAATATTACTGTCGCTGAAATAACTCATTGCTTTCCCATTAATAGCATTATTATCTGAAACAACAGCTAAAACTTCGACTCCGATGTCTTCTGAGTCAACAATAACTTGATGTAATTAAACTGCTTTTAAAGTTCTTACAGGTAAAATATGCACCACTTCTTCATATAATGATAAAAAACTGCTGATCATAAACACTTGTGCACTTGTAGCTCTATCAGAATTATTATAAATATTCCCAGCAACGTTACCAGCTCTATAATCTATATAAGGTTCAATCTGTATTTTGTCAGTCATAAGTACTATCGATTTATCCTCATATTTCAAAATATTAAATTTAGAACGGGTATAGTGTAAAATGCCAGATTTGTGCTGTTCTATATGAGGATCAGTAGATTTTTTTTTTGACGCATTCTCTTGATTGTTGATGAACTAGGCAGAAATAAAATTCCATAACTTCTAGGAAACTTATATGCATGAGGCGAAATTGAATACAGCAATCCGGGAAATAATGTTGTATTTACACCGTATCTTAAGGAATATCTATTAGATTGTCCAAGAAGTTGGATCTGTTCTATAATGAAATGTAAGAACAATGTTTGGTTATTGATACTTTCTTTCAAGTTGCTTTCCATCAATTTATTTTTAAAAAAAGACGATGTCTTTTCTAAAATATCTGTCATTTGATTTATATCAGTTAAGAGTTGCTGATTTTCTTTCCTACTATTGAATAGATTCTGAACTGCCATATCCTCATAAAACACTTTCAGCGTCATGTCTTCCAACACTACAACACTGCACTGAATTTTCACTAGAGGTTCACTAAAATATACAAAGTAGGTATAACTTGCTCTTACATTTCTTCAAAAGCCATTGCTCAAACTCCTTTTCCTTAATCTTAAAATACAATTCTTCAACATTTGCCACAGCTATTGATGTCATATATTCTTTATTGGATTTAACTCTTTTCTTTTAGGCCTTTTCTTAACATCGAATACTCTAGTCTTTCTCTTCTATCATCGGGAGCTTCTTGGGCTATAGGCTTTAACCTAGGTTTCTTCATAGGGGCTGACAATAATTTCTAGGTTGATTCAACATAACAATTGGTATATTTTTCAATATCACTTTCCAAGAAATGATCCTCACACACCTGAAACAAATAATCGATATATGATAAATATAACGAAATGTTAGTTTTGTAAAAAAATATCAGAATAATATTGATGAACATACACACCCGCGTATTTGCAGTTGGGTTAAAATTTTCACGACTTATGATATTTAACCACTTATTCTTTAGTTCCTCATATTTTGGAAAAGCAAAGGAACTCTTTTTAACCCCATTTTTATAGTTACATAGTGGAATACAAGAACAGTTTGGCATGTTGAATGTATTTAATATACAATTTGCACTACAACACTTCTAATATTATTTAAAAATAAAAAACACAAAACTACACACACTATAAAAAACAACACTAATTGTCAAATGCAGGACGGAAGACAGCATTCTACAGCGACCATAGAGTACCGCAATCGTTTCATACCCTACATGTGATGACTCATACCTCCTTTTATTTGGAACTGAGTAGGCCTTGTTGTTTCGGAGGTGTTGCTCCAGCAGACCCCCGATAAGCTGAAAAAGAAAGAAAGGAATTTTGATGGAAGATAATAGAGAACTTGCGCCAGTACAACCAAGCACAGATCACCCCCCACTTCCCCTACAAAGGGATCACCGTGTCGACCCCAACACTCAGCCGCATGTGCAGGGTGTTTCTATTTGGTGGTTGTGAAAGACCGATGCATCGAAACATCACAAATAACAGCTTCACAGTTTGGATCCCTCCCCCGAAGGACCGCTGTTGCTGTTCGACTGCTTAAAGCGGGGCTCCGAAGCATCGTAGAGGATTTGCTTAAGGATCTTAAAATGGGGGTGGGCAGAGCGAGTCTTCCGATATCCCACTCCGGTCGAAACATCGAAGTTCCACTTTTTCCTCCAACGGACCAATCAGAACCCCGCAGCGGGAGCTCAAGGATCTAAAGATGGGGCCAAAGGCGAGCAGAGCGAGTCTTCCGAGATCTCACACCGGTCGAAACGTCGTAGTCTTCCTTTTTCCTCTAGCGGACCATTTCAGATCCCTCAGCGGATAAGTGACGAAGGTTGGAAAGCCCACGCTGAGATTCAGCAGCGTTTCGTCTTTTCCCGTGTATGGATTACAAAACTCTAATCGATCGCAGGGTCACGTAACTCTCTGGTCAACCAGAGCCACAACTACCCCGTACTGTTCCAAGCCTTGCTGAAGGATATAGACTGTTGTGGGTCAACATGATGGTATCATGCAAGAAAGAAACAAAGTAAGGAAGTTGGATCGAGAATCTATGCTTTAGGCATCATAACCATATACCCCATTTCATAATGAAACTAGACATAACAGGCACCCCCACTGCGACAAGGTACAGAGACAATTGGGTGGTGCCAATGGGTGTTTTTGGACGTTCGTATTAGAGCTTTTACATTTCTTCTAAATGATTGCATTTTATCAAAAATACGAATGAAATTTTTGGGGTCATTTGTAAGCAATATCTGTCGGAAGAAATACTTGCAACAATTTTGAAATATTGATTGTCAACTACCTAATTTTAATTGTGTATTATGCACCGGAGGCAGTTTCTAAGAAAAAATAATTAATAAATAAATTTTCACTAGAACGAGAATGTATTTTTCCTTTTATTTTATTATTTGGAAACCTTTAAATTTGTGAAATATCATAAGATTATAATGTGGATATTTGGCAAGAAAATCTATTCATTATCAGGTACTGCTGCACGAGAATATCATTATATTTTTAATAGAAACAGTTTTATATACGGAGTGACAAAATGTTTTGAACCAACAATATTTGTTTGCGGAAAGGCAGGATCTCGCACCTGACTGTGTATGAGAGCGAGGTTCGGCTTTTGGGAAAAAGATTCGGAGAGAAAACTTGTGCCCTCTCTTCAGCTCTCATACATTCTTCTACCCTGTCCTTCCCTTTATTCATAAAATTAAGGTTCCAGAGATCGACCACCTATCTAATATCCTAAAACATATTTAGTGTGTAAGCAAAGGTAAATACAGCAATCAATTGAGTGAACACACAGGTCACCTGGCAATAGGAACATGTAACAAAGATCTTCCCTTCCCGGAGAGAAAACTCGTGCCCTCTCTTCAGCTCTCATACATTCTTCTACCCTGTCCTTCCCTTTATTTATAAAATTAAGGTTCCAGAGATCGACAACCTTTCTAATATCCTAAAACATATTTAGTGTGCAAGCAAAGGTAAATACAGCACTCATTTGAGTGAACACACAGGTCACCTGGCAATAGGAACATGTAACAAAGATCTTCCCTTCCCGGGGAGAAAACTCGTGCCCTCTCTTCAGCTCTCATACATTCTTCTACCCTGTCCTTCCCTTTATTCATAAAATTAAGGTTCCAGAGATCGACAACCTTTCTAATATCCTAAAACATATTAAGTGTGCAAGCAAAGGTAAATACAGCAATAAATTGAGTGAACACACAGGTCACCTGGCAATAGGAACATGTAACAAAGATCTTCGAGATAGTTTTACAATAACCCTTTGGTCGGGAATTCCCCATTCACAGACCCACTATCTACTTAGATTATTATAACCTGGGCGCATAATATCGTTGTTCAGGAATGTCTTGTTGCGGCATTCTGAAGGCACAGATGTTGTGGTGTCTGTCTTTATAATATTTATATCTAATAATTGTTGTTCAGGAAGGCCTAGTTGCGGCCCCCTGAAGGACACAGGGTTGTTGTGTCAGTCTAATTGTGCATCCACATTTCATTCACTCTAAACACTCTGAATTCTCAAACAAAGTACCAGTATTGACCACCTTTTAGATTCCAATAAATGAAATGAAGATAAAGACGCTTACATGTATGAAATATGTTAAATGGTCAATTCAGATTAAAGTTAACAGGTCGCCCTTGCTGGAGCATCAAAACAGTAAAATCCACCAATGGATAAAGAATACATGATACAAATAACACTCACGTTGACCTCAGATAATTCAATACAATACAATAACTTTACATGTTAGGGTAGCTCAGTCGACTTCCCTTTGTGTCTAACCTTCACTTTTAATGGACAATGGCGTTCTATTTCTAACAAAGGAAAACTGGACTCAGCCGGCGTTCAGTCGCGGAGGATTACAACCAATCTTCTGCAACACAAACGATCATTTGCCGGGGTTATGTTTACATTTTCACACGGTCGCGCAAGTAAACGAAACGATCATAGACTCTTACTCCTGGCATCGACAGTGACAAGTAGGCATAAAATTCCCTAGGTGGTTCTTCCCGCCTAATCTTCCTTTATAAAAATATATGGATCTCTCCTCAATGAAACACAAGTGGTGTAAAAAATTTATTGAAAATATAATTATAAAAGCATCGAGTAAATCTTAGAACATCTACAATTTTTTCTAGTTACTCTTCTAGTTGTGGCATGTACCTTAATTTGCAGCTCGTCCGTTAAGTGCAGTTTTAATGATATGGAACAAAAATAATTCTTCCAAGCTGAATGCAGCTACCCTGGCACAAGTTTAACATAGCCAGGACCTCATTGATGTGGCTGGAAACATTGTTATTATAGCAATACATACGATATGTCCTGGAGATGCGAGTCAGTCAATCAAAGTAGTATATGGGTCACTGCTATGTGAAAATAACAATTCAACTGATTCTTTGCTTGAGAGCTGGGGATAACTCTTACTCTTTCACTTATCCATTTAGTCTCTTCATTATTCCACTCCTCTATGATTTCCTTACGTCTCTTCATTTCTGGATTCATGTTGCATGTGTTCTATTTTTACATTTTCATATTTATAAGTACTGGTAGATGATAAGATCCTAAGTGGTCTCCGATTTCACAAGCTATATTGGTGTTGATACCTTTAACCAGAGCTATATCCATTATGCCATGTTCACCGTTGCTTGGATATATTGTTGGATCATCGGGTGCTTTTACCAATATATTGCGGTACAATATATAATCTTCTATTTGTTTCCCCCTTTGGTTTCTCGTCCTATTCTTCCCAATTGTATTTTCAGCGTGTAACGCAGTCTAGTTAGCTACATTAGGATTTGTCACTTCACTGACAGTTTTGTTGTTTTGTAAAGATTCATTTTTTCTAGAAGAATTGACTTTTTATTCTTGATTTTTGTTATAGGTATGTTGTAGTTATAATTGATTTGTATTTACTGATTAAACTTTGTTATAGAAACTTACATCGAGAAAAGTTATTGAAAAATATGGAAACAATTTCAGAATTATAAGCGTTAAAATCACCTGCTGCTACATTCTTTTCCTTACCGTCTTCAGTTAAGAAAATATTGAGAAAAAGATAAATTTTGTATGCAAGTAACTACGAAACCATCGGACGGATTTTGCCCATTAACGAACTTAACCGAGGTCTTTAGACCTCAAACCTTTCCTGGAAGTTACAAGTCTCCAGCTCTGTCCATTCGAAATTTAGAGTGTTTACGAACGGACTGGCAGAATTACCTTTGACCTTCGATTCTTCATAAGTGAATACAACTTAGTCGTTCAAGTCCATTTTCAGTTCAAAATTTCGAAAATTACAGACAGACATGCTGTTCCCTAGAAGAAGCAAACAGAAATATCATTTTTTAATCTGACATTGACGTTTGATGAACGCTGATGATAATGCCATAAGCATCGGTGGTTCAGTGGTAGAATGCTCGCCTGCCACGCGGGCGGCCCGGGTTCGATTCCCGGCCGATGCAACTATTTTTGTTTATTCATATTACTATTTTTTTCTAATACAGTCGTGAGTGATGAAAAACGGATGCTGGAATCGATTACTTATTGTCGACTCTTTATTATGTCCCGCCTTAGATTATCTGTGTTTTGAATTTCGATTCCCCTTACAAAATGGGTTTGGAGTGATTTTTCCACGCTCGTACTAGGCCTTTTCGTTTCGTCTAAATGATCGCATTTCACCAAATATACGAATAGAATTTTTCTGACAAAATCAAATTTTGCTTCACCGACTCGCTAATGGAGGATAATTGAAAGGTGGGAAGGTCTAAATCCAAATAGCTCGTCTATTATTTCTTGGTGAGTGTTTTCGTGGATCTGACGGACGCCTGAATTCTTCAAATTTAAAAAGTATGAGATCACCGTTTTGAGTATTATAACGTTATGCTTTGAGACTCACCTTCACCTATAATATTTCTAGCCTAAACATAATATGCGAATTATTTAAGGATCCATATAGTAGATTCCTACATCATTGTCATAATGGTTCCGTCACCTGGTGACGCTATTGTCTCGTGCTAATTTTAATTTGGTCTTAATTTGTGTATTTTTTGAATACAAAAGTACAGGTTTCAAGCCCAAATTGATCCACTTCGTAAATAGAAAAAATTCGACCACAAGATTCGGAGATATGACCACTAGAAATCTTTTTTTTGTAATTTTGGAATACTAACAGAATTATTGCACAAATGCAGACGATGATTTACCATTCAAAAAAAAGTATTTTCTGATAATCAGTTGTAGAAGTATGACACCGGAATTTTTTTTGGAAAAATACACGTCTGTTCTTCGAAAATAATAGAGAAACCTCCTTATTTTAGGATCCTCCCGGAATTTTTCATCGGCCTTTGTGTCGCTATTTTACATCTGAAAACTAAATTTATACGTGATCATAGGAGAGTTGTTAGGGTTACGGTAGCGCTCAACCCTGTTCCACTAACAAAATACTTATTTTTTTTTTAATCTTGTAAGCATACAAACCACACGATCTATAGTTCACAAAATATTAAAAAAAAGAGAAATGTTCATATGCAGATAACTACGAAATCATCGGACTTGTTTTGCCTATCAACGAACTTATCCGAGATCTTCAGATCTCAAACCTTCCATGGAAGTTTCAAGTCTCCAGCTCTGTCCATTCGAAATTTAATTTGTTTACGAACGTACCGGCCTGACAGAATTAATTTTGACCTTCGATTCTTCATCAGTGAATCCAATTTAGTCGTTCAAGTCCAGTTTCAGTTCAAAATTTCGGAAATTACAGACACACACACGCTTTTCCCTACAACAAACAAGCAGAAATATCATTTTTAATCTGGCATTGACGTTTGATGACCGCTAAAGTTTATTTATAATGAGCATCGGTGGTTCAGTGGTAGAATGCTCGCCTGCCACGCGGGCGGCCCGGGTTCGATTCCCGGCCGATGCAACTATTTTTGTTTATTTATATCAGTATTTTTTCTAACACAGTCGTAACTGCTAAAAAACAGATGCTGGACGACTGTAAGACACTTTATTATGTCCCGCCTTAGATTATCTGTGTTTTGAATTTCGATTCCTCTTATCAAGTAGATTTGTAATGGTTTTTGCACGTTCGTATTAGGGCTTTTCAGTTCGTCTAAATGATCAAATTTCACCAAAAATACGAGAAGAATCTTTGTGACAAAATTTAATTTTGGCCCACCATCAGCTCGGCCGTTTGTAGGCACAATATCTGTCAGAAGAAATACTTGCAAAATTTTTGAAATTTTGTCAACTACCTAATTTTAATTATGTACCGGTGCAGTTGTTCAGAAAAATTAATAAATACTTAATAAATTTTCTCTAGAACGACAATGTATTTTTTATTCCATTTAACCATTTGTATACCTTTAAATTACTGAAATATCGTATGGTTATTATGTGAATTTATCAGTTACGGATGCACGAGTATATCAATTATATATATTTTTTGAAACAGTTTTATATATGGAATGAAAAAATGAAACACAAGTGGTGTAAAAAATTTATTAAGAATATAATATAAACGCATCGTGGAAATCTTAGAACATCTATTATTTTCCTGGTTGCGCATAAATTTGAAGCACGTCCCTTTAGTACAGTTTTAATAATATGAAACAAAGCTGAATGCAGCTTGGGTTGCTTAGTTTTTGCAAAGGTTTTACATAGCGAGGATATCATTGGTGTGGCTGGAAAAGTTATATTGACGTTTATACCTTCAACCAGAGGTATATCTATTAGGTCGGGCTCACCGTAGCTTGGATATATTGTTGGTTCTTTGGGTGCTTTGACCAATATACTTCGGTACAATATATACTCCTCTGTTTGTTTTTCCCTTTGTTTCCTCTTTCTATTCTTCCATATTGTATTTTTAGCGTTAATATCGGCTGCTGCTATAACCTTTTCCTGATTGTTCAATAATTTATCAAGATGGATTGTGAGTAAATATTTCTTGTTGATTGATGTTATATTTTATTGATTATGAATTATTTGATTATTGACGAAGAAAAGTCTCTCTTAAAACTCGTTTTTCAGTAATGTTTTCACATATCTTGAGATTTTATAGAAAGTAACTTAGATATACAATAATGTTGAATATTCTAAGTAAGATAGTTTTATGATGAAATTCTTAAGATTATGTTAAACATTTTTTGAAGATATTTGTTTTCATAAGATTGATCAGCAGAAACAAAATGTTGTCTACTCAAAATATTTAATTTATAGGATTTTGTTATATCATTTGGATGTCTTATAATGAATGTTTATTTTGATGTCGTTTGATATAATTTCTTCTATGACATCAATTTAATTTAATTCCTGGAGTTATAATTATTAAATATAATTTTTTGAAATCAAATATGTAGAAGGCATTATTCGGCTCAAAAATGATGAGTTTAAATTCCAGTATATTGAACAAGTTGAATTATAAATGTATGAAAATGTTAGGTTCTTAGTTTTATTAAATTATTAGTTTAGTTGCTAGTGTCACTCAAAGACTATATGGGTCACTGCTATGTGAACACACATCTCAACTGATGATTTGCTTGCTACAAGGCTAGTCATGACTCTTAGTCTTTCAGTAGAGTTCACAAATTGGACCAACTAGCTTGGATTTACTATGAAACGAAGCCTCCACTTATCCATAAAGTCTTCCTATTGTTCCACTTATCTACTATATGATTTTCTCGAGTTCGTTCATTTTTGGATTCATGTTAGATGTTTCCTATTTTTATATCTTCAAATTAATTAGTACTGGTAGGTGATCAGATCCTAAATGATCTACGAATCCACAAGTTATATTGACGTTTATACCTCTAACCAGAGCTATATCTATTATGTCGGGCTCACCGTTGCTTGGATATATTGTTGGTTCTTTGGGTGCTTTGACCAATATACTTCGGTACAATATATACTCCTCTATATGTTTTTCCCTTTGATTCCTCTTTCTACTCTTCCATATTGTATTTTTAGCGTTAATATCGCCTGCTGCTATAACATTTTCCTGATTGTTGAATAATCTATCAAGATGGATTGTGAGTAAATATTTGTTCTTGATTGAGATGTTATATTTTATTGAATATGAATTATTTGAGTACTGACGAAGCAAAGTCTCTCTTAAAACTTGTTTTTCATTAATGTTCTCACATATCTTGAGATTTTATAGAAAGTAACTTAGATATCCAATAATATTGAAAATTCTAAGTAAGATAGTTTTATGATGAAATTCTTAAGATTATGTTAAACATTTTTGTGAAATATTTGTTTTTATAACATTGATCAGCAGAAACAAAATTTTGTCTACTCAAAATATTTAATTTATAGGATTTTGGTTAACAATTTTTATTTATTTGATTTTGTTATATCATTTGTCTTATAATGAATGTTTATTTTATATGTCGTTTGATATAATTGGTACTTCTATGACATCAATTTAATTTAATTCCTGAAGTTATTATTATTAAAAATAATTTTTTGAAATTAAATATGTAGAAGGCTAATATTAAAATATTTAAATGAGTTCAGGATTGATAAAACTATTGTATTTTGGCACACTTTATCATTATACTTCTTAAAATCCATAATTGAGTATCATTACCATTTTTATTATCAAAGAGAAAATTTATTAACATCAAAGACCTTCCATATTCGCGAAGGCCGTACCCTTCCTAGAACCGCTCGACTAGGATTGGTTCTCACCCCATTCGTAAATAAGTCAATCTAGTAATATTCTCCATCCAACCACCCTTCACAAAAAGGCGGCTTATTACAATTGAATGCAGTTAATTGATACAAATAAGTTAAATTATTTTATCAATAAATTCACAACCAGGAACTATTATTTCTTAACTCATTTGTATAATCGCTAATTGTATTAGTGCATTCGTCGTTACGTTGGATGTGTTACAGTTTACAGTTGTTTCGAAAGATGGTAGCACTTGCTAGCCATTACTCTGAAGAATTTTCCGATTTGAAGTATGAGGCATTTCTCGTCTGTGCATCTGCACTTAACGGATAGTGAAGGGGTACCGTGATCAATAAGGCGGTTTCCCAGAGTGAGAGGCCCCTTTCATTGCACTTCGATCGGGCTGACCTCTCTAATTATCCCAAAAGAGGATAGTTCGTTCACGTAATTTTTGGTAGTACGGGACTCTTATGAGAAGTTGTCCCGGTTTAAACTAAGCAATATGAAGGACCTTATCCTATACTTCACTAAAAATCACACTAGGCTTAACTGATCCTCTTGGCGGCATGAGGTCTGTAGTAACGCTAATTTGATTTTGTTCGAATTCGAAATTTATGAAGTATACTCATTTTAGAGCTGTTGATATTTTTAAAATATCGGATTCTCGATATATCGATACATTTGGATTCATGTTACATGTTTCCTTTTTTGACATATTCATAGTAATTAGTGATGGTAGGTGATCAGATCCTAAGTGATCTCAGACTCCACAAGTTATATTGACGTTGATACATTTAACCAGAGTTATGACTCTTATGTCGGGTACACCGTTACTTGAATGTATTGTTGGTTCTTTGGGTGCTTTTACCAATATACTGTGGTACAAAATATACTCCTCTATTTGTTTTCCACTTTGGTTCCTCTTTCTACTCTTCCATATTGTATTTTTAGCGTTAAAATCGCCTGCTGCTATAACCTTTTCCTGATTGTTGAATAATTTATCAAGATGGATTTGGTTAATGGAGTTTTTTGGTGGTATATAAATAGAATATATGTTTATGTATCCCATTTTTTTTAAAGTCTGACACCTATTGATTCGATGTCTGGCGCTGTTTATTATATTATTATCGAACGTTTATTTTCTGAAGTAATATCTATCTTGAATATATTATTCGATAAATTCCGTTATATGCGAATTACGGACGCGAGATCAAAATAATATCTAATACAAGGAACATTAGAACTTAGTGAATAAACTTTTTCATATCTATTGTCCTCTCAGCCTTAATAATAATAATAATAATAATCAATTGCGTTCTCTACCTCCAGAAAACATGCTCAGTGCAAGCATCGGTGGTTCAGTGGTAGAATTCTCGCCTGCCACGCGGGCGGCCCGGGTTCGATTCCCGGCCGATGCAAGTTGTTTTTTTTCTCTCTTTATTTTATGATGCAAGCTAGGTAGGCTTGGGCCATTTAAAATTAGCATTTTTGATTGGCTATAAATAAAAATCAAATGAATATTTTTTTCGAAGTTATGAGTTTATAAGAAAGGTTAAACCTTGACATTCACGAATGAAAACAATATCATTCAACTTATCTCCATTCGATCAACCAATGTTTCAGTACATTGTCGATTGTTTGGTGCTAAATTTCGTGAATAGTAACTTCGATTTCGTGTTTCAAGGCATCAACATCAATGTTTTCAGGTGTGCTCACTGGACGCGAACATGAACGGTTTATTTTATCAAATAACGATCCAGTTTCACGAACTCGTTGCACAAAACGATCCACAAATTGCCGTTTCATTTGTATCGAATTTTCCACCTAAATTTCTAACAGCTTAGATAGAATGTTCGTCATTTTTCAAATAAGTTTTTAATATTTTCCAGTTTTTTTCAAGCGTAAATCGACCCATTTCGTTAATGTCAAATATTAAACTAACCTGTGTTATGAATGACAGATTCATAAGAGACTCGAAATAACGACTATCATTAATCAATAATTTTTATTGATACCCATATTTATTATAAGATTACTACACTTATTTCAATAATTATATTAAACTTATTATAATAAATTTTAATTAAAAATATGCAAGAGACTATATTCTAATTTCCACAAAAATGGTTATAATGTACAACTATATTGTACTATAAACATTTTTGTGGAAATCAAAATTTTGTCTCTTATATACTTTCCAATTAAAATTAGTTTCCACCAATTAAAGACCGAATCAATCAAACATTTAATAAATTTTAAGTCTACTTTGTGAAAGTCCTAATTTAATATTATGAATTAAAATTAGATTCCTGAAAAACTTTCACCATATACTGTTGGAATTATATCGCTGGACAGAGCGCGGAAATTTAAAGCACAGTTGAATTTATAAAGCTATTTATTCTCTTCTATACACATCTAAACCACAGCTTGTAATACATCTAAAAGTACCCATAGGTACCAAATCTGAGTGACTTTTACAGCGATTGACTAGGGTTAGAATTGCAATAACGCTATGATCTGTATGCCTTCGATAGGAATAACTGTGATTTGATTGAAGGTAGAAGCCATGTTGTTTTGACATTTCTGTTCAGTAAGCATTGACAAATTATCATGGAAAGACTCACGCCGCAACAACGTTTACAAATTGTTGAAATTTATTTTCAAAATCAGTGTTCTATTCGCCAAACTTATAGAGCACTTCGTGAAATGTATGGTCTACATAATCGTTCATCAGAGCAGCTCATTCGTCGAATTATCAATAGATTTCGGACAAAATTTTCTCTACTCGATGCAACAACAACAACAAGACAAAGAACTGTACGTACAGAAGAAAATATCGCTGCTGTAAGTCATAGTGTTAAGGATGATGCAGATTTGTCTATTCGTCGATGTTCACAACAAGTTGGGCTACGTGCTGATTGGGCCCTAGAACAGCTTGAAGTTGATCCACTTTTTTATCGTAAAATTGTGCTTAGGTGAAAAAAATCCTCAAGAAGTTCTGCAGGTCCCATTGCACCCTGGAAAAGGTACTGTATGACGTGCTTTACACGCTGTAGGCATCATCGGTCCATATTTCTTTAAAAACGATGCTCGAGCTAATATAACAGTGAATGGTGCTCGTTACAGATCGATGATCAATGATTATTTGTTTCAAAATCTGAATGGTATCGACCCAGAAGTGTTTTGGTTCCAATAAGATGGTGCTACACCTCATGCTGCTACCGTAACAATTGATTTATTGAAAGAAAGATTCAGCGATAATATTATTTCGAGAAATGGTCCAATTAATTGGCCTCCAAGATCATGCGACATAACTCCACTGGATTATTTTTTCATTTTTGATTTTGAGAAATGGTATACATAAATATGTACACTGAAATATAACTAGAATAACCCCCAATAAAGTACGAAAATGGTAAAATACATAATTCAAAATATAAGCCATTATATTAGTTTGAAGAATTGCTTGGTATGTAGAGATAACCTTTTGAATTCTTCGGAAGTAATTGATTATAAACGTTAACCAATTAGCATGCAAATTCTTAGTTAAGTATACTTCAAATGGGGTTGAAAAAGGAATGTATGTTAGACTTTAATAGTTTATTTATAGCGTAAATACATATGTTAGAAGTTAACAAGTTTGAATCGTTTACCCAAATTGAGGGAGTTGATTCAGTGTAGTATCGAACTCTAATTGCGGTTAAAACACTATTTTGTTCGTGGAATAGTTCTTCTTTGAGCTTTTTCACCGTTGTTCACTTCAACGAATTCACTTTGTATTGGTTTCACTTTTGAACGCAACCATGTGTTTGCGTGAGGAGAGCATCAGAGTGTTATTTCACGTGTGAGCACAAATTCTTATGAGTCTCGAGGGTTTAAGAAAGGGGTGGATTTTGTTCCATATGTCATAGGGGGTGGTTTGATACTTCGTGCAGGGCAGAGGAGGTGTTACGCCAACGAATATCTGCAAAATTGTTTGATTGGGATTATCTATAATCTGGCGGTAGATTTTGGATATGTCCGCCGTGAAAGCAAATAGAAACTTTCTGAATCGACACGGAATATTGAACAAGTCGTGTCACTAGACAAAGAACAAATGGGGCGACTTATGGCATACGAGTAAAAGCAGTGTAAGGAGAAAACAAGAGAGAATATAAATACTTGCAAAGTGGATTATTATGGAGGCATAGCAGCATGTATAAATTTCTGATATTCAAAAAATTTGGGTGGGTCATGTTGAAGCAATTTTGACGGTGCAGAGGGCGACTTTTGACTGTGGAAACTGCATTAACTAATCTTGAGTCTAGCGGAGAGCACAGAGGGAGATAAATTTGGACGATTTCTTAATTTTGCAATGAAGTTTTGTATGAACTGAGAATTATTTGTGTTCATCAAATTTCCCTTGGAAATAGCTTTTGAAATTATCATTGTGTATTAAAGATTTACTTCTTCAGGTTTCATGTTATATGTTATATTTATTTCAACGTGACAAAATGATAAATGCTTGTACACATTTATGAAATTTCACTTGCAAATTCATATTAATATGAAGCTATAATTATGGTAGACCAAATATCACCAACGGAAGCAAAATATTGCATCATCGTCGGCAACAAAATAAAAGAACTAGGAATAATATAAAACAAGACACCCGGGCATGGTGCATTTCCAAAGCCGACCGTACTACATCGATACCAAATAAATAAGGCAAATAACAAAAATACCAAATAGAGTAAAATAGAACCAACATTCCAAAAAATTAAACCATTAATATAAGCAACTTCAACCCAGAGAAGACAATAAACGGAATTTCTTTCTCTCTCAACGATCACATCAATCTAGGAACTATATAATGTTCCGAACCAAACCAGTGTGCACAACATAGAAGTAAACCTAGCTCTTGTAGTTATTTAGGAACTGCTTATAAATGTATAAAGGATAAGATACTTGATATTTATCAGTTTAAACCGGGACGCCGCCCAGACTAACAAATATTACGCGTTCGATGGTATAATGGGATAATCGACGTGGTCAAGTCCGATCGAAGTGCAATGAAAGGGCGTCCCTCCGGGTAACCGCCTTATTGATCACGGCATCCCTACGCCTATAACAGTAAAATGCATTATAGATTCATTTGGAAAATTCTGTAGAGCTATGTATGTTATGTTATTTATGGCGAGCGGGCGTCTGTCTACCCTACCACTGCGTCCGCACGGACTATTGTGGTTCACCCCTAATTTATATCTTCCCGTCGAGATCCAGTTTTTAGATAAAACCGATAATCTTGTTCAGGGGTATTTTTTTCAGTTCGCTGTGGGCTATAAAAGCCTGGCCAAAGACCTCGAATCTGATGCGACTCACCGCGGGGCACTCTGAGACGATGTGCATGGCTGTTTGAGTGTCCTCAAGACACAGCCTGCATTCATTGTCTTCAGCCAGACCGATTTTGTGCAAATGCGCTTTCAGTCTGCAGTGACCTGTCATAATTCCGACAAGTGTTCTTAGTTTGGCCCTATCCAGACCTAGCGCTAGGTTCGCCATCTTTTTATTCGAAGCTGTTCCAAGGAACAACTTCGAATGTTTCAGGCCAGAATGGCTCCGCCAGAAAGACTCTAGCCTTGAGTTCATTTTGCCTGTTATCGCATCGTTAGTCACGTCATATGGTATTCCCAGGAATGGTTCCGGTCCTACCAGAGGCAGCGCAGCTCCAGCAAATGCCAGCTGATCCGCCTCCTCGTTAACCAAATAGTTTGAGTGGCTTGGTACCCAAACCAGAGTGACTCCGTTATACATACCGAGCCTGTTTAAAGCCGTGCGGCAACTCCAGACTGTTTTAGATGTAAAACAGCTGGATTACAGAACTTTTAGTACTGATTGACTATCAGTAAATATTTTGATTTTACCGTGGTGAATTTGCCGTTTTATCAGCAGTTCCGCCGCGGTCTCAATGGCAAATATTTCTGCCTGAAATATGGTTGCGTTTTGACCGAGACTCAATGAGATGTTAATTCTCGGTTTACTCCCATAGACTGACGCTCCTGTTCTGTTCGTCGTTCGCGAGCCGTCTGTGAACAAGCCAAGGTCGGTTCTCAATAGAACCTCAGCATGCTGGGTCCATTCGTCCCGGCTGGGAACGATTACATTGAAATTCCGTTCCTGGCTCGTGATTTTTGACATTAGATCCGAGGGCATCGATAGGGTACTGTTCGTTAAAAGCTCGTCCAGCAGTCTTGAGCCTCCCGTCACTATTGCCTCTGACCTGTCAATCGCCAGTTGATATAGTTTGTATGTGGTCCATTCCGCCTCCCTCTGCACGAGTAGGTGCAGGGGTGGTATATTTAGTAGGACCTCCATGGCTGCCGTGGGTGTGGTGCGAAACGCACCTGTAATTGCAAGGCAAGCCTGTCTCTGTAGTCGGGTGAGCTTTTGTTCGCCAACCGTTTGTTGGCCTTTCTTCCACCACACTACAGCGCCATACACTATCCCTGGTCTAATTACCATAGTGTATAGCCAGTACATCTACCTGGGCTTTAGGCCCCAGGTTTCACCACAGATCCGCCTGCAAGTCCAGAAACCCATTCTGGCTTTATGACACACTTTATGCAGGTGTGCATTCCAGGTGAGGGTCTTGTCCAGGACTATTCCCAGGTATTTTGCCTCAAATGAGAATTGTATTATTTCACCACGGATAGTCGGCGGTTCTAAACCATTCAACTTCCGTTTTTTAGTGAATGGTACTATAACTACCTTTTGCGGGTTAAGAGACATGTCTTCCCTTATACTCCATTTGTCAATAGTGTTCAGTATCTCTTGAAGGACGGCCGATATAGTCACCTCCGTTTTATCTTTCACTATGATTGCCAAGTCATCAGCAAATACTTGAACATCGTTTCCTTACAGCGAAATGATCGCTAGCAGGTCATCAACGAGAAGGGTCCACAGTAAGGGTGAGATAGTACCCCCCCCTGCGGACAGCTCTTTACAGCCTTGAACTCGAAGATCTCACCCTGGTATGAGGTCGTTATTGTTCTGCCGCATAGCATTGCCTGTATCCATCTACAGATTAGTGGGTCGATTCCTCTCGCAGCGATAGCCTCAGCGAGAGAAGCCGGCAGCGTATTGTTAAAAGCACCTTCAATGTCTAGAAACGCTGTTAGTGCAATCTCTCGATTATCGAGAGATTGGTTTAATTTTCCGACCAGATTATGCAATGCAAGTTCTGCCGACTTGCCAGCCTGGCAGGCGTATTGATGAGGGCTAGGGGGACTGTCAATTAGCACCTTCCCCCCTGATATGGACATCAATCACCTCTTCCAGACTCTTCAGCAGGAACGATGTCAAGCTTATTGGTGAACGAAGAGGGTTCCGAGTCTGTTCGTCCCACCTTTGGTATATATATATATATATATATCACTTTAGTTAGTGTCCAGCTTGTAGGGATAACCCCCCAAGCCAGACTTATTCTAAATAATTTTAGCAGATACGGAATCAACACATCCATGCCCTTTTGAAGAAGGGCTGGAAAGATTCCGTCTACCCCCGGTGTTTTGAAAGGTTTGAAAGACCTTATTGCGTCTCTGGCCGCTTATGCAGTGACTATATTTTTGGATAATCGCCAGTTGCCCCTCCCAGGCGAGATTAGATGGTCAGGGTTGGATCTGGCGTTTGTATCTTCCAAGATTTGACATCCAGGGAAGTGTTTGTTCGCAAGGAGCTTCAATGTTTCTTTTCTGGAACCAGTGAAACCACCCTCCGGACGTTTGAGCGAACCGGTTGTTCTCACTGGCTCTCTGGAGAGAATCTTGTGTATTCTGGCAGTTCCGGGGGCATCATTTATACCCTCACAGAACTTGCCCCACAAGTCCCCTTTCGATCCTCCTAATGCTCTTATTGTAGAAGGTTAGAGCTTCCTTGTATTTGTCCCATTGACCGGTCACTTTGGCTCAGTTGAATAATCTCCGAACCTCCTTTCTTTGTTTATTTAGGTTGTTATTCCACCAAGATGAATTTCGGTTATCCTTTTTACATCTTAGTGGGCAGTTTTCGTGATAAGCGGAGACCATGGCGGTTTTGATTTGCTCCGCCAAGGTCTCCAAGTGATTCTGTTTGAATATTTTAGATATACACGTGCTAAGGTTAGCCCGGATGGTTTCTACATAACCAATCCAGTCTGTTTCCTTAGCATTTCTGTAGTATTCTAATGGTCTAGGACCTGTTTTTATTCTGAAGAGTATGTGCCTATGGTCTGAACATAATGGTTCAGTGGATACCGTCCAATCGGAAATCTTATAGTTAATAAAATTAGTACTTATAGTGAGGTCTAAAACCTCCTGTCTATAAGGGGTAACAAACGTTGGTTTGTTACCTTTATTTACCACTGTGAAGCCCTCTTGAAGTAAGTAATCTAGAAGTGACTCACTCTATGGTTGATGTCCGTGCTGCCCCAAACTGTGTAGTGAGCATTGGCATCACGTCCAATTATCAGCTGGATATTTTTCTTTCTACAGAGGCGGACTAAATCCCGCACGGCTGTAGGTGGGGGTCCTTCGGCAGCTCTGTCTCCAGGAAAGTACGCAGAACAGACGATAAACTCTGTCGCATTCCTAATCCCCTGGCAGCGGATATGAATGAATGTCATGTCCCCCGTGCAGAACTCTGAAAGAACTAAATAATTTATCTTTTTCCTTACAATTATACAGGATCTCAGCCTCCCAACTGAGACCCCGGTCACAATAGTTCCTGGAATTCCTCCGAGTCCACTTACCTTACCGGGAATGATATCCAGGGTTCCTGGATTAGTGCAATATCTATCTGCTCCTCTATGAATCTCATGCCAAGGATGAACGATGCAGCCTTAGCATGTTGGAGATTGGCCTGTATACAGCGTATGGCCTCTTTTCCTACGCCGGCTTCGGTATGTCCTAGGGGGGCGACTTTTTGCCACCTTCCCCTTGGCCGCTGGCCGACTTCTGAAGGAGGGGTTTTCCAGGGATGGATTTACCCTTTCCTTGGAAACCTTTCCTATCTTGTTTCAGGACCCTGGAAGTGGGATTTACCCCGCTCTCCTTTGAGTTCCTTTGGCTTTTAACTCTTACCGACTCGTCACTGGCTTTGAGGAAGACGCGGCTTCACACCACCTCCCCACCACCATGACTGAGGCAATTCGTACCCCAGACGAGGGCTCTGAGAGGCGGCCAGTCTCCCCCTCTGCCTGCTCCGAGCCGATTTTTGTGCCACCTTAGTAGCCTTTGTCGTCCGGAACTGGATTCTTCCGAACCCAAAATAGGGTTTGTAGTCCAGGTCCTTCAGAGCTTCCATAGAAATATCATTCATGGCCACTGTCCAGACTTGGCCAGATATTAGGTTTGGGAAGGTCCCCGCCCTTTACGAGCTTGAGATCCGCTCCTTCTCATGGTTTGAGTGAGGGAATCGTCTCCTCGAGCCACCTCACACTTTGCTCGTCAGCACAGGTAATTTGCAACCATCCAGGCCGATGTGAACAGCCTTGGAATCTCACCTGTGGACTCTCATCGGGTGTGCTTGCAACGGCTCTTAGAACCGCCCTCTGCAATAGCACCAGCTGGTCCCCCAACATTGAGACGGCGGGGTAACCAGAACACAGCAAGCCAACCCTGATCCCCCCCGCCGCAACAACGTAGGAGGTTTCAGGTCCCTTTGGAATCCGCTCTGGTGTGTTACCCTCGAACCTGAGCCTTTTGCCACCGATCTCTGTTTCTGGGATGGATTTATCCCCCTCTTCAACAGTCGGCAGCTTGGACTCTTCGCCCAGGATCATTTTCAATGCGGCATCATACGGTGTACCGCTCTTGAGGAGTCTGTGGAGTCGTTTTCTCTTCGACCCAGTCAGTCTCGCCTTCCTTTTTGGTTTGCCATCTGAGACTGGGGATTCCGTCCTATCGGATTCCTTGTCTGAATGGGCTGAAGTGGTCTGAGTAATCACTTCCATGAGCTCCTCCGTCGCCTGAGAAACAGGGTTATTTTTATTTATTTGTGTTTCCATATATGGTCCCACGCTATGTATAGCAAGTGTTGCCATCTTTCGGACAACTGTAAGTATAATATGAGGCTTAAACATGGGATGGATATAATACCATTGTTTGAAGAGAACAGTGTAATACCATTGTTTAAGGAGTCCTAATGCCAATGCGAAACGCTTGGATAAGCCAAGAAATGCTTTTGTACATTTGATAAAAGAATTTCATTTATTTGTATCAATCAATTGAATTATTTACTTGTTCAGCATACTTTAGAATCAACAATATACCGAAGTCTGTAGAAACGCCAAACGGTACCTTATTAATATTTATGGAGATGCTCACTGTAAATGATTGTAAATGAACTTTTTTCCTCTATGTTGAAATGAAAGAATACTGTTTGTAATACAATATTTTATTATTTACAATTAAGAACTATTTGCCCTGAAGGTGAACTTGAAAAATGAAACAGAGGGGTAAGAAAAACGTTTTTATGCACTAAACTTGTAAACTTATGACTGTCACTGTCACTTATGGATGATCTTCACAGTTGACTGGCAGAGGACATATTGATGTGATTGCTTTTAAAAGTTGACCTCGCACAGATCTATAATTCAGCTCCAAGTTCCAGAGATAATACAAGTAGGACTCGTTTTCGTCTTTCTTCACAATATACTGAAAGTTTAGAATAGTACAAGGACTGTGAATAAATCAAAGTGAACTGTTAAAAAATTAATAATATTTGAAAGTTTTCCTAAACGGTGTAATCAAAAACTTCAAATTTGAAGTGAGCTTAATACACTTGTGTCAGCATATATGGATGAAGGATCGCCTGTGGTTCGGATTTTTGGACCAAAAGCTACTGATCTTCAAAAGATTAATAATGTGATAATATGGTACAATCATGTTATCATTTTAAATAATACCCATTTGTGTATTGAAAAATTTTGAAAATTCGTATTGATTCTTAAAGAATCATTATAAAATAAAAGGTAATAATAAAAAGAGGTTTTCACTTGATAGAAGAATCATTACAGAATTTGAATATCAAAACAGATTTAATTTGTTAGTCTTCTATAATTTTCATTTCAAAAAATTTTATTCAGAAACTTTTGGAATTAAATAAATGTCTTATAAGCACAGCTTATGTTTAATAGACATTTTTTTTATTTATTATTATTATTATTATTATCCTGATACTCCTAGATCTTCTGTGAAGATCCCTCAGAAGCTTTTTCAGCTTGTGCGAGTTAGGAGTTCAGTTGTGTTCTGTGTAGGCTTTGTTACTGCGATCTTGCGCCACTTTAGGTCACAGCACTGTTAATTTTTGACCCAACAGTGAAATGGTGGCAGATACCCGTCCAACTAGAAAATTTTTTTTCTACCTGAACAGGACTCGAACCTGGACCTCCCGGTCACAAGTCCGATGCTCTCCCGCTGAGCTATCCACACTCATAAATCATTTAAAAAATTTAAAATCAAAAGTCATTATATAATATCAAATGGAATAAATAACCCTATAAATATAAATTGTCAATGAAAATTAATAAATAAATATTTGAAGGAGACAAAATTTTGTTTCTGATCTTACAATTGTGAAAACCAAATCCTTTTCAAATATACAAAACATAATTTTAAAAACTTCTCAAAAAAATAATTTATTTGGAATATTTAATATATTTAAATATTCAAATAAGTTACTTCGAAAATCTCTCAAAACATGTATCAAATCCTCAAAAAACAATTTGAATTCAGATAAGGTCTTCATCGGTCCTACTTCACATTTAAAAACTAAAATCAATTAACAATAAACAACTTACCTCTAAAACCTCACGGTTTCCTCGTTTGAACATACTAACCTTAAAATCCAAGGTATTCTACGTTCTTCACAAAATCACACAAAGCTTTAAAGGCATTTTATGGTCTTTCGTTGAACCACATGATGTTATATAATTAGATTTTTAAACCTAAATAATTATACATTATATATAGATTAAAATAATAAGAGGTTTTTACTTGATAAAAGAATAATTACACAATTTTAATATCAAAACAGATTTAATCTGTTAGTCTTCTATAATTTTAATTTAAAAAAATTTTATTCAAAAACTTTTAGAATTAAATAAATATCTTATAAGCACAGCCTATATTTAATAGATATCTGAAAATAGAAAAAAACATTGTCTCCTTCAAATATTCATTTATTAATTTTAATTGACAATTTATATTTGTTGAGTAATTTATTCCATTTGATATTATATAATGAGTTTTGATTTTATATGTCAATTAAATATAAGCTGTGCTTATAAGATGTTTATTTAATTCTAAAAGTCTCGAATAAAATTTTTCGAAACTAAAATTATAGAGGACTAAAAGATTAAATCTGTTTTGATATTCAATTTTTTTTAAATAAAAGGGATAAGTTATACAACAGATTACTGTTGACACAGTAGAAACAGAAATATAATTTTCGCAGAGGCACAGAAGATGGCGCTACCCACCTATTTCAATAGATCAATTGTTTCACTTACATTATTTTCATGAGTAGAAATGTAAACGAATTAAAGTCTAATCCTTGAGGTATCCACAGAAATGCGAAGCAATTGGTTCATTCCGATTGTAGCATTATTTTCAAAAATCCTAGTGGCAAATATACTGATTTACTTCAAGTCTCATTAGATATATATCAATAAATTAATGTCTTTGTTCTTATTGATCTGTAGAATGACCCAATTGTGATAAAATAAAATTTGTAAAGCGTTTTGAATCGCTTGACAATCGCTTTTGACATTACATTGATATGTCGCCATTTTTATTTTGAATACATACAGCACTGCTGGTGTAGTGGTATCATGCAAGATTCCCATTCTTGCGACCCGGGTTCGATTCCCGGGCAGTGCAAGACTTTTTAGCAATAATTATTGGAATCGATTTAATTTATATCTATTATATTTATAATTTATAAATATATGGTCCTCTAATTACGTCACATTTTTTAAATTAACTGTCCAACTACATTACACGTTAAATGAATATGCGTTAGTATGAACTACTCCGTAATGTGAACACAGAATTTTTTGTATGAACTATTCTGATTTATGAACACAGGCAATCTCAATAGTACGAAGTTTTTGAAAGAAATTAAATTAATTATTACTATTTTTTTTCAAATTAGGGTATAAAAAAATAATGGAGTCACAACAAAAGTACACAGTGGTCTGCCACTTCTGGTTCTTTGGGGAGCAGTTTCTGTTGCAAAGTACCGTATCTCTAAACGTGATATCACACTTCTGCTAACGTTGAAGAAGCCTGAAGCATGGGTGGCATCGTTCTAGGATAAAACTTGTGTTCGAATAATTAATTTTCGATTTTTAATTAAGTAGAACCCTTTGATCCTATGTAAAACGGAATAGAGACTGAAGAGAAATTCATTAAAATGTGCATTTCTAAACAGATATGGACAAAAATGATCAAACTTGATAAAAACTTGGCTTACGTTGAATCAGAAGATGTGTCTATAATCGTTATAAATATATGTAATTGAAAAAAAATTAAGATAGCAGGTTAGGCGAGCAAAGGTTTCATCAGTGAAAGACAATAAGGTTTTCGTAAACACCGAACAACAGGTGCTTTGGAGATATCTAAGGCTTCCGATCGTGTTTGGCATAAGGCTCTTCTGAATAAGCTATCTTTGTATGGTTTTTCCGGGACATGTAGTCGTGGATGGTGTCGGTTTCGACGCGAACGCTGGAGTGCCCCAAGGCTATGTTTTGTCGACCCCCTCTTCCTGATCCATATAAATGATCTCCTTAGTAGGACCGAGAACCACATTGTAAGCTTCGCGTATGATAGCAAGTTGATGTCTTTTTTCACCAGTGACAAACCTTTGAGCACCGTTGAGTTTCACCTCCATAGATGCCAGCAAATCGATTCCCTGAACAATATCTCAAAAAGATAAATGAGTGGGGTCAACAAAATTTGATGCAATTCAATGCCTTGAAGACCCAAACAACAACTTTTTCTCGGAAAACTCAGTTCGTGACTTCTGACTTCATGATGGAAAACCCGAGAATTTCACGTATCTTCTTGACGTGACTGTTAACTCTTCAGTCTGTTGGGGGAATATGTGACTGGTATTGCGAAGTCTACTGCAAATCAGCCGGAATATTTGTTCATTTCTTTGCAGATCAGGTTCTTCTACTGTATAAAACCCAGATCAGACCAGGACTCAAATACTGCTCTGAAGTTTGTAGCTCAGCACCTAAGCATTCGTTACAACTTTTGGATTCCATTTAAACAAGAGCAATTTAACAGGCAGTTTAACAGCCTTTTTGCAATCTTTGGATCATAGAGTTCAACCGGTTAGTGTATTGGCATGTGAACGTAGCTCTTTCACTAAGTGACTAGTTAGCAGTCTCCACAATCTGCCCCAAGAGGCAGAAAGTGTAATAAGGGTTACGCCTTATCATCGCGCGTGGTGAGAAACCCTCCGAAGGGATGATCTAACCGGCTTCCAGTTTGGGCTACAGTTCTAAAACCTGCAACCGTCCGACTGGTAGCAGCGAAGCACTATCCAACCTCTACTGCCGGAGTGACTTCTTATCCATACCAACGCAATCTCATGATAATCTCCTGTACGTCAAGACCCACGAACCCTTGGGAAGTATTTCAATTGATCCTGGGGTCAAGCACCAACGGACTAGCCGTTTCGTCGAGATCCACAAACCCAGAAACGTCTCACAATAGATCAAGGTTCAGTACGAGGCCTGTCGAACCGTCAAGTCCCGCTAAACCCTGAGACATTTCATGAGAATATCCCGAACATGAGTCCCTGTGAATAGATAAACAAAATACTCGCCTAGTCCAGCATGCGACCTGTTAACCACTGCCTCCTCGAGTCTAACACCAATTGGGTGGCCAGGTAGTACAAGTACTACTTGTGGGCATCCACCCTCCCGAGGTAACGCAGTATGCTTTATAACGCACTCGGCCATTGGACAGAAAAATCCGGAGATTTACTGCAATATGGTAGAGTACGCTAGTTTTAAAGGAGAGGCCCTGTGCTGCAACTTGCCACTGAGTTGATCAACGCGGCTCAGCCCTTCATTCCACCTTACGGCAAAACTATGGCCCCATTCGATCGATCTTCCACCACACGGCTCTAATGACTGGCGCAAATGGCATTACATTACGAACAGGACTTAACCCTCCATTTCACCGGGAGGAAACTAAGGTCCTAGTCAAGACAAGTGCCCCAAGCACGCCAGGCTTTAATACCCTGGAGGCGCGTTGGAACATAGAATGAGACTTGCCGATTTGTGCCTGTTCTATAGATATTATACAGTTGATGCTCCACTCAACTGAAGGAAATGATGCCAGCTGTCGACAGATTCGCACGCTGCACTAGAGATGCTCAACGAGAACATCCCCATGCAAATATTGGATGGAGTAGTCCGTTACTCTGTGTTGATTTTAAAATGAATAATCAGTAAATAAATTGATAGAAAACTAAGTAACTTCTCATTTAATGTCCTTCCCATGCATTTGAATTAAAAAGCTCCGAGAACTTCTATTTATCAGAAGTCCTTCTGCTACCGAACTGGCAAGTTGTGGAACACGCTTCCAGCTGATGTCTTTTCTTCAGTGTATAATCATCAGCTGTTTCATGCACGGTACTGGGACGTACAAGATGGCACCGAGGAGATTCTCCACCTAAAATGCAATTGAGCTTGGGCACCTGGCAAGGATGATAAATGGGCGATAGAATGGAAAATGTTTGAGTGGCGACGAAAATGTGAAGCTTTTAGAAAGACCTTCTAGTAGGTCAATGGAAGACATAAAGAGATTTGAATATCAAAACAGGGAACTGGATCAGAATGGCCCAGGATAAAAAGGAATGTATATGTTAAAGAGATCCACATATTATTGTAAAAGAAGATTAGGCGGGAATAACCACCTAGGGAATTTTATGCCTACTTGTTACAGTCGATGCCAAGAGTCTATAGTCGCTTCGTAGACTTGCGCGCGCGTCTGAAAATGTAAACATAACTCCGGGAGATGATCGTTTGGTTCTCTCCAGAATATTGGCGGTAATCCTCCGCGACTGAACGCCGGTTTCGGAGAGTCCAGGTTTTCTTTGTTGGAAATAGAACGCCATTGTTCATTAAAACTGAAGATTAAACACAAAGGGAAGTCGACTGAGCTGCCCTAACATGTAAAGTTATTATATTTAATTGAATTACCCGAGGTCAACGTGACTGTTATTTGTATCATGTATTCTTAACCCATTGGTGGATTTTACTGTATGGATGCTCCAGCTAGGGGCGCCCTGTTTACTTTGATTGAATTGACCAGTAAACATATTTCATATAAGCTTCTTTATCATCATTTCATTTATGGGGATGTAAGAGGTGGTTAACCATGGTACTTTGAGAATTCAGAGTGTTTAAGAGTGAATGGAATGTGGATCCACAGTTAGATACTGACACAACAACCATGAGTCTTCAGAAAGAGTCGCAACAAGGCCTTCTTAAACAACTATTATTAGATATAAATATTATAATGAATACCCGGTGTCTTCAGAATGTCGCAACAAGACATACCTGAACAACGATATTATGCGCCCAGGTTATAATAATCTAATTAGATTGTTGGTGTGTGAATGGGGAATTCCTGACGAAAGGGTTAGTGTTAAACTACTTCGAAAATCTTTGTTACATGTTCCTACTGCCAGGTTATCCCTGTGTTCACTCAATTGATTGCTGTATTTACCTTTGCATGCACACTAATTATGTTTTAGGATATTAGAAAGATTGTCGAACTTTGGAACCTTGATTTTATGAATAAAGGGAAGGACAGGGTTGAAGAATGTATGGGAGCTGAAGAGAGGTTCCTGACTCTTTTTTTGGCCTAAAGTATAACCTCGCTCGCATAGATCGAGTCAGATGCGGGACCCTGCCTTCGGCAAACAAATATTGTATTTTTACTTATCCTTGCATTCTGAACTTCCCGTTACTGTTTTCTCGATCTCGTTCAAGTGTAACTTGGGTTGTCTACACAACGTTACGTCCTATTTTCCCGCCACTAGATGATCACGATAAAAAGGTTGGCGTTCCTTAGAGTACTTCGTAAAATCACAGATATCTTGGAGTATTCCGTAAAATCCGGGATATTATCTTAGAGTACTCTTTAAAGGTTGGGACAGCTCAATGTTCAATAGTGGACACAGCAAGCTTTTTTGATTATGATGACTTGTACCCCAACAGCAAATTCTAGAAACAAAAGATTATAATTGTAATTGCTTTTCTCTTCCACGAACGATGAAATTATGATTAAATTATAGGTTGAAGGATCTGATAATGATAGCGTCAACACAAAAATCTTTCCGGTACCGGGAATCGAACCCGAGCCTCCTGGGTGAGAGCCAGGTATCCTAGCCACTAGACCATACCGGACTACGTAAAACTGTTTGCTCTGAGAAGTTTCAAACAACTACATCTTTTCACGTTTACTTCCTTAATGATATTGTTTGTTATCTCTGGACTCTTTAGGGTTTCAGCCAATACTTCAGAAACTATTTTTCGTGTACGTTTCTAATCGCATTCCCATATTAATTAATGGTCTCCAAGTAAATCCTAATTCCTAAAGTGTATGCAAGGTGGCGCTTGTGAAGTCGAAATGACAACTTGTCGAATTTCAGGGATAACATTTTGAATTTAGAAATTACATAAGTTTTCGAAATGCCTTGAAGTGTGAACTGTTATCAGCATTTTAAAACCCCCAACTACTTCAGAATGCTGTTTTACTTTCGAATTGGCATACACATCTTGACCCTGCCTACCTAATAACCTAATTGTGAAGTGTCAACAAGCGGGGCTCATTTCTATTTCTTATCATCAAGGAAGTTAGGAAAATCGTATAAGTTATGGATTGTTTGTGGGTTGGTTCCGATGTCGATTTACCTACACTTCATCAATACAGGATGGCCGAGAGGTTAGAGTACAGATTGTCTTGCCTACACAAATCCAAGAATTCCAAACAATGTCAGGTGGATTTTGAAGAGGTGAAATCGAAGTCCAAGGATACTGTAACACAGATCAACAGACGGAGGAGATCTGGAACCTGGCCGTAAGTACGCATAAAATACGTAGTTCATATCGCTGTCTCTATCTTTCTTCACGGTAGGATGGTTTGAATGATTAGTGGATAGTTGGTTTTCGAATATATAGAGTAATTTTAAAACGCTGGGAAGAAGGCCGTGCAATCGTGCTTTACGATCATCTCCGGTATGGTCTAGTGGCTAGGATACCTGGCTTTCACCCAGGAGGCTCGGGTTCGATTCCCGGTACCGGAAAAGTTTTTAGTACTTTTTCCCTGAGAGTCATTACGTTTTTCCGTAATAATCAGGTCTTATATGGCGTGCATTGTTCTTAGTTCCGTAAACTGGTTATCTTGATGGGTATTTTTGTGAATTGGTCTTTCATTCAGGCGCAAATAGGTGGTTTGCTCTACAGTCTTCTCGTGGTGTGAAGTTCACACAACCTTGGAATTTAAGGCGGAATTTTATTTATGATGTTTCCATTCCTTTGATTGATTTTATGTTTGAAAAGTTGCTAGTAGTATAAGTGGGTTCGTTTGTATGCATAGCTATGGAATTTGGTAATAATAACCCTAAGTTGGGCCGTTGTCAGAGTTTGGTAGATTCCGAACAAATAAAGTGAGTATTATAGAATGTTTGGTTAAGTAAATACCTTAGATGCCATTCATACACTTGACGTTTGTATATATACATAGAGCTTATCATTTACTGAACTAATCGAATGGGAACACTTCCATTACTTGTTTGATAAATTTAATTCTGATAATCTGTGTTCCTGGTCTTGTTTTTTTACATTAACCAGAAATTATTCAACCTTAACATTTTAATGTTTATAATCACCACATAATGTTCGGCATTTTTGGAGAAATAATGAATACTAATAATAATGTTTTTTTATGATTGACTCAGTTCACTTGCGGATGCAGTTATCCTATCTAGGTGGCTCTCAAATCACTTAAAATAATAATATCTTAAATATCAAACAGATTAATTCCGCTAATCTCACTGATTTTACTTTTATAAAAATTCTTTTTCATGAACTTTTTAAAATTAAATTGAATACATGCCCCAGAAAACACAATTTCAATTTAGTTAATATTAAAGAATTAACATTCATTAAACAGCATGAAAAGGTTTAAAAGAATCCAAAGAAAATATAGAATATTAATTAAAATTATTAAATAAATTCTTGAAGTGTTGGAGTGTTAATTCAATCTGTCTACTAAATTGAAACTGAGATTTCTAAGATATTTATTTCGTTTAATTTTAAAAATTTTTTCGAGAAAATATTTTTATAAAATTAAAATTAGTAGTGAGGTTAACAGAATTGATCTGTGGAATATTTGAGATACAGTAAAAGCCTTCTATCAAGTAGAAACCCTTTTTTCTATTATTCAATAATAATGTGTTTTTTACAGTTTTACGTATAACTGTGATTTGACAGAAGGTAGGAGCCATGTTGTTTTGACATTTCTGTTCAGTAAGCATTGACAAATTATCATAGGAAGACTCACGCTGCACAACGTTTAAAAATTGTTGAAATTTATTTTCAAAATCAGTGTTCTATTCGCCAAATTTATAGAGCACTTTGTGAAATTTATGGTTAACATAATCGTCCATCAGAGCAGCTTATTGGTCGAACTATCGATATATTTCAGACAACATTTTCTCCACTCAATGCAACAACAAAAACAAGACAGAACTGTACGTACAAAAGAAAATATCGCTGCTGTAAGTCATATTGTTAATGATGATCCATATTTGTCCCATCGTCGACGTTCACAACAAGTTGGACTCTGTGTATCCATCACATGGAAAATTTTGCGTAAAGATCTTGATCTTTACCCATTCAAGATCCAACTGGTTCAAGAACTAAAGCCACTTGACCATAATAAGCTTCGCTTGTTTGCTGATTGGGCCCTAGAACAGCTTGAAGTCATAGTGTTAATGAGGATCCAGATTTGTCTATTCGTCGACGTTCACAAGAAGTTGGACTCTGTGCATCCACCACATGGAAAATTTCGCGTAAAGATCTTGGTCTACATACATACAAGATCCAACTGGTTCAAGAACTAAACCCACTTGACCATAATAAGCATCGTTTGTTGGCTGATTGGGCCTTAGCACAGCTTGAAGTTGATCCACTTCTTTATCGTAAAATTGGGTTTAGTGATGAAGCTCATTTCATCATGTACAGCCATGTACACGAGCAAAATTGCCGTAAATGGAGTGAAAACAATCCTCAAGAAGTTCTGCAGGTTCCATTGCATCCTGAAAAATGCACTGTATGGTGTGCTTTACACGCTGGAGGCATCATCGGTCCATATTTCTTTAAAAACAATGCTGGAGCTAATATTACAGTGAATGGTGCTCGTTACAGATCGATGATTTTTTGTTTCAAAATTTGAATGATATCGACCCAGAAGTGTTTTGGTCCCAACAAGATGGTGCTACACCTCATGCTGCTACCGTAACAATTAATTCATTGAAAGAAAGGTTTGGCGATAAAAATATTTCGAGAAATGGTCCAATTAATTGGCCTCCAAGATCATGCGATCATAACTCCACTGGATTATTTTCTTTGGGGTTATGTCAAATCATCGGTTTATGCTGATAAACCAGAAACCATAGACGCTTTGTAAGACAACATAACTCGTGTTATGGATGAAATAAGGCCTGAATTACTCGAAAAAGTGGTCCAGAATTGGTCTGGTCGAATGCGGTTCCTCAGAGCTAGTCGTGGTGGACATATGCCGGAAATTATTTTTAAAATATAAATGTCATAAAATTATCCTTCAGATAAAAAAAAAATTGGCTTCAATCTTAATTTAAATCCTGTTTATTTCAATTTAAAGTTCTATCACTCTAAAAAAACACTCGATATATTTACGATACTGATGTGACGTTATCTTCACCTCAGAAGCACATTTTTTTCAAACTTTATGGACTATAAAAAATATATAGATATACATGAAGATTGTAATAAACAAGTCAGCAGTCACTACCACAAAACTTCAACAGCTGCTGCAAATACATTCCTTGAAAATGTACAGTTGCAAAGTGGTCACCAAAGGAAGATTGAAGAAAACAAATATTGTCATAAATTATTTCTTGTATCATATTTTGTGGAACTTCGTGATTTGCCACTTAGAGGAAAGGAAGGAGATAAGGGGGTTTTCTTTGACCTTTTAAATTTGAGAATTGACTGTGGTGATCTGAAGCTAAAGCATCACTTGGATAGATGTCGAAAAAATGCAGTCTACACTTCACCAAAAATTCAGAATGAAATTATAGGATTATGTGGTGAAGTTGTCAAAGAAAGAATTATTGAGCGAAAGCTTACGCTGGAAAAGAACAGCTTTCTATCGGATTGCGGTTTTATGATGAGAATAATCAAATCAGAGTGGAATTTGTAGGCTTTGTTGAGTTGAAATCTCTAGATGCCCCTACCATCGCTGCACAATTCAGAGTTTTTTAGTTTATCAAAATCTTTCAGCATAGAATTGTTGATTGCAAAGTACTCTGCGATTGTAAACGTTCTACAAGGTAAAAATATGGATTTGATTATGGTGAGGAAACACATTGGTGAAATCCTTGATGTCATCAAGGACAAGAAATTGAACATGTTTCTGAGGAAGTACTTAAAAAATCACATAATATCGCGGAGAAAATCGAATTAAGTTAACAGTTCCACATATTGTTAAAGAGCAAATACACAGAAGTAATCCGCCATCTGAGACTGCGGTTGAATACTAGAGACGATCGTTGATTATCTCTTATCTTGACTCTTCAACCTCATTGAATGTTAGATTCCAACACGAGAATACACCTGCTTTTGCCTTATCCCATCTTCATCCTTCATACATGCCAAAAGATTTGGAAAAAACGCATTAATTTCATGGAATTTTTTTGAGTTGGGTGATATCTCTGCAGAATTAGATTTGTGGTGTAATCTGTAGAAAAAGAAATATTTAGCAGGGGACAAATTAAAGGATATTGAAGTGGCAGCACTTTTGGAGGAGGCAAATATTTTTTCCCTGCAACAAGGCATGCACTCCTCATTTTAAGTGCTTTCCCATCCACTACGGCTACTGTTGAACGATCTTTCGGTACCCTTCGAAGGGTAAAGACCTGGCTGAGAAGTATCTACAATGGGAGAGGACAGATTGACTGGGTTAAGTTTGATGAGCGTCCATCGTAAATTTTTTAAGGAAAATCAGGACTGGATTGAAACGAGAGTTTTGAACAAGTTTTCTACAAATCCAAGAAAAATGATAATAGTATAAGGCATGTAACTAGAATACATTTTTTTTAAGCAAATAATTGCAATACCTCAGTTGATAAAGCACTTATAATTATACATATTTTTCTAAAAATTCCGTGATAAAATGTTCCCGACCATGGTTTGTCCCCCCTTAGATTTGATCCTGGGTACGCCCTTGATTAGTGATATGATAATTAAAAGTTAGTTAATCACGAGTCCCCGTGAACGAGATTTTACAACATTTATTCAAGTTGAGAAATAAGTTTTTTTTTTGCAATAGTCACCATGGCAGGAAAGATCCTTCTGCTTCTAGATCATCTGCGTATATTAGAAATCTAGAATGGTGAAATCATTTCATGATATCGTTAACATACACATTGAATATCAAGGGACTTAGATGGGAACTCTGGGGAACGCCTTAAACAGCAGAGAATGTATCAGAAGTGAAAACCTTTATTATCCTGATACTCCTAGATCTTCTGTGAAGATCTCTCAGAAGGTTTTACAGCTTGTGATGTAGTATGTTATACTGTCTCGTTTGACGACCATATAATTTAAGTGGAAATTATTACTTTCATTGAAAATTATTTTGAAATTATTACATTCGAAGATCGTGGAGTAAATGATAAGATCAAAATTCCTGTATCTCAGTAATATAGTTAGTTGATTTTTGATATCAACCTCGTATATAAAGTCAACAAAGTTGTTTTGTTGATAAGAGGAAAAAGCTTGAAGTTCAAAGTAGGGTTAGATGTACATTATTCAAATAAATTCAAAATAATGACAGCATGTAATTATTGTATTAAAGTCAGGTGTGTTTTTTGTATGTGCTTCATTCGATTCTAACTATACTTTTCTCATTGCAGAAGAACCAGATCGCTAAATGCTCCATCACCGATACAGCAGTTCGGACCATGTGGCAGAATAATGAAGAATTCCGCAATCGTCATGTAAGTATTTCTTCAATTAGAGTACTTTCATTTTCATCATTTAAACGTTTATCAGATAAATAATAAGGAGAAGTTCTTTACTTGATATAAGGATGGTTACAAAATTTAAATATCGAGACAGAATTTTTCTGTTAGCCTTCATTAAATTTTAATTTGAAAAAATTTTATTCAAAAACTTTTGGACATAAATTAATGTCTTTTAAGCCCTGCTTGAATTTAGTAGATATATAAAATCAAAACTCATTATATAATATCAAATGTAATAAAAAACCCAAGGAAATATAAATTGTCAATTAAAATTGCGAAATAAATAAATATTTCAGGGTGACAAAATTTTAATTCTGGTCTTATATTAATGAAAACCAAATCTTTTTCAAAAATGCAAAACATAATTTTAAGAGCTTCTACAAAAGTTATTTATTTGAAATATTTAATATATTCAAATAACTTACTTCAAAAATCTGGATGTGCTACATGTTTTGAGGAATTTTTTAAGTAACTTATTTAATATTTCAAATAAATTAATTTTGGAGAAGTTCTTAAAATAATGTTTTGTATTTTTGAAAAAGATTTGGTTTTCATAAATATAGAATCAGAAACAAAATTTTGTCTCCTGCAAGTATTTATTTAGTAATTTTAATTGACAATTTAAAATTAAAGACAACGTGTATTAGAAGGGTGTTATTTCAACAGATTGAAGTATTAAAGACTTTCCGGAATATTTCAATGAATTTCAACAATTGTTGCAAAACACCAACAATTATTTTATTTAGAATTAGAAATTGATATAAAAATATAAAAAACTTTCACTTTATATATTAAAAGTATATTAGAGTTATTTTTTCTACTCCTAATAATATATATTTTTGATAAATATTTAGTGAATTAGATTTCTGATATCAATTTCTAATTCTTAATTAGATTTTTCATCAAATAGACTCAGAGTTCATGATTTATTTAATTTTTTTTATAATCTATTGAAAACTTTGGCTTATTTTTGGACGCTTCTTGGATTTTTTCCATTATGAAGTCAAACCAATCGTGAATGATTAATGTATTGACTATAATTTTAACAAAATTTAATTTCATGTATAGAATTTGTTTGTGATTAATTGCCGTAAAAAATGGAATTTCATTGATTTAATATTTTAATAGGCCTTTTCTTTATCTCTTGAAAATATTGTGGGTGGTTTTTTATGATTTCAATCGTTTCAAAATTAAATGATTGTTGGTTCAAATGATTATTTGAATATTCATGGGAAATTGTATGATACTTAACATTGATATCGAACGAGGGATAGATATCCGACCTAAATTTTGAAACCATATATCATTTTCGGTAAATTAATCCAAAAATAATCCTTAATTCTATTAAATCGCTAATAAATCGCTTTGAATTCCAACTATATCCTCGTAATTCCCCATAAGCCTATATAATCATTGTGTGACCAAGTAAAAGATCCGTTTTCACTTTTTTTCATAATTACCTATTAGTAATTATCTGTCAATTCGGGTAATTGATTGGAAAATTTTTACTTTAAACAAATAGCTATCAATGATGGCTACGATCCTACGTTGATAGATAAATTGTTGATGAATAAAAATAATGAAATAGCTTTAAATATGACATATTCCAATACAAAATAAAATTTTAAATAAATTTCCTTAATATATTCTTAAGGTATTTCGGAGAACATTGCTTCATTCCTCAAAAATAAATATGATTTAAGAACTTCACTCATAATTTATTCAAACCTGAGTAAATTCATCAAAAATAATAAAGACAGTACACATTAAAGTGATTAACCGAGAATTCATAGGTTAACCTGCGGTGATTGCCCAAAAGTTTACATAGGACAGACTTGGAGAACTTTTCCTACATAGAATCTGTGAACATTTGAAGAGTTTCCTCTATAACAAAAGTGATTCCACATATTCGAACCATGTGTTAGAAACAGGACATATACCGGGTGTCCCAACATTTAGGAAATCAAACATATTTATTCAAAATGTAAAAATAATTTGAAAAACACAAATAATCAAAAAACTGTTAGGAATAACATATAACAAATTGGCATCCTCAGATAGATCATTTCATGTAGAATGCGAAGACAATAATATACAGGATGTTCCATGTGAAAAAATCGTATAAACCTAAGTCGAAGTTGACAAAAATGAACGTAACATTTGAGGCACCCTGTATGAACATACATGATGATCAGAACAATACCGCCAACTTTGGTACTTTCTACGTCACTTCACCAGAGGAAATTTCGATCTTTGAAGAAACAGCTTAATTACAGTTATTTCATTTAGAGTCTGTCTGCATCACTCCCCATTTTTTCGAAAAAATTAATAACTTGGTACCTGCGCATTGGGGCTGAAAAAAAAATTCAGTGCTGAATAGGGAACGAAGGGACCATTTCAATGACAAAAAAATAAACTGGCTGTTCCATTTAAAAAAAATATTGTTTTTGCTATTACGGAAAAATGCAACACCCTGTGCATCTCGAACTATTTTCAAAACATGGCCTTTTTGGTACCGTGTAACTTTTATATAAGACTTTTTTCATATGAGTCAGTCTTAACGATATATCGAGCAAATGCCCACTGGAGGGACACCCGGTATATACAAATTTTCTAGCCACGCGTTGGAAGCGAATTTATCATGAAATAAATGAATGAAATGGACTTTCTTTAATAAATTCTAATAATTATAAATATTTATTGAAGAAATTCCGCAATAATAACAAAAAATCAATTGTAAATAATTTATACCAAGCTTCGACCAAATCAATCAAATATATTTACCGAATTTAGATAATTGTTAACACAGTTCATGTCAGTGACAATTTCATAGCAAACTGTTCTATTTATTGATTTTTTCGATCTATATTAAAGTTATTTGAATCGTAATCATAATACTACTTATGAAAAAACTTTGATGAACTATCGAATAAAGATATTCACCTAACATTTCAGTTGCTAAAATCGGCCAATTCATTATTTTAATCGCCAGACAGGCAGTGCAAAATAATCAACATCCTATTCTTCTCACTATGCGATATTATAGCAAAATACCAACTGAATCGCTGTTTCTGCATTAGCGATAAAAATAAAAGATAAGAATAATCTTTACACGATAAATCCGTTGTAGGCTTTATCGCGAAAAAAGGCGAACATCATATCTTGACGCGCTCCACGGACGCTCGCCTATCGACCACATGTACTTCGACGGCTCATAAACAAATGATAGTAATTTTCGTTTTTACGCCGCCATCGTCGATATCCCACCGAAGGTTGAACGCTTAAAACAGTTCCCCATCGGCCGACCCGCGTACGGTACGATTTCGATTGACGCGAGTCGGCGAGCTTTTGTTTTTGTGGTCGACGGAACGCAGCATGACACCAATCCGGGACGCGTTCACGAGCTCCGCGAACCATCAGACGAGCCGACGATGAGCATCCTCCACTGCCCGTCCCGTCGAGATCTGACGTTTTTCGAAAATAGTCCGAAGGTGTCGGGTCTGTTCGAAATGGTGGCCAAGGGCGACGTGATCTGCGCCCAACTGGAGCAGATGCGACTGGATAAGCTGAAATTGTGCGAGGACGTTACCGGAAGAAGTGACAGTGATTTCCGTAACAATAACGTGAAGGGTTTTTCGAAGGAGGATAGCGAAGCGGATAAGGTTAAATTGGCGTCTAGCAACAAGCAGTACAGGTTATTGATTTTATCTATTATTTAGAAAGCACTCGTTTACGTTAATAATTGATTGGCGATCAACTCGGACGATTAAGCTATTATCAATCGATAGTTTGATATGTTTGTTGTTCATTTCTCATGTGAACGCGATTCATTCAGTGAGTTTTTGAGTAATTTTTCCAAATCTAGCGTACAACGGGTTTCCAGTAGGAATGATACAATTTAAAATGGTAATAATAGTGGCAAAACTGTGTATTATTTTTGACATTTCTCATGTCATTTGTGTCAGTAGGTTATGCTATTTAACCATGGAAAGATACACGCTTCAACAACGTTTAGAAATTGTCTATTCATTTATTATTATCAAAATCAGTGCCCATTTGTGAAAACTGTGTAAAATGTAAGAATGAGTCATAGACGGCAATATAGTGTGGATTTTCTACCAATCCAAATTCTGCAATTCATAGCCATTCAACCAAAAATGACCTTCATCCGTGAATGAAATTTTTCGATAAAATTGTTCATCATTTTCAATTTGTTCAAGAGCAAAATCTAAAAATAACGTTTACGATGATCAAATGGCTTCAGTTCTTGAACCAGTCGAATTTTTTCCTTCAAATTCTCCAAGTTTTTGTTGAAGAAAGATTTAATTGTTGAGAACGACGTAGAACCGATAAATTTGGAGTTTCTCTTATTTTTGCTGTAAACCAAGTCGATATTACCTTGTATACGTGCATTTCTTTGTCGTACTATTACTCTTGTATCGTGTAAAAAAAATTCACTTTCAAATTTGTGAACAACACGACGAATAGTGGGTCGATTTACTGAATAATGTCGTCCATGAATTCTTCTTGCTTTCCACAGTTTTCACAAATGATCAATGCATTTGATAAATGAATTCAACAATTTCTAAACGTTATTGAAGCGTGCATCTTTCCATGATTAAATGGCAGAACCTACTGAACACAAATGACATGGGAAATTTCAAAACTAATATATATTGTTGGTATTATAACCATTTCAAGTTGTATCATTCCTATTGAAAATTAAAAATTGAATAGCGGAATTATCGAGAAAATGGTACCTTACAATGGTATAGATTTATTTTGGCGCAATATATATATATATATATATATATATATATAATCGATCGAACGTTTCGAAAACCTTTTGTATATAAATATTCTACCTGTTTTCTTTTTTCTAATTGCGACATTATTTCATAAATTGTATACCTGTTGACAATCAACAATATTTGACAAATAGTGTTGCCATGGAACTTTAACCATAGCCGATTATCTGCACAACCTATTTTATACATTACTTTTGTCTCAGAATGTTACAAAAAGAAGTATATTAAAATTAAATTCCGGATACTTTATAGACGGATTATAGATTGAATCTGACCAGAGAAGATATCAGTTTTCATTTTCAAACGGACAAAAGTAATATAAAAAGGTTGCAGTATTTCCTAGAACAGAAACAACAACTATTATGGATTGAATGTGAAACTATGTACTTATTGAAAAAAATCAATATATTATTGAGACAAGTTACGTAAAATCAATTGCCAAAAATTCCTTTTGACAATTTCTCTCACGGAACTCAATAATGTCTTAATTGTTTTTTAATAATTTTATAGTTTCAGATTCAATCCATAATAATTATTGTTTCAGTTCCAGGACATATTCCAACAACTTTTCGAAATATTTCTATTTGTTTAGAAATTTCCAATTAAACTAATATCTTATGTGGTCAGATTCAATATATAATAACTGTTTCTGTTTCAGGACATATTCTAACATTTTTGACTTTTTCACAACAATCTTGTATGAGATGTTGTAATTTTGAATCCTTATGATTCACTTTGAAATTTAATGTATTAGGTTTTGTCCACATTTAGGTATATTGTGTACAAAAATTTTTGAACAATGGACCACCTAAATTAAATTAATAAGATCGTTATGGGATTCAACAATAAATTTTTATTTTCCTTGATATTGTAAATATTTTTTTAGGCATTGGGGAAAAAGAAACTTTCAAATCAGATTTCACCAGGTCTGCTTTTAAGCACTAACTTACTACTGCTAATTCTACGAGTAGCATGGAAATTTCAAGTCTTTATGAGATATTACTTTTCAGATTTACGTGCTCACTATATATCGGGTGTTTTTTTTTTTTGAGTGATAGAACTTTCAATGGGAATAACTGTGATTTGACAAAAGGTTTGACATTTCTGTTCACTAAGCGTTCACAAATCATCATGGAAAGACTCACGCCGCAACAACGTTCACAAATTGTTGAAATTTATTTTCAAAATCAGTGATCTATTCGCCAAACTTAAAAAGCTCTTCGTGAAATTTACGGTTTACTTAATCGTCCATTAGAGCAGCTTATTTATCGAACTATCGATAGATTTCGGACAATATTTTCTCTACTCGATCCAACAAAAACAACAAGACAAAGAACTATACGTACAGAAGAAAATATCGCTGCTGTAAGTCATAGTGACTAAACTAACTAAACTAAAGCCACTTGATCATAATAAGCGTCGTTTGTTTGCTGAATGGTCCCTAGAACAGCTTGAAGTTGATCCACTTTTTTATCGTAAAATTGTGTTTAGTGATGAAGCTCATTTCTGGGTGAACGGCTATGTAAACAAGCACAATTGCCGTATATGGAGTGAAAACAATCCTCAAGAAGTTCTGCGGGTTCCATTGCATCCTGAAAAATGCACTGTATGGTGTGCTTTACACGCTGGAGGCATCATCGGTCCATATTTCTTTAAATACGATGCTGGAGCTAATGTTACAGTGAATGGTGCTCGTTACAGATCGATGATCATTGATTATTTGAATGGTATAGACCCAGAAGTGTTTTAGTTCCAACAAGATGGTGCTACACTTCATGCTGGTGCCGTGACGATTGATTTATTGAAAGAAAGATTTGGCGATAACATTATTTCGAGAAATGGTCCAATTAATTGGCCTCCAAGATCATGCGACATAACTCCACTGGATTATTTTCTTTGGGGTTATGTCAAGTCATTGTTTTATACTGATAAACCAGAAACAATAGACGCTTTGGAAGCCAACATAACTCGTGTTATAGATTAAATAAGGCGTGAATTACTCCAAAATTGGTCTGGTCGAATGCGGTTCCTCAAAGCTAGTCGTGGTGGACATATGCCGGAAATTATTTTTAAAACATAAATTTCATAAAATTATCTTTGAAATAAAAAAAAATTTGCCTCCAATCTTAATTTAAATGTGTTTTATTTCAATTTAAATTTCTATCACTCTAAAAAAACACCGAATATATGAAGTTTTCTTGGATAAAATCTTTTTCCATCATTTTTTTTGCCAAAATGTAATAATGCAGATCGAAAGGATAAGGATGTCTTTGCAGCATGTATTTTCATGAGATTTTCCGCGTTTTCAGAAAAACAGTTCTAAAATTGCAAAAAATAACGTTTATCTGACTTTCGAATTACAGAATTTTGTGTTTTAATCACCTCATATAGTTTCTTTAGAAGTTATAGAAAGATTTTAATTTAAACAAGCGCTTTTCACCATTTTTTCAAAGTGCCTTCACTTTCAATAATGCACTTTGAGGCAACTTATGACCTAAGGTCCGTAACTTATATACCTTTTCAATTCTAATTTATGTTTCCAAGTCTAATTACTAAACGAATTATAAAACTGCACGTAGAATTTGTTGAATATATTCACATCAACTTGAAGCCTATAACCTGTACAAGTTTAAAACGTGCAAAAAATTTTTTTCTTTATGGTAAAATAGGTATTTTACCATAAAAGAAAAAATTTTCGCATGTTATGCTTGTTTTGGAGTATCCATATATGGATACTATCATAAAATAGCCCTAAGGTTAGTTCTGAGAAAATGTGAGGCATTAAATTATGTACCTTATGATATTTTGCGTCATGGTAGAGGTACTGAAGGCCATTGAAAATATACAAGGAGACCATTTAAAAATTCACATTTTTAACATAAATAGAGGTTAATTCTTGATAGAAGGTATATAAAATTATTAAAATATTTTAATAATAGCCTTCTACATATTAGGAGTACAAATAAGTTTCCGCCGTTTTATTGTAGATGGCACGGAGTTTCGGTTAGCTTTCGCAGATGATAACCGCCTTAAAAAATAGTTTGGACATTCAAGAACAACATAACCTATTAATATCAGTGATTTTATATTAGTAAAATATAATTTTTATAAGTTGAAAATGTCAAAATTTGAACCAAGTAAGCGTCATTTACGGGAAATATTCATCATAAACAAGGAAATTGGGTTCCGTATGGCGGAAACTTATTTGTTCTCCTAATATTTAATTTCAAAAAATAATATTTAATAATTATAATTTCTGAAAATAAATTAAAATAATGTCATATAAGTACCGCTTATATCAGATGACATATAAAATAAACATTCAATATAAGACATCCAAATGGTATAATAAAATCCAATAAATAAAAATTGTTAACCAAAATCCTATAAATTAAATATTTTGAATAGACAAAATTTGATCAATCTTATGAAAACAAATATCTTTCAAAAATGTCTAACATAATCTTAAGAATTTCATCATAAAACTATTTTACTTAGAATATTCAATATTATTGGATATCTAAGTTGCTTTATATAAAAACTCAAGATATGTAAAAACATTACTGAAAAAGAAGTTTTAAGAGAGACTTTGCTTCGTCAGTATTCAAATAATTCATATTCAATAAATATAACATCAATCAACAACAAATATTTACTCACCCTTCAACAATTTAGACCATTTGAATGTCTTATAATGAATGTTTATTTTATATGTCATTTAATATAAGTGGTACTTATATGACATTATTTTAATTTATTTTCAGAATTTATAATAATAAAATATTATTTTTTGAAATTAAATATGTAGAAGGCTAATATTAAAATATTTAAATAATTCACATTTTTACTGAATATTTTTTTTGGAACACTATGTGTCAGGATATTAATAATAATTAAGAATTTTCTGAGATGCAAAAAAGAAAATACCAGGAGCCTGCTTTAGAACAAAGTTTCTATGCCATGGAAGCTCAACGCACTACTCTAGGACCCCTTGTAGGTGAAAAAACGAACGCATTTTTCCCAACAATATGAAAAGTCATAATGACTGCCAACAAAAGGCGTATTGTTCCACCGAATAAATATCCATAAATTAAGTTTAAAACCGTTTTACCTCACCTTCTGTTCCGTATTTGAAAGTCTATGTTTTGTTCTACAATAGCTTCACTTTAAAATAATTCGACATACCGAATCACTGTCATAAGATCGGAATGTCCTTTCAAAACGCCAAGAATTATTAAATATGGGAAAAATGTAGGAATAATTCTAACAGAACAAGGCTTTTTTATTAACTAAAAGTGCAGGAACCAGGTACTTCGAAACAACTTGTGGCTATAATTCGCGAATAATCGAATTTTAATGGAAAAATATGTAGAGACCTTCATTCTGATGTGTTCTTGTTTATAACCGTAAATATTTCGTTCATGAAATAAACGTTTTAGATATTCTCCAAATGTTAAGGAAATGAAAGATTAAGTATGCTAATATATCGATAAAACTACTTCATTATACTTTCATAAAAATTCATTTCTATGTCAAATTTATCATTCAAGAAAACGAAAAGGAGTACGAATTTGCGACTTGCTTGATGAGAGTAGGTAAGTTTTCTTGCAATTTTAAAAATTTTCGCTCTCGAAAATCAAAAGGAGCTTACGTATAAGACCAAATTTTGATCGAATTTTCCAATTCTAATCCCTCAAGAAGACATAATACAGTAATACATAATAAAAAGTTACTGAATTGTTTCAGCCGTTACTATTGGGTAGTTGATCATAATTAAAACAAATTGTAGATATTACTATGTTTTACTACCAAAAAAATATATATTACACATTTTCTTGTGACTCGTGTTTCGGGAAATGAACTATTCCATCATCAGACAACTGAAGACCTAACAGTGGTACAGTGGTATTTAAACAAAAGTGATAAATATTTTTAATATTTCAACAGATTCTCGGTAATACCTAATAGTCGTACATAGGTTTACAATCGGAACGTGATAAAAAACCGGGTTGAAAAAGAGGGTCTTCTAACAGATATCGGAATGTCGGCAATCGACAAAAAAGGTTGTTAAACAGATGGTACCCATTTAAATATCTCAAATAATTTTTGGGGTTACATAGCTCCCTAATCATTCCTTATTTTTACATTATTTTGTTGTATATCCAAATATTTGAATTTAGAAAGCTCCATACAGTCATAATGAAAGACTGTCATAATGAATGACTGTATGGAGCTTTCTAAATCCAAATATTTGAGATATACAACAGAATAATGTAAAAATAAGGAATGACTATGGAGCTATGTAACCCCAAAAATTATTGGATCTGTTTAACAACCTTCTTTGTCGATTGCCGACATTCCGATATCTGTTAGAAGGCCCCTCTTTTTTAACCCGGTTTTTTATCACGTTCCGATTGTAAACCTCTGTAGGACTATTAGGTATTACCAAGAATCTGTTGAAATATTAAAAATATTTATCACTTTTGTTTAAATACCACTGTACCACTGTTTGGTCTTCAGTTGTCTGATGATGGGATAGTCCATTTTCCGAAACTCGAGTCAAAAGAAAATGTGTAATATATATTTTTTTGGTAGTAAAACATAGTAATTTCTACAATTTGTTTTAATAAAAAGTTTTCCAATAAGGGGTTAGTAATAATAATATTTTATTCATTTTTTATGAATACATCCGTAAAGAACACGTCAGAGATAAAAACTAGTAAAAAAATTTAGCAATTCATGGAGAGGAAAGAACACGAAAACAAGAAAAAAGGCACCACAAAATTAAGATATTCTAGTATTCATCTATGCTGTAATAATAATTCTTCACTATCAGATCCTTAATCTCTCTTAAATTTTCTATACCCAAAAACTTTCGGTCTTTTAGGAAGATGGTTGAATAATTTAATAGCACAATACAATAGTGAGTGCTGAAATTTATATGTTCTGTGTTTTGGAATACAGAGGACTTCTTTATTTTTTGTATTGTACATATAGTGATTCGAGCATTACTTCATATTTTTTCTGGTATACAGCAAACAATTGAAGATGAAAATACAAGGAAAACTTAGCAATCTGTTATTGATAAAGAAAGGTCTACAGGACTCCATCGGCGTGAGGTTGAAGATGAGACGAATAATTTTCTTCTGCGCAATAAATGCACAATTGTTCGAAGATGAACCACCCTAAAACAAGACGTTGTAGTTGGGGTGGGAGTAAAGAAGGGAATAACAAACGCAAATTAAGTCGGTGGAATATGCTAAAGACGTCTCATGGTAAAAAATGCACTGCTCAATATCTTGCATGCCGAATGAATCAACATGGTACTTCCAACTCAAAATTGCAAACCGAGAAAACTAACACAGACGAAACGCTTCAAGTCTCTCGCCGGAAGGCTTAAGGTAAACTGGCGACCCAATCTCGCTATTGAAAGTGCACAATATCAGTCTTATTGGCGTTCAGAATAATGGAGTTTCGGAAACACCAATCAGTGAAACATCGCACCAAAAGTTCGCAACTAGCCCTGAGTTCAACGAAATTGGGAGCCGAAACAATAAACGAAGTATCATCAGCAAACAGAACAACTCTAATGGTCGCCGATTTTGATATATAATCAATAACATGGAAAGGTAGATCATTGACGAACAAAATGAATAAAAGAGGTCCCAAGACATTTCTACTGGATACTCAACTGATTCTTGTTGGCTTACACTCACACTCACAGTGACTGGCGCGAATGGCGTGACAGTTCCAAACTTGAACAAGCCCGAATAGGTTTTGCAGATCGCTGATATATAATCAGCCGACATGCGAACGTTTCGAAGCTTATTGGTTTCAATCGTCAGTGCGCTGTAATGTCCAAATACAAATCAGCCACGCACCTATATTCGCCCTGCATAGGACCACCGATATATTTATCATACATAAGTGCCATCTAATGCACGCAAATATACATACACGACGTACTGATTTTTTCTAACGTTACAAACGCAGAAAAGCTTCCTCATGCTCAATTCAGATCCAATTACGTCGTGATGCTCATAACTATAATAGCATGCTTATTCAAATGAATTAATTCGGCTGTAAAATGTATCGATTATGATTGATAAGGAGTATGAACTATGGGGACAGAAAGTCCTGAACTCAAACTGATGATTGAAGCCAAAAAGCTTCGAAACATGGGCATGTCTGCTCCTTATGTCTCAGCGATCAGGAAAACCCATTTGGGCTTGTTGGAGTTCAGAACTGTTATACAGATATAAAGGGTCTTTCATTAACAGCATCCCATTTTGTTTTGTAAATAAAACACATTCTTTATTCGAAAATTATTGAAATTTTTATTTCATTATGGAGTAAAATGGATACCATTAATTATGGAACAAACCATCATTTAAATGTCCACCACGAAAACGCTACCAGGAATGAAGTCGTTGAACCCAATTTTCCCTGACTCTCTCACACAAATTAGGTCGTATGTCAGCAATAACTCGTTCAATATTAATCTCTAAATCGTCTAAATTTTGCTGGATGATTGCTGTAAACCAATGACTTAATACAACCCCAAAGAAATAAGTCCAATGGAGTTAAATCGCAGGAACGAGGCGGATAATTTATCGAACCATTTCTTGAAACAATCGAATCACCGAATTTTGTTTTCAATAAAGTCATTGTGTCATTGGTAGTATGACAAGTGGGACCCTCCTGTTGGAACCACATATTCTGCAAATCAAGACGAACCAATTCAGGTCATAAAAAATCACTCAACATCAAACGATAACGATTTCCATTGACAGTTACCGCCTCATGAGCTTCGTTGAAAAAAAAAGGTCCAATGACTCCTCCAGTACCGAACAGTAAGTTTGTCAGAATGTAGTGGCAGTTCTTGATTTTCTTCAGGCTTATCACCACTCCAGATACGGCAATTCTGCTTGTTAACATAAACGTTTAACCAGAAATGAGCCTCATCGCTGAGAATGATTGTCTTATGAAAATCTGCACGAATTACTGAATACACGACGCTTTAAATGATCTGTTGATTTGAGTTTTTGGTAACACAATTTTGTATGGATGTAAACAAAGGTCTTTTCGTAAAATTCGCCATAAAGATGTCTGGGAGATGCCTAGTTCTTGTAAACGTTGAGAAATCTATAAATTTGGGCCTTCACGAACACTTTCACCTATGGCAGCAATATTCTCTTCACTTTTTGCAGTTCTTTGTCTCACTGGCACTGTAACATCATGAAGTGTAAAATTTGTTTAAAACTTCTTCACTAAACGTTCAACTGTTTTTATCCGGACGATTGTAACGACCAAAAATTGGAGTTGAAGCACGTAAAGCTAGAGTAACAGATCGCGATTTTTCATAATAAATTTTGATTATTTGTAAACCTTGTTGGAGTGTGTACCTTTCCATGATTAAATGATACAACTGTCAATGTCACAAATAAACAATGGCTGCCATGCGTAAGTTATGTCAATTTAAAAATTCCCATTGAAAAGCCCTTTATATTGCGCTCTCTTGATTGGAGGAAAACTTTCTGTTACCATAGGTCATACTCCTTATTAATTGACAATGTACCGAAAAATTGGGTTGGGTAGCCAGTCGTGGCGGTCATTGACTGATACTTTTGTCACTCGTAAATATCAAGTTTCTACCTTTCTAATAAACTATTTATTATGTAAACTTTGAAAAAAAAATTCATTAGTTTTCTATTTATAGCCGATCAAAAATGAAAATTTTAAACGGGCCACCTGTTGAATCCGTCTCCTTTACGATTCGCCACCAAGTGTGGTTGTTTTTCTTGAATTGCAGAGTAATTTCTCTAATCGGCGACAATAAACCTGTTGACATTGTTGAATTATGTATTATTTGAGGAAATATTAAACCACAAATTGGATTTGGAGAAAACTGATTTATACACATGTTTCATGCAAGTTTGTTTTTAATTAATAGTGACGTTTTCATAAATATAAGATCAGAAAAACAAAATTTGCCTCCTTCAAATATTTATTTATTTATTTCAATTGACAATTTATATTTAATGGTTTATTTATTCCATTTGATATTGTATATTGAGTTTTGATTTTATACGTATATTAAATATAAGCCGTGCTTATAAGACATTCATTTAATTCTAAAAGCTTTTTTAATACAAAATTTTTTTTAAATTAAAATTGCAGAAGACTGACGGATTAAATCTGTTTTGATATTCAAATTTTGTTATATCCCTTCTATCAAGTAAAAAGCTGTATTTCATTTTATTTAATACTGACGTACTTCAAAAAGTGAAATGTAAAATCTCAAGAGTGGGTTTAGATATCATTTTTCGATTCAACACATTCATCATTTCAGAAATGATCAAACCAAAATGTATGCGAAACTTTCTTATACGCACTGTTAAGTCCGAATTCAAACCTCATGATGAACGTCAAAGGGAATAAAGATAAAATTCATGAGACTAATTTAAAAAGATTAACGAGGCAAAATCGTAACCTAAACAACAAAAAACACGAAGAAGAGAATGAAAATAAATTCAACAGTGATTATCCCCACTTACTTATTGGTCTGATACACGAGTATTTGGCCAGGAAACGTTCGAAATTACTCATGGTTATCAATATTTTATTAATTCGATTTCGTTTCAAAGAGTTTCTCGACGGCTATCTCGAATGGTCGGGCATTGCAGGAAGGTAGATCGACTTCTGGAATAATATTAACCTTGAACTGCTATCGTTATCTTATATAATGCGTCTTATATTTTGGGGACATTTCTGACCCCCAAATTGAAGCTATGTCTGAAGTGAAAATTCTCCATTTTCATTGGGTTCTTTTATGGATTTAAAATTTGAAGTCTGTTTAGGTTATTAAATTAATTTTTATTCGTCAAAGAATGCAAAAATTATAAATATTAAACAACGAATATTTAAAACATAATCAAAATTCTGTCAAAATATTATGCTTCATTTTTAAACACCCTGTATGTAACTTCTGATGTCTTTGATATAAAATATTGCTGGTCCTCGACTGTTAAAGAGTAAGATTAACACTGACACGTGAGAAAAATGCATTATATTCTCTTTCAAAAGAACTTGTCATACTGCCAATGACCCAATGATTTTATTGAAAACAAAATTCTATGATTCGATTACTTCAAGAAATGGACCGATAAATCATCCGCCTCGTTCTTGCGATTTAACTCCATTGGATTTTTCTTGGGATTACATTAAGTCAGTGGTTTACAGTAATCATCCAGCAAGTTTAGACGTTTTACAGATCAATATTGAACAAGGACTTGCTAACATACATTTTAGGAAGTAAAAGTTATGACTTAAGCCTTTTAGAGTCACTGGAAATAAATACAACAAAATCGGAATAGTACTTAACGAACAATTAGACTTGAACAACTTACTCCTGTTAAATATATTCAGATGAACTGGAATTTCCAGAGATCTCCCTTTTTTGGATCTTATTGCTCAATAATAATTTTTGTACCTACTCTAATATGAACAAAATCCGATTTTGAAAACAAATTTGGTTATTTAAAAATCTAAGATACAACCTACCTGAAGATGCTACTGTGTTAGCGAAACAATTGTTGTATCATAATAACAATAAAAATTTATAAATCAGAATGACCTTATTTAATATGGATTTTTATCAAGTAAAGACAGATTCAATCAAACATTTAAACGACTATCTGGAATTGTATCGATAATTCGTTAAGTTTCTGGCGTACATGCGTCACATGAATGAATTCTGTTCCCGTTTTCCATATTAATGATGCGGAATATTGATTGTTGGATTTAATATTCTAGAATTTCATGAATATAGACTATGAGGTTCATTAAAACGACAATGAGAATTCTAATGTCCTTGGTGTTTGTTTCGTCGTATTGTTAAATCTTATTGTAAGTTGAAGGGGTTAATGTACTCTGGGTGAATTTATTGTCGAAAGGACCTTAATGTGCAAAATTAACAAATACTTTTTCAATAGAGGGTTTTCCAATAAGATGTTTCATTTTGAATAGCCCTCTATATGGGCAGCTGTCACTTTTGAAGTGTCATCTTTTGACATTTGACAAGTAAAAACTACGCCATTACTAAAAATGGAACGATAGACGCTTCAACAATGCATTGAAATTGTTCAAATTTGCTACAAAAATGGTGAAAATTTTGTAGTCACAGTTAGCAAAACTAAAGCACTTTTATGTCGTCGTGAAGCACTTTCTCGGTCTGCGATAATGAGCTGCCGGGACAAGTTAGTGATGTGAAGAATCGAAACCGTGTGCGTCGCTCAAGAACAACCGAGAATATTGCTGCTGTAGCCGTGGGGTTGACGAAAACCCCGGTTTGTCGATTCCTCGTCGATCTTTGGAATGAGGTGTTTCCACAAACGACATAACACCGTATTTTGTATGAAAACTTAGGTCTTAAGGCTTTTAAAGTTCAGTTGACACAAGAGCTCAAGCCGGTCACTCACCAGTAAAGTCATATCTTCGTTGATTGGGTCCTTGAAATGCATCGGTTTTTGGGCTGGTGGACTGTTTGGACCTTACTTACTTACTGTAACGGTGAAGGGATTGTGTAACCGGGCTATAATAAATGATTTTTCATTGCCGGAATTGGATGCGGACGACGTTTATTTTCAACAAGACGGCGCTACGTGCCACACAAGCAATACAACAATACACAAAAAATACTTAATTATAGGCGAGTTTCTAATAATGTTATTTTGTTTAATGCTAAATGTTAGGGCTATATGAACATTAGCAACAACTATGAAATAATCCATAATTTATATAAATAATAATAAATTACAAATTCATAGTTTTTTAATATCAATCGATTGTTTACCCATATAGAAATAAATATCTATTGTTCCTTGGAATATTTACTGACAGGTTGATGCACAGAATATTTGCACATCTTTATGTCAGAGATTCTATTTTCTTTCCATGAAATAACGATTCAGTTTTCACGAACAAATTGATCCACAAATTTCCGTGAGTGCATTTCATTTCTACTCAATTTTCCAAGTAAATTTCTAAAAGTTTGGATAGAAGATTCACCGCTATGGAAATAAGTTTTTAATATTTTCCAATTTTGTTCAAGCGTAAATCGACCCATTTCGTTAATGTCAAATATTAAACTGACTTTCTGTCAAAACGCGAATGATAAAAGTGTTGCCAAACTTGAAATAACCACTACTTCAAAATGCAAACTCTAGATGGCCCACTCTTTATTTTAAGTCTCTGAACAAACGGATAATGAATTTCTACACGCATGACGTGCTTTTTAACTGATACTAAAATTCATATAAATAAGAGCATATATAGGTGTATTTATTGTCAAATGAATGAACAAATGAATTGTTAGTAACGTCACTGGGTAAAATTTTACCTTGGTTGAAATTGTGTTCAAAGTACATTACCATTCTAGAACCTTATTCTCACATTCATAATTAAGTATAATAATTGAATCGTCTCCTCTCACATTTATAATTAAGTATAATGAGAATCTAGTTTCAGTTGAGTTTGAACTAATCATCTTTCTTGTTTTTATGTAGATTTAATTAGAATCGAACTGGAGTCATTTCATGGAAAGAAAACAGAATCTGTGACATAAAGATGTGCAAATATTCTGTGCATCAACCTGTCGGTAAATATTCCAAGGAACAATAGATATTTATTTCTCTAGGGGCAAACCATCGATTGATATTAAAAAACTATGAATTTGTAATTTAATATTATTTATATAAATTAATCTGTCAGTCTTCCACAATTTTAATTTTAAAAAAAATTTTTAATTGAAAAAACTTTGAGAATTAAATTAATGTCTTATAAGACCGGCTTATATCTAATAGACGAATAAAATCAATTATTTTATGAAGATGAAGACCTTATCGGAATTCTAATTGTTTTTTGAAGATATAATGCATATTTTGAGAGATTTTTTTAAGTAACTTACTTAAATATTTTAATATATTTAATATTTCAAATAAATTATATTTTCTGAGTCCTTAAAATTATGTTCTGTATTTTTGAAAAGGAATTAGATTTCATAATTGTAAGATCAGAAACAAAATTTTGTCTCCTTCAAATATTTATTTATTCCATTTGATATTGTATATTGAGTTTTGATTTTATACCTCTTAAATATAAGCTGTGATTATAAGACATTAATTCAATTCTAAAAATTTTTGAAAAAAATTTTTTGAAATTAAAATTATAGGAGACTAACAGATTGAATCTGTTTTGATATTCAAATTTTGAGAAATAAATAGTGAAATTATTAACAAAACACGAAAAAAAATTCAACTTCAACGCCCTATATCTTTTTCCACAATAATATTTAGTAGGATATATTTGGTCCAATCGCCATATTTTGGTCCAAATATTGTTCTTATCCTATGTCCGTCCCAATAGTTATGATTCATCTGTATACATGTATATTCAAGTAAGCTTCAATAATTTTTATGCGTTGTTAGAAATCAGTGGAAGTCATGTATGTCTTTTTCATTATTATTTTAATATAAGAGGGCTCTAAGACTTCTTACGTGAAGAAAATGTTTTAAAAATCTTTCGTTATGTAACTTTTAACCATCAGATTGAAATTGATCAATTTGATTCACGGAAAAAAGAAGATATATAAATATTTATAGCATAATCTGTACGTATGTCATCAATTTTGATTCAATGGGTGTAATTATCAAGTGACATCCTTTTAATTATAGATGAAACACGTGTAACGCTTTTATCGGCAATAAAAATCGGTTAAGTTGATCTTATCAATTATAATTCAAATCATAGAATCTATCTGGTTGCTATCCAGTTTTCCATATAAAGGACAAATTGAAAAATTTTTTTGAACTGATATACCGGATGGCCCACATAAAATTGTCCAGTAAATTCCTAATGGGCATATTTTCGAAGCCTGCGGACCCATTCACAAATATGATCTTCTTGTTATATCGTAAAATCTAACTTGCAAATTTTAATTATACAAAGTAATGTCTTTGGAAAGTTATTGAAGTTGAGTGAAAGAATTAAAAATAAAATTGTTTTAGCCATTCCCAAAACTATTACTCTGCGTTTATGTAGTTATTTTATTTTCAGTGATTTTCTTTTATTAGTATCATCGTAGTCAAATTTTGTATTCAATAATATTATCAAAGGCTTACACAGAAATTAGTTACCTATGCATGATACAAGAATTTCCAAATAAAAATTGTAACCTTTAATACGATAAGGCTCCCACCATAACATTATTGCTTTAATAATTTTCATTATTGTCGGTTTCGATTTTCCCAACTGATATTGTCCTTATTCTCAACGAATACTGGAACCCTGACCTTCTGGGTTGGCCAAGCGCATGATTCTCTTGCAATTTCGATCTTGACCCGTTTCCCGAAAGTCGACGCAGATTTCTTCACGTCTTTTCCATGAAAATACCATCAATTTCTCGGAAATTTCCGCACGTAGGTAATTACAGCTGTTACGAAACAAGCAGAAGTGAATATTTCATGGAAGATCCTGTCGTAACTGTTTTCATGGGTGTATTTTAGATGTTTGTATAATTAAGAAAAAAAGAATTGACGATTGATGAGGCAGATCATCCAAAGATAGGTTTTGCTTACGATGATCGGTTAGCAGTAATTATTTATCATTATTTCCATGTTCAAGGGCTGTATTTAAGTTTGGCATTCTAAGCTGCAAAAACAGTAGATGGCTTTGTAAGAATCGTATGCAAGCTTGAGACAGTTGTTTCACATGTTTGTTGATGTCAAAAATGCGTTTTTGTTCCTTTTAGCGACTGGGACCTTTGACTACGCATTAGGTTATTGATTTTAGGGAGAAAAAGAAGCTATGCAGTTTCCGAGTTGTGTGGAATTCAACTAACACACTAAGGGGGCTACTTTTCACCAGTCGGCAGTCGAAATTTGAGATACACAAACTGCCGAGAATAAATGACTCAATTGATCTTGTTTCGAGCATCAATGGTCTTAAAACATCGACACCTTCACAACCCTCTCAATTGATACTGTTTTGAGCACCTTTGGCTAGCCGTATTGTCAAGACCCACAGGCCATCGAGATGAATCTCGATAAATCCTGATTCGAGGTTCTGGTTTGGGGAAATAAGTCAGTAGGATCAATTCAGATGATCTTTAGACGCTTCTGTCTGGCAATGGATGGACAAGGGATGAGAAGAGACGTAATCTATAATTTGACAGAGAGTGCCATATTCACCACATTTTGGGCGTTATGGTTCTATTGCATATGGTACCAGATCACCACTAGTTTTGATTAGACGCAACATGACAGCCTGGTGCTATATTCCGGAAGTAATAGTATATTCTTTTACACCGTTAAAACGCTACATTTCAGCAAGATAATGCGAGAGAAAACTGGACATTACAGCAACCATTCCCTTAGCCTCCGAGATCAACTGACTTCTCTCTGATTTAACCTGTCCAGGACATGATTGGTCCTATATTGTTGATTTTGCAGCTGTCTTCAGGAACTTTAGCAGTCCTTTCTCATGAACTTAGTATTCGAGTATAAAGTCAAAGAGTTATCGACCGGACAGAATCACTTTTGACCTCGGTCTCTTCATCAATTAGTCAAACTTAGGCTTTGAGACTATTTTTGGCTCCAAATTCGAAAATTACAGACATTTGGTTAAAACGATAAGACGCTGTTTCCTAGAACAAGCTTGTAAAGATGAGCAATACGTTTTCTTCTTATAAAATCGCAGCTATTCGCATTTTTGGTTCAATAGCTTTCAACATTCAAACCAGTAATTCGAATGAATCAACTTTTGATTTATAAATTAATTTATCGTGAAGGATTTTTTTTTACATTTCAATGATGTACCTTATTTATATTTTAAACCATTCCCTTACAGGACTATCCAAGATCCGGCAAGTCAAAGGCTCACATGGTACAAACCTCCCCTTACCGTTTTGGTCATCAAGAAGGTTCGTGACGTAGCTGTTCTTTCACCTTTTGTCCAGCTGGTACAGTGGCTCATTCAGGTATAAAGTCAACCCCCTTAGCTTATACCTATTTTATCCCTAACATCGCTATTTTTCAGGAGAAAAGGATGGTCGTTTTTGTTGAATCTCAAGTGATGGAAGACAGCCTTCTAGATCAGTATAGCGCCTTCTCAACTATAAAAGACAAGTTGATGACCTTCAGAGATGGCAAAGACGATCTCACCGATAAAATTGACTTCATAATCTGCCTTGGTGGGGATGGTACCCTTTTATATGCTAGTCATTTGTTTCAAGAGTCCGTACCACCGGTCATGGCCTTCCATCTGGGCTCTCTTGGATTCTTAACCCCTTTCCAGTTCGACAACTTTCAGGAGCAGGTGAACAACGTCTTAGAGGGAAACGCAGCATTGACGCTTAGGAGTCGCTTAAGGTGCATCGTAATGAAGAAGGACCAAAAAGGCAAGGGTGATGATACTCTGACTAAGAAGCCTACAAATCTGTTGGTGCTCAACGAAGTTGTTGTAGACAGGGGTCCTTCTCCATATCTTTCGAATATAGATCTCTTTCTGGACGGCAAACATATAACCTCGGTGCAAGGTGACGGTGTTATCGTCAGTACCCCAACAGGAAGTACCGCCTATGCTGTAGCTGCCGGTGCTTCTATGATTCATCCGAGTGTACCTGCTATTATGGTGACGCCTATTTGTCCCCATTCGCTGAGTTTTAGGCCGATCGTGGTGCCAGCTGGTGTTGAGCTCAAGGTAAAATGGATTGTATTTATTATTTTCTCTTCGCGAATCTTCAGTATATACTGTTTTTCCTGAACGATTGAAAGATAACAGTTCAGCCGGATATATTGTAAGTTTGAGTTTTTCTGAAAAACGCAGACGGGTCAATTTTTATTTGGATATCTTTTTATTGTAAATTGTGAGTGTATGATCATCCCTCTAAGCAGGGGACTGCCTTCTCAAGAATCTTAAATGGCAACAGGAATAGAGTGATACATCATTTTGAAGGTTTTGCAATTCTACTTATGAATATGCTTAAAAAATTCCGTTTAGCCGCTGTCTACACAATGCGTATTTCCCACTCAACAACAAATACTATTGTTAAGAACATGGACTTCCCATGGGTTCGTTGGTATCACTAGTTGTAAATATTTACGTGGAATGATTTGAAGACAAAGCAGTTAAGATCACACCCAAGACTTAGCTGAGATATATTGATGATACAAGTACATTCATCGTATGGAGCGACACCGAAGAAGAACTTCTTTTCTTTCAACACAAACAATATCTGACCTTCCATCAAATTGAACATGGAAAAAGAAGGAGATGCCAAATAGCCTTCCTGAATTTAAGGGTCAAGAGGAACCACAACCTGCAAAAACCATTAAAATTCAACTTTCAACAAACCGGTTAGAGTCGCATCGAAATATCTTCTGCCGTTTTGGAAATTAAAAAAAAAAATATTTTTTCCAAATTTAACACTATGTGTATCGAAAGTGGAGAGAGTTAGAACCCATATTTGGAATGATCTATCGGCAAAATACAGATTGAATAACAATGTAGTCTTGTTTTAGCTCCTAGGTAGTTTTAAATGGCAGATTATTTCTAACTTTGCAGCGCCGTGTCTTTTTTGCAACGATTTTGATTATGAAAACATCTGTCGTTGACTGTCCTGCTCAAAAATCTCTTTCTGAGGATGTTTTGCCATAATCTCTTACTCAATAAGATTCTTCAAATTTCTGGAGTATATTTTTGACTTTTAAAAAATATGAGAACACATATGGAATAGTTTTAACACCATGAAATTTAAGTTTATTGTTTTAATGTCAACAAAATAACTATGGATTGTATATTACCATTGTTAGTTCGAAAATCATGAGGCCATGGTCATATGTTGATTTAATATTGTTTCAGTTTCTGATGCTCTTAAGATAATTTTTATTTTTGTGGATTTTTTCTCATAGACTGAAAGCCTGAAAAATGTTATCACTTATTACATTCTTTACAGTGTTATATACTAATGAGTTTTCCAGATTTCAGTTTCTCCTGATAGTCGGAATACAGCTTGGGTTTCGTTCGATGGCAGAAACAGACAAGAATTGCTTCATGGGGACAGGTAATATTTTATTTTCAGCAGGTTCCGATGGATACATTACCACCAACCAACTGCTATGATCTTTCTTTTTTTTGGCCTCCAGCTACTTTAAGGGAATGCTTTTTGTCTTCCTTCAAGTATTATTTTTATTTTCAGATAACTCCAAGTCCAGATAGTAGAAATTCTTCTTATGTTTGTTTCGATGGGCGCCATCATCAGGAACTGAAACCTGGCGATAGGTAGTTGTTTGGTTCATTAATGGGAACAAAGCAAAAATTAATGTTTACTATGCGCATCCGCCAATGCACCATACATGTAATTCATTAATTTGAAACTAATTTGTCTGAAAATATTTTCTGCTTGATTATTAAATTTATTGTCTAGTGAATTGATATTAATCTACTGGTTACTAGTCAAATGTTGATTAATTTCACATTAAAAGAAACATTTCTTGAGGGTAAATTGAACGACCTGATTTTAGTGGAAACAGTTCACGTATTTTGTCTGGATTTCTTTTATAATTGATTCACAAAAGGTCTATATGCGCGACAAAATCAATAAACATTAATTTTTGTTCGTTTTGAAGGCTTTCTGGTGCAAATGATCATTAAGGCAAGTTGGTGGTAGTGCATCCGATATATAAAGACTAATTCATTCATTAAAAGCTTTATAACGGGTTTTGCAATAAGGATGAAACAGTTTTAAATTGTTACAGTGGTAACACTGTATATTATTTATTTAACATTTTCATCATTTCAAATTCTGCAATTCTGTTTGTTTACATAACCATTCAACCCAAACTGAGCTTCATCACTGAATGAAATTTTTCGTTAAAATTGTTCGAGAGCAAAATCAGAATATAATTGACGTTTATGGTGGTCAAATGGCATCAGTTCTTAAATCAATTGAATTCCTTAAGGATATAAACCCAAATCTTTCCTTAAAATTCTCCGAGTTGTTGTTTGAGAAAAATTTAATTGTTGAGGTCGACGTGAAATCGATAAATTTAGATAGAAACTGTGTGCGCGCATTTCTTTTTCGTACTGGTACTCTTGCATCGTGTAAAGAAAATTCACTTTTAAATTTGTCTACAATACGACGAATAGTGAGTTGATTAACTAAATAATGTCGTCCATGATTTCTTTATGAAATTTTTACAGTTTTCACAAATGAGCACTGATTTTGATGAAATAATTTCACAATTTCTAACTGTTTTGAAGAGTATAATAATATTTCTTTATTTAGTAAAAATTACTAGTTAAATGGCATACCTACTGAACACAAATGACATGGGAAATGTCAAAAATAATATATATTGTTGCCAGTATAACGATTTTAAATTGTATCATTCCTATTGGAAAATACGTAAAAACTATATTTGAGAAATCCCACTGACTAAGCTTATACCAGCGTAGTCATCCCTTGAAATCAAAAGTAAATGACTTCTTCGTGGAAATCCTTCATATAATTTTCTTGTGACATCTTGTTTTCATTTTCTTTCTATCGGATAATAATAGTTTTCTTTGTAGAAGTTCCAATTCTTTAAACGTTATTTGGATATTAAAGATTAATCTATGCTGCTTTTCATTTTCTTGAACATGTTAACATCGATATAAATTGAGATTATTCCTTTTCACACAAGGTAAGAGGCTAGCCTTACCTTGAAACACTCCTCCTACTCAATCCACTAACCCACAACTTGGAAGAAGTTCTAATTTCAACGACTTTTCAAGCTTCGAAGTTGCTCGACCTGTCTAAACAGCTTAGCGCATCAATATTGGTTAGCACTCGATTTTTGCAATGAGATTCATGTTTTCTGTCTATCAGGAAAATATCTCTAAATGTACTTCATTCAGAACACCAACTATGAAAACTGCAAGGAAAATCGGAAAGTTATTTCTCTGAACATTTCAAAAATTTCCACAAATTATAAACCAATATACAGAAGTTCCGCTAACATTTATAAGAATAGCTCTGTTTCCTATATTTGGGATGATATTAAATTTAAAATTGCAATCCTTATTTCACTATCTTTTGTTTGCACATTGATAAGAAATTTTAATGAACTGTAGGGAGATTAAATTGAAATTTTGATTTTTCAGTCTCAGGGTGACTACCTCCATCTACCCGGTCCCTAGCATCTGCGCACAAGACCAAATATCTGATTGGTTCGACTCTCTGGCCGAATGCCTACATTGGAACGTCAGGAAGAAGCAGAAGCATCTAGATGAATTGACAGATCTCACCCATTCCAGTTCAAATGATACTCTGGACTCGCTTGACCAAAGCGAATCAATAGAAAAAGACAACTGAAAGAATAGGACGAAATTTGTAAATTTTTAAGTATCAAGGAAAATGTTCAACCCTAAAGTCCTTAAGCGCCAAATGATTTTAAGTTTTCTCATGTGATGATAACCTGAATCGATTCACAATTTCAAAATTAATGTGTGAAAATTTCATTTATTCATAAGAAAACTTCAGTTTTTGTGAAGTTCCAGTATTAAATCAGTTTCAAAAATAATTGTGGTGCGCCTATTGCAAATTTCATCCTGACTTTCAGATTGAATTTTATTTATTTAATTTTTTTAGGGAAATGTTTTCAACTACGCAATATGTTTTTAGCAATGGTTTTACGAATTGATAGCACAATGTACCAAAGGTTCATAATACCCATTTAAGGCAATAACCCGATAAAAATTCAATATGCCAACTTTTATATGAATTTTTAAGTTGGATAAATTTGTTTTATTTTTGTATCCAGGTTAAGGTAGACATGGTAATAAACCAAAGTAGGTGTTGATTGTTGAGATAGGACCAATATTGTGCCAGATTTTCATTTAAAAAGTGTTTTCTAGTTGTTGATGTTTTGTGGGATCCTAATATTGAATTTTTGATAAATTATATGTATGCATTGTTGCTGTTCTTTTATTTCAAATGCTCCTTTTTGCACATGGGATTTAAATTCTTTTGGAGCGAAAGAAATGTGAACATCAAGCAGATTGTATAGATGTCTGACAGCTTTGTAACCTTCAACACACACCTTTTTCATGAATAAATTTCGCTTTTTTCTATTAAAAAAAAGCCATGGAAATCGATTATTTAGTTTTCGAGGAAATCAAATAAATGTGATATGTGAATATATTAAATATTGAGCCAAACTTCATACCCGCCAAACACTCAATTGGCACATGTTCAATTTTTCATGTTTAAAATTTGTTATTTCTGTGAAAAATTATTCAACTGAACCCCAAGTGGAAACTTTGGAAATTTGGTTAATGTTGCGTGTTCCAGCAGCAAAAGATTTGGAGCGCTGGCTTCATCTAGTTTCTGTGAAAGTTAATTTCAATGTTATATTTTTTATCTTACATTTTTAAAACTTATCATTTATTGAAGTCTCTACTGTGATAATAAATACTGAATTTCAAAAATGAAAATAAGTGTCGAATCGACAAATGAAACATTTCGCAAATTTTACACTAGCGATTATTTATTTTACAATGAAAAAATAAGGTAAGAAGTTTTTGAGCTCAAAAAACAGTTGGACTACCTGTAAACCATTTGTCGTTACTGTCCAGAATATATTAATTAAATCACACTGTAAAAATTACCTATACATTCTGTCAAGAAAGTACCGGGAATTATCGATTTAAATCTGGCGGGGCAATGAGGCAGGTAAAATTTTTTTTTCCTAGGTTGGTACCACTGTCCTTAATTACTATGCCAAGCTTGAGCGGGATCTGTCAACTAGTGTGTTTGCAACAGCTGATTAAGTCAGTCGATGTCAAAGTGCGTGCCGATTTTTACTATGGGTGATTACGTTGAGCAAAGAATTTGTTTGAAGTTTTGTGTTGCAAATGAAGTTTCGTGTGCCGATGCATTGAAAATGTTTCAAAAGGCCTTTGGTGATAATGCTCTATCGAAAACTCGTGCATATCAGTGGTACAGAGCCTTCAAGGACGGTCGTGAAGTGGTCGCCCATCGACGGCTTCGATCGAAGATAACGTCGATACAATTAAAGAAAGAAAATTAAGGAAAGGGTGCTGGAAAACCGTCGTACCAGCTTGAGAGAGATAGCACATGATCTTAAGATATCCCACGAGTCCGCACGTACGATTTTGATTGATATTTTGGGCATGAGAAAGGTGGCCGCACGACTCGTAGCGAAAGACCTGAATTTTCTTCAAAAACGTCATCGCGAACAGGTTGCTTCAGACATGCTGGATCGCCGTAATTCCGATTCTACATTCATGGAACGCATTATAACTGGTGATGAGACCTGGGTCTACGAGTACGATATGCAAACAAGCCAGCAATCATCGGAATGGGTGGCAAAAAATGAGCCGAAACCGAAAAAACCACGCCAAAGCCGCTCGAAAATGAAGGTGATGCTCATTGTTTTCTTCGATATTCGTGGCGTGGTGCACTACGAATTCGTTCCAGAGGGTCAGACGGTAAACAAGGAGTATTACTAGGCGTTATGAAACGTTTGCGTGAGCGTATCCGTAAGAAGCGGCCAAATTTGTGGGCGAACAGCTCATGGATTTTGCATGACGATAACGCGCCTTCTCACCGAGCTACGATTGTGACTAACTTTCTCGCCAAAAACTCAACAAACGTGCTTCAGCAACCACCGTATTCGCCGGATTTGGCTCCCTGCGACTTTTTCCTCTTCCCAAAACTAAAATTGCCCCTTCGTGGCACCCGTTTTGAGTCGATTGAAGCCATAAAACAAAATTCGGCGCGAGAGCTAAAGTCCATCCCGGAAAGCGCCTATAAAAAATGTTTCGATAATTGGAAGTGCCGTTGGCATAGATGTATTGGAGCAAATGGAGCCTATTCTGAAGGCGACCCAATAAATTTTGACGATTAAATGTAAAAATGTTGTTTTAATTGAAAATTCCCGGTACTTTCTTGACAGAGTAGTATATACTATCATACTACTCTGTCAAGAAAGTACCGGGAATTTTAAATTAAAACAGCTGTTGCAAACATACTAGTTGACAGATCCCGCTCAAGCTTGGCATAGTAATTAAGGACAGTGGTACCAACCTAGGAAAAAAAAATTTACCTGCCTCATTGCCCCGCCAGATTTAAATCGATAATTCCCGGTACTTTCTTGACAGAATGTATATCTATATATATCTATATATACCAATAAAAATATATTTTACACATTTTCTTGTGACTCGAGTTTCGGGAAATGAACTATCCCATCATCAGACAACTGAAGACCTAACAGTGGTACAGAGGTATTTAAACAAAAACTGATAAATATTTTGAATATTTCAATAGATAACACCTAATAGTGGTACAAAGGTTTACAAGCGGAACGTGATAAAACCCGGTTAAAAAAGAGGGGCCTTCTAACAGATATCGGAATGTCGGCAATCGACAAAGAAGGTTATTAAACAGATGGTACCCAAATATCTCAAATAATTTTTTGGGGTTACATAGCTCCGTACAGTTATTCATTATTTTTACATTATTTTGTTGTACATCTCAAATATTTGGATTTACATAGCTCCATACAGTCATTCATTATTTTTTAAATTATTTTTATTGTGAACGAATTTGAAAATTTTAATAATCAAGTTTCTTTTCATTTGAATCTACATGTAAAATTTTCTTAAGATTTTCTTTTGTCGAAAGGAATTACTAATTTCTAAAGAATGAGTGGCAAAAGTTGAATTTCTGTTTACTTTTCATTAAATTAATTTTATGTTCGTTGAAAAAGGTTTTAAACAGATGTTACTTTTTCAATATCTCAAATATTTTCGATTTACATAGCTCCGTACAGTCATTCATTATTTTTACATTATTGTTATTGTGAACTAATTTGAAAATTTCAACAGATTATCGAGTTTCTTCCCTTTTGATTCTACATGTAAAATTTTAAGACCGTTTTTTAGACAATGAGTGGCAAAAGTAGAATTCTGTTTATTTTTTATGAAACTCATTTTATGTTCGTTGAACCTCGTTTTGAAGGAACGTCCTGTTTTTCCTATATATTTATTACTGCACGTAGAACAAGATAACTCATAAACTCCTGATTTGTGTATGTTTGGAGTAGGGTCCTTCTTTGTCGATTGCCGGCATTCCGATATCTCTTAGAAGGCCCCTCTTTTTTAACCGGGTTTTTATCATGTTCCGCTTGTAAACCTCTGTACCACTATTAGGTGTTATCTATTGAAATATTCAAAATATTTATCACTTTTGTTTAAATACCTCTGTGCCACTGTTAGGTCTTCAGTTGTCTGATGATGGGATAGTTCATTTCCCAAACTCGAGTCACAAGAAAATGTGTAAAATATATTTTTATTAGTAATAAAACATTATAATTTCTACAATTTGTTTTAATTATGATCAACTACCAAATAGTAACGGCTGAAACAATTCAGTATCAGAATATATTAAATTATACCATTACACAAAAAAAATATTATAAGAATGTTTGAAAAATAATCATGAAAAATTTAAAAAACGATCCTATCAAATATTCAAATCACTATAAAAATACAAATGTTGACATGATTAACCACAGAAACTTGCAGATGCATTCAATAACCATTTCATTAGCATCTTTTCTTCACTGATATCACAGTTTTCTCCAAGTGTTCAATCTGTTTCAGAAACCTCTTTAATTCACCAAAATGAAAGGTTTTTTCCTCTTCGATGTTACAGCAGAAGAGATTATTAGAACTATGAAAAGTGAGTACAACTTCTTTTAAAACATCAATTTCAATTATAAAAACATTTATTTCTGTTATCGTGGAACCAGTAGCTTATATGATGTACATTCTGTCAAGAAAGTACCGGGAATTATCGATTTAAATCTGGCGGGGCAATGAGGCAGGTAAAATTTTTTTTTCCTAGGTGGATACCACTGTCGTTAATTACTATGCCAAGCTTGAGCGGGATCTGTCAACTAGTGTGTTTGCAACAGCTGATTAAGTCAGTCGATGTCAGAGTGCGTGCCGATTTTTACTATGGGTGATTACGTTGAGCAAAGAATTTGTTTAAAGTTTTGTGTTGCAAATGAATTTTCGTGTGCCGATGCATTGAAAATGTTGCAAAAGGCCTTTGGTGATAATGCTCTATTAAAAACTCGTGCATATCAGTGGTACAGAGCCTTCAAGGACGGTCGTGAAGTGGTCGCCCATCGACGGCTTCGATCGAAGATAACGTCGATAAAATTAAGGAAAGGGTGCTGGAAAACCGTCGTACCAGCTTGAGAGAGATAGCACATGATCTTAAGATATCCCACGAGTCCGCACGTACGATTTTGATTGATATTTTGGGCATGAGAAAGGTGGCCGCACGACTCGTACCGAAAGACCTGAATTTTCTTCAAAAACGTCATCGCGAACAGGTTGCTTCAGACATGCTGGATCGCTGTAATTCCGATTCTACATTCATGGAACGCATTATAACTGGTGATGAGACCTGGGTCTACGAGTACGATATGCAAACAAGCCCGCAATACATCGGAATGGGTGGCAAAAAATGAGCCGAAACCGAAAAAACCACGCCAAAGCCGCTCGAAAATGAAGGTGATGCTCATTGTTTTCTTCGATATCCGTGGCGTGGTGCACTACGAATTCGTTCCAGAGGGTCAGACGGTAAACAAGGAGTATTACCTAGGCGTTATGAAACGTTTGCGTGAGCGTATCCGTAAGAAGCGGCCAAATTTGTGGGCGAACAACTCATGGATTTTGCATGACGATAACTCGCCTTCTCACCGAGCTACGATTGTGACTGACTTTCTCGCCAAAAACTCAACAAACGTGCTTCAGCAACCACCGTATTCGCCGGATTTGGCTCCCTGCGACTTTTTCCTCTTCCCAAAACTAAAATTGCCCCTTCGTGGCACCCGTTTTGAGTCGATTGAAGCCATAAAACAAAATTCGGCGCGAGAGCTAAAGTCCATCCCGGAAAGCGCCTATAAAAAATGTTTCGATAATTGGAAGTGCCGTTGGCATAGATGTATTGGAGCAAATGGAGCCTATTTTGAAGGCGACCCAATAAATTTTGACGATTAAATGTAAAAATGTTGTTTTAATTGAAAATTCCCGGTACTTTCTTGACAGAGTAGTATATGGCTTTTCAAAATGGTATCTTCCTGAAATTTCTCATGATAGCAGTTGTAAAGCCTTTATTCAAGAAAAATAAAAGAAATGTATCTTGGTAATTTTGGTCTCGTAAGCTTGCTAACATCCTCATATAAATTATTTGAGAATGTTTTGGTGAGTTAGCTTTTTTCGAAAATGTGGTATATTTTCTAGATATCAACATATGCCAAAAGGACAAAAAACCGTAATACAATTATTTTTGAGGAAGAACGATCAATTCTGAAGGTTCAATTCATAGAATATATGCCATAGATGGATTATCTACGAGTATTATTTAAAAAATTTCATGTGTCATAGCGGAGCCTTTATCAATAGTCATCAAGAAGGTATATTTCCAGCAACATAGAAAAAAGGACAAGTAATACAGGTATACATAAAGCGCAAGTGATGAGCGAGTATATCGATAGTACCAGCAATGTCGTGTCATAAGAAGGCAATGTATGAAGAACTGGGAGGTAAATAACTTTTCATTAAGGGAATATATATTTTTTTAGAAACATTTATATTAATTTTTAATCAAACCGATACTTTTTTTTCTATTTGACGAAATAGAAACAAAGGTATTCTGAAGGCGAGAAATTAACTGACAACACTGAGTAAAATACGTGAATTTAAGAATAACTGTACTTATTTTGATACAATTTATAAAAACTGGATATCGCAGATTTACACTCAAAACTTCGCAAGGGAGTTGAAATGGCAGATAAAACACAATTGAGACAATTTTTTTTTTAATTCTATACTGTATAGCGACTCAAATAGAGGTTAGGTTTTGCGACATTGAAAAACCACATTTCTTCGATCTGTTAAATAATTCAAAATTCTCCATTTATGAAAAAGAATTTCCTCATGAAATTTTGATAGATTTGACAACGCAATATAATATTTTTGATATAAATAAACTGAATAGCGAATTAACTGTTTTATACGGAAACGATATAATATAATAGAAAATTGCACAAACTTTTATGAAATGTTAACTTTTGTTCACGATACTATCTTAAAATTTTGTATGCCAGAACTCTTTGAATTATTGTCTCGTTGTTGGTTTCCAGTGACAACTGCTTTTAGAGAAAGAAGTTTCTCCGCGTTGAAAAGAATTAAAAATTATATTAGAAATACAACTGGACAGGCGTGATTGTGTAATATGGCACAATTTTCAATTGAAAAAGGATTTATAAAATCACAGGATGAGAACATTTTTATAGATGAGGCAGGCAATAGATCATTTCGCTGAATGGAAGAATCGCATAATTCCTTTTATCTATAAAAAATTCTAATTTTTAGAACTGACGATTTCAATTTAGAATTATTATTTTTTTACAATTTTCGGAATACATTCTGTCAAGAAAGTACTGGGAATTATCGATTTAAATCTGGCGGGGCAATGAGGCAGGTAAAATTTTTTTTTCCTAGGTTGGTACCACTGTCCTTAATTACTATGCCAAGCTTGAGCGGGATCTGTCAACTAGTGTGTTTGCAACAGCTGATTAAGTCAGTCGATGTCAGAGTGCGTGCCGATTTTTACTATGGGTGATTACATTGAGCAAAGAATTTGTTTAAAGTTTTGTGTTGCAAATGAATTTTCGTGTGCCGATGCATTGAAAATGTTGCAAAAGGCCTTTGGTGATAATGCTCTATCGGAAACTCGTGCATATCAGTGGTACAGAGCCTTCAAGGACGGTCGTGAAGTGGTCGCCCATCGACGGCTTCGATCAAAGATAACGTCGATAAAATTAAGGAAAGGGTGCTGGAAAACCGTCGTACCAGCTTGAGAGAGATAGCACATGATCTTAAGATATCCCACGAGTCCGCACGTACGATTTTGATTGATATTTTGGGCATGAGAAAGGTGGCCGCACGACTTGTACCGAAAGACCCGAATTTTCTTCAAAAACGTCATCGCGAACAGGTTGCTTCAGACATGCTGGATCGCTGTAATTCCGATTCTACATTCATGGAACGCATTATAACTGGTGATGAGACCTGGGTCTACGAGTACGATATGCAAACAAGCCAGCAATCATCGGAATGGGTGGCAAAAAATGAGCCGAAACCGAAAAAACCACGCCAAAGCCGCTCGAAAATGAAGGTGATGCTCATTGTTTTCTTCGATATCCGTGGCGTGGTGCACTACGAATTCGTTCCAGAGGGTCAGACGGTAAACAAGGAGTATTACCTAGGCGTTATGAAACGTTTGCGTGAGCGTATCCGTAAGAAGCGGCCAAATTTGTGGGCGAACAACTCATGGATTTTGCATGACGATAACGCGCCTTCTCACCGAGCTACGATTGTGACTGACTTTCTCGCCAAAAACTCAACAAATGTGCTTCAGCAACCACCGTATTCGCCGGATTTGGCCGGATTGGAAGCGAGAGCTAAAGTCCATCCCGGAAAGCGCCTATAAAAAATGTTTCGATAATTGGAAGTGCCGTTGGCATAGATGTATTGTAGCAAATGGAGCCTATTTTGAAGGCGACCCAATAAATTTTGACGATTAAATGTAAAAATGTTGTTTTAATTGAAAATTTCCGGTACTTTCTTGACAGAGTAGTATATCCTATATTATACGCTGAGGTCGTTTTTTATTATGTTAATTTAGAGTTTATTTTATTGATTTAGAGTTTATTTCTTTATTTTAGAGTTTATTTCGTTAACAGTATATTGTTATTTTGAAATCTTCGATCTTTATCTTACCCGTTTTCTTTAATTTCCATTATAACCGTCTCTTAGCTGGCAAGAATGTTCTACACATCCACGTTGGTTCTTGCATCTTCACGATTTTCATATTTAGAGCAATGCAATATGTCGAAAAAAAGCTCAAAAATCATCTATTCGGGCATTGATACCAAAGGTTTTTTTTTACCTGAATATAAGAACAAATTTGTCAATATTGCCATAATATGATGAGGATTTGTTTTTGCAGTCAATAATTCCAATTATTAGTAATAAAATTTTTTACAATGATTATTATGCAACTGACAAAGTTGAGTTCACTAGATAAACTTCGAAGTTTACGGCCGAAGTTTATCTAGTGAACTCTACTTTTTATTATTACAATAATAATATTTTTTTTTCTGCCTCACTCATCTTATACTGTTAAGAGCCACTGATACATGAACGAAATATTCAGTACTTTTGTCTTTTACGATATGCATTTCATATTGTAATCCATATTCAACTACTGTACTTAGTTTTTTGTACAGCTTGATCCAATATACATTTTTTGTAATAACATTTTCCCAACAAAATGTTGTTCAGTGTTCTTCTTTTAGGAAATAAAAAAATACTTTTTTCCAAATGTAGGTGATATTTCATTACAAATGCAATGAGAAAAATCAATTTGTTTGCTATCAAATATCGGAATGTAATTTCGTTTTTTTTTGTTGAAAGGTAATTTTCGTGTAATGAATAAATATTTTACTAAAAGCTTTTGAGTGACCAAACTTGTATGAGGTCTCGTATTATCTTGGTAGAACACTGCAACTTTTCTGTTCATTAATTCTGGCCTTTTCTGCTGAGGTGCATCATGTTGGAAAAAAATTAAATTATGAGTAAAAAAAAAATGAGTACACAAAAACAATATCTTATTGATTTATAATTTATTTAGAAGAAAATGTATAAGTATTTTCATATATCTGATCACTCGTAAACAAATATTAAGAAAAAATTAACAATAAATTATAAAATTGTCAGTTACAAATTACACTCTTATCTATATATTATTGTTACATGGCAATTCCATTATTTTGGTTTATTCAATCTCACTAATATTTGATCTTTAAAAAATGTTAATACTCTCTACATCAACAGGTATTCACAAGAATTGAAGAAATCAATAAAATATTTACAGAAAAAATATAATACAAAATTGAAGAAATTAAGTAGAACACTGGTCATATGCAAGAAGTAATGTTTCATCTCGATATTTGTGGCATATTTTTAATACTAAGTAGCTGCAAATCTGAACAACCAAGTCTATTTCTTTTATTTGATGATGATTTTTTAGTTTCATTTGTGTCTGTTTTGTTCTCGAAATATTTACATATTTCGCGCACAGCCACATGAGGTCCTACATTCGATAAATCATGCATCGATCTTGCACGTTTCGTCTCCACATCGCTCTTGTAAGAGACATCTTCAGTACTCCTCACTTTCCTCCCTAGTCTACAGAGTGACTCGAAAAGCACCAGCTTTTCCTTAACTGGGACGTAGGTTTCGACATTCTGGCACTTCTTCAGGATCGTCTCCACTGTTTTTTCCTCCACTACTTTTCCAGTTGTTTGGCATTTCGTTGTGGACGGTGGTGTGTCATTTGTGTGCATTTCGACGATTCTAGGAGAGGGCACTTGAGTCATTTCACACAGGGGAATATCTTGTATGTCTTCATGGGGACAATTAGTTCGGTCTGATTCTTTACTCTTGGAGGTTTCTGTTAAGTTTAAGATGTCCAGATATTTCACAGCGAAGAGGGGGGTTTGTCTGATGAGTTCTATAGCTATAGCCTTCACCCATAAGTCGAAATGTTGTTCAGTCGATGTCTGAAAAAATGAAAATAAAACAATTAAAACAGATTAAAAAAACATTATTGAAAAATATCAAACCTTTGCATGAACAATTACGAAAAATATAAATAATTGAATAAATAAGTTTTCAAAAATGGATAATGATCGGAGTAAGATTATTGTTAAACAAAAGGTCGATACATATAGATTCTTCGACACTTTATCTTAATTTAAATATGTAATTTTTTCCGTACAATATATTGAGTATAAAGTATTCAAGCAATAAAATAGTTTGTTCCGTTGAATTTTTGTCATGACTGTCGCCAAACATAAAACATCCAATTTTTTTTGATTGTCCCGGTCTTAACCTGATGGAAATTCATCTTCAATATAAGAAAAACAAATGTTAAATTCCGCTATTTTATTGATTTACCCGACAATTGTTTCGTCATACCATGACTTAATCAGGAGAGTATTAAAACTGAGGTATACAATGCAAAACATTGTGGAAAGAGATGGTTTACCATTAATGAAAAATATTAAGTAGGGGGGATCTGTTTAAATCTATTTGATCATTCAATAACATTTATCTTTTATTATATCTATTGATCTCTAAAGTTTCTAATAGATTTAGTTTCTGACTTTTGTTTTCGATATGTAATATTCCATAGTTCATATTAACATACGTTGAATTTGGTTTATTATTAATATAACATTTCTCATGTTCTCGTATCCTTGCTTGGAATGAACGGCCTATCTGTCCCACATATACACATGGGCAATCACTACATGTTAACTTGTAAACTCCTGATTTTTTGTTTTTAGGAATGACGACTTTATTATATTTTTATTCAGCTGCCTAAAGCATTAATGGTTTTAAAAGAAAATTATTAGGAGTACAAATAAGTTTCCGCCGTACGGAACCCAATTTCCTTGTTTACGAATCATTCCTAATGATTTTAAACGATGTGAGACTGCTTGCTGAGTGACTTCTAATGTTAGAGCAAGTTCTTTTTGTGTTTGAGATGAATCTTCCTCCAATAATTCCTCCAATTCTGTATCCTCGTAAATTTTTGTCCTTTCACTGCGATCTTTGTCTTCCACGTCGAAATCACCGTTTTTAAACTTTTGAAACCACTCTCGACACGTTCTCTCACTCAAAGCACCCTCACCATATGCTTCTACGAGCAATTGATGCGCCTCAGCAGCAGATTTCTCTAAATTAAAGAAGTAAACTAATATTTCCCGCAAATGACGCTTACTTGGCTCAACTTTTGACATTTTCAACTTATAAAAATTATATTTTACCAATATAAAATCAATGATATTAATAGGTTATGTTGTTCTTGAATGTCCAAACTATTTTTTAAGCCGGTTATCATCTGCGAAAGCTAACCGAAACTCCGTGCCGCGCCATCTACAATAAAATGGCGGAAACTTATTTGTACTCCTAATATTATATAACATCTTTTTTAAAACCATTAATTCTTTAGTCAGCTTAATAAAAAATAATTAAGACGTCATTCCTAAAACAAAACAAAAAGTCAGAAACTACACTTTAGAGATCGATAGATATAATAAAAGACAAATTTTATTGAATGATCAAAAAGATTTAAATAAGTCCTCCTCCTTAATATTTTTCATTGATTTTAAACCATCTCTTTCCACCCCTCTATTTTTTGTACCAGAGCTGTGTATTTGAGGTCATGTTTTGCATTGTATACCTTAGTTTTAATACTCACCCGATGAAGTCTTGGTATGACGAAACAATTGTCGTGTAAATCAATAAAATAGCGGAAGTTAACATTTGTTTTTCTCATATAAAACATTCAACTTAAATTTAGGATTATATGTTTACAAATATCTATAACATTGCTTTTTCATTCAATTTGTGATAGAATATTATGATTCTAGAAATCTTTAAAGAATCTTTCATCACATGAATATGTGCTGGGAATGCTATTGAAAATAGTGTAGAATTTTCTGAATATGATAAGTATTATTGATTAGTATCATCGCATACACCATATTTGCATGGACTATTTCGAATGTTACGAAGTTGGCTCATCCACCATTTGAGTAAAATACATTGAGGTTCAGCAAAAAAGTACACGATTCTAAATGTAGATGACACTAGTATTTTATTTGAATGATCACTCAATATTAAATTTTTATAATTCGTGTATTTATTAGCTGTGAAGTTCAGATTTCTCAAAAAATTGAATTAAATATATTTATTTGGACATTTGATTGTGAGATGGAATAAGTTAACAACTGAAAATCATTTTGAAAAACTGGGATACATAAAAAAAAACTTGATATTTGGGTTCCTCAAGAGTGAGTGGAAATTTATGTAACCCATAGCATTAATATGTGTAATTTTAATTTCAAACTGTATGAAATAGAACTCTCTTCAGAACAGGTAATTACTGGTGATGAGAAATGGATAATAAAAACAAATTGTAGAAATTATTATGTTTTACTTCCAAAAAATATATATTACACATTTTCTTGTGACTCGAGTTTCGGGAAATGAACTATCCCATCATCAGACAACTCCCGAAACTCGAGTCATGAGAAAATGTGTAATATATATTTTTTTGGTAGTAAAACATAGTAATTTCTACAATTTGTTTCAATTATGATCAACTACCAATTAGTAACGGCTGAAACAATTCAGTATCTGAGAAATGGATAATTCAACATTGAAAGTTGAAAGGCGCCAAAAGAAGATTATGCTATCAGTTTGGTGATATTACAAAGGTATTGTATATTTTGAGCTGCTACCTCTAGCTACTGAATGATTAATTCAGACGTGTATTGTCGCCAATTGGACAAATCAAACTTTACAATTGGAGAAAAACGATTACAGATTGTCAATCATGAAAGTGTTGTATTCCACTAGATAACACTAGACCATACACATCATTGGTCATTCTGAAAAAATTGTCGCTTGGTTGAGTATTTATTTAAAGCCTCACAAAAATCTCTTGATAATGACAACGATGTCAAAGTAGAGCGAAATCTGCTTTTGCTGACCAGAAGCTTCCAATAATGAAGTTGACCTAATATTTAAATGCAGATTATTCTTAAACGATAATGAATATTTGACATCTGATTAAGGATACTTTTCAATTCCGCAAAGCAATTCCTTGAAGTCAAAGTATATCGAGCGGAACATAAGTGTTCCTTTCTGAAAGCCATGAAGATATCCAGTCTGCACTAACTGGCAGAATAGGAGTTTTTCAGACCATGTGACAGCTCTATTCTTGAATTATTTCATCACACATGTTTATGTCTCTCGAAAGCTAAATAAGCACAAACCTTAATGGCGAGCTAAAGATAAAATCGAATTAAATAGCTTTCAGCGCAAAACAAAGAGGCTAAGACGCTGTCAATTTAGGAGAACGTCTGATAATATTCTTGTTTCTTTTCATCAATGGCTCCTTTGTGTTAATTGAATGAGCAGAATAAGAAGTATTTAAGTGCCCTTAATTGATTTAATAACTTCTGGATGTGGAATCTGATACGTTTTATCCACTGCACTTTCTAGATGACGCATTGTGGGATATGCTGGTTCTAAATGAATTATTTGTTTTTGATTGTTTTCGGTGTTTCAGGCGTCGTTCCCACTTGCGGCTTGGAATTTAGTTATCCCAATATTAATTTTGAACATTTAATGTTGTTAATTCGTCTTCGGACTTCTCAGAGAAGAGGGAGGAGAAATTTCCTATGAGGGCGTTTTTTTATTGGGTTGTTCTGAAATTTTCGTTTTTTTGGGAAAATGAAGGTCAATTTTCGTATAATGAATAAATATAATATTAAATTATATATTGTCCATTCTGATCCAACACCTTTCGCCATCTTTCTTTCCACGTTCATAAAATTTTTGGTGGCAAAAAACTGACCCAGGTGATTTTTGACTTCTTCATTCGTAAAGGTTTTGCAAACCAGTTCTGGCACTGGTGTACTGTCAACACATCGTCTCCATACACATCGGTTAATTTCTTTCTGGCTTGAACAGCATTTTTACCTTTTCTATAGTAAAAAATGACTAAAATGCTGCTTACTGCCTCCATATTTAAAAGAACACCAGCCAAAACATACTGCGTAGAATTAATTGAACTTTTTCACACACAAGCCTTGCCATATCAGCTCTCAAAACATATAATGATTATGCGGCTTAAGTGTGAAGTTCGAAAAAATACAATTAAATCCTCATTCGGGCAAAAACGAAATTACTTTCAGAACAACCTTATATGATGAGAGACTCCACCTTTGGTACGCCATGAAAATTTATTTTTCTGGGAGATTTCGTTACACTCTTAATACTTACACGTTTTGCTTTATGTTTTTAAGCGTTTCTATATGCAAATTTTCAGTAGAAAATGGTCTCGATCAGAGATGAAAAGTTCAAATAGGATAATGACCCAACATTTAAGCCCAAATGGATCCAGAAATATTCAATTTCAAATTCAATTTTCCCAATATCTCATAAAATTTGGAACCGATCAAGTACAAATCCAATAGTCAGATGTAAAATATCATTTCCAATAATTCGTACAGCGAGGATCATAGGCATTGAAGAAGTGATTTTAATCATTTTTCCATATTTGAAGAATCTTTCACGTAAGGGTAGAAATTTATACATATATTCAATTAAGTAATATGTCCAGAAAATGAGCTATATACATGTTTAAAGTAAGACAAAATATGGTCTCATTTGCAAGTTTCTAATGGCAAGGTATATACAGCGTCCTGAATTAGTGCGTTGCGCTTGCATAGCTGCTGAACCAGGCATTTTAAAAATTTAGTTCGAAAGCAAGCTTCTTGTACTTTTATTTTTGCTTCTGCGGAAATTATTTTCTACTGTTCAGGATGTTCAAACAAAAATTATTCAGAAAATGGGTGATTTCTACATGGATCACTCTGTAAATTTTCATATATTTTTAATGATCTTCAATATCTCTATCATGACGCAAAATATTAGAGGTATTTTTCCAACGGTAGAGATATTATTCAGAGAAAACCTCAAAAATAGTTATATCTTAAAAATTTTCATATTTATTTATAAAAAGAGTTCATATCTTCAATGTTAATGCATATTTTCTAAAATTTGAATATCAAAACAGATTTAATCTGTTAGTCTCCTAGAATTTTAATTTCAACACATTTCATTCAGAAATTTTTGGAATTAAATTAATGTCTTATAAGCACTTTGTGAGGTGAGTTATATTTGTTGTTGATTAATTTTATTTTTTAAATGTGAAGTAGGACCGATAAAGACCTTAGCGGAATTCTAATTGTTTTTTGAAGATGTTTTGAGAGATTTTAGGAGTAACTCATTTAAATTATTGAATATTTCACATAAATTATATTTTCTGAGAAGTCCCTAAATTATATTTTGTATTTTTGAAAAAGAATTAGTTTTCATAATTGTAAGATCAAAAACAAAATTCTGTCTCCTTCAAATATTTGTTCATTAGTTTCAATTGACAATTTATATTTGTTGGGTTATTTATTCCATTTGATATTGTATATCGAGTTTTGATTTTATAGGTCTATTAAATAAAAGCTGTGCTTATAAGACATTAATTTAATTCTAAAAATTTTTGAATGAAATTTTTTGAAATTGAAATTTGTAATATTCCTTCCATCAAGTAAAAAACCTCTTCTTATTATTCCACTAAATTTCTAATAATAGAGGCTAGTTCATTTCCCACAAACGTACATATGAGTTACTCGGTGCACTTATCTGTACTATAATTTATCACATCAGTTTCCGTTTCTCATCGAAATCATGTGCAGAAATGATCAAAGATCATATCCTGACTTTTAATCAATTATATAAATGTGACAGCTATTATCAGCACTCAAGGTTGTTAAGAAAAACGCTACAAAATTTACGTGAATGTTTACTTCACATTAAAGAAATCTATGGGTATTGAGTTTTATTTTTAATAATTCTTATAAATAACATTTAGAGGAAACTTTTGACTCAAATGTCAGATCGACAGCTGTCTTTTGAGGTTGGAATTCTCTAACATAAATCGGAAACCAGAAACTTATCGGCCGGTGTAATAACATTATAATGATTATTATAATGATTGATTGATGCTGAGTCTATATCGTATCTTCTTCCATTATATATTTCTGTGGAGTAACCTAATTTTTGCATGATGTTATGCATTATCTGAAAAATTAGTCTTTTTCGCGGAATGTGTGATAGAAGATATATTGAATTGATTATTTTCATTTATTTAAATAACTCCTAACTGACGAGACGTGGGTCCTAATTTTTTAGGTTCTTTTTCTAGAGAATGTGCTATCTATTTTTTTTTTAATAAATAAAGAAGATTTGAATATTAAAACAAATTAATATATGTTTATCTTATACAATTTTAATTTAAAAAATTTTATTAAAAAAACTTTTAGAATTAAATTAATGTCTAAAACAAGCACCGCTTATATTTAATAGACGTATATAATCTAAACTCAATATACAATGTCAAATAGAATAAATAAACCAAAAGATACACGAAAGTCCCTAAAATTAATAAATAAATATTTAAAGGAGACAAAATTTGTTTCTGGTCTTGCCCTCAAAACGCCATTTGTATCTTAAAAACATGAACACACTTAAAGGACCCCTCAAAGAATATAATTTATTTGAAATATTTAATATATTTAAATATTCGAATAAGTAAATTCAGAAATCTCTCAAAGCATGCACTATATCTTCAAAAAACAAATATAGTTCAAAGCAATTCCTTCTTCAGTCCTGAAATATATTCAAAATATCAAAATCAAAAAACTAACCTGTACCCAACCACTCAACACGTGTAAATGAATAATGTTTCGAGACATAGATCATCTTTATAATTCAAGATTTATCTATGCTCTAACAGAATCAAAGAACAGTGTGAGCTATTTTTAAAGACTTACTTAAATTCATTGACACTGTATAATGAGATTTATTGAAGCCAAGATATAATTATATATTATATATAAAATAAAATAGAAAGGCCTTTTACTTGATAGAAGAAATATAACAAAATTTGAATATTAAAACAAATTAATATATGTTTATCTATAATATATTAAACATATATTAATTTGTTTTAATATTCAAATTTTGTTATATTTCTTCTATCAAGTAAAAGGCCTTTCTATTTGATTAAATAAAGAAGACTTTTTTATATTCTATGTCGAACATTTTTTGGTTATTGCATTTGTTATTCCTTAAAATCCACGCGAAAAAATTGTATTAAGTGATGATTAGATAATTTTGGTCAATGTCAATATTTTATGTTTCCTTTGATTCTTTATTAGTTAATTACAATCAAATGTGCTGATAATGTGTATAAGAATAGTTGCGAAAAAATTTAGGGGCGATTTCTAAACAAAAAATAGGGTGGGATTTTTCGTATAAACTTTATTTTTTTGAGACCTCAATGCTTAGTTACAGCCCCCTAAAGATGGCGCCCGAAAAACAGTTTTCAATTTTCTTATAAAAAGTAAAAAACTGACAAGAATAGAATTAAACAGACATTTTATGCCGGCGAGAAGGCACCGGAAAAATGATATGTTTGCAATGGGTAAAAAAAGCCATCCCTACACTTTCTTTCGCAAGAAACTTTTTTCCATATTCCTCTTTTACAATAAAAAAATTTATTTCGGATAGCCTTATCCATTCTTAACAAATAAGGTCTCTTGTAATTTCTTGCTAAAATTAAAGGTTTTTGAGAAAAAAATAATTTATCAACATGATAGCCTGAGTCTTAGAGGCTGGAATTATTTCCGAACTAGAATTTGTCTAGTAAGCAGATGTCATTTTATTATGACAGCTGACTAATTTTGATTAACTTTGATTCAGCTACAATAATTGTCAGTTTTTGGTTTTTGAGAAAAAAATTAAAAACTGTTTTTCGGGCGCCTTCTTTAGGGAGCTGTAACTAAGCAGAGGGGGCTCAAAAACAATAAAGTTTATATGAAAGACCCACACTATTTTTTGACAAGGAATCATCCCCTAAATTTTTTTGCAGCTTTTCATATATCATTTATATTTCTATAAAGTGATACAGTTATAAAATTCAATTCTAAATTTTCAAAGAGATTTATTCAGATTAAATCTGTAGAGGTTTCGGAGAATTAATCCAGGTTTTATCTGTAATATTCAAAAAACTCTTCCTAGTAAATGTTTAATATATATTGTTCGAATTTTTTTTTAAATTGTATTATCATACATGCGCGTGGTGATTTCTCAATGCTGTATCTTTTTTTATTATATATATTTCTATAGAATATCTTTATTTTTGCATGATGATATGCATGATCTGAATAATTTGTATTTTTTGCGAAATTTTTGATAGAAAATGGTATGTTTATAAATTTTATTGATTATTTTTATTTATTCAAATAACTCCTAACTGACGAGATGTGGATCAGAATTTTTCAGGTTTAGTTTTCTAAAGAATGTGGTATCTATTTTTTAAAGAGGAAATAAAAAAGACCTTTGTAAATTCCATGTTGAACATTTTTTGTTGATTGAATTTTTTATTCTTTAACATCCACGATAAACAATCATATAAGGTGATTAGATAATTTTGGTCAATAGAGAAATAATAGAAATAAATATTTAATGGATACGATAACAACAAACACTTTCACGATCATTTCATTTTGTATTGGAGATCATCAGCAAGCTTAATTATTTAAAAAAAATTCTGATTTTCATTTTAAAATTAATTCTCAGAAGAGATTTTTTTCGGCTGAATTTTGAGATTTGATTTTTGATCGTGAAGACGTGAACGACTGGAGCTCTCAAACATATACAAACAAAGGCCTATTCATCAGTGGATTCGGAAAACGTTCAACCTTGTTGATGAAGTCATTCATAAATTTTTTCTATCGCCTGTCGCCGCCTTTCCCAAAACATTTGTTTCGAAATTTGTTTTGACTGAATCACTCATCGAATTGTTCTTGGTGGATATCTAATCTCTGAGTGTTTGATTCTTAAATAGGTGAGTATGCCCAGATATACTGATAGCGAAGTTTGATCAGTGACAAATCTTTTCTACGAGTACCAAGAAAAAAAATGTATATTTTTCGGATATGCACATTAACGTAGAGATAGTTTTTCCGAAATTCAATAATTTTACTTGAAATTCGTTTACTTAATTATGGGAAATATAGTAACAATATATTTTGCATGTTGTAGTACCTGAAATTGATGTATAATGATGATATTATCTCTTAATGTGGATACTTTACGAATTATATTCATTCGGTATAAGTACAGCTTATTAGAATTAATAATTTAAGAAAGATATACATACAGGTGTTTCCCAAGGAGAATCTTTTGAACCGGTTGTATAACTTCCAACACCAATTTTATATTCTAGAAAAGGTTTTTGAAACGTTAAAAAATTAGTGTAATTGACTGAACTGGGAAAAAGTTCTGTATACATTCTGTCAAGAAAGTACCAGGAATTATCGATTTAAATCTGGCGGGGCAATGAGGCAGGTGAAAATTTTTTTTCCTAGGTTGGTACCACTGTCCTCAATTACTATGCCAAGCTTGAGCGGGATCTGTCAACTAGTGTGTTTGCAACAGCTGATTAAGTCAGTCGATGTCAGAGTGCGTGCCGATTTTTACTATGGGTGATTACGTTGAGCAAAGAATTTGTTTAAAGTTTTGTGTTGCAAATGAATTTTCGTGTGCCGATGCATTGAAAATGTTGCAAAAGGCCTTTGGTGATAATGCTCTATCGAAAACTCGTGCATATCAGTGGTACAGAGCCTTCAAGGACGATCGTGAAGTGGTCGCCCATCGACGGCTTCGATCGAAGATAACGTCGATAAAATTAAGGAAAGGGTGCTGGAAAACCGTCGTACCAGCTTGAGAGAGATAGCACATGATCTTAAGATATCCCACGAGTCCGCACGTACGATTTTGATTGATATTTTGGGCATGAGAAAGGTGGCCGCACGACTCGTACCGAAAGACCTGAATTTTCTTCAAAAACGTCATCGCGAACAGGTTGCTTCAGACATGCTGGATCGCTGTAATTCCGATTCTACATTCATGGAACGCATTATAACTGATGATGAGACCTGGGTCTACGAGTACGATATGCAAACAAGCCAGCAATCATCGGAATGGTTGGCAAAAAATGAGCCGAAACCGAAAAAACCACGCCAAAGCCGCTCGAAAATGAAGGTGGTGCTCATTGTTTTCTTCGATATCCGTGGCGTGGTGCACTACGAATTCGTTCCAGAGGGTCAGACGGTAAACAAGGAGTATTACCTAGGCGTTATGAAACGTTTGCGTGAGCGTATCCGTAAGAAGCGGCCAAATTTGTGGGCGAACAACTCATGGATTTTGCATGACGATAACGCGCCTTCTCACCGAGCTACGATTGTGACTGACTTTCTCGCCAAAAACTCAACAAATGTGCTTCAGCAACCACCGTATTCGCCGGATTTGGCCGGATTCGAAGTGAGAGCTAAAGTCCATCCCGGAAAGCGCCTATAAAAAATGTTTCGATAATTGGAAGTGCCGTTGGCATAGATGTATTGTAGCAAATGGAGCCTATTTTGAAGGCGACCCAATAAATTTTGACGATTAAATGTAAAAATGTTGTTTTAATTGAAAATTTCCGGTACTTTCTTGACAGAGTAGTATATCCTATATTATACGCTGAGGTCGTTTTTTATTATGTTAATTTAGAGTTTATTTTATTGATTTAGAGTTTATTTCTTTATTTTAGAGTTTATTTCGTTAACAGTATATTGTTATTTTGAAATCTTCGATCTTTATCTAACCCGTTTTCTTTAATTTCCATTATAACCATCTCTTACCTGGCAAGAATGTTCTACACATCCACGTTGGTTCTTGCATCTTCACGATTTTCATATTTAGAACAATGCAATATGTCGAAAAAAAGCTCAAAAATCATCTATTCGGGCATTGATACCAAAGGTTTTTTTTTACCTGAATATAAGAACAAATTTGTCAATATTGCCATAATATGATGAGGATTTGTTTTTGCAGTCAATAATTCCAATTATTAGTAATAAAATTTTTTACAATGATTATTATGCAACTGACAAAGTTGAGTTCACTAGATAAACTTCGAAGTTTACGGCCGAAGTTTATCTAGTGAACTCTACTTTTTATTATTACAATAATAATATTTTTTTTCTGATGTGCCTCACTCATCTTATACTGTTAAGAGCCACTGATACATAAACGAAATATTCAGTACTTTTTTCTTTTTACGATATGCATTTCATATTGTAATCCATATCCAACTACTGTACTTAGTTTTTTGGTCAGCTTGATCCAATATACATTTTTTGTAATAACATTTTCCCAACAAAATGTTGTTCAGTGTTCTTCTTTTAGGAAATAAAAAAATACTTTTTTCCAAATGTAGGTGATATTTCATTACAAATGCAATGAGAAAAATCAATTTGTTTGCTATCAAATATCGGAATGTAATTTCGTTTTTTTTTGGTTGAAAGGCAATTTTCGTGTAATGAATAAATATTTTACTAAAAGCTTTTGAGTGACCAAACTTGTATGAGGTCTCGTATTATCTTGGTAGAACACTGCAACTTTTCTGTTCATTAATTCTGGCCTTTTCTGCTGAGGTGCATCATGTTCTTAAGATATCCCACGAGTCCGCACGTACGATTTTGATTGATATTTTGGGCATGAGAAAGGTGGCCGCACGACTCGTACCGAAAGACCTGAATTTTCTTCAAAAACGTCATCGCGAACAGGTTGCTTCAGACATGCTGGATCGCTGTAATTCCGATTCTACATTCATGGAACGCATTATAACTGGTGATGAGACCTGGGTCTACGAGTACGATATGCAAACAAGCCAGCAATCATCGGAATGGGTGGCAAAAAATGAGCCGAAACCGAAAAAACCACGCCAAAGCCGCTCGAAAATGAAGGTGATGCTCATTGTTTTCTTCGATATCCGTGGCGTGGTGCACTACGAATTCGTTCCAGAGGGTCAGACGGTAAACAAGGAGTATTACCTAGGCGTTATGAAACGTATGCGTGATCGTATCCGTAAGAAGCGGCCAAATTGGTGGGCGAACTCATGGATTTTGCATGACGATAACGCGCCTTCTCACCGAGCTACGATTGTGACTGACTTTCTCGCCAAAAACTCAACAAACGTGCTTCAGCAACCACCGTATTCGCCGGATTTGGCTCCCTGCGACTTTTTCCTCTTCCCAAAACTAAAATTGCCCCTTCGTGGCACCCGTTTTGAGTCGATTGAAGCCATAAAACAAAATTCGGCGCGAGAGCTAAAGTCCATCCCGGAAAGCGCCTATAAAAAATGTTTCGATAATTGGAAGTGCCGTTGGCATAGATGTATTGGAGCAAATGGAGCCTATTTTGAAGGCGACCCAATAAATTTTGACGATTAAATGTAAAAATGTTGTTTTAATTGAAAATTCCCGGTACTTTCTTGAAAGAGTGGTATGAGACAATAAAGAGAATAAAAAATGGCAGGGATATAAGTTATAGGACGATACAATCCACGCCTGGATTTTCCAAATTGGCTAACAGATTTGGAAATTAACGAAATATAAAAGTATCTCCAGAAGCCGTCCGTATGTCACCGAAAAAACAAGGCTACATATCAGGGAAACCAAAAAAAATCCCTATAATGACACCTTCACAAAAGGAACGAAGGATAGAATTTTGTGAACGTTTTCAAGAAGATAATTTTAATAATGTCTTTATATCTGATGAAAGTTGTTTCCAAATTAGAGGAATCACTTAAAAATCTTATTGAAACAACCTGTTACCGTTCAAATTTCCAAATTTCCCAACAACATAATGGTTTGCGGAGCAATATCTCAGCGCTTCTCTGTATAGTTGATGGAACCATTAATAGTGAAGAGTATCGTGGCATTCTAAACGATTTTCTCCTTGAAATGGCGCATGCTTTGTATCCAGAGTGGTGCGTTTTCATCAGGATAATGCAAGAAGCCATACTTCGGCCCATGCTCAAGTTTGGATGTAAGAGTGTCAAGTGACAACATTTCATGGCCAGCAGCTTCACCAGATCTTAGTCCCATTGAAACCATATGGGGACTAATGGAGATTTAAGTTGAGCGAGCAGCGCCACGAAATAAAGATGATTTAATTTAGTCAGTTTTACATTTCTGGACTACCACCACCGAAAATTATGGAGGTGATATAGTTTCGGGTGTATCTCGACGTTAAGTCAAGTGTTCATAGTTAAATGAAGGTTGTTTAAATAAATAGGATGAATATTTTGTTATAATTATCTAACTGAAGAATCAAAAATATTCACCAAATGATTACAATTATTGTAATTACTGTCATTTCCTTATCTCAATGGAAAATAACTATTTCAGTCGGTTGATCAATATAATTGATTTATAAATTTTTTTGGATAGTTCGATGAGCCGGTAGGTCAAATGAATCGGTATGAGATTTGCGTCGAGAGGGCGTGTCCAATTGTCTGTGATCTTCGGAATCGGACAAAATTTAGAAATGTCACATGTTCTTTCATTGGTAGCAAATAGAAGGAAAATCCTACCGGAATAAAAATGCTTTTATTAGTTAGATCGGTCTTTCGAGATTCGACCCGTACCTGAACTTTTCTTGCAAGCACCGCCAGAAAAAAGCCATTCAACTTAAAAAGAAAGCATTTATGAGGTTACTTTTCAATGGCCGGCTATGATAACTGCTTCAATTGTTGGTAAAGAATAATAACTCATTTTGTATTTTATTTAATTTTGTAAAGTATCATCCTTGTCCAGAAACAAGAAATCAAATGGTTCAGTTTATCCAAAATAACATCATTTAGAGAACTAGACAGCTAAGGTGGGTGTTTCTGTTTTCACGAGGTTATGATAATATTGTTATTCCCACTCTAACAGGTGAGCTACTACGCAAGTTATAATGTGACATTATTATGCTAAGAAAATCATCCCACCGGTTTTTTCGCATGCCTCTCGCAATTTTAAAGGACGCCTTGTATCGTTAGGATGGAATCGCCATATATGGCTATCAATTAGAAAATTTAATAACCTCTGAATCGCAGAGAGCAGGTTGTTCCGAGAAATTTTGACTCTATTATGCGGAATATCGGGTTGTTATAAGATTGTTGATCTCATTCATTGAAATCAGGTTTTAAGCACAGATATCTGGGAGGTGTTGAAGATAGACTCGTAAGTATTCGTTAATGGTAATTACACTGGCTGCATTCATCGATGCAGCTTGCATATTTGCAACAATATTACGTTGAAAACTGGATTCGTTTAATGACACTTAGTAGTTGTAGATAAAAATATAATCGAATAAGTTTCATCTCTATCTATATTTTAAATTACATATATTTAAGTTTAAAAGTTTCTAGTTAACATTATTATTTGTGGTATTATATAAATTGGATAGATTTGGCAGATGCTTACTAGAAATGATGCAAGATGTCATACTTCGGCCTATACTCAAGCTTGGATGGAAGAACACCAAGTGACAACCATTTCATGGCCAGAAGCTTCACCAGATCTTAGTCCCATTGAAAACATATAGGGACTAATGAAGATTGAAGTTGAAGGAGTAGTGCCACGAAATAAAGATGATTTAATTCAGTCAGTGTTATAGTCCTGGACTACCTTAACCGAAAATTATGGAGGTGATCTAGTTTCAGGTGTACCTCGACGTTTAGTCAATTGCTTACAGCAATATGGAGGTTGTATAAGTGAATAAGATGAAATATTACCTCTATTTATGTTATATAATTATTTGGTTTCCTTAACATTTTTTATACAGATGGTCCTTGGTATAACAGAGGCCGTTTAATTGCCTTTCAATCTTTTAGATCAATTAATTTATTTACCAGAAGCTTTCTGAATTGTTAAAAGGTGAGATAATATTTTTTGTTGATTGATATTATATTTTATTGAATATGAATATAATTGAGTATTGACGAAGCAAAGTCTCTCTTAAAACTTGTTTTTTGGTAATGTTTTTACATATCTTGAGATTTTACAAAAAGTAACTCAATTAGATATCCAATAATATTGAATATTATAAGTAAGATAGTTTTATGATGAAATTCTTAAGATTATGTTAAGCATTTTTGAAAGATATCTGTTTTCATAAGATTGATGAGCAGAAACCAAATTTTGTCTACTCAAAATATTTAATTTATAGGATTTTGGTTAACAATTTTTATTTATTGGATTCATTGGGATGTATTATAATGAATGTTTCATTTTATATGTCGTTTGATATAAGTGGTACTTATATGACATTAATTTGATTTAAATTTTAAATTAAATATGCTGATATTAAAGTATTTAAATAAGTTTACTGTTTCCTCCAGATTTTTTCAATATTAAAATGGGACATGCCAACAAAATCAGTAATAATAAAATTAAGTTAAGGGTTCTTTATGTACCTGTATGGTGAGAACAATAATTGATCCTTTGGTTAGCGCGAGGCTGTTAACAAGAGGACCAGCTTGTAGACTCAGCTGCCTTAATGGTAGCCTCAATGTCGGTAGGGAATCGTCCGTTCTTCTGGAGGACACAACCAGATGCCCTCCTCTAACGGTTACTTTTCTGGGCCACCAGTTTTTCTCGTGACCACATTTGACCAGCAACTCTCCTGAAACAAAAAAATATATAATGATTACTAGAAAATGAGTTGGGAGTAAAATGATCTGTGTTATGTTATGATTGATTGATTTTGATATTATATATTTGATTTTACTACATTTGTTAATTCAAGATCATCCACTCAAACCACAAACATAGGACTAGAACTATTATATGTAGAGAATCTTATATTAGATGAGTGAATTTGTAATAAAATGTGCAGAAAGTAGTAAACTGGACCAAAAAAAGGAGAACACTTATTAATGGTCAATAATACGATATATAATCACATATGCTACACCTACACACATGAGACCATGAATCTTGAGGCTATTTCAACTATCACAAAATGAAATCTTGATGTTAATCGTCATTAAAATATTCAACGAGGAACCTAAACAATTAGAGATTATATTGAGCAAATATATACATTATATTTACGAAAGACTAGGTTATGTGGGCGATCTCACAAGGAAAACCAAAATTGGATTTCACATAACAAGCCCCTAATAACAAGCATTCTCTGCTATATGTAACTCTTCAAACTCTTTTGAGAGCGTATATGAAATACTGGTACATATATTCGAAAAAAATTGGATTGCTTCAGAGTAAATACAAAAGTACTACTGAAAACAAGCACTCAGTGAGCGTCAGTGGCAGCTTCATAGTTGAATAAATTTGCCACTCTTAAAGATTTTATTAGAATATCTTGAATATCATACAGATTCATTCTGCTTACCTCACTACAAATTTCAATTTTGTAAAAAAAATTTCTCAACAACTTTTTAAAATTAAATTAAATAAATGTCTTAGAAAACATATTTTCAGTTTAGTAGATACATAGAATTAACACTCATTACACAGCACCCAAAGGAATGAAAGAATATAAAGAAAATCTAGAATAATAATTAAAAATATTAAATGAATACTTGAAGGATACAAACTTTGTTTCATAACGATGTAATATAAAAATCAAATTCCTTTCCATAAATGCACATATTTTTATGAAATGAAAATTTATAGTGAGGTTAGCAGAATAAAACTATATGATATTTGTGCATTTTTGGAAAGGAATTTAGTTTTTATAAGAGGTCGTTATGCAGCAAAGTTTGTATACTTCAAGTATTTATTCAGTATTTTTAATTGAATTCTATATTTCTTTGTATTCTTTCATATATATATATATATATATATATTAATCATAAAAAGGGGTTTTTTTACTTGAAAGAAGGTTTATTACAATATCTTAAATATCATACAGATTTATTCTGCTAACTTCACTACAAATTTTAATTTTATAAACATTTTTTCTCGAGAACTTTTTGAAATTAATTTAAATAAATGTCTTAGAAAATACAGTTTCAATTTAGTGGACATATAGAATTAACACTCATTACACAACACCAAAGGAATAAAAGAATACAAAGAAAATACAGAGTAATAATTAAAAATATTAAATAAATACTTGGATACAAACTTTGTTTCGTAACGATGTATTATGGAAACCAAACTCCTTTCCAAAAATGTACATGTTTTCATGAAATGAAAATTTGTAGTAAGGTTAGCAGAATATATCTGTATGATAATTGTGCATTTTTGGAAAGGCATTGGATTTTCATAATAGATCGTTACGAAACAAAGTTTGTATTCTTGAAGTATTTATTTAATATTTTTAATTATTATTTTATATTTTCTTTGTACTCTTTTATTCCTTTTGGTGCTATGTATTAAGTGTTAATTCTTCATGTCTACTAAGTTGAAATTATGCTTTCTGAGACATTTATTTTATTCAATTTCATAAAGTTCTAGAGAAAAAAAAAATATAAAATTAAAATTTCTAGTGAGGTTAGCAAAATAAATCTGTATGATATTTAAGATATTGTAAAAAGTCTTCTTTCAAGTAAAAACCCCCTTTTTATGATTTTATTAGAAACTGTTCAGCTTAAAACTTCGCCCAAAATGCAATAATAGATTTTTAATTCAATTTGGTGACTTCAGCAAGCTTGTGACCATTGAGTCATTGTACAGTTCATTCGAATCGTTGTTTAAAATATCAATTCTTTATTATTATTTATAAACTCGATAAAAGCTTCATACTGAGTTCTAATAATCTAATACAATGCTCAAAAAAATTATTAATATTTTAAACACAGCCTGTAAAGATGAATAAATAATGTATAACCGAAGAATGTCTAACTCAGTCGAAAACTTTGGCATATTGTTTGCAATTACAGGATTATAAAATAACATAATTCGTATTTTTCTGGGAAAATAATATACCTCAGTGCAAACCTTGCAGATTTTATGATTCTACATTCAAATTAGTGTGAAAGTATATTAAGATTTGCTATAAAATCGATCACACTTTGTGTTTCTTGTACTTTAAAATTCTTCCTGTGGAAAAAAAAATTGACTTACTATTGTCAAAAAAATACCAGTGAAACACAAAATATGTATTATTCATTTAAATTTATTATATTAAGTTCAAAGTTGACCTCTCTACTTACGCCGACGAATAATCCAATTATCGAAATATGTTTTCAATGCATTTTCAGTAACTGAATTATGTATTGGCTGCTTATTCTGAAGGCTGGCTATTTAGAGTTTCAATTTTGAAGTAGTGGTTATTTCAAGTCTGGCAAGACTTTTGTTGTTTGTGTTTTGACAGAGACAGATTCAATATTTTACATTAAAGATTTACGCTTGAACAAAACTGAGTGGTGAATCTTCTATTCAAACTATAAGAAATTAAAGTGGAAAATTAATAGAAATGAAAAGCAATTTGTGAAGCCACTTCGTGAAATTGGGTCGTTATTAAAAAAAAAACACTTTTTCAGACTGCAATGGAACCTGCAGAACTTCTTGAGGATTGTTTTCACTTCATTTATGGCAATGTTACTTGTTTACATAGCCGTTCAACCAGAAATGAGTTTCATCACTAGAAAAAGTGGATCAACTTTAAGCTGTTCAAGGACCCAATCTGCAAACGACGCTTATTATGGTCGAGTGGCTTTAGCTCTTGAACCTGTTGGATCTTGTATGGGTGCAGACCAAGATCTTTACGTAAAATTTTCCATGTGGTGGATGCACAGAGTCCAACTTGTTGTGAACGTCGACGAATTGACAAATCTGGATCATCATTAACACTATGACTTACAGCAACGATATTTTCTTCTGTACGTACAGTTCTTTGTCTTGTTGTTGTTGCACCGAGTAGAGAAAATGTTATCCGAAATCTATCGATAGTCCGACGAATAGGCTGCTCTGATGGACGATTATGTAAACCATAAATTTCACGAAGTGCTCTATAAGTTTGGCGAATGGAACACTGATTTTGAAAATAAATTTCAACAATTTGTAAACGTTGTTGCGGCGTGAGTCTTTCCATGATAATTTGTCAATGCTTACTGAACAGAAATGTCAAAACAACAAAGTTCTATCACTAAAAAAATACCCGATATGTAAGCGTTCATGCTATAGTTAAATTTTAATCGCAATTTCAATTTTCTCTCCTTGAAAATCCTTTTTCTATAATGGAAAACTGACATAAGTGATGGCGTGACTAATGCGGAATCCTGCTATATATGTCACCTTGTACAACACAGGTGGAAAGCAAACCAAGAGAGAGTAAATTACAGATCCAACGATAAAACTTACTTATCAATTTCGTAAGACAGATTACAGTTAGATCACAAACATCGATGGGAACTGATAACGTATATTAAAATTTCTCGATTTTTAATAAAACATAATTCAATACCAATCCATTTCATTATCTTTGCCATTGTTGCTAACAATGATTCGCCATTATTCTATACGATTGCATCATATCGACAGTCGATGAAATTTAAAATTGCAACAATAGAACTCGATGATTGGTTTCATCGCTAGCTACTACACATATGAATTACCTTTTTGTAAAAAATCATATTTATTATACTAATAAGAAATAGAAAGTGAAATTAAGTGGAAGCGGAAAGCGATCTTATAAAAACAAAGGACACAATGGGATGGTTCAATAAACGAATTGCAGTCACTGTAGTATGAAATGAAAAGTACCTGCTCTAATAGAATGAAGACAATTCACTTCTTGGGCTTGACAATAAGCGATTAGGAAATAATTTGATGATTTCTTCTATTGTTATTGCTCGAGGGAGCTGATTCAAATTGACTAAGCAAAGCACCTTCGAACAAATCCATTACAGATTTTTTTACGCCTGTTTGATCTTTCATACTTTTCGGGGACGTCAAAGGATGTTTCTGTCGCTAGTAACTTAAATATTGATTTTCGTGGGACTCGTAAACAAACATTTCAAGTACGCCACTATTGAAATAATTGAGAAATTACTCAATATTTTTTATTGTTCTCTGGGATAGGCCTAATTGAAATGACCATGTGGATTAACTAAAAACAATATTGCTTAGTAGCTCTCTCAATGATTTTTTACATTTATATTTATAGGTTAAGTTTTGTTGCGTGGCTTAATACTAATGACTTTTTTACTAATTTGTAATGAATGTTAGGTTGAGATAGAAGTTATTAGAACGCAATTATAAAATTGATTGTTTAATTCAATTACAAGTGATAATTATTACTTTCATTTTATATCACCCATTACCTAGAATCCAAAGTTATAGTCGATGAAACAAAAAAGTTATTTAATTGAATCAGTCTTTACTTGATGAAAATCCAGATTATATAATATTAAATAAGGTTATTATGATTTTCACAAATTTTTATTGTTATTTAATACAACAATTGTTTCACTATCACAGTAGCATCTTCAGATAGGTTCACATTTTGAATAACTAGTTATTCAAAATTTGAATGAACAACCAAAAAATATCCGACCATTTCCAGTTGAAGTTTGAAATTATGAAGATTCGAAAATTTTAAAAAGAAAAACTGTTCGTTGACATATGTATTTCAGGAATTCCTCTGAAATTTCGGAGAGGAAGAGACAAAACGCAATACAAAATCAATTATTGCAAAAAGATGCTTGAAGCATTTCAGCAGAATCAGTTTTCTATAAAGAATGTGCATGAAGGAATATTCTTTGGAAAAATCCATATGTGGTAGTATTACATAACAATAAAAATTTGTGTTGTATTAAACAACAATAAAAATTTGCGAAAATCAGAATATCCTTATTTAATATTATTTTATAGTGTTTACATCAAATTTGGTATATAAATGTTGTTATAATCAATCTGAAATTCTTTTTGATGTTTAAATATCAAAACAGATTTAATCTGTTAGCCTCCTATAAAAATTTCAAAAAATTTTATTCAGAAACTTTTAGAATTAAATTAAAATCTTATAAGCACTGCTTATATTTAAGAGACATATAAAATCAAAACTCATTATATAATATCAAATGGAATAAAAAACCCAACACATATAAATTATCAATTAAAATTAATAAATAAATATTGAAATTTTGTAATACTCCTTCTTTCAAGTAAAAGAACTCTTCTTATTATTTTCTTTTTGATGTTATTCAGTAGGTTGTTCATGGGTTATAAAATTATGAAGTTTCGAAATTTATATATTCTTATCTTGGCACTTACTTAGTGCAAAAAATACGGAAAAGTCGTATTGTATGATAACATCGTCAGAATTATAAGGATCCGATTGTTTAACTCACTGAACAGTGCAAATATGGCGAACGCGATTATACCAAAAAAAAATCTATCGCTTGGGATAATTTATGGATGCTGTCCCTTAATGAAATCTTTATGATTTTCGCAAAACCATCCTTTAGCACTATCTCCATCAAAATCACAGGGATCTGTTTAGTCGTATTGTCATAATTTATTGGACCACCCTTGTAGAAACCCTGTTTCGCACAAAAACATGCAAATGGGAACAAGCCCTAATTCTTCCAGAAACACGCAGTAGATAAACTTAAATTTATTGCTTGGTCGTTCTTCACCCACAACAAAAGAATATTTTGGTTTCTTTTGGAAAACAAAATTTCCAATTTATTTAATTATAATAACTGTGTCCCCAGATTTCGTTAAGCAGATTACTATTCGATATCTATCAGGAATTATTATGTGTCAAATAATGTTTATTTCAATAGTAGAGTAAAAAATTGTTTCTATTTATTTTTATTACAGTTACAGGATTTCTTAATATCGGGTGTTTTTTAGAGTGAACTTTAAATTGAAATAAAACACATTTAAATTAAGATTGAAGCTAATTTTTTTTTATTTGAATTATTTTGGATATTTGGATAATTTTGTGTATGACATTTATGTTTTAAAAATAATTTCCGTCATATGTCCACCACGACTAGCTCAGGGGAACCGCATTCGACCAGATCAATTTTGGACCACTTTTTTCGAGTAATTAAGGCCTTATTTTAACAATAACACGAGTAATGTTGGCTTCCAACGCGTTTATTGTTTCTAATTCATCAGCATAAACCAATGACTTCGCATAACCCCAAAGAAAATAATCTAGTGGAGTTATGTCGCATGATCTTGGAGGCCAATTAATTGGACCATTTCTCGAAATAATGTTTGCGACAAATCTTTCTTTCAATCAATCAATTGTTACGGTAGCAGCATGAGGTGTAACACTATCTTGTTGGAACCAAAACACTTCTGGGTCGATACCCTCCAAATTTTGAAACAAATAATCAGTGATCATCGATCTGTAACGAGCACCATTCACTGTAACATTAGCTCCAGCATCGTTTTTAAAGAAATATGGACCGATGATGCCACCAGCTTGTAAAGCACACCATACAGTGCATTTTTCAAGATGCAATGGAACCTGCAGAACTTTTTGAGGATTGTTTTCACTACATGCGACAATTTTGCTTGTTTACATAGCCGTTAAACCAGAAATGAGCTTCATCACTATCATCATGACGAATAGAACACTGATTTTGAAAATAAATTTCAACAATTTATAAACGTTGTTGCGGCGTGAGTCTTTCCATGATAATTTGTCAATGCTTACTGAACAGAAATGTCAAAACAACATGGCTTCACCTTTTGTGAAATCACAGTTATCCCTATCAAAAGTTCTATCACTCTAAAAAAACACTCGATACTTCTTGCGCGCTTGTTCCAGGGAACAGCCTGATATCGTTTCGCCCAAATGTCTGTAATTTTCGAATTTTGAGCCGAAAATAATATTAAACGACGAATGTAAACACGCTAACTTTCGAACGGAAAGAGCTAGAAACTTTGAACTTCAAGGGTAGGTTTGGGGTCTGAATGTTTCGGTTGAATTCGCTAATGAACTAAATCGCTTCAAAGGTTTCTTAGTTATATACATTTGAAATTTTCTCTTATTTTTCTCAATATTTTCTAAACAACAATTCTTATAGATTTGAAATTGGGTTATTAGAAGTAGAATAATAACTAGCTTGTTTATACAAAATTTCATTGTGGACATATGAATAGAAGTTAAAAAAAAATATGAGTGATACAGCGTTGAGCGCTATCCTAAACACTTTAACCTTTGAACGGAAAGAGATAGAGATTTGAAAATTTCATGGTAGGTTCGGGGCCTAATATTCATCCATCACGAGTATATCTTCAGTAAGTTTTGATTAAAAAATGTGAAATTTTGAGGGGAAATGATCTGTTAAACAAGAGCAGAAAATCTAATGGGATTTTCGTTAATACAACTAGGCTTTCGTAATTTTCTCCCTATTCGCCTCATTTAAACATAAGAAAAGAAAACAAAATTGATACAGAATAAATAAAGAAAGTTTCCACGACTTTAGAGCAAAGGATCTCAAGGACAAAGAATAATATCACGTATCAAAAGCTTAATTCAAAAAAATATAGAATACCGGATACTAACGAGCAGCTATTAATTACCCCATAAGGGTTGATTAGTCTCGCAGAATTCACATCTGGTCCAAGAGAACACATGTTTTAGCAAGTGTTCCAGAAATTCCACTTGTTTCTTCGATTATCCATTTGTATCTCGTCCCTCGAACAGAAACTCGATATTTTGTTCGAATTCATCATTTCACACAACCCCTGTTGAAACGAAAGCCTTTCTCCATCACGTCGACAGACGAATAAAAATAGCTAAAGGTCGATTTTCGACATTTTAAGTGGTATTTAATCATGACTCGAAGGACCAGGGATTAGTGCACGTGTACTAACGACATTTTACAACCTATTGGTGTGAAAAGGAACGTAACCGGGAATTTGTGTTTGTTTTCCAAATTTGAAACTCGAGAAATCGGGCCTAGTTTTCAATTTGCATGTTTTCATTATGGTACGGACTTTATGGGGTGGTCTGACAATAAATAAGGGCGGAACGAACAAAGCAGTCGTTATTTTTGACATTTATTGGGATATGATGTGAAACTGAAGATTTTTTTGAAGATACCGATAACTTACTGTTGTAAACATAATTTGATATGCATCAAAAGCCTTTCTGAGAAGTGATTTCGCCCTAGACATTGCGTAGTTTTTCTGTTTTGCTACACTTTAAGTTTCCATTTAATCAATGGGGATTTTATTCCAAAACAATTGAAACAAATTAGAAGTTCTTTAAAATTAAATTGAAAGTGTGTTACTTGGAAGAAGATTAATTCTATGAAACCTGTAAAAGATTTAATTTGAAAACTTTCAAAAACCTTTATAAATTATTAGCATATATTATATTTCTACTTGAAAGCAAGCAGTGTTATTAAATCAAAATGCCTTTGAAACACTGCTTGCTTCGAAGGCATTTTGATTTGATTTTCAACATTTTTAGGAAATTTTCAAATATAATTTTAAGGAGGTTTCATAGAATTTTGTCGCTTAGTATTCAAAATATTAAGAAAAATCATCTTTCAAGTAATATATTCTTTATCTCTTCTATATTTTTTGTGAAAAGTATTCATTACTTAAAAACAATTGTGCAATATATACTGAGTTTAAATAGTCACCTGATGAAGGCATGGTATAACGCAACAATTGTTGTGTAAACAATAAAATTTTAGGAGAAGTTTAAATCGATTTTCATTAATAAATTGAAAAAAAAATTATATAGGATGTTTGTTTTAGAGTGACAGAACTTTAAACAAAAATAAAACACATTTAAATTAAGATTGAAGCCAAATTTTCTTTATTTTTTATGACATTTATGTTTTAAAAATAATTTCTGGCATATGTCCACCACGATTAGCTCCGAAGACCGCATTCGGCCAGACCAATTTTGGACCACTTTTTCGAGTAATTCAGGCCTTATTCAATCAATAACACGAGATATGTTGACTTCCAAAGCGTCTATTGTTTCTAGTTTATCAGCATAAACCAATGACTTGACATGACTCCAAAGAAAATAATCCAGTGGAGTTATGTCCCATGTTCTTGGACGCCAATTAATTGGACCATTTCTCGAAATAATGTTATCGCCAAATACTTCTTTCAATAAATCAATTGTTACGGTAGCAGCATGAGGTGTAGCACCATCTTGTTGAAACCAAAACACTTCTGGGTCGATACCATTCAAATTTTGAAACAATTAATCATTGATCATCGATCTGTAATGAGCACCATTCACTGTAACATTAGCTCCAGCATCGTTTCATAGAAATATGGACCGATGATGCCTCCAGCGTGTAAAGCACACCGTACAGTGCATTTTTCAGGATGCAATGGAACCTGCAGAACTTCTTGAGGATTGTTTTCACTCCATATACGGAAATGTTGCTTGTTCACATAGCCGTTCAACCAGAAATGAGCTCTATCACTAAACACAATTTTACGATAAAAAAGTGGATCAACTTCAAGCTGTTCTAGGGCCCAATCGGCTAACAAACGACGTTATTATGGTCAAGTGGGTTTAGTTCTTGAACCAGTTGGATCTTGTATGGGTGTAGACCAAGAACTTTACGCAAAATTTTCCATGTGGTGGTTGCACAGAGTCCAACTTGTTGTGAACGTCGATGAATAGACAAATCTGGATCATCATTAACACTATGACTTACAGTAACGATATTTTCTTCTGTACGTACAGTTCTTTGTCTTGTTGTTGTTGTTGTTGCATCGAGTAGATAAAATGTTGTCCGAAATGTATCACTGATTTTGAAAATAAATTTCAACAATTTTTAAACGTTGTTGCAGCGTGAATCTTTCCATGATAATTTGTCAATGCTTACCGAACAGAAATGTCAAAACAACATGGCTTCTACCTTCTGTCAAATGACAGTTATCCTTATAGAAAGTTCTATCACTCTAAAAATACACCCGGTAGATCATTCGCAGCTTTTTAGTGTATTTAAGAACAAATGAATTGTTTCCAGTTTATTTCTTCTGCAAAAGCACAACTCTATCCATTTCGAAGCAAATTAATCGAACCTGTTGACTTATTTTAATGAACTGAAGAATTTATTCGTGTCTTTATAATCTACTTTCATTTAAACATAAATATGCAATTAGAAAAAGCAAATGAATTTTAGTATTTCAACTGCACTTCTGATTTATACTCTCCAATTTCTTATCTTAAGCAATTACGATGAAGTCCACCTAATAATTAAACGAATACAATATTGTTTTTCTGCCAATACTGAGTCTATAAATAAATATCGACAATTAACAATATAATTCATATTTATGATGCTAAAAACGATACATGGCGAAGAGTGATTAAAACTAATAACGCCTATCAATTATTTCATTGTATATCAATTTGCCCAAGGGAAAAACCTGTTACAATAACTAGCTATATAAAAATATAGAACCAGAATAATGGTATCTCTATTAGGTAATCCGCTTTGGAAAATTGCATGCAAATGAGGGAAAAACTGATTTACAGTTTCATTAAATGCCTCTTCAAGGTTTCATTGGAACTATGCTGAACGGATGTGAGTTGTTATTTTTGCTTCTTAACATCGCACTCTTGGATTTTGTAGAATGAGCTAGATTTAATATTCAGGTCGCACACATTGCATTACCTAGGAAAGCAAATTCTTCGACCTTACTTCAAGTACTGAGGGTTTCATGTCAGATGTGCAGGAACGTGTATTACGTTTGTTCTCAGTATTTTCATTCTAACAAAGGAAGAATGTGTCAAGAATATCCGCAGTGTCCACAGTAAATACACAGAGGTTGTATAAAGAAGTTCTTAAGACTCAGTTATATCTAAAAATACTGTATGTATGAGTGAATTCCATTCCTTACGTGAATAGAAAGAATATCAGATAATATTGCCACGTATTTCAAAATAAAATTAGACTAGAATGTAGTTTTAAGAACGGTTAAAAAATTAGGAACTCATGTAAACTAACAAGGATCAAACAAATAAAGACAATAAATCTGGAGTCCATGAGTTGACTTGCAGTGATTGCCCTATGGTATCGGGTGTTTTTTAGAGTGATAGAACTTTCGATAGGGATAACTGTGATTTGACAGGAGGTAGAAGCCATGTTGTTTTGACATTTCTGTTCAGTAAGCATTGACAAATTATCATGGAAAGACTCACGCCGCAACAACGTTTACAAATTGTTGAAATTTATTTTCAAAATCAGTGTTTTATTCACCAAACTTATAGAGCACTTTGTGAAATTTATGGTGTACATAATCCTCCATCGGAACAGCTTATTCGTCGAACTATCGATAGTTTTCGGTCAACATCTTCTCTACTCGATGCAATAACAACAACAAGACAAAGAACTGTACATACAGAAGAAAATATCCCTATTGTAAGTCATAGTGTTTATGATGATTTTTCTATTCGTCGACGTTCACAACAAGTTGGATTCTGTGCATTCACCACATGGAAAATTTTGAGTACAGATCTTGGTCTACACCCATACAAGATCCAACTGGTTCAAGAACTAAAGCCACTTGACCATAATAAGCGTCGCTTGTTTGCTGATTGGGCCCTAGAAGAGATTGAAGTTGATCCACTTTTTTATCTCAAAATTGTGTTTAGTGCCGTACATGGAGTGAAAAAAATCCTTAAGAACTTCTGCAGGTTCCATTGCATTCTGAAAAATGCACTGTATCTTGTGCTTTAGACGCTGGAGGCATCATCGGTCCATATCTCTTTGCAAACGATGCTGGAGCTCAATATCAATGATTATTTGTTTCAAAATTTGAATGGTATCCATACAGAAGTGTTTTGGTTCCAACAAGATGGTGCTACACCTCATGCTGCTACCGTAACAATTGATTTACTGAAAGAAAGATTTGGCGATAACATTATTTCGAGAGGCCAATTAATTGGCCTCCAAGATCATGCGACATAACTCCACTGGATTATTTTCTTTTGGGTTATGTCAAGTCATTGGTTTATGCTGATGAACCAGAAACAATAGACGCTTTTGAAGCCAACCTAACTCGTGTTATTGATGAAATAAGACCCGAATTACTCGAAAAAGTGGTCCAAAATTGGTCTGGTCGAATGCGGTTCCTCAGAGCTAGTCGTGGTGGACATATGCCCGAAATTATTTTTAAAATATAAATGTCAGAAAATTATCTTTCAAATAAAAAAAATGGTTTCAATCTTAATTTAAATGTGTTTTATTACAATTTAAAGTTCTATCACTCTAAAAAAACACCCGATATATATTGGTCAAACAGGTAGATCCTTTAAGAAAAAAATCCAAGAACACCAGCGGAGTTACACATCTGACATCTCCAACTCAACATATATCAGTCATTTGAAAGAATTTGATCATAATTTTAACAATAACTAGGAAATTATCCGTTATGAAATTGAAAGTACCAGACCACTTTTGGAAGCAGTAGAAATTAGTAGCTACAAGAAACTTAGAATTCTTCAGCGACGAAGCACATTTTTCACTCGCCGGCTATTTAAACAAGCAAAATTGTCGCATCTGGGGCAGTAAAAATTTTCATGTAACTGCTGAGAGATTATTACGTCCACCCACAAAAAGTCACTCTATGGTGTGCAATTTGGTCTGAAGAAGTGATTGGCCTGCACTTCTTTGAAAATGCAGAAGGTGTCACTCAAACCATCAATTCTCATCGCTGTAGCTAAATTATAACCGATTTTTTTTAGCCTTAAATTAATGATATGCAATTGGAAGAGATGTGGTTTCAGCAAGGTGCTGCAACTAGTCACACAACACGACCCGTTTTGTCTTTATCGCAAGAAATATTCCAAGGACGCGTAATTTCTCGTTTCGGCTACGTGAATTGGCCACCATGATCTTGTGATGTATTATGCAAAATTTCATGAGTGTAACTGTACTAGAAGCAATAAAATAATAATATTAACAATAATTTATTGATTCTTTTTTAAATTATAGGACAGGTCAGGAAAAAATATAAGTATACTACTCTGTCAAGAAAGTACCGGGAATTTTCAATTAAAACAATATTTTTACATTTAATCGTCAAAATTTATTGGGTCGCCTTCAAAATAGGCTCCATTTGCTCCAATACATCTATGCCAACGGCACTTCCAATTATCGAAACATTTTTTATAGGCGCTTTCCGGGATGGACTTAAGCTCTCGCGCCGAATTTTGTTTTATGGCTTCAATCGACTCAAAACGGGTGCCACGAAGGGGCAATTTTAGTTTTGGGAAGAGGAAAAAGTCGCAGGGAGCCAAATCCGGCGAATACGGTGGTTGCTGAAGCACGTTTGTTGAGTTTTTGGCGAGAAAGTCAGTCACAATCGTAGCTCGGTGTGAAGGCGCGTTATCGTCAAGCAAAATCCATGAGTTGTTCGCCCACAAATTTGGCCGCTTCTTACGGATACGTTCACGCAAACGTTTCATAACGCCTAGGTAATACTCCTTGTTTACCGTCTGACCCTCTGGAACGAATTCGTAGTGCACCACGCCACGGATATCGAAGAAAACAATGAGCATCACCTTCATTTTCGAGCGGCTTTGGCGTGGTTTTTTCGGTTTCGGCTCATTTTTTGCCACCCATTCCGATGATTGCTGGCTTGTTTGCATATCGTGCGTTCCATGAATGTAGAATCGGAATTACAGCGATCCAGCATGTCTGAAGTAACCTGTTCGCGATGACGTTTTTGAAGAAAATTCAGGTCTTTCGGTACGAGTCGTGCGGCCACCTTTCTCATGCCCAAAATATTAATCAAAATCGTACTTGCGGACTCGTGGGATATCTTAAGATCATGTGCTATCTCTCTCAAGCTGGTACGACGGTTCTCCAGCACCCTTTCCTTAATTTTATCGACGTTATCTTCGATCGAAGCCGTCGATGGGCGACCACTTCACGACCGTCCTTGAAGGCTCTGTACCACTGATATGCACGAGTTTTCGATAGAGCATTATCACCAAAGGCCTTTTGCAACATTTTCAATGCATCGGCACACGAAAATTCATTTGCAACACAAAACTTTAAACAAATTCTTTGCTCAACGTAATCACCCATAGTAAAAATCGGCACGCACTCTGACATCGACTGACTTAATCAGCTGTTGCAAACACACTAGTTGACAGATCCCGCTCAAGCTTGGCATAGTAATTAAGGACAGTGGTACCAACCTAGGAAAAAAAATTTACCTGCCTCATTGCCCCGCCAGATTTAAATCGATAATTCCCGGTACTTTCTTGACAGAATGTACAAAATCAACTACTCACTAATATGTCAGAAAGATAATGTTTCACTGAATAATAACATTCATGTAAAAATATACCTTGAACAATTTTCTTAAATTCCTTGAAATAAAGAGATCGAACAACATGCCGTCGAATGATTATAAAGTTTAATGCACTGATACATAGGGGACATCTCAAACTCGGCTGTATTGTGATTTGGGATATACAATGTTCCCTCACTTCTGGTATTATAGTCATGAAAGCTGGATAACTTAACAAGGTTTTTTTTTAGTTTCCCTTACATATATAAGACATTTGAAAATGAGAATGGAGGACAACGTTAAAATGTAATTTTCTGAAACCACGGGTCTACAGGACGAACGTGAAGTTATATTAAATACCATGCGTAAGATTTCCGTAATATGAAAGCCCTGCCAACTTCTGAAGAGTCTCCCCACAGCATTACATTATATGAGAGGTGACTATAGACTAAACTATAATATATATTAACAAGAGATTCTATAGGAAGTAAATGTTTCTCTCTGTACATAACATAAAATGAACTATTCAATTTCTGCCACAAATATTCAATATGCATAGACCACTTCGAATTGTTATCTATATAGATAACAAGAAATTTAGTATTATCCAGAGAAGGGCTGACAGTATCTGAATAGCGAATGACAACTCTACGATCATTATGGCAAGTGTAAAATGAATACATTCAGTTTTATCAGAATGACACCATTTCACAAAGTCTGTACAAAAAGCTCGCAAAACATCTGAAGCTCCTCAAAAGTAGGCGTCGTAACTGCAATTGAAGCATCATCAGCGAATAGGCCGATAAATAACTTTTTGTGAGTGATAATATAGTGTGACATCCCAGACAGTTACACAAATTGATGAACATTCGTCGCAAATTATCGAGAAGATCATTAATAAAAAGTAAAAATAGGAGTGGCCCGAGGACGGACCCTTGTGGTACTCCCAAAGTTATACCGTACTCAGCAGATGAAGAGTTCTGATATTTGACAAACATGGATTTACCCTCAACATAGCTGAGGATCAAATCCAAAAACACACCTCGGAAGTCCAAGTTGTAACATTTATCAATTATGAATTTGAAGGACAAACTATCAAAAGCACGTGAAAGATCCAAAAAGAAGCCTGCAACATATAAACTATTGTCAAGGCATTCATAAACTGCTCAACAAAGTGAATTGCTGCCAGAACGCAAGCCATGCTGGGCGGTATCATTTTGATACTGCGTATATAATTTTTTTTTTAACTGGAGGCTTTTTTGAGGAGTGAAGGAAACACGTCTGAACTCACAGACAGGTCAATGCAGTAAGCAAAGTGTTCACATATATCTGAACTTATCTATTTTAAAATTCTATCGGAAATTGAATCCGCACCTGTGCTCTTTTTATTTTTTAAAGTTTTTATTATATCACCTATGTCAAATATCCAAACCGGGTAGAAGAAAAATGTTGTATTCAACATACACGAGGTGGTGCATGAGAAGGCATAATAACAGGAAAGTGTGTTTTCTGTAACTGTTGAATAATATTTAGTAAAAATTTCTTCAATTTCACCAGCATCACTATGTAGAAGACCATCAATAACTAATTCAATGGGTTAATTTCTGTTTCCCCTGGCCATTTCAAGTATTCACCATAGACCATACAGTTTTGTTTTTATTGTTCGACACATCAATAAGTTTACTATGATATTTCAGTTTCCTATTCCTGATCGTTGAAACATAGAACGATTTGGCATTTTTATATGAACCATACGTACTTTCGTATTTTACATTTGAACGTAACCAATGCAGATTCATAAGTACTCGTTTAGCAAGAATTATACTTCCACTCTTTAACTTGATTATTACCAGTGTTCAAGCTGATTAGAGGACACAAAACTCAAATGTACTTCGAATTCTGTTAATTAATGCTTCGAAATATTTGTCAATATCATCAGTTTCATAAAGATCCTGAAAATCACAGTTTGAAATATGAAGCACAAAATAAGTGAGATTTTGCCGACTCAAAATTCTACCTACCTTTGACACAGATTCATTCATTTATAAAATAGAAAGGCCTTTTACTTGATAGAAGAAATATAACAAAATTTGAATATTAAAACAAATTGAAATATGTTTATCTTCTACAATTTTAATTTCGAAAAAATTTTTATTCAAAAACTTTCAGAATTAGATTTATGTCTACACAAGCACCGCTTACATTTAATAGACGTATATAATCAAAACTCAATATATAATGTCAAATGGAATAAATAACCCAACAGATATACGAAAGTAATTAAAATTAATAAATGAATATTTAAAGGAGACAAAATTTTGTTTCTGGTCTTACCTTTGAGAACACCAATTGCCTTTTAAAAACATGAACACACTTAAAGGACTTCTCAAAGAACATAATTTATTTGAAATATTTAATATATTTAAATATTCGAATAAATTATTTCAAAAAACTCTAAAAAATGTGCACTATATCTTCAAAAAACAAATATAATTCTAGACAATCCCGTCTTCAGTCCTCATTTAATATTCCAAATATCAAAATCAAAAACCTAACCTATATCTCTCACGTGTTAAAAGACTTAATCTTCGAAATACAGATCAACTTATAATTCAAGATTGATCTATGTTCTAACAAAATCAAAGAACAGTGTGAGTTATTTTAAGGTTTATTTAAATTCATTGACATTCTATAATGAGATTTATTGAAGCAAAAATATAATTATATACAGTCGACTCTCGTTAATTCAAACCTGCGATAATTCGAACCTCTCTATAATTCAAAGTTATCACGAGTTCCCTACTAAATCTCTTTATATTTCGAACTAAATCAATACATTTTCATACACTTGGTAATTCGAACGAAAAAATCATTGCTATTTAACAAAAAGACGCGTTAATTCGAACTCATCAGCGTCCAACACTCGACAATTCAAAGTTGCAGAGAGAAGAGGCTCGACAAACAGCTAACTGCAAATATCACGGTTCTGACAGCTATTTTACTAATTGACAAAGCATGGAGAGCTGTAACACCCCTAACGATTCTCAACTGCTTCAAAAAATCCGGTTTCTTAAAAGAAAATCAAGAAAATCTTCCAATACTTATAGATGATGAAGAACCAGCAATAGAACCATTAGTTGACATCAGCGGTGTGAGTTTTTCTGATTTTGTTCAAATGGATGAAAATGCTGCTGTCTCAGGTTCACTAACCGATGGCGAAATTTTATCTGCGACAGATTCGCAAAGTAACGATGAAGATGAGGACGATACATCGGAACCTTTGGCAGAGGTGTCAGTTAAGGAAGCAAGATCCTCATTTGATACCTTACAAAGCTTTTGTCTACAAAACGAAAGTCATGAAAAAGCATTTCAGGCACTTTTTCTCTTAAAAAAAGTTATTGAGCAGTGTGAGCAGCAGAATTGTGCTTTAAAGCAAACCAGTATAACAAAGTTCTTTCGAAAGATTAATTAATTCACATTACGAATACATGTATGTACACGAATGTACCTCTTAATTCTTGTCATTTTTATATTAATAAATAAAAATTAACCAACACTTAATAATTCGAAGATTTATTTATTTTCTCTCACAAATTTCAAACCATTTGATATTTCAAACACTCGATAATTCGTAATATTTCAAGAGTCCCTCGAGTTTCGAATTAACGAGAGTCGACTGTAGTATATAAAATAAAATAGAAAGGCCTTTTACTTGATAGAAGAAATATAACAAAATTTGAATATTAAAACAAATTGAAATATGTTTATCTTCTACAATTTTAATTTGGGTTATTTATTCCATTTGACATTATATATTGAGTTTTGATTATATCCGTCTATTAAATGTAAGCGGTGCTTGTGTAGACATAAATCTAATTCTGAAAGTTTTTGAATAAAACTTTTTTTGAAATTAAAATTGTAGAAGATAAACATATTTCAATTTGTTTTAATATTCATTATATAATAATATAGGTTAGGTTTTTGATTTTGATATTTGGAGTATTAAATGAGGACTGAAGACGGGATTGTCTAGAATTATATTTGTTTTTTGAAGATATAGTGCACATTTTTTAGAGTTTTTTGAAATAATTTATTCCAATATTTAAATATATTAAATATTTCAAATAAATTATATTCTTTGAGAAGTCCTTTAAGTGTGTTCATGTTTTTAAAAGGCAATTGGTGTTCTTAAAGGTAAGACCAGAAACAAAATTTTGTCTCCTTTAAATATTTATTTATTAATTTTAATTACTTTCGTATATCTGTTGGGTTATTTATTCCATTTGACATTATATATTGAGTTTTGATTATAGACGTCTATTAAATGTAAGCGGTGCTTGTGTAGACATAAATCTAATTCTGAAAGTTTTTGAATAAAAATTTTTTTGAAATTAAAATTGTAGAAGATAAACATATTTCAATTTGTTTTAATATTCAAATTTCATTCATTTATAATCTAGAATTGAATTCCATCAAGATAGCTCGGTGGTCACTAATAAAAAATAATAAATTATGATCACAATATTTTAATTTGCAATAAATCTTTAAACGTTGTCCAACGCCAATTTTGGAAGCACCATAACTTGTTTTATTAACATTTGTTTTCAGTGACAGCCTGAAATTTACCGGATAATTCGAATAAGCTTCTTTGGTTGAGTTCCAGCAACGGTTTTGAAAAGTATTATGACTCTTCTCGAAATGGTAAACTCATTTGTGAAAACATAGCAAATTGTAGTTCTTTGCCGGTTCAGGTGACTGTGACCTTGAAGCCTTTTAGGAGAACCAGACCAATTAACTCTATAACAATTTATGATACTATCTTGGTGACACGAAAGATCATTAAATAGTTGTGGTTGATACAGTTTGTTAAATTGTTTCTTAGAATTGTTGAACTTTCTGGTATTCCTACGTCTTAACCTCGTTCTAACAATATGAGTTTCACAAATAACCACCAGCGAAAACTTAAATTGGATTAACGCAGTAATAAACAAGTTACTCCTTGAACTAGAAAAAAATTTATTACATATATTGAACATTTGTTTGTTTTTTCTATCGTTAATAATAAATATCGGGTGTTTTTTTTTCAGAGTGATAAAACTTTCGATAGGGATAACTGTGATTTAACAGAAGGTAGAAGCTATGTCGTTTTGACATTTCTGTTCAGTAAGTATTGACAAATTATCATGGAAAGACTTTTGGCGCGAAAACGGCTATAAATTGTTGGAATTTATTTTCAAAATCAGTGTTCTATTCGCCAAACTTATAGAGCACTTCGTGAAATTTGTGGTTTACATAATCGTCCATCAGAGCAGCTTATTCATCGAACTATCGATAGATTTCGGACATTTTCTCTACTCGATGCAACAACAAGACAAAGAACTGTACGTACAGAAGAAAATATCGCTGCTGTAAATCACAGTGTTAATGATGAGATTTGTCTATTCGTCGAAGTTCACAACAAATTGGACTCTGCATCTACCACATGAAAAATGTTGCGTAAAGATCTTGGTCTACACCTATACAAGATCCAACTGGTTCAATAACTAAAGCCACTTGACCATAATAAGCGTCCTTTGTTTGCTGATTGGGCCCTAGAACAGGTTAAAGTTGATCCACTTTTTTATCGTAAAATTGTGTTCAGTGATGAAGCTCATTTCTGATTGACCGGCTATATAAACAAGCAAAATTGCCGTATATGGAGTGAAAATAATCCTCAAGAAGTTCTACAGTTTCCATTGCATCCTGAAAAATGCACTGTATGGTGTGCTTTACACGCTGGAGGCATCATCGGTCCATATTTCTTCAAAAACGATGCTGGAGCTAATGTTACAGTGAATGGTGCTGGTTACAGATCGATGATAAATGATTATTTGTTTCAAAATGTGAATGGTATCGACCCAGAAGTGTTTTGGTTCCAACAAGATGGTGTCACACCTCATGCTGCTACCGTAACAATTGATTTATTGAAATAAAAATTTGGCGATAACATTATTTCGAGAAATGGTCCAACTAGGCCTCCAAGATCATGCGACACAACTCCACTGGATTATTTTCTTTGTGGTTATGTCAAGTCCTGGGTTTATGCTGATAAACCAGAAAGAATAGACGCTTTGGAACTCGTGTTATTGATGAAATAAGGCTTGAATTAATCGAAAAAAAGGTTCAAAATTGCTCTGGTCGAATACGGTTCCTCAAAGCTAGTCGTGGTGCACATATGCCGGAAATTATTCTTAAAATATAAATTTCATAAGTTACTTTTCAAATAAAAAAAAATTGGCTTCAATCTTATTTTAAATATCTTTTATTTCAATTTAAAGTTCTATCTCTCTAAAAAAAACACCCGTTATAAGAATGGTTGTCACTGTAAGAATTTTTTCTCTGGGGAATAGCTCTCTACAGCTATATCTATTACTCACGCCACATAGTATTCTCAGTAGCTGCTTCTGTTTTATGAACACTGAAGTAAGTAATCTCGGCTGCTTCAACTCCTGCTATTTGCTTTATTTTCCTAACTGCATAGGTAGCTCTTGACAACTTAGGAATCATTTCATCAATCTGGACAGAAAACTTGAGATTTGATTGCAAAAATACACCAAGTAGCCTCATCAGATTGTCAGAAGACATCTATGGTTCAAATAGTAGTCTCTGTGTTTTATCACTGTTCATCATCATTTTGTTTGCGCTGAACCATACCTGGGCTTCCTTTAGTGCCTACTTGTCTTTCTCTCCCAATTCCTGATTGTCTATCCCTTTATTCAGAAAAGAAGTTTCAACAGCGATGAGGACGGTTTGATCTGACTTCACATTCATATAAAAAAGAAACCCAACACAGAACACTGCGGTACACCATTACTCACCGTCTCCCAAGAAGAAAACCCACCTCCCAAGTCTTCTGCATCCTGTTTGTCAGAAAACTTTTCACCAGGTCAAGAGCCTCACCCCTGATTCCAAAGTATTCAAGCTGGACACGTCTGTAAACTAGATTTTTTATTACAATTTGAATCACGGAAAAGTTGAGCACTGAACAGCGACCCGCATCATCGATTAATTGGGAGTATTGAAAAAATTATGAAGAAACTCAACGAAACTATGTCTATGGCAGATGTTGAGATGTCTTTACGTGCTCCTGCATATTGCTGCCGTGAAGAAATGTTGCCGTACAAAATTCAACTAACGCAAAAACTTGACCCAACGCACAACTTAGCGTTGTATGATAACATCCATTATAATGAGCAGCACACTCAGTGAGTATTATGTTCAATTCGATTGATAATCGAAGAATATCAAGAATTCAAATCGATTTGAAGACATGGAAACTTTCTTCAAATACTAATATTCTCCTGAAAGTATAGGCGCTTAATTATGTGCAAGAAGGTACTAACTTCTTTCAATAATATCCATTAAAAGTTTGAGATTCATTTAATATAGTTTTTATTACATATTATCATAACAGATTCTCCTACGACATAAATTCTTAATTTAATTATCGAAACAGTTTTATTCTGTTAGCCTCCTATAAATTTTAATTTAAAAAAAATGTATTCAAAATCTTTATGGACATAATTAATGTCTTATAAGCACTGCTTAAATTTAGTACATATATAAAACCAAACCTTTTTCAAAAATGCAAAACATAGTTTTAAGGACTTCTCCAAAACTAATTTATTTGAATTATTCAAATAACCAAATCCAAAACTAATTTGTTTGAATAATCCAAATTAATTAGTTCTGGAGAAGTTCTTAAAATTATGTTTTTCATTTTTTGAAAAGATTTGGTTTTCGTAAATATAAGATCAGAAACAAAATTTTGTCTCCTTCAAATATTTTTTCATTAATTTTAATTGACAATTCATATTTGTTGGATTTTTTTATTTCATTTGCTATTATACAATAAGTTTTGATTTTATATGTCTACTAAGCAGTGCTTATAAGACATTAATTTAATTCTAAAAGTTTTTGAATAAAAGTTTTTGAAATTAAAATTTATAGAAGCTAACAGAATGAATCTGTGTTGATATTTAAATTCTGTAATAATCCTTCTATCAAGTAAAAAACCCCTTCTTATTATTTGAATTGTTAATTTGTATACTAATTGCTGAAACGTACCCATAAGATTTACAACCTTGTAAACGTTTTAAACACCTTCATCCACAATTGGTCAGTGTGTATGATATTCATTTAATGCAGTTTTTATTACATATTATCATAACAGATTCTCCTACGACATAAATTGTTAGTTTAATTATCGAAACAGTTTTATTCTGTTAGCCTCCTATAAATTTTAATTTAAAAAGAATGTTTTCAAAATCTTTATTGACATAATTAATGTCTTATAAGCACTGCTTAAATTTAGTACACATATAAAATCAAAACTCATTATATAATATAAAATGGAATAAAAAAAGCTAACGAATATAAATTGTCTATTAAAGTAATAAATAAATACTTGAAGGAGACAACATTTTGTTTGTGATCCTATATTTATGAAAACCAAATCTTTTTCAAAAATGGAAAACATAATTTTAAGGACTTCTCCAAAACTAATTTATGTGAATTATTCAAATAACCAAATCCAAAACTAATTCATTTGGATAATCCAAATTAATTAGTTCTGAAGAAGTTCTTAAAATTATGTTTTGCATTTTTTGAAAAGATTTGGTTTTCGTAAATATAAGATCCGAAACAAAATTTTGTCTCCTTCAAATATTTTTTCATTAATTTCAATTGAAAATTTATATTTGTTGGATTTTTTTATTTCATTTGCTATTATATAATAAGTTTTGATTTTATATGTCTACTAAGCAGTGCTTATAAGAGATAATTTAATTCTAAAAGTTTTTGAATAAAATTTTTTCAAATTAAAATTTATAGAAGCTAACAGAATGAATCTGTGTTGATATTTAAATTTTGTGATAATCCTTCTATCAAGTGAAAAACCTCTTCTGATTATTTTAATTGTTAATTTGTATATTAATTGCTTCAACGTTACCCATAAGATTTACAACCTTTGCAAACGTTTTAAACACCTTCATCGTCAATCGGTCAGTGTGTTTACGACTTACATATCATACATTTCATATATTTCTTTCAAGGACGCGAAATAGAACGAATAATGTGAAACCGAGAAAGATGAGGATATTATTCTAAGTTAGTTATACTCCGAACAAGCTATTAATTAAAGGGCACAAGAAATGACCGGAATGGAGGCCAAGCAGGTCCAACTGAACCATATAAAATAAATGATCTCATTAAGAAGCCGTTGATTCTTTGCGTAGGCATAGATAGGTACATGAGTTCTACTGACGTTGAGATAGTTTCAGGAGCAGTAGTAGCTGTAAACTAATCCGTGAAGTATTTCAATTCAGTGAGGAATGTTTGAGGCACTATGAAATATTATATTTCATCTTATATGTTGAGAAAGTGGGACTTGGTTATGTAGCAATCAGAATGGTTTGTGTACTGATGTTATCTATGACTTGTTAGTCCGTTGAAATTCTTATGATTTATTTTGAGTTTTGATAAGTGTTTTGATTGACCGCATGGTACACAAGACATAAATGGCGTATATGTACTACTTCTTGGCCCATTATCGGACTATAACCACCTGGTAGATATATGAATAGTTTCAAAAGTGGAAGGAAAAAGGTGATAACATAAAACTCATTTTACGTTAAAAATTCAAAATGTCATACTTTTCATGAATTCACTCATGTTACATTTCACCTGCTTTTCTATAGTATGTCCGTCTAGAAAGTATCCGGAATTTATTATTTTTCATAATTTTAATAAAGTTCCTTTTTGTAACATTCTAAGACAAAAATAATGTATAAAACAGGTTGTGCAGATGGTCGGCTATGGCCAAAGTTGCATGTCAACACTATTGGCCAAATATTGTTGAATGTTAACAGGTATACAATATATGAAATAATGTCGTAACTGGAAAAAAAAAGATAGAATATTTTTATAGAAAAGATTTTTGAAACGTTAAATAATTTGTGCAATTAACTGAACTGGGAAAAAGTGCTGTAAATGAGACAATAAAGAGGATTAAAACTGGCATGGATATGAGGCATAGACCAGTTTCAAGAAGACCGCCTAAGATTGAAGGAAACAATTTAAACGCTTTATTGGTCTTAGGATGACACAATCCGCGCCTGAGGTTTCGCAAATTGGCTAACAGATTTGGAAATCAACGAAATATAAAAATATGCCCGAAACCGTCAGTATGTTACTGAAAAGACAAGGCTACGTACCAAGGAAACCAAAAAATCCCTATAATGACACCTTTACAAAAGGAACGAAGGAAAGAATTTTGTCAACGTTTTCAAATAGATAATTTCAATAATAAAATTTGTGACCTTATTGTATATAATTATAGATATTTAGTTGGATATAGGTCAAGTAAAATATTTGTTGAGGAAAACAAATGTTAACTTCCGCTATTTTATTGATTTTCACAACAATTGTTTCGTCATACCATGACTTCATCAGGTGAGTATTTAAACAAAGGTATACAATGCAAAACATGACCTTAAATACACAGCTCTGGTACAAAAATAGAGGGGTGAAAAGAGATGGTATACAATTAATGAAAAATATTAAGTAGGGGGGATTCTATTTAAATCTATTTGATCGTTCAATAAAATTTCGGCATGGGACGAAAGAAAATTTTGACAAAGAGTATAAAACGATTAAACAAATAGCTTTCAATAATGATTTTAATCCGCTAATTGTAGACAATTTACTTCATAAAATAAATTACAAGAAAGCAATATCACTTGTATATCCAAAATTTTAAAATTCAAGCGAAACCAAATTTATTTCATTAACTTACATAGGCCAAAAATCTGAAAATATTGCTAGATATTTAGAGAAAAAAGAAAAATATAACGTCTCTTTTAAAACTATTAATTCTTTAGGCACTTAATAAAAAATAATAAAGACGTCATTCTCAAAAAAAAAAAATCAGGAGTTTACAAGTTAACATGTAGTGATTGCCCATGTGTATATGTGGGACAGACAGGCCGTTCATTCCAAACAAGGATACGAGAACATGAAAAATGTTACATTAATAATAAACCGAATTCAACTGATGCCAACCATTTGTTAGAGATTGGCCATAATTTTAATATGAACTATGAAATATTACATATTGAAAACAAAAGTCAGAAACTAAATCTGTTAAAAACTCTAGAAATAAATAGATATAATAAAAGACAAATTTTATTGAACGATTAAATAGATTTAAATAGATCCCCCCTAATTAATATTTTTCATTGATTGTATACCACCTCTTTCCACCCCTCTATTTTTGTACCAGAGCTGTGTATTTAAGGTCATGTTTTGCATTGTATACCTCAGTTTAAATACTTACCTGATGAAGTCATGGTATGGCGAAACAAATGTTGTGAAAATCAATAAAATAGCGGTAGTTACCATTTGTTTTTCTTATATTGAAGATGAATTTCCGTCAAGTAAAGACCGAGACAATCAAATATTTGTTGGAGGTAAATATGTTGTATTTGCCGACGTTTCGACCTAAATTAGGCCATCCTCTGGGCACTAGAAAATAGGATTTTACAGTGTTACAGGACAACAACAATAAATTTATTTAAATATTTTGATATTTACAGATATATTCTTTTAGCCTTTTACATATTTAATTTCAAAAAATTATATTATTTTATTTTCTTCATAATATATAATTATTTGGTTTCCTTAACATTCTTTATACAGATGTCCTTGTGCTATAACAGAGGCCGTTAAATTACCGGTCAATCTTTAAGATCTATCTTAAACCACAGAAATATTTATTTGAGTTCACATTGGACACCATTCAAATGTTTAGTATTAATTTGCCAAGATGCTTTCTGGATTGTTAAAGGTGAGTAAATATTTTTTGTTGATTGATATTATATGTTATTAAATGTGATTGGGTACTGACGAGCAAAATATCTCTTAAAACTTGTTTTTTAGTAATGTTTTTACATATCTTGAGATTTTCTAATAAGTAACTTAGATATTCAATAATATTGAATATTCGAAGTAAGATAGTTTTATGATGAAATTTTTAGGATTATGTTAAACAATTTTGAAAAATATCAGTTTTCATAAGAGGGAAGAGCAGAAACAAAATTTTATCTAGTCAAAATATTTAATGTATAGAATTTATGTTAACAATTTATATTTATTGGATTTTGTTATCTCATTTGGATGTCTTATAATGAATGTTGATTTTAAATGTCGTTTGATATAAGCGGTGCTTATATGAAATTAATTTAATTCCTGAAGTTATAATATTAAATATAATTTTTTGAAATTAAATATGTAGAAGACTAACAGAAAATATAAAAATATTGAAATAATTTTATATACCTTCTATCAAGTATAAATTTCCATTTATTTTATTTAACAATAAATATGTATAAAAACATACATTATACGAAAATTAAAAACAAATACCTCCCACATCCAAGTTATTACTCCAGTGTTCTGATTGATAAAAGGTGAATGCTCTTAAAAGGCATTATGTCCATAAATTTTCGAGGAATTGAAGTAGTATAAAATTAGTCGACTTTCTTTCAGATGTTAGGAAATCTATCAGTTCATGCGACTACCAAACACAGTTGACATGCAAATTATTAACAGCATCTTCTCTGTTGCAGTGAGGGAATAAAAACAAATGCGTGCACCCGCATACTTGACCTATATCCAACTAAATATCTATAATTTCAATAATGTCTTTATATCTGATGAAAGTTGTTTCCAACTTGGTGGAAATCACTTAAAAATCCTTTCAAAACAACCTGTAACCCTTCAAATTTCCAAATTTCCCACCAAATTAATGGTTTGGAGAGCAATATCTCAGCGTGGGGCTACGCCTTTCTGTACCATTAATGGTACCATTAATTGTGAAAGGTATTGTGGCATTCTATTTTCGATTTTCTCCTTGAAACGGCGCATGATTTATATCCAGAGGCGTTTTCAGCAGGATAATGCAAGATGCCATACTTCGGCATATACTCAAGCTTGGATGCAAGAGCACCAAGTGACAACCATTTTATGGCCAGCAGCTTCACCAGATCTTAGTCCCATTGAAAAAATATGGGGACTAATGAAGATTGGTGTTAACGCGCAGCACCACGAAATAAAGATGATTTAATTCAGTCAATTTCACAGTCCTGGACTACCATCATCGAAAATTATGGAGGTTATCTAGTATCGGGTGTACCTCGACGTTTAGTCAAGTGTTTACAGTCGAATGGAGGTTGTATAAGTAAATAAGATTAATATTTTGTTACAATTTTTTAGGAATTAAAAATATATACTAAATAATTACAATTGAGCTTTGTTTTTTCCGGATACTTTCGAGACCACTATATATTAATTACATTATGACTATGGAAAGTGACCAATTTCACACGAGTATGAATTGATACTTTCCATACAAATGTAGACTTTTCCTACGACCGCAAGTCCAGTCATGACAGACGAAAAAAAGTTATAACTCAGCTAAAATTCCCATAGAGCTAAAAATTGGTATATATATATTAAACCATCACAAATTAAATGGAAAAAAAATTATCCAAGGTCAAAGGTAAAAAATTCAGGTTTTTTTCCATTTTTCTCTGAAACGGTAAGTTTTACCGTAAAAAGAGATCAGACAAAAATTGTAGACCACACAATTCTCTACAAAATTTTTCGGATATTTTTTTTCGTACAAAACCATCATTCCTGATATATTTCGGTTTTAAAAGTTGAAAAATTATGAAATAAGAAATTACTTTGTTTTCTATCACTTTTTTATTAACTGATTATACAGTGACTCGAATTTCGTAGTGTTCACTACATTTTCAAACTGAATAAAACAAATTATATCTCAACTATGATTCATATTCATGGAATGAAATAAGGAATTACTTTGTTTTCTATCACTTTTTAAAAAGTGATAGAAAACAAAGTAATTCCTTATTTCATTCCATTAAAATGAACTATCACAAAGTAACGGACTATGATTCATATTCGTTGAAGGCTTCGGCAAAACATCGAAAATATATATAATAGTTGAGATATAATTTCTTTTATTCAGTTTGAAAATGTAGTTAACACCACGAAACTCGAGTCACTGTATATTTAGTAAATAAAAAAGTGTCCATTATTACGACTCATTACCAATACGAGTTCAGGGTCGATGTACGGCTAGTAAGATAAGAAATTTTTGTCATTTTCAGAAATCTTTAGGAAAATGAAATTTTTGATTTATTGGAAGACATGCCTCTGAACCAAGTGCTTTAAATTTGATTTCAAATGGACGATTGTCCAGCACACAAGAATAGAATAGTTACAGAATGAATGGAGGAAAATGGATAGGAAGATTCTGACCGATCAAAGTCCCATGTTAAATGGATACGTATTCATACATTGACCGATATTGAAACAGAATTCTTCCAAATAGGACATCATCATTGAAATGTATTTCACATTTCGATCTATTCCACAGCATCTGACACCAATTTCTTATGTTGTATTCCAACCAACAATCTACATCTGTTTTTGCTACTGCATTAATGTTGCTGTTATCTGACCCTTTAATGAATAAACAAACCCGTGATGAAGTTTGTAATAAACCACAAATGATCACGACATTGGAGATGGTTAATGATCTCTAGTTAACGCACTGCTATTTACAGCGATAATAACTATCAGGGCAGTATTAAAAAAATGCGGTGTTCAATTAAGTATCGCAGAATAGTAGCTTGAGATGAGTAATATTATTCCGTTATGACATTCTTTGTTTATTCCGAAGATTATAATTAAAACATTCCGTCAATAATTTAGGATAACGGTCTTTTATTGTTTTCATTGGAAACTGGAAATTGTAAGAATTCGAACTGTGAATATTATCTGGTTGAGGGAGTAATAATTCCAAACTTATTATATTGTTCTGAAATAAATTGAAATTTTCAATATGTTGAGTTTTCAAAAGGGATTAAAGAACGAAAACTTCCAACAATTGTCAATTGTGATAGATAATTAATTAAAATTAATTTTGGACTGAAATAAGAAATTACTTAGTTTTTACTTAGCTGAATATACAGTGACTCGAGTTTCTTAGTGTTTACTACAGTTTCAAATTGAATAAAACAGATTGTATTTCAACTATTTTATACATATTTGTTGAAGGTCCGTCTGCTCATTTAACACTTTTATTTCCGAAACGTGCTTGTGTTCAAACTGTTTCTAGGGATTCCAGGATGTCTAGTATTTTTCCTTTCGCTTCCAGGTGTAATATTTCAAGATTGTCCAATTCTGAGAAGATACGATTGGTTTCGAAAAAATCTTTCGTAAAATTAAAGTTATCTTTCCGGTTGCTAAATGAAGATTGATTTTCTTTGAATCTTTTTCGGAAAGATCTTCGGTTTGCTCTATATATATACGCTTCTGCACTGTTAACAACTTAATTTATAAACTCCAGAATTATTCAGCCGGTTGTTTTTGTATTTTGCATTAAAAAAGAGGTTGGAAATTATTATGTGAGGGTGTGAAACCTGTTTTGTTTTGTTAGTTTTTGGAAATATTTGAGCTATTTTTTGTGAGATTGGTCCAAACTTTGTTAGTTTCACAATTGGGGTATAATTGTTTCAGAATGAGTTTTTTCAAGCAAAAACTAAAACCAGTAAATTAAAGGTATGCATCCTAAATGAGTTGTGAACTTGTATTTCTAAATTGTTGCTTCAGATTCGAAGTGACGTTAATCAAAAGATTATCCGAACACCGTAGGCGACTAATAAGATGTAGGTGACGCATTTGTTATTAACCACAATAAGAAGCTCCATTTTGGTGAAACTGTGGGCAGTTATTGTAGAAACATCGAAGGGAGTGACAATAATGAATTTATTGAATTTGTATGAATATTCTGGTCTTCGAAGTAAACCCATTTTGGTAGATGGTGTTAAGAAATTTATCCAAGGTAAAATTCTTCTTTCATCTCCATTCACGTATAAACAATGCATATTATGCTAATTTTCTACATTGGAAATCGTACAGAGAAAAGAATTCGAAAATGGAAAAATATTCCCTATGTCGGTAAGATGGCTGCCGTAAGTCGCAGGTTTTTCATTAATTTTGAGAATTAAGGGAAATGCATGGAATTTGATGCAAATATCGAATATTAACCAAAGATGATCATTCATTTTAACCGGATAGATTTACTATAAAGTGTGCAAGGTGACATTTAGGGAAGTTTACGGACCGACCGTTTGGACAGAATTGCTTTTGACCTGGAATTGACCATCAATAAGTCTCGTCAGATAATTTTCGGCCCAAAATTCAACAATACCGACATTGAAATAATTCAAATCCAGAATTACCTGAGGTAACAAAGATAAAAATGAGTTCAATATTAGAGTTGAACTTGGTCGATTTGAGTGTTCTTAATTTTTTTCAGGAATTTTCCTTCAATGTTCTTCTGGTATCCAATGAATTTTTTCTTTCAAATTAATTTTATGAATATACTGAAAATAGTTCTTAATTATTCAAGAAATTAATATTCAATCACGGCCATAAAAATCATACACGGTCATCAAAATGGTAATACAAATATTGGAATATACTTGAAGAGAAAATTGAGAACAAAATCAATAATAAATTCATTTTTTGATTTCAAATTTTAAATACAGGAAAGGGAAATAAAAAAAACACCAAAGAATACATTAAGTTCGAGTATCTTATTAATTCATTATACGAATATTCAGAATATTATTTCACAAGATCTATTTTAATTTCTTCAATTTTTACAAAAAACTTTTAGGCCATTAAATGGAAGCAAAAATTTACCCTAGATGTAATAATAATTACAATATCATAACTTTCCTGGGGAAATTATTGTGATTTGTAATTCATTTTTGCAGATCATCAAAAAGGAGTCATAGAAATAACCATTTGACGACGCCTGTTCAAAAAATAACAGTAACGTGAAAAAAAACTTTTTCAACAAATTATTAATCTTTGTCCCCACAAGTACTTCTCTTCAGTTTTCTTAGCGGTGTGAAGTAAATTCAATGCTATTTTCTTTTGTTTAAAATTTTGTCTATTATAATAACGGCTACAGTTCAATTATAATAGGCAAAATTTTGAACAAAATACAAAAGAACATGGAATTGAATTTAGTTTATCTGTTACAAAATATTTGACTAAAAGATACATTGCCATTCCTTAGGTGAATAGAATATCAGATGTTATTATTAATTACTAATAAAAAGAGGTTCTTTACTTGATAAAAATTTTAAATATCATACAGATTTATTCTGTTAACCTCCTACAAATTTTAATTCAGAAAAAATTTTATTCAAAAACTTTTAGAATTTAATTAAATAAACGTCTTAGAACACACTGTGTTAATTTAGTAGACATATAAAATTAAACACTCATTACACAGTACCCAAGGGAATAAAAGAATTCAAAGAAATTTAAATTAACAATTAAATCTACTAAATAAATACTTGATGGGTACAAAATTTTGTTCAATTCGGAAAGTATTTGAATAAAAATTTTTTGAAATTAAAATTTGTAGGAGGTTAACAGAATAAATCTGTATGATATTTAAAATATTTTACAATTATTATTAATTGGTGGGTACAAGAACCTTAAAACTCTTTTAACGACCAAACAGATGTCGTCCATTGTTAAATAATTTTACTAATTGAGGTATTTACGTTAATTGGCCTCAATATATTCTACGGTTATCTAGATCCCCTTTTTTTTGCATATTTTTCTTTATCGGTATTTCTGTGAATTGCTGGTTATTCGTACACTTTTTTGCATATGTTTTTCTTACCTTTATTTCCGAAAATTATCTATTAGTTGTGACGTCACTTTTTTCAAGTTTTTAGCTATATAAGAAGTGACGATGTAATTTTAAGAATTATGTAAAATGTAAACTTGACGAACCTACAGTGTTTGCGAAACAGTTGTCGTTAAATTAATAAACCGTGGAGATAATCTGAATTATTTTATTTAACTCAAATGAATTTCCATCAAATAAGGACCGATTCGATTAAATTTTTGGACATACCCCTAACTCCAACTTGTAATTCCGGTGGTGAATTTTGGCAGCAGCACCATCCCCATAATTTATTTTGGGAAGTCCACCTCTTACAGTAAATTAATACACATCAAACTAAAATGCCGCTCTTGACTTCCTACCATTGTTTATAAATTTTACAATAAAAATTCACGAGAAAATCTCGTAAAAAACTTTTGAAAATATCCACAGCTCCAAAATTTTTTCTCTACTCGCTTTTGATAGTTCACTATTCGGAAAAACGGATATTTCACATCAACGGAAGCCACGCTCCGACACAAACTTGGCCAACTTTATAATGATATAATAATAAAAATAATTATAAACAGGAAGAACGGGTATCCTGTGAGGAAAAAGTCGTAATAAAGATTTCATTGTAACTCGGAACGACCTGATACGTCACTGCTCTATGTTGCGGCAACTTTTGTCGAGCCACTATTTAAATCTACACCGTGTATTTATCCATATTGTCATTATTATAGGAGTTTGGAATTTCGTACATTTCCTCCTTCCTTCAATGTATTTAAAAGCGTTACAAATACTATTTTTATAGTAGAAAGTCTGACGGATAGTTTAACGCACTTTGAGCAGCTAATGAATGAGTTAGATTAGGTTGAAATAAGTAATTAAATTAAGTATGGTAGGTTAGGTTCTTTCATAATGGAAGTGGAAAATATGACTGAAAACTCAGTTTACACGGTGTTTTATATCTGGTAGCCCATACTGAACAGGTGATGATATTAAGAAGAGGAGAGAATAACATGAATTTCAAACATTAGTTTGTTATATAAATTATGAACTTTGAGTCTTTGCGAAAGTTAGATATTGAAATTAAAAATAGAACTTAAAAAAAACCTTCACTTTATATATTCAAAAATATATGAGGTTAGTATAAAATTAAAACTTGCTTAGAATTACTTTATTTTTCAATTTATGACATGGTATACATAGATGTATACACAAATACATCCAATGAAGTATAACTAAAATGACACAAAAAACTACAGACACACCAAAATATTCAATTCAAAATATAAGCCATTACAAACAGTAGCTCATGATTCTTCTCAGTCTTCAAATTACTTCAACATTTAGAATCAAACACAATAACAAGATTAAAAATTTACCGAATTGAAAAAGTTTTCGGAATAAGAATCCAAATGAAATTATATTTTTATATGGTCTACATGCAAGCGACAGAATATGAACATTAAATCAGATTAAATTTAGATTTGAAGCATGACTTCAAATCAGAAGTCACAAAAGCAATTGAATTCTTTTCCCTAAATATTTCTGAAAGTTTATTTCAATAATTTTCAAGAAGTCTCAACAATCATATTCGGTGAATAATGACTTAGAGAGCCAATAAAAACTTATTTAAAAAAATATATTATTATGAACTTTGGGTGTACTTTGTGAAAGTTCTAGTCCAAAGTGAAAATTAAAATCAGTATTCTGAAAAACTTCCACTGTATATATAAAAAAATATATATATGAGATTATTATTAAATTGATACTTCTCTGAAAAACCTTTTTATGACATGGTATACATACGTGTAAACATGAATTTATCCACTGAAGTATAACTAGAATAAAACCAATTATTCTCTCTTATGTTGAAACATCCATTTAGCTGATATTATTGATAACTTTGGTGTTTGTTTGAATTTTCATTTAATCCGTTGTTTTACATTTAATTACCTGAGTTTTCCCAAATTTTGAAGAATTAAAGGTATCAAAACATAAAATTCAAATATTATCATTTAAATATTAGCCTTCTACATATTTAATTTAAAAAAAATTATTTAATAATTATAACTTCAAGAATTAAATTAAATTAATGTCATATAAGTACCACTTATATCAAACGACATATAAAATAAACATTCATTATAAGACATACAAATGATATAACAAAATCCAATAAATAAAAATCGTTAACCCAAATCCTAAAAATTAAATATTTTGAGTAGACAAAATTTTGTTTCTTCTAATCAATCTTACGAAAATAGATATCTTTCAAAAATGTTTAACATAATCTTAAGAATTTCATCATAGAACTATCTAACTTAAAATATTCAATATTATTGGATATCTAACTAAGTTACTTTTTATAAAATCTCAAGATATGTAAAAACATTACTAAAAAACAAGTTTTAAGAGAGACTTTGCTTCGTCAGTACTCAATTATATTCATATTCGATAATATATAACATCAATCAACAAAAATATTTTCTCACCTTTCAACAATTCAGAAAGCTTCTGGTAAATGAATACTGAAAATTCTCTTAAAACTTGTTTTTTAGTAATGTTTCTACATATCTTGAGATTTTATAAAAAGTAACTTAGTTAGATATCCAATAATATTTTGTTAACAATTTTTATTTATTGGAATTTGTTATATCATTTGGATGTCTTATAATGAATGTTTATTTGATATGTCGTTTGATATAAGTGACATTATATGACATTAATTTAATTTAATTTCTGAAGTTATAATTATTGAATATAATTTTTTGAAATTAAATATGTAGAAGGCTAATATTAAAATATTTAAATAATTTTATATACCTTATGTCAAGTATAAACCTCTATTCATTTTATTTTATAAAATTCAAATATTTCCGAAATCAGTGAATGGATAAATTTTGCAATTGTGGGACAAATTCAAGAAATATATTGGTTGAAGTTCTCTTTAATGAATAATGATTTAACAATAACTTTACTCGATTTTTATGACCATTTTAGATATTAATGAAATTTACTAGGTAAAGAATGATTCTTTATTCTCTTCCATAAATTATAATGAAGACAGAAAATAAAATGAATATCCAATATCCATGTGTTATAAAATTTTCCCGAGAACAATATCATCTTTCAAGTTATAGTCACACTCATCAGGTTATATTTCATTCAGTCATTATCAAAAAAACATTAATCTTAACGACATTTTGTACGTGTTTGTAGGTGTCGTACATCGCAACATATTTTCCATTGAATTTATTGACTGCCTTATGACAATACACGGCTAAGATGTTGCATACATGATTAAGTGTCTTATTCTCCCTATTCTAAAACCGGATGATTAAAAGAAAAATGGTGGATTCCTCACAAATTGTAAATACTTGCTCATTGATGTCAAATATTCGTGAACGTGATGAAAAGATGCAAAATACTTGAATGTTGTTCAATTGTCATAAATCTTAGTATACCGGTAGTTTTCACGTTTCAATGAATAAAAATTTTTTACTTATTTAAATATTTTAAAATTTACAGATATATTCTGTTAGCCATCTACATATTTAATTTCAAAAAATTATATTTAATATTATAACTTCAGGAATTAAATTAATGTCATATAAGTACCAATTATATCAAACGACATATAAAATAAACATTCATTATAAGACATCCAAATGATATAACAAAATCCAATGAATATAAATTGGTAATAAGAATCTTATAAATTAAATATTTTGAGTAGACAAAATTTTGTTTCTTCTCATCCCTCTTATGAAAACCAATATCTTTCAAAAATGTTTAACATAATCTTAAGAATTTCATCATAAAACTATTTTACTTAGAATATTCAATATTATTGGATATCTAACTAAGTTACTTTAACCATATTAGACTCCATTTAAATGTTCAATATTCATTTACCAATAAGCTTTCTGAATTGATGGGGTAAGTAAATACTTTAGTGGATTGATGTTATATTTTATTGAATATGATTGAGTACTGACGAAGCAAAGTCTCTCTTAAAACTTATTTTTTAGTAATGTTTTTACATATCTTGAGATTTTCTAAAAAGTAACTTAGTTAGATATTCAATAATATTGAATATTCTAGGTAAGATAGTTTTATGATGAATTTCTTAAGATTATGCTAAACATTTTCGAAAGATATTTATTTTCATAAGAGGGATGAGCAGAAACAAAATTTTGTCTACTCAAAATATTTAATTTATAAGATATTTATTAACAATTTATATTTAATGGATTTTGTTATATCATTTGGATGTCTTATAATAAGTCTTTATTTTATATGTCGTTTGATATAGGTGGTACTTATATAACATTAATTTAATTCCTGAAGTTATAATATTAAATATAATTTTTTGAAATTAAATATGTAGAAGGATAAAGAATAAATATTAAAATATTCAAATAATTTTATATACCTTCTATCAAGCATAAACCTTCATTTAGTTCAAAAAATTATACCATAAAGTGAATTGGTACGTTTTGGTGGGGTTACGATATATTCTTATAAAAAATCACTCTAATGGTAGTGAACTATAAATTCGAACGAATTAACTGTTTATGTTTATGTACTTAGGAGATGGTAGACAAGACGACGTTTGAAGCAAGTAATGAAAAAAATGTAACCAAAATGTTGTCATCCTTGCTCCTATTTCAATTCAAACATTTCGAAGGGGTGGATATATGTACTCTCATTTCCGCTAGCAATAAAGCAAGGTAGACATAATAAAATAAAACAAAAAATTCATAGTCTCTAAAACGCCAAACAGTTTCAAGCATTTATGGCGCCGTTATAAAAATATCCAAAATATAAACCAGAATTGCCTAAATTCTTGCAATATTGCTCTCTTGATTTCCTCAGAGTATATTTGACAGGTAAATAAGTTTTAAAGCTGGCGCCTTACTTTATGGTATGGACGTCTCATTTCGTCGGAAAAGGGGTCGTTTTCCGATGCCACTACTTCAGTCACTCAGAAATCCGATGATCCAAATTTGCTGAAAACGATACTTTATGTTTCTTTTAACATTTCTGGGATTATTGATAACAGCGTTGACATATTCTGACTAAATCCCTCTTCTTCTCTTGAAAGGGTGGCAGACATGATGGATGGACTAATGTTCATTATCTGGTTGGAGTTCACCTGACTCAAAAATTGATGTTGACGGAAATGAGATTATGATAAGATAAAAACGTTACGTTTTAGAATAGTTCAATCATCAAAAACCGAGGTTTTTTGGTAGTATGTATGTCAATGTTCTGAATTTAAGATAAAAATATATTAACACAAGGATATATTAAAAATCATTTCTCTGCAGTGCTAGATTGTAGTTAAAATCGAGACTATGTCATGATAAAAACAATTTGTTTGTTCGGTGGAGAATTTTGATAATCAAATCATCTATTTATTAATGTTTGAATTCTCCAAATTTCGGTCTTAAATAAACTAAAAATAACTATTCACGAAATGCACATTTCTACAACACAAGCTACTAAAAAACTGAAATTAGAAGCTGAAAGTCGCCATAAAATTATGTTTTTTTTTATTTTCTTTATTTTTTCCAAAATTACTGTTACTAATTTGAGTCACTTATTACAGATAATAGCTGGAATTAATTCTCCAGAACCTCTACAAGTTTAAATCTGAATAAATCTCATGAAAACATTTAGAACTAAATTTTTAAATAACAAGTCCTAACTAACACTGTAACACTTCATAGACATATATATTATCATCATATGTGGAAATTAACTAATGAGGAATCAAAAGAAATATAAAATAATGACTAAATTATTTAGACATCAACTTATACATGCATGTTTCGATTGGATGTTAAAGAATCACAAGTTCCATCACCAAAAAATGTTCAAGATGTAATTCAAAAAGGCATTTCTTAGTTTCCTTTTTTGAAGAATAGCACATTCTCCAGAGAAAGAGCCTGATAAATTCGGACCCAAAATCTCTTTAGTGAGGAATTAGTTGAATAAATAAAATAATCATTAGAAAATATATGAAAATACCTTTTTTTCACCCGATATTTCTACAACAACTAACTTATTTTTGGATAAGCATGGCCTGTACGAAAATAATGTTATATCACAGAAATATACAATGAAAGAAGATACTACTTAGACTCAAGATTAGACAACTGCCATGTGCATGTGCAGCTGATGTAATTATAATTATACGGTCTTCAGGAAATTTGATATTAGCCTTCTTGTCGTTATTTTACATGTAAATGCTCAATTCCCTCGATCATAGGACTGTTGCTATGGTTTATTTACCGCTCAACGCTCTTCCGCTTACGAAATTATTCTGTTTCTCTTGAATCTTTTCAATACAAACCTAATAAAAAAGGGTGAAACAGCGCTCTACAAATAACCTCGAATACATTTTTTCCATTTATTGACTTATTTTGAAAAGGTCGTATTTGAGTGAAATTTCTACTGGTGGAACTACTACAGATGCATTTTTCGTCTTTTACTTCGGTTATGACAGGTAAATATGTCGTCTAAGATAATCGAGTAGGTATTTCCGAAAAACCAGACCTTTTTCTGCAGCTACTATCTTGGCATGGCGACTAGATAATCGTATTGCGTTGAAAACGATACTTTAAACTTTCTATTGGATTATCGATGGCAGCGTTGACGTATTCAGACGTGCGTTCCTTATTTTCATTTGAAAGGGTGGCAGACAGACACGAATTTATGACCGAGTTGTTCCTTGAAAACCCCAAGCTACGTGACTCTCGTCACTCGCTTTAATAACGCGAAGATCGGGTCCTTAAGGCATTGGTGTATTTTTTTCGGTATTTCCCAATACGGATTTGCATGCACAATTTTGGGCCTAAGTGGTGTATTATACGAAATGATACCTGGGTGGTAATTTTGGCTGCAATTGGCACTGCCATCTGGAATACCGTTCTGAAAATTCATTCGTCATTATATCGGGAGCACCCTAATTAAAGGCATATCTGACCAAGATTTGTGCTCATGATAACGGGAAGAGGATGGATGTGTGAGGAAATGAGTTTGTATTTTGCCGTTCGGTTTTTTTCCATGGCGGAATACGAAGAACGTACGTGTACAACTAAAGGTTTTTCCAATAAGAGGTCTCATTTTGGTATTAAAAAAACAAGTATATTTTGAAAGAATCCAATGGAAAACGATATCAGTTTTGAGTTAATTTTTTTATGCAAACTGCTCAAACTATTAAAGTAGATGACTTCCTACTTAACAAAATTCGCTGTGAAGAATTGAAATATGGGGTCACATCATTATCTGAAATTCGATAAATAGAAAAATAAGAATAATTTGGAAAAACTCATTATATATTACCCTATTATATAATTTAAAAATACAACATTCGTTAACATTGATTATGAATATTATAAATACTTATTAAATTAAGGTGATTAGGGACAAATAAAATGCACATTGTTCATGAATTCCTCAGAAAACTATTCTTCGTGCACTCAAAAATGGACAAATCCAATGAATTATAGATTAATAATAATATAATAAGATAATAAAAAGAGGTTTTTTCTTGATAGAAGGACAATTACAAAATTTTAAATATACAGATTTATTCTGTTAACCTCCTACAAATTTAAATTAATAATTTAATTTCAAAAAATTTTTATTCAAGAACTTTTAGAATTAAAATAAATGTATTCAGAACACACTGTGTCAATTTACTAGCCATATATAATAGAATTAACCTTTATTACACAGTATCAAAGGAAATTAATGAATTCAAAGAAATATAAATGGTCAATTGAAAGATTATTAAATAAATACTTGAAGAGTACAAAATTTTGTTTCGTATGATATTTAAAATTTTGTAATAATCGTATCAAGAAAACACCTCTTTATATTATTTTATTGTATATATAATAATTATATATTTTGGTTCATACTTATTTTATATCATCATTTGGTTTTAAAGGAGTCCATAAAATACCTTGCAAACTTTATGTAGTTTCTGTGAAGAATATAGAATACGTAGGAATTTTAGAAGTTCACTTCATTCTAATGTTTGTATGGTAAGATATGTTTTATTAATTATTTTAATTTTTTTAATGAATTAGAGCTGATAGAGTTCGCGTTGTAATAATTCTAAATTGCTTTTTGAAGATGTTCTGCATGTTTTAGGAATTTTTTTGAGAGAAACTTATGTTGAGCAAGTTGTTTTTGAAGAAGTTCTTGAGGTTATGTTTTGCATTTTTGGAAAGGTATTTGGTTTTCATAAAACAAGGAACGAAACAAAATTTTGTGCTCTTAAAGTATTTATTTAATATTTTTTTAATTTACAATTTATATTTCTTTGAATTATTTTATCCCCTTTGGTACTGTGTAGTAATAAATGTTAATTCTATATGTCTAGGAAATTGACACAGTGTGTTCTAAAGACATATTTATTCAATTCAATTTCAAGAGTTTTTAAATAAAAATTTTTTTGATACTAAAATTTGTAGGAGGTTAACAAAATAAATCTGTGTGATACTTAAAAGACAATTAGAGATTGTTAGAACATCTAACGAAGTCTGATTTTCAATCCAAGGACAATAAAAATTTTAGCTTTCCTCGTCATGCTTTATTCACTCTTCTGTTCTGTCCTCACTGTTAACATTTCGAGTTCAACAATTATATTCAGCAACAGATTTCAGAGACATAGAAATTAGGTGATTAAAAAACATGAAGGTGTTTCAACTTAAATAAGTACTTATTAGTATGAGATTTCTAAGGCAAGTTAGATAATTAATAATATTTTAAATAATATATTAACTTTATAATTAAAGGGTTCTTTATTTGGTGTTGAATGGGTCTAATATTGTGAAGGTATTATTTGATTCAAAAATAATTTTAATTAATAGGAGATATACTTGATTGAATTCAAATTTGGGTACAGGATATAATGTTACTTTTAATAAAAATTGAAAAACATCAATTCAATAAAAATTACTTGGAAGGTCAGTTCTTTTTTATAGACATATCGAAATTTAAATATCGTGCAAAGTTCTGAGCATGAAAAAGTATATACAATCAAAGAACTGACATAGATAAAATTTAAATATGGCAGGACAACTTTGTTTCGTTAAAGTATACAACTCATCAGCAATTGCAAAGAAACAACGCTGTTCTATCCAAATGTGAATTATATTTTTTCAATCTTTCAGTTCTCTTAAGTTTTTCATGATCAGACGATTATACGATAGTTAAATTTCAATATGACTATACATGGTAACTGTTTTCCTAAGATTCTATTACTAACTCAATATTAATTGTATTTGTGATGGTAACATAAACTATATTTGAGTTAAGAGGAAACATATTCTATTGGAATACCTATTCCAATTGTACCCATAAAATATATGAGTTCCAAAAATATTCAATGAACCAGTAATCTGGAAAGGTCTGGGTTCTCAAAATCTCTAAACAAAGTAAATATTGTTATTTCGAAATTGAATGATGTGTGCGTCTGCAACTCAGTTATCGATAAATTCCTTTTGAAATCAACTGTTGTTATGTTTTAGGAACACATAAATATTTTTCGGGGCTAGATGCAAGGTTCCGATCTTTCCTATGGACCAATATCTGCGTGCACGCAAAAGTAGAAATACGTTGTAGAGATAAGGCATGAGACCTCGTCATTGACTAGGGTTGACTAATGGCAGAGATTATGATAACATTCATATCCGTTGAAATTGTTATTGGTTTTAACGGTGGCGTTTTCGTTTGATATGAGCAAATCATACATAACCCATATATTGACCACATCAAAGAAGCATTTTTATTTGATTCCTAGGAAATACGATGAGGAGACAACGTTGATTCATCACTTGATATTAAGAAAATAGTTCTGCAAAGTTAGGTGAGCTGTAAGTTTTCTCTGGAAAGGAAAAATACAAACAATTTAATCAGTAGATTCCTTCTTTTCTTTATTTTATTTACATACAGAATATAAACAGTAAGAATTCCACACAGAGGATCACAATTTTTTTCTATGTTCTTCGGAAATAATGAAATGAAATCACTTACTTAACTTAGGGTACTTGTTCAAGTTTCTGGCAATATCATCAGCATCCGCTTGACGTTTCTCGGAATTTTTTCTATTGGACGAAAAAATAACAAATTAATAAAATTACCTATAGTATTAGAGCCCAATTTGCTAAAGATCGAATAAAACTCTACATTCAAGTTTTCTTTTCCTCATTCAAGGATGGCACAGAATATTTTAAATAGCCAGTGATTGTTTTGAAGCGTTTTAAATAAGCTTTGTACTTCTTATCAGCGTCTGTTTTTTGAAATTAAGATGGATCTATCGGGTGTTTTTTTAGAGTGATAGAACTTTAAATTGAACTAAAACACATTTAAATTAAGACTGAAGCCAAATTTTTTCTTATTTGAAAGATAATTTTATGACATTTATGTTTTAAAAATAATTTCGGGCATATGTCCACCACGACTAGCTCTGAGGAACCGCATTCGACTAGACCAATTTTGGACCACTTTTTCGAGTAATTCAAGCCTTATTTCATCAATAACACGAGTTACATTGGCTTCCAAAGCGTCTATTCTTTCTGGTTTATCAGTATAAACCAACGACTTGACATAACTCCAAAGAAAATAATCCAGTGGAGTTATGTCGCATAATCTTGGAGGCCAATTAATTGGACCATTTCTCGAAATAATGTTGTCGCCAAATCTTTCTTCTGGGTCGATACCACTCAAATTTTGAAAGAAATAATCATTGATCATCGATCTCCAGCGATATTTTCTTCTGACGTACAGTTCTTTGTCTTGTTGTTGCATCGAGCAGAGAAAATGTTGTCCGAAATCTATCGATAGTTCGACGAATAAGCTTTTCTGATGGACGATTATGTAAACCATAAATTTCACGAAGTGCTTTATGAGTTTGGCGAATAGGTGAGTCTTTCCATGATAATATGTTAATGCTTACTGAACAGAAATGTCAAAACAACATGGCTTTCTGCCTTCTGTCAAATCACAGTTATCTCTATCGAAAGTTCTATCACTCTAAAAAAAACACCCGATACTTATGTCGGGGGCGGAAAAGAGCAAGAAGACAAGTTACAAAATTTTTAGAATTTGCTTATCTATCAACCGTAGAAAATTCAAATCTGGCCTACAGTTGGATCTTTCAGAGAGGAAAAAACACTTATTGCTGTATATGTAGGTTGCGGAAGAAAGTCCATTATTTTTGAGTGAACTTCAAGACTTTCTTTAATATGTTTCGGAATGCACGATTTGATCAAATACTTTGTTCTATAATTTGTTGCCATTTTAAAGGTAGCTTCAAAATGCCTCTCTCATAGAAGTCCTTAATGGCGAAAAAATTCAGCAATCGTTTTTCATAATCATCTCTTAATCTCAATTTCTTATCACTCAGGAAGTTTTGAAATGCAAGAAAATGATGGTGGATGTATTTAAACTTCTCAACCAAGCTTCCGGAGTTTCTGGCGAGTCACTACACGTGAGTGGCCTTGTATTGTTCAACACCTCGTCTGTTGGTCAATTCTGTTCATTTCTGGTTAATCGCTGGCTTCAAACGGTCCGGTTGCTGACAGTAGAAGTACGAATTTAGTGTTTAGCCATATGAAAGTAACTAATAATAAATTAGTCCTTTTCAGCCCAATCAAATGCGCTGATGTCTGCTTATCTAGGAAGAATAAAAGAAGAAGAATTTGCTTGAAGGCTTACTATAAGTCGAAGATCACTCTGGCAAAGACTCTAGTTTGGGTATCTGACGACTCGGGAATTTAGATAATCGATAAAGAGGATGATGTTCTACACAAGGTTCAATTCATTGGGTCATTTTTTGGACAGAGAAGACCTGAAGAGATTAGTTAAAAGGTATACATATATGATATAGTATATCGTAGGCAGAGATCCAAAAAAGATTTCTTTAACGAGTTTCACTCTACTAACTGAGAGTTATTAACCTCCTAGATAAGATCATCAAAGAAGATTTTGCTATTTGTTGGTTATATAAATAAGTTTTTCAAGGGATTACTAATTTGGTCAGTGTAAATCGTTAGCAATAATGCGTTTCACTTTACTGGGTGAAATTTGACGCAAAATATTGGGTTACTCGAGGGGCATAAATAAGTTTTGCGAAAGAGATAAATTTCAAAATAAAACTATTTTAGTGTAGTTAGTAAGTCATAAGAAATTTTAATTATCTCTTCAACAATATAATCTGTATTGAGTCGAAAAGAAGAATTGAATCAAATACGAGTGGATTACTTAAAATGGAGAAAAATGCATTATACAAGATGTAGAAAAAGAGGGACGTTGTAATTGATGAAAATTTTTAATTTATAGATGATAAAGTCGTTATGCCTCTCCCAACTGGTTTTTAGTCCATTTTACTCATATCATTGCATAACTATTAAGGTATTATGAACTATACTCGTCTCAGTCCTTGCCCCTAGGACTGAAACAGATCAACCCATCATCCCACCGTGCTTTCCATTTCACCGTAGGTATTTGTCGTAGCAAAACTGCTTAGAAATGCTGATCAGTTCATACAATTCATGATATAATCTTATACGATCTTGCTTTCATCGCACAAATTAGGTTGCCGGAAGGCGGATTCGGCATGCAGACGATGACCTGAGATAAATTTGAACCGAACGTCTCGCACTGTTCTGTTCTCTTTTGCGTGCGTGCAGACGAAGGCGTGAATCAGCCGAGTTTATTCTTGAACCGTATTGCTCATTATGATTCATTAATTGGCTTTCGTGGTCATCGCATTTGCTGGACGCCAAAGTTATGCACTGCATGCTGTTGCGTTTTTGGATTGAGTCTTCTCGACATGTCACAAATTTCTTTTAGTTTGCAGCATAATGAAGGGAGTTTTAATGAAAATTTGGCAATCACATGATTATGCAATGGCAGATTGATAGGAGATAGTTGAGGGCACTTCTACATATATTTATGAAATAAAATTCTTTGTGTCCTTATGTTAGACAATTATAAAAAACACTGAGACACGTCAACTTTCAAATTCAATGATGCGCTTTTTAAGCATGAATTTAATTATACAGGGCGATTCGCGCAAGTCCAGCACAGTCAGTCCTCTTTATTTTAAATGGAACATCCTGTATATTAATATATTTTTTAAGTTAAACCTGATTTAAACGAACTCTATTATGTATGGTCTTTTATGAATAATACCGGGTGAAATAATGAAATTATTAATTTATCACGTGTTAAATAATGGTATTTTTTAAATAACCTAAATACTGACTCGTGAAATTTCTGAACTAACTATTAATTAAGTTGTGAAATTCCTAAAATTGATTATAGATACATACAGTGCATTTTTCAGGATGCAATGGAACCTGCAGAACTTATTAAAGGAATGTTTTCACTCCATATATGGCAATTTTGCTTGTTTACACAGCCGTTCAGAAATGAGCTTCATCACTAAACACAATTTTACGATAAAAAAGTGGATCAACTTCAAGCTGTTCTAGGGCCAATTCAGCAAACAAACGACGCTTATTATGGCCAAGTGGCTTTAGTTCTTGAACTAGTTGAATCTAGTATGGAAAATTTTCCATGTGGTAGATGCACAGAATCCAACTTGTTGTGAACGTCGACGAATAGACAAATCTGTGACAAATCATTACCACTATGACTTACAGCAGCGATGTTTTCTTCTGTACGTACAGTTCTTTCTCTTGTTGTTGTTGCATCGAGTAAAGAAAATGTGGTCCGAAATCTATCGATAGTTTGACGAATAAGCTCTTCTGATGGACGATTATGTATACCATAAATTTCACGAAGGGCTATATAAGTTTGGCGAATAGAACACTGATTTTGAAAATAAATTTCAACAATTTGTAAACGTTGTTACGGCGTGAGTCTTTCCATGATGATTTGTCAATGCTTACTGAACAAAAATGTCAAAACAACATGGCTTCTACCTCCACAATTATCCCTATAGAAAGTTTTAACACTCTCAAAATACACCCGATACATTGTTAATGCTGAGGTCGATGGCAACGATTGGCCTGGCAAAGCGTGGTATTTTTTTTCTTGGGGTGGTCGTAAAAGATCGACTTTTCATCACCAATCACTAACCAGTGTCTATCCACAAACTGCCGTGAGTGCATTTAATTTCAATTGGATTTTCCAATGTTTTTGACTTTCTGTGTCAAAACACGATTGACAAAGTGTTGCCAGACTCGAAATTACCACTACATCAAAATACAAACGCTAAATGGCCCATCCTTTATATCACGAATCTGCTGTAGCTACTTTCAATGTCGCTCCTCCAGTTCACCGGGCCAAAACATGACCCAGAACGCTCTGAAACCATTTCCTTATTCCGCCTTCTCGCCGAACCACTCATCAGAAACGAATTAAAGTGCAATCAGTTGCGTAACCACGAATTGCCCTGGTATGATCGGACTGGCCTGATAATTGAATTAGCCAATCAATTCCTTTCTTTTGAAGCGATAAATACCAATTTCATTGTTTTACCGCTACGAACCAGCACCGGTGCTGGTGTGTGAAAACACCGTGATCCATCTGGTGGAGATTTCGACATATATGGAGCTTTCATCGGTTCTTTCAGCGGAGATGTGCAATTGGTTTCATGATATTCGATTAGCTATGTATGTATGGTGTTGCCGAATCAGATGGTCTCGCATAATACATATAATTTGGCTATATGAAATTTGCAAATCGATGATTTGGAATTGGAATAATCTTTAAGACTAAAAATTTCAAGCTTTGTCTTCAACCACGCAACAAGATTACTTTTGGTCACTCGTCCTAGGGAACAGCATGCTATCGTTTTGCGGCTATGGTCAAAGTTGCATAGCAACACAATTTGTCAAATATTGGTATACAATTTATGAATGTTATAGACCGACTTTGGCCCAGGTTGGACATTCGAGGGTGGAAATGTGCTAGGTTTGTGACGAGACTTATGGACTGTCTAGGGTTTCATCAATTGGTTGATCAACCAACTAGAATCTTACAGGGCTCTTCAACTTTGATTGACTATTTTTTAACCAATAACAAAGACATTGTTTCAAGGGTAGAGGTCATTCATGAAGGCCTTGGTGATCACGAGTTACTTCTAGCACACATAATTTTGGGTGCTCTGGGCAATACTAGTGACATAAACAAGTCTTTCATTAATGCGGTTCCTGATCTTCAACCGGATCATGAACAGATAAATTTCTATAAAAACAATAGAATGAATGATGGTTGCAGCTTCAATTTTGCCTGTGGTGATGAGATGGACGTCTTTGACACTATAAGAAGCATTAAACGTAAAGCTACAGTTATAGACGATATAAACATCCTTACCATAAATTTATGTTTCCCTTTTTTGTTACCTTACATCACTCATATTTATAATTCCTACATTAGGAGCTCGGTTTTTCCAACTTTATGGAAAAAAACTAAAGTAATTCCACTGTCAAAGAATCGTAACTCCACTAGTATTGGGGACATAATACCTATCAGCGTTCTCCCAACTTTCTCGAAGATATTTGAAAAAATTCTTGATAAGCAAATCCAAGAATACCTTGATGTGAATAAGATCATTCCCAGTAAGCAATTTAGGAGAGGACATAGCTGCAATACTGCTCTTCTTCGTATCAACGATGATATAATAAATGCGACGGATAGGGGTTTGGTTACAGTTGGACTACTCGAATTTGCAATTCATTGAATTTTCTATGGAGGCTGTGGGGCTCCTCGGGAGCTACCTTTGTAGTAGGGCAAAGGCGGTTTGTTTGAAAGGTGTAATGTCATCATTCCTCGAAATAAAAAAAGGTGTTGCGCAGGGATCTGTTTTAGGGCAGAAACTATTCATAATTCATATCCTGCGATTGTTAAATATTTTTAGTTCATCATGTAGTCATGGTTTTGCTGATGATTAAAATTTTACATGTCTTTTCAACCGGATGAAAGCAGTCAGGCAATAGCAGCTTTAAATTTTGATTTGCACCAAGTTCTTGACTACTCAAGGAGGCACTGTTTGAGGCTTAACAACTCCAAGACTGTGGGAATGGTTTTCGGCAGTAGGGTGCGGAGAGAGCAGTTTCATACTGATTATATATCTCAGATATGTCTGGCTGTTTCTTCAGTGAGGTTTGAGTCCGAAGTGAAAAACCTTGGCCTGACTATCGATCAGGATCTACGCTTCTCAACTCATATAAGTCGTTCTTTACAAAGGGCACGCCTGAGTTTGAGGGTTATCTATCAAAATCGCCATGTTCTGCGAGTACCTCTCAGAATTATGCTTTGTGACTCACTGGTGCTTTCCCATTTAAATTTTTGTGACAGCGTTTATGGTCCTTGTCTAATTGTCCTAGACGGTAGCAGGATCCAGACGGTCCAAAACTCCTGCCTACGACTTATTTATGGACTTAGAAAATTTGAATCCATCAGGCATAAGTTCAGGACGTCCAGATGGTTAAACATGAGGCAGAGGAGGTATATTCATTCGCTGAGTCTTTTTCATTCAATCCTACAGAATAAATCACCACCATATCTCTATAATAAAATAACTTTTAGAACCGATGTCCATAATTTAAATTTAAGACACAAAAATGTCATCATTATTCCTCGTCATTTCAATAAATTCTTTGAGAGATCATTGTCGTATAACATCGCACATCTGATGAATGAGTTTATTGGAGAGTTGTATTTGTCACCAGGAAGATTTAGGAAGCATATTTTGAATATTGTGGCGGTTTGATCCGGGAGAAATCACTCTAATAAGCAATTCTTTTTTGCGAAAGTGTATTTTTTTCTCTTTGTAAAATTTGCAAAATTAGAGCAATTGGCGGAACGGGAAAGAAGTGCTGTATATGAGAATAAAGAGGATAAAAATGACATGGATATGAGGCATAGACCAGTTTTAGGAAGACCGCGTTAAATTAAAGGAAACAATTTAAACGCTTTATTGGCCTTATGACGACACAATCCGTGCCTGGAGTTTCGCGAATTGGCTAACAGATTTCGAAACCAACGAAATATAGAAGTATGTCCAGAAACCGTCCGTATGTCACTGAAAAGACAAGATAAGAAGTTTGTATGCTTTTAAGTATCCAAGAGAATCTTCAACTCTAAAGTCTTAAGGCAGCAAAAGAATTTAATGAGATTTTTTCTAAACGCCATGATAACCCTGAATTGAAAACTATGCTGAACACTGTGGTAGCTAGTGACTACTTTAAATGCAATCGCTGCATCTGAAACATCACTACTCAATGAAAATCCCATTTGCATTCCGTTATCTAATACTGCGAGAGGCAGTTAAACGATTAACGCCGTAATAGGAGGAAACAATTCAATCTCGTGAGGTAGACTCGTATCTCAACACACTTCTAATTAGCATAATCAACGTCCCCTCCCACACTTCATTCGCACCTTTCAGTTCTCGATTAGAATCTCGTTTGCTGGGTACAACTGCAAATCGGCCGATGCCAACAAATTACAGATCGGCGGAGAAAGATAAAGAATGGGTATTACAAAACCGCGAGCATAGTCTTGTAATCTGTGCGTAGCATTAGGCGTACGATGGATAATGGTTTGATTTGAAAAGTGAAACCGTTTGGTTTCGCTCTTGACGGATACATCTGCGTGATGGGATAAGTGTGGTCGATTGTTTTTGAGCGTTAGGAAACATGTGATTTACGATTTTATATCGTTCACGTTTATTATTTGTCAGCTTGGAAATAATTGATTCGGTTAATGGGAGTTGAAACTACGTGAAAGGAATTTTGGGTTATACGTAAATTATATTACAAGATATTTTTAGATCGTTATGGCGGCTTAATAGGTACCACCATTGCGTGTGATCATTTTCGCCAGGTGATCACGTAAGTAGTCTCCACAATTCCCGAAAGAGATTGTATAATGAAGGTAGAGCTTTATCATTTTGCAAGAGAGGTAAAACTTTATCCGTTTCCAATAAGCTTAAGCTCTAGGAACCTAGACCGAGATAGGTAACAACAAAGTACTACCCAACCGCTACAGGCTTTGAAGATCAGAGTAAATACCACCATTATAGTTACTGGCATGTGAGCGTGGCTCTTCACCAAGTGACTACTCTCTAGGAAGAGGTTGTGTGATGAGGATACGCCTTAACATCGTGCAAAGCGAGAATCCCCCATTAGAGAAGAACCCATCAGTTTCTAGTTACGTAATCCTACACTGTGAGTGGTAGCAACGAAGTATCTAACCGCTACTGGCTCTGCAGGTCAGTACCCCAGTGTTTGGAACGCAACTCACACGCTGAAAGGGCTTGTTTTCTACCACCTAGTTGCAAATTCAAGACCCAGGAATCGTCAATCATAGACGCCCCTGGTTTGAGTACTAACAACAGATCGTATCAAGACCCACGAACCCTTGTGAAATCTCTCAATCGATCCTGGTCTTCATCCTTATCGTAAGGACCCACAAACCCCAGACAATTCTACCAATTTATCCTGTTTCGAGCACCAACAGTCTTAAACAAAGATTCACTTCTCTACACGACATCGTCACAAAAAAATTGATTCCATAGACAAGTGTAGATATTTAAGGTTTGTAAAACCTGCATGGAAGAATAAAACAGTACAGTTATCTTTTCTGTTTTCAACATCTGCTCCTGCTTCTGTCTTTCAGCAGTTCAGTTGTCTTATCTGCCTCCAACATCTGCTTCTACTTTTCAACACTTGTATCGTGTGTATTATCAAGTCCAAGTGTGGCTAGGCAATGAACTGGACCCAGAAGAATGGGGTTGGAAATTAACAGATAATTTTTTGGAGCCAATTCAAAACCTACTCTCGCCTGCTCCAGAAAAACTGCTTAATACTATTTTTTGTAACTGCAAGACCGATTGCAGTAAGAATTGCGGCTGCCCAAAAGGGGGAATATTTTGCTCGCCAGTATGTATCAATTTTCAAGGTCAGTCTTGCTCCAATATTGAATCAAATACAACAGATAACAATACTTTCATAAGTATTAATAAAGAGACAACTGATGCATCTCTTTTCTTAGAATAGGCGTACAGAAATTCTGCAAGAAGAAGACTGAATTGAATATAAAGAAATAACTGTTGAAGTAGAAATGGAAATTCTATCATGAAAACATTTAGAAGAAATCAACCAGTTCCACTTCTATCATTAGCAATAAAACCTTTCTTTCAATCAATAGGATACGATCTGATCCAACTTTCTTCATTACAATAGATCGTTAAAAAAATTCGCCTAGTATAGTCCGTCGAGAAAGTATCCGGAAAAAACGAAGCTCACTTGTAATTATTTAGTATATATTTTTAATTCTTGAATTAGAAAATGATAACAAAATATTCATCTTATTTACTTATACAGTCTTCATTTAACTGTAATCACTTGACTTAACGTCAAGTCCAGGATTGTACAACTGACTGAACTAAATAATCTTTGTTTCGTGGCGCTGTTCGTTCAACTTCAATCTTCATTAGTCCCCATGTGTTTTGGATGGGACTAAGATCTGGTGAAGCTGCTCGCCATGAAATGGTTGTCACTTGGTATATACTTGCATCCAAGCTTGAGTATAGGCCGAAGTATGGGATCTTGGATTAACCTGCTAAAAACGCCAGCCCTCTGGATATAAAGCATGCCTCATATCCATCCCATTTTTATCCCCTTTATTGTCTCATATACAGCACTTTTTCCCAGTTCAGTCAATTGCACTAATTTTTTAACGTTTTGAAAACCTTTTATACAAATATTCTACCGGTTTTCTTTTTTCTAGTTGCGACCTTATTTCATAGATTGTATACCTGTTGACAATCAACAATATTTGACAAATATTGTTGCATGCAACTTTGGCCATAGTCGACTATCTGCACAACTTCTTTTATACATAATGTAATGTGTAAAGAAATTGTGAAAAATTAAAACATCGGAAATAAATAATTCATGTTATTCTTACATTGCATTCTCAGTATAAGAATTTGCCTCTATTCCATATTCAAAGTAAGTATTTAGATACTACTCGTATTACTCACTGCAGTCTATCTTCGAACAGAATTCAAATTACTCTTGTGGTTATTAATATGACTCAGTTCTTAGTTAATGAACGCTGGTCATTTTAAAAAGTTCCCAAAAGAACTGATATGTTTCCGGAGGTCCAAACAGGTCCTACGTGGAAAAGGTCACGAATGGAAGAATAAACACGAAGGTAATAAGATTTATCTTATTAGTCTAATATTTTTATAGCTCCATTAGGTTCCTTTTTATTTCTAGAAAGACTTAGAGATACCTTGTCCGGCATATAGTAGTGACCTTGAACTTGTTTCCTCATCCTTGGTGAACAGCGTAGTAGGAACACTTGCACTGAAATGAAATTTTTCGAATTCCTCGATGTGATCAAAATTCTCCACGCGCAATCCCCGATGAAACATGGGTATAAAATCGTATCAAAGCATTTGTTATTTAAATTATTGCAAACGAGAAATACAGATGTGTCATTCGTCGGTTTGGTTTCATTTCAAGGTTCTTCTATTTGTTATTTTCCAGATATTATTATAATGATTGTGTTCTTCTGCGGGATTTTATTGTGGAATTTGAATTAAGTCGGAGTTTATGGAAGAAGGGAAGGGCCAGATGAATTACTTCGATGCTGATTTGATGGATTTATGCCGAATCTTTGGGGGGCAAATTTGGTGGTTTGGTCATTCATGCTAGATGAATTTAATTCATCATTTTTCCACATAGTTGTTCGCATACTTCCTGAATTTTTCATATTTTTGTTGAAAATTGCGTTTTACAAAAATCAACTTACGGAGTTTTCCAGAAAAATTAATTGAAAATTTGGTATTGTCCATAAATTATTCAGAATTCTTCTAATTAAGTTTGTTTTGCGAGGAGTTTATTATTTATACTCCTAATAGAATTGAAAACGAATTGAACTGTTTTGTTATCATCACAAAATTTCGCATAAACACTAAGGTTGTAAAGTAACAACTAATTATTCATTCAAAAAGATTAGTATCTTTTGAAAATTTGGAAAAATTATAGTTCTAAAGCTACCGTGCAAATTTCAAGTCTATAAGTCATTTCTTTTGAAATTTACGTACTTACAAAAGGCCGGACTAAGGAATTTATTTATTAAATCGTAGATTATAGCTTAGAGCCGTTCAAAATTTAAACTGACCCCCAATTCTCCATCAATAAATCTAATGTAATTTTTTTAGACCTCTTTGGCTCAAAATTGAAAAAATGCTAATATTTAGACGAAATAATGCACATAAAAGGAATCATTCTTGAAATCTTGATTCAGAATTATTTTCAATATGCATATCAGAAGAATTTTTCTATAATTCAATCCTATAAGTTCTCGACTAAAAAAATGTTTGAAATTAAAATTTGTAGGAGGATTACAGAATAAATCTGTATGATATTTAAAATTTTTAAATAATCCTTCTATCAAGTAAGAAACCTCTTTTATTATTGCATTGTATATATACTAATTAAATATTTTGGTTTACAATATAACATCTCATTTGGCTTTAAGAGAGTCCATAAAATAATTTTCACTACTAGAATACGTAGGATTTTTAAAAGTTCACTTCATTAAATGTGAAGTAGGGCTGATGAGTTTCCATTATGATAATTCTGAATAGGTTTCTGAAGATGTTAGAACTTTCGATAGGTATAACTGTGATTTGACAGAAGGTAAAAGCCATGTTGTTTTGACATTTCTGTTCAGTGAGCATTGACAAAGTCTCATGGAAAGACTCACGCCGCAACAACGTTTACAAATTGTTGAAATTTATTTTCAAAATCAGTGTTCTATTCGCCAAACTTATAGAGCACTTCGTGAAATTTATGGTTTACATAATCGTCCATCAGAGAAACTTATTCGTCGAACTATCGATAGATTTCAAACAACATTTTCTCTATTCGATGCAACAACAACAACAAGCAAATAACTGTACGTACAGAAGAAAATATTGCTGCTGTAAGTCATAGTGTTAATGATGATCCAGATTTGTCTATTCGTCGACGTTCATAACAAGTTGGACTCTGTGCATCCACCACATGGAAAATTTTGCGTTAAGATCTTGGTCTTCACCCATACAAGATCCAACTGGTTCAAGAACTACAGCCACTTGACCATAATAAGCGTCGTTTGTTTGTTGATTGGACCCTAGAACAGCTTGAAGTTGATCCAATTTGTTATCGTAAAATTGTGTTTAGCGATGAAGCTCGTTTCTGGTTGAACGGCTATGTAAACAAGCAAAATTGCCGTATATGGAGTGAATACAATCCTCAAGAAGCTCTGCAGGTTCCATTGCATCTTGAAAAATCTACTGTATGGTGTGCTCGCCCCCCAGGCATTAGATCTTGACGTGATGGGGGCGCTCTCTTGACTAGGACCCTAGATTCGTCCCGGCGAATTGGAGGGTTAAGTCTTGGTGTCTAACGTAATGCCATTTCGCGCCAGTCACTAGACCTGTATGGTGGAAGATCTCCGAATGGGGCCCTAGTTTTACTCAGGTGAAATGGAGGGCTGAGCCGGTTGATTAACTCAGTGACAAGGGAGTCTGTCGCAGCACAGGGCTTCTCCCTTAAAACTGGCGTACTCTACCCTATCGCAGTATAAATCTCCGGTTTCTGTGTAATGGCCGAGTGCGTTATGTAGCATACTGCGTTACCTTGGGGGGGTGGTCTTGCCCTCAGGTGTTACTTGTACCACCTGGCCACCCCAATTGGTGTTGGACTCGAGGGGGCAGTGGTTGAAAGTCCGCATGCTGGACTAGGGGGGTATTTCATTTATCTGTTCGCAGACCCCCATTTTCGGGATATTCTCATGAAACGACTCGGGGTTTAACGGGACTTGACGGCCCCTGGATCTGTGCGTAACAATTTAGGGTTTGTGGATCTCGACGAAATGGCTCCGCCATTAGTGCTTGACGCCAGGATCAATCAAATGACTTCACATGGGTTCGGTGGGTCAGGACGTATAGTCCGCTAGACGATGCTCGTACCAGGATCAATTGTAGTCGTCAATCTTGAGTTTATCTTAGTTTATGGGACTGCGTTCGGGTGGATGGATAAGAATTCCCTCCGGCGGGTGAGTTGCGTCTCAAACCAACTCGGGTACTGACCTGCTGAGCCAGTAGAGGTTGGATAGTGCTTCGCTGCTACCAGTCAGACGGTTCTGGCTTTCGAGTCGGGGCCCAAACTGGAAGCTGGTGGGTTCATCTCTTCGGAGGGGTTCTCGCCGAGCGCGATGATATGGCGTAATCCTTATCACACTTTCTACCTCTAGGGGTGGACTGTGGAGACTGCTTGGTAGTCACTTGGAAAAGAGGCCTTCCTCAAATAGCCAATAACTATTCTGGTAGAATTCACCTGTATGGTGTGCTTTATACGCTGGGGGCATCATCGGTCCATATTTCTTTAAAAACGATGCTGGAGCTAATGTTACAGTGAATGGTGCTCGTTATAGATCGATGATCAATGATTATTTGTTTCAAAATTTGAATGGTATGGACCCAGAGGTGTTTTGGTTCCAACAAGATGGTGCTACACCTCATGCTGCTACCGTAACAATTGATTTATTGAAAGAAAGATTTGGCGATAGCATTATTTCGAGAACTGGTCCAATTAATTGGCCTACAAGATCATGCGACATAACTCCATTGGATTATTTTTTTTTTGGGGTTATGTCAAGTCATTGGTTTATGCTGATATTTCAGAAAAAATAGACGCTTTGGAAGCCAACATAACTCGTGTTTTTGATGAAATAAGGCCTGAATTACTCGAAAAAGTGATCCAAAATTGGTCTGGTCGAATGCGGTTCCTCAGAGCTAATCGTGATAGATATATGAAATTATTTTTAAAACATAAATGTCATAAAATTATCTTCCAAATAAAAAAATGTGGCTTCAATCTTAATTAAAATGTGTTTTATTTCCATTTACAGTTCTATCACTCTAAAAAAACACCTGATACATATTTCACATTACTTTTGATGTAATGAAGTGTCTTTACACTTCTCGTGGTGAAAGATAACTCGTTATAAATCAAATTCGTATCATTCAAATGGCTTTACGCATGATTTTGTCAATAAGTTGAAACAGGAAAGTAGTAAGTTACACTAACGAGATCGTGGATTGTTCACACTACTGAATATACAGTGAGAATATTTTCTTGTTTACACTTTTTGATTGTTCACACAGACGTGTGTTCCTAATAGCACGAATCTAGTGTATCTCCATCTCACACCCCATGTGCAATAGCATACCTGGTGTTCAGGTATCTTGATACATGCCAAATTTGTATATTTTCCATATGATAACTTAATAAAAGAAGAAAAAGGACCTTGAGCATATACCATTGACCAATTCTCCTTCACACGTGGGAATATACGTAACTTTCAAAAACCTTCTGCATTATTTGCCTCAACTTCAATTATAATATCAAAGTTATCTTCACCCCATAAAGAAAGATCAGGCTGAACCCTGTACCTGCTTCATAATCCTTAAGGAGATTCCTTGATAGTAAGGTAACCCCCTTTAACATCAAAAGACATAAATATCCCATTTTCGTGAAACGAGACACTAGTGTCGGTGTTTTTTGAACTTTCGACATTCGTAAAAACGTTCTGGTGGCTTAGTTTGCCGAACTTTAGGAAGACACATGGGGATAAGTCAAAATCTTTGTAGGTTCTTAATTCCGAGATAATGAAGGCGATAAAACGTGTTAAGATGCGACTAAAACGACTTTTATGTTCTCGAGATAATGAAAAATTGGTCCGTTACGGGTGTTATGAGTATATATGTTCGTTTTCGTGGTAACAGTTTGGGATAAAACATTAGTTGATCTTGGACTTGGGGAATATTAATGAGGTAATTTTAAGGCGGCAGCTTTCGAATGTTTTGAAATTTTAATTTTCTCAATTAATGATTGTGATAAACAAGGCTAGCTTTGGTGATATTTTAATTCTACGACATGATTCTCGATTGAAATAGTAAAAATATATCATTTAATACAGTGTAAATTGATATGATGCATTTATCAAATATTAACTATATTGATTTGAACGACTCTTGGTAGAAATTATTCATAATTGAATTATTAATGAAACATATGTTTCTCTTTCTACTTTATTCGGTATTTTTTTGAAATTATATTATAGTTTTTGAAAAAAGTGTACATATATTATTTTTATCGGTTTCTAACAGTCATTTTTTGTGACTGCTGAACACAGGTTACTTCTTAGACAATGTAAGGCCTTGAATTCTCCACACTAACGTGAAGAAAAAAATTTTTACATTTGAAAAAATCGAGAAATAACAATTTGAAGTTCTTCATATTTGGCCATTAATAACGGACAGCCTGTATATGACAGATTGATCATTTAAGAAGGATGACTAAACAAATATTTCAGTTAAAAAAAATTCTGATCAAATTCGTGTTACGATAGTATCTGACAATCGGCAGAGGACTTTTAGCGAGTTACTGTTCCTCAAACTTTTTGCAGTTTTACCTGAATACTGTACTGTGTGAAAATCATCTAAAATATCATGATAGAGATATTGAAGGTCATTGAAAATATAAGCAAATATACGGGGTGATCCATTTAAAAATTATTGATTTGATGAATTATTTTTTGAAGGATACCCTGTATATCAAAAAAAATTTCCTGATATTCAGAAATTAAAGTAAGGAGCCTGCTTTCGAAGGAAATTTCTTAGATGTCTGGTTCGACACCTATGGAAGCGCATCGCACCATTACTGGACTCTGTATACAAACAAATTTAGAGTGATTTTATTTAGAAAAATTCACACAGTTTTTATTTAAATGGATGGAGCATGCGGTTGGCTCTAGATAAAACATTATAAAAATTTTATTAAATAAAATTCACACAGTTTTTGTTTCACAGTTTGTTCAGAATCCTGACACGTGTTTCGGTCTTTGGACCATCTTCAAAGGAGTACAAAAAGTAACTGAACTCAAAATTGAAAAGGTTATTTTATTGCACTTAGGACATCTGTCTATTTTTATGGCCCAGGGAAATAACAACATTCAATATAGGAGTGTTACCGAATAGTATTTAGAAGTTTGTTAAATTCTCCTTTTTCTCAACGGCTTTTTTCATTGAAAGAATATCCAAATAGTCCATCAATTTACCCTTATTAAGATTATGTAGTAGTCACATCTTTCTCATTGAAAAAATTATATTTTATATACAATGTTCTGTAAAACCGGTTGATTTCTGGTTTTTCAAAATAGACATCTTATGTTCTTTGATTCTATGTTGTAAATATTGGTCTGTCTGTCCTATATATGTAGCATTACAATCATCACATTTAATTTGACAAATCCCCGATTCGGTTTATTTACAATCATTATAGAAACTATAGCGGTGAACAATAGCTGTAGAACTGAAATCATTGACAAATTGATCAACAAGAAAACTTACCACAATATTTCAAAAAAAATTATATCAATATAAATGATCCTTATGAAGAAAAAAATATGGTTTTCAGTGGCTTATATGAAAGGTTTCAGCAGTAGGATCTCTAATGGTCTTCATAAAATAGGAATTAATTCTTTAGCAGTAACTAGAAATAATTAAGCTAAGATGTTAGTGAACAATAAAGAAATTCCAACTTTTCCGAATCGGGGATTCATCAAATTGAATGTGGTGATTATAATGCTACATATATAGGACAGACCGGCTAATATTTACAACATAAAATTATAGAACATACGATATCTATTTTGAAAAACCAGAAATCAATCGGTTTTGCAGAACATTGTATAGAAAATAATCATTTTTTCAATGAAAAAGCTGTCACTTTTCTATATAATGTTAAAAAGGGTAAATTGATGGACTATTTGGAGATTCTTCTAATAAAAATAGCCATTAAGAAAAAGAAGAATTTAACAGATTCCTAAATACTCTGGGAACACCCCTTATATTGGACACTATTATTTCCATGCGCCATAAAAGTATACAGATGTCCTAAGTATTATAAGAGATCCTTTTCAATTTTAAGTTCAGTTACTTTTTGTACCCCTTTGAAGATGGTCGAAAGATCGAAACACGTGACAGGTTTCTGAATAAACTATGAAACATAAAAACTGTGTGAATTTTTTTTTTAAATAAAATCGTCAAAATGTTTCACCTATAGCCAATCGCATACTCCAATCATGTTATTTAAATCTAGTGTGTATGAAAAACGAAACGGAATACGACAAACGTTCGAATGAAATTTTCTTCGAAAATTCTGTGATCTATTTATTGTCACTAGAAAAATTTCATGTTTAGGAAACAATCAGTACACATTAAATAATATAGATATAATATGTAATGAAAACAGGAATTCCACAAGTATTAATCACGAACCACTAATGCTTTCCTCTTCCCCTTCCGATACAGTGGCGTAGTATGGAGGGTTAAGCGGTACTACCTGGATCTCCAAAGCTCAGATAGCCTCTAGTCGCTAAATCTCAACGTAAACTTGGGAAATTCTCTTAGATTATTATAAAAAGTTCAAAGTTTTGAGTTTTTCGGTTCATTTTGTTTCAGTATTGACTATCAAATTCTTCTGCTTGAGCTACTTTGAACAATTATTTAATGTAACGTTCATGTAATGAACCTTATCATCTGAAATTTATTGCCTGTCTTTTATGTTTTGACAGAAAGTTAGTTCAATATTTGACATTAACGAAATGGCTCGATTTACGTTTGAACAAAGCTGGGAAATATTAAAAACTAGCCCTCACGTCAATTTATGGATCAATTTGTATGTGAAAACTGGATCATTATTTGAGAAAACAACCCGTTTACGTTCTCGTCCAGTGAGCACTTCTGAAATAGGAGCTATAGCCCAGAATGTGGCTGAACTTCCATCAACATCAACTCGTTGTCGTCCGCAAGAACTGAACATTTGTCACATTTTTCTGAGGAGAATTTTTCATAAAGACCTCGGTAGGAGCATTTTCTCATAAAAATTTTAATGTTACCCAAACCATCCAGAAACGATTGATGCATTGAAACACGAAATCCAAGTTGCCATTCATGAGAGCCCCAAACAATCGACAATGTACAGAAAAATTAGGTTGAACGGATGGGGTAATGTAGCTAGTCCGGTCGGTCATTTGAATGATATCGTTTCCCATTCGCAAATTTCAAGATTCAGCCTTTTTAATAAACTCATAACTTTGAAAAAATATTCATAACTTTTTTTTTCATAGCCGATCAAAAATTCAAATTTTAAATGGTCTGCCCCCTATAATATTCTATTTCATTATTGTTTTATTCTTCATTGTTATCTACATCACACATTTAGATTGTAAGTTTATACCTCATTAGTATATTTTCTTATAACCTGTATAATTTAGTTATGACTTCATTTATAATAATAAATTTTCTTGTAAATTTTTGACTCTGTACTTCCAGTTTCTTCGCTTATTCTTCGTTTTTGGCGAGCAGTTTAAAACATTGGTTTCCTCTCATCACATTTTGCTACAAATTTACTATAAATACTCACATATCCATCTAGAGTGCTCGATAACTAACCTGAAAATGAAGAGTTACAATTAGTTCAAATGTGAGTTGTTTAATAATAATAATTAGGGTATATGGTTGCTATTATTATATGAAAAATGAAAATAACATTCACAAATTATTTGTGTAGTTCAGATTGATATACCTGGGTATTCATTCAAATAACGAATTATCTGCAAATTTGAATGTATCTTAACAATTGTTGAAGGGTTACAAGATATAAAAATGAAGTTAAATATTAATGTATTATACATATTCCTGACGAAAGGTCAGTGCTTTAATAATCAATTATTTTCCTGACACCAACCACTTTCCCTTTAGGAACCACTAACAGTTTAATTTTGCGGTGAAAAATTCGAAGCTGACTGGTTCTAGAGCAATCTACCTTCAATGTTCATCCTTTTAGAGTAAATCAATTCGAATGAAAATTTTGCACTGCATGTCATTAACTAGGCACTAAAAATTCCAGACGTACCGCGAAATTTTTATTCGATTTTTTCGTTCCATCTACTTCAACTTTGAGAATGTTAAAAATTTTCTGCTCGATTCAAACGTTTCAAACTTCACGCACTTCCTTTTTTAGGACACCATAATATATTAATTTAACGATATTGGATAGATGACCAAACACAATTGACTAATTATTCGTTAAGGTCATAAAATATATCGACGTTCTTTAATACTAGGACTAAAAATATTTGTGGACACTCTTTGATAATTATTCATATTCCAAACGAATGAAGACGTACTGAAAGAGGTCATCAGTTGATACACATTCTCACATGCAACACATTAAAATGAAAAACAATAACCAGATGAAGACTTAATTAGGATATAATCACTTCATTTTCAAGGCGATGCATCAACTTATCAAGTTCTTGTGTGAACTTCAGTAATACGATGCATCCCATCAAAATTTTATAGCTCATTGTTCTCCATGCAATGATAAATAAATAAAAACTGACGATGAAAATTTTCGAGTTAGCGTAAACAATAACAATTTGAGTATTAGGTCGATATACTCTAATTAATAGTCAGAGAAGCAAGTTTTTCCAATGTCAAAGAATTCGGTTGATTAAAAATATCTTATTCTTTCAGATATAAAGAATTAATTAAAATGAAAAAAAAATGATGTGCTTGAAGTTTTTTCTTCGCAAATTACAACAATATAACGCTTTAATCAAAACCTTTAAATAAATGGACCTTCACAATTCATTGATTTTATCACGGTCATTTCTCTTCTTTAATGCAATCGATGATTTTAATATCGATAATCTGGTTTAAGGTTGTCACTGTGCTAGGATTATTGTATTGAAATATTGAAGTGACCATCAGTAATTGTAAAGGGTGAGCCATCTAGAGTTTGCATTTTGAAGTAGTGGTTATTTCGAGTCATCAGTATATCAGAGTAGATGTTCAATATGATTACCATTCTTTTCGATATAAGAAATCATCATTCGCCTCAATTCTGCTCGAATATGTAATCTAAAGACTCGTCTTCTAGGAGAATAGACAAATTATGCTTTAAGGTACTCATTGTCATGGAATCGCTGTGTTCCTATCTAAATGTTTATCGAAAATCTTTCTTGATGACTAGTTTTCAAAATCTCAAGAGGATTAGCTCCTGTCCACTGATGAGTATTGCTAAGATATGTAATACTGTCGCAGGTAAATTCTGGAATTATTGCAAAAGAACGAGTTATTTTTTCTAACTTTAACCCCCCGTGTCTCGGAAGTGAAAAATGTTTGCAGGAAATGTGTTCTTATTTTCATTAGTATTATCTACTTTGGTAGTCTGTTATACCTGCTGTATACTGAGAGTAATGATGTTTATAATTAAATCATTGTTATTTTTATTTTGTGGGATCTCCTTACGGTAGCAGCATGAGATGTAGCACCATCTTGTTGGAACCAAAACACTTCTGGGTCGATTCCATTCAAATTTTGAAACAAATAATCATTGATCATCGATCTGTAACGAGCGCCATTCACTGTAACATTAGCCCCAGCACCGTTTTTAAAGAAATAAGGACCGATGATGCCTCCAGCGTGTAAAATACACCATACAGTGCATTTTTCAGGATGCAATGGAACCTGCAGAACTTCTTGAGGATTGTTTTCACTTCATATACGGCGATTTTGCTCAACCAGAAATAAGCTTCATCACTAAACACAATTTTACGATAAAAAAGTGGATCAACTGTTCTAGGGACCAATCAGCGAACAAACGACGCTTATTATGGTCAAGTGGCCCTAGTTCTTGAACCAGTTGGATCTTGTATGGGTGTAGACCAACATCCTTACGCAAAATTTTCCATGTGGTGGATGCACAGAGTCCAACTTGTTTTGAACGTCGACGAATAGACAAATATGGATCATCATTAACACTATGACTTACAGCAGCGATATTTTCTTCCGTACGTATAGTTCTTTGTCTTGTTGTATCGAGTAGAGAAAATGTTGTTTGAAATCTATCGATAGTTCGACGAATAAGCTGCTCTGATGGCCGATTATGTAAACTATAAATTTCACGAAGTGCTCTATGAGTTTGGCGAATAGGTGAGTCTTTCCATGATAATTTGTCAATACTTACTGAACAGAAATGTCAAAACAACATGGCTTCTGCCTTCTGTCAAATCACAGTTATCCCTATCGAAAGTTCTATTACTCTAAAAAAACAACCGATAGTTTCATGTTGAATTAAATAGTGAAAGTCTTGCTTTTCATCCGTAAAGTATTTCAAGTATCAAAATTTTACAAAGTTGAACTTCTAATGCTTCTTACTCAAAAATTACCTATGAAAATGCATAAGCATCTTCGAGGATATTTCTTACATATTTTCTATATTTCTGACGTAGACACTATGTTTCCTTGAATTAATTAATTTTTGATTATTTTTGCCCTATTTACACTATTTTTGTTAGTTAGATTTGATTTAGCTTGTTTTTTGTCAATAATTCCTCTAAAATTAATATGGGATTCATGATAATAACAAATCTTTGAATTGTTTTCTTTACCAATTTAAAACTAGATATGTAAATTCAAATAACTTCTATTTCTTGCAACTTTGGATGCCTTACATTGAATAATTGTGAATTGAATTCTCTCTGCGAGTTCTATTTAAAAATTTTCAAAAGATTCCTGATTTTTGACCAACGTTCAAAGAATTTTCACTCGACTAGTGGTTATGTACTTCGAATAGGCTTTTTCTTCAAAATTTTGGCTTGTGAGTATTTTTATGAATTGAATCATTAATATTTCTGTCAAAATTGGTGTCATTCAATTGATTTTGATCTGAGTACACACTAACGGGTCAACTTATATACATCGGTGAGCCTTTTCCTTGATATATTCATATAATTATTTATTTTATTTGTAAATTCCATAACATTACTTTCTGTAGTTCCTCGTAGAAACTATATGAAAAAATCCTTAGTCTCTGCAAAGAGTCTAACAGCGATAAGCCATTTAAAAGACTCTTGGACGTCTTTAAAGTCATGGCCTATTTCGCTAGGGTATCTTCCATGGAATAATCTGCTTCTCCATGTCTCCCTCTTGGTTTCCAAGGAGGTGATGGTTATTTAACTTGGTATATGGTATTCTCTTTAAAATTTCTAGTTTTCACAGGTCGGTCAGTGTTCAATCAATTACTCCAATATTATTATGTTTGCGCGAGCAAAGAGTGCAATAAAACCACATAACAATCGTCTAAATTCTTGATTTATTTAAAATGATTTATGAATTGGTAACAAACTTTAAATATTTTGCTTTGGAGATAAAGTTGTGATAACTGAGATTTAAATCATCAGCTCCAGAATAATTTAAATTTTACACTAACCAAATTTGCAAGTTTTAGTGAATATGTTTGTGTTGTTGAATCGAACCTGAAAAAACAGCTTGTATAGTAAACTACTAGAAAAAACCAATTGTAGAATCTGGCATTAACAATTTCGAGAACCGAGCAATAATACAGTTTTTTCTAACTTCCTCTCTGCTCGACAAACATGCCGTCAAACAGATATCAAATACCACTTTTTACGTCCACCATTTCTATTTCACAACACTCTGTACGTTCCGAACGCGCTAAAACGCTTAATGGGAGAAATTTCAGCAGGATTTCTCACGAACAAACACTTGCCTAGATTACAACACCGAATAATGGCTGAACTTAGGAGATGAAGATCACAAAAAATTACGAATCATTGCAGGAACCTAATGCGGAATTTATTATAGAAGTATAGGAAAGAAATTAAGTGCAATAATTATGGGAAATTGGCGATCACGTCCGATAGTAATAGGTTGAGTTAGAAATTTGATTATTTGTATCTTGCAATAGACCGTTCAAATGAGGAGGTTAATTAGAAGGTTTCTTTGGGGCACAGTGTATTTGTTGAACTGCCGCATCTCTAGACTGAAATAGATTCAGAATAAAAGGAAGGAACTAATGAGATATGTGAAATACAAAGATGCACGTGTTTCTTCCTATTCAACAAAACGTTTTAATGGATTTTCGAGATAAGGCCTTTCAAATTGATTATTTCGCGAAAAGATCGTTAAGTTGTTCATTCGACTGAGAATGTAAGTTAGAGATCTGAATGCAAGCGGAACTGAAAGGATTTCAATCGGTTTTTGAGGTTAATTTCATGAACCTTTTCATTAATATTTTCATATTCAGATATTGAACTGTTTCCGTCCTGCTATTTGGTAGTTGTGTAAAATTTTTTATTGTAGGAAAATGCTGATCATTTTCGCTTTATAAATGTGGAAGTCTGCTTCTTCTTGTTGCGAAATTCATTTTATGTTCAATGAATCTAGTTAAGAATGGATTTCCTGTCTGACCTAAATATTTGTTCTTGCAAGTTGATCATATTAACTCATAATTATATATATTTACGGTTGTCTTTCGCATTAAATAAAAATGATTGTTACAGATAATAGCTGGATTAGTTCTCCGAAATCTCTTCAGATATATTCTGAAAAATCTCTTTAAAACTTTTCAGAACTAAATTGATATGAAGTAGATATTCAGGAATGACAAACTGACCAAAAAATGTTCCACATATAATTTAAAAAGGTCTTTTTCATTTCCCTCCTTAAAAAATAGATAGCATATTTTCCAGAAAAAGAAACTGAAATTATAACTCAGATTCCCCGCAATTGGAAGTTATTTGGATGTTAAATAAAAACAATCAATAAAATATATCTACATACCTTTATTCCCCAAATGTTCTATTCGAAAGCGAACTTTCAATAAATGTGGTCAATAAGTTGAGCACCATTTAAAAAAATTAAGCAATTTCAAAGAATAAATGTCGAAAAGAGGATACGATCACAGACTCAATATCTGAAAAGTACCACGCGCATGAGTGAAAAAACTAATTATAAGTAATTCAAAGAAATATTAATTGAATAATAAAGAGAGGTCTTTTCTTGATAGAAGGATTATTACAAAATCTAAATATCATACGGATTTATTCTGTAAATCTCCTGCAAATTTTAATTTAAAAAAAATTTTTTCAAAAATTTTCACAATTAAATAAATTAAATGTCATTAGAACACACTGTGTCAATTTAGTATACATATAGTGTTAATACTAGCCAGACAGTACCAAAGGGAATGAAAGAAATTGAAAAAAAAAATAAATGGTCAACTGAAAAATATTAAATAAATACTTGAAGACTACAAAATTTTGTTTCGTTCAGCATTTTTGGAAAGGAATTTAGTTTTCATAAAACATTTTCATGAACGATACAAAATTTTGAACTCTTCATGAATTTATTTATTATTTTTCAGTGGACAATTTATATTTCTTTGAATTTCTTTCATTCCCTTTGGTATTGTGTAATAATAAATATTAATTCTATATCTCTACTGAATTGACACAGTGTATTCTATAGACATTTATTTATATAAATTCTAAAAAATTTTGAATAAAATTTTTTTTAAATTAAAATTTGAAGGCGGTTAACAGAATAAATCTGTATTATATTTAAATTTTTCAAAAATATGATTGAAAATTTAAATTTAAATTTTTCTGAAATATTATAATATTTTATTATATTTCAAAAACACCCTTCGAAGTTAGTTTTCAATCTATAAAAAAGATTATAGTTTGTTTTGGTGTTTAAAGACACTATTGATGAATATTTGATGAATTCTGTAATTTCTTGCTGAAAACTCTTTTCCAATAACGAGTAAATAAAATTTAATTTCCACACATCAGGTTCTAAATCTGAACTGTTTAGGTATGAGAACATAGCATCTTATATATGAGTATTGTTAAGGATTCTAATTCAATTTTTCTATTTTTATGATTTCATTTAGATAATTTTTTTATTTGAAACTTTTTCTGCTTACCCTTGTATATATATAGTCAGCATGTATTTGGGCAGCCAGCTAATTTCGAGTGTATTTTAAATCTTGTAATTGTGAATTAAAAATGTTTGAAATTAAAAAAAAAAAATTTAATTTGAATTTCCAATTTATTTTCGAAAAATATATTGAAACAAAAGTAATTTGAAATATAAAATCTGTGAACAAAACTAATCTACTTCGATGTTCTACGATCTAACCTTAAACCTGATAGAACCTTTGGTGAGCCTAAATTTCACTTAATTAATGTTCCTAGTAATTGTCTCCAATTTCTCTTTTAGGTATTTTCACCTACTCTGGATTCTGGAAGTTCTGTTTCTTTCTATAACCTTGTGAATAATATCCAGCCAACTATGTTAAATTACTTTGTGGACTTTCCTGGTTCATACTTGATTTAATTGTTTCATTTTTTCATTATATATTCAGTTAACGTATATCTTGATAATAATTTTTTCACTCGATGATATTACCTTTTTTTAGATTATGGGAAATGAATACTTTAGAAGAGTAATTTTTATAAACGGGCCGACGTTGTCTCGACTCTTCGGAATTATATACCGAATGATGTTTTCTGTGCTACTTCCTTTTATAGCTTCCCGAAAAAATTGAATTTCCAAAGCTTACTTCAATTTGTAAAAATTCAAACATCAGTTTGAATGTGACTCAATACTTGATAGGAGTATATTTAAATGACTTTAAATTCACAATTATATCTTCTGAGTTCTACAATGTATATAATTCTGAATTTAAAGTCATTTGAATTTTACTTCTATCAAGTATTGACTACCATTCAGATTGATTTTTAAATTATGAAATAAATTCATTTAGAGTCTAAATATTCACAATATATTCCTTATTTATTTATTATTCTTGAAATTCTGGTTATTTTTTTCATCATGGGACATTATTTGGGGTGAATAAGTTTTGTTATGTTTTTCTGTGTTCCGAGTACAAATTGTTATAGCTTATACGTAATAACACGCTGATTATTTCTGTTTTATTTTGGATGCTTTAAAGTTTCCTTCGAGTTTATTCGTTCCAGGTTTTATCTTATTTGGTGAGTAAAATTTTGATCTTGTGATATATTTGAATCTGAATTCAATACATTTCTGAAGAGGTCTAGAGATCGAAATAGCTATTAAATGTTGGAATTCTCGTTCAATTATTTTTATTTGATCCTTTATTTTGAGAATTATAGATAATTTTGGAATAGTGGATTTTCTTGTATTTGTATGTTAATATACATAGATTTTGTTAATACATTTGTATTAATACGTTTCATGTCGAGACATTGAAAAATATTTTATATTGATTATATATAATGATATCAATTTGATAGTTTTTGTATATAGTTTCAATATATATTGTAGAAGTTAGAATATATAATTCTGAATTTTAAGTCATTGTAATAATTCTTCAGAAATGATGCTTATGATGATTACATGAAAATTATAATATTTCTAAGAAGCAAGCGTTAATGTCTTGTAATGTCCACTCCATTCGAATTTGAATTCCATTGAAATCGTGTACAATATGATGGGAAGAGACTGACACCTCTCTACAGACACCTTTCATCCATTTTCCGAGCGAAAATGATTTAAAATATGACTTTCTAAGAAAACTTCTCTCTATTTAATTGACATCGAGTTCCTTCTCGCAGAGTGACTAATTGCCAGATTCGAATACATTATTTCTATGTTAATTCTGTGTATAATTTGATACACTATTTGTACCAGACAACTTGCAGATATATATTCAAGTACCAGCGAGAAAAAATTATAACCCACATAAAGAAAACAGAAACGATTATAGAATACTTATTATACCAGTTTATAAGGCCAGTTTAATACAATCGACTGTTCTTCCAATTTGAATACATTAGACGCGCTCAATAAATAATGCAAAGAATCAAAATCTATTACACCAAACGGACATACGTTCTTGCGTCCTATTAGAAGAGGCGATTTATAGATAGACATTCTTAATTTTTAAAAGGGTTTCTTGTCGAGAGTGGTATTGGATTAGTAAGTTATTGTTTATGGCGTCTTTGTAGCACGCGATGGCGTATGACGAACTGTTACTTGAGGACTAACTGAGCGCTACTATTTAAGGATTTAACCATCGTGAAATTGTTTATGCTAATCGAGTACTTGGTAATGAGCGAAAATGGTTAATGAAAACACTTGGTATGCATGAATAAGAGGACTGCATCTTCAGAAAAATATACAACTTTTTCTTGAAAAAACTTGGAAAAAAACTTAGAAATAATATTAAATTTCGAATATTTCAAATAGAATTTCTCTTCGAGTACAAATAAGTTTCTGCCGTTTTATTGTAGATGGCGCGGCACGGAGTTTCGGTTAGCTTTCGCAGATGATAACCAGCTTAAAAAATAGTTTGGACCTTCAAGAACAACATAACCTATTAATATCATTGATTTTATATTGGTAAAATATAATTTTTATAAGTTGAAAAGGTCAAAATTTGAGCCAAGTAAACGTTATTTGCGGGAAATATTAGTTTACTTCTTTAATTTAAAGAAATCTGCTGCTGAGGCGCATCAATTGCTCGTAGAAGCATATGGTGAGGGTGCTTTGAGTGAGCGAACGTGTCGAGAGTGGTTTCAAAAGTTTAAAAACGGTGATTTCGACGTAGAAGACAAAGATCGCAGTGGAAGGCCAAAAAATTACGAGGATGCAGAATTGGAGGAATTATTGGAGGAAGATTCATCTCAAACACAAAAAGAGCTTGCTCTAACATTAGAAGTCACTCAGCAAGCAGTCTCACATCGTTTAGATTTAATTTGTGTTAAAAAACGGCGGAAACTTATTTGTACTCCTTTAAATTCTTCAACCTTAAAAGTTAAATATGTATGACTGAGTATAAGAGGAATTTAACTTGATGGAGATTCATTTTAATTAAATAAAATAAGGCACATTTCCACAATTTATTAATAAACAACTATTTTTTTGGCAACAGTGTGATTTCTTCAGGTTTACAATCTGAACTAGTTCAAAATGAATATATTTTTCGTAAAATATATTAGAAATCGACTAATGTACTTTGAAAATTGACACCTTTTTTCTATCAAATGAATTGATTCTGTACCAAATATCATCAATAAGGAGTTTGAGGTATTGTAATAAAACTCTTCTACAAATCGAGAAAGTGTAACATACATCTTACAATTGATGATCAGAAGGACAAACACGCAACCCTGAAGAAATCCACAATTATTGTATTCAAAATTTTCTCTTGGCACTTTTACGAGTCTTCATATTCAGAGAATACGTCAATAGAATAGATAATCATAATTATTATCATAATGCGTAACCAAATATTCGTGTTCAACTAAAATCGTGATATTACTTTCATCAACAGTATGTTCAGACATCCTCCTCATTACTAGAGACGATTTTAATTTTCATAATTTCCTACATACTAATTGATGAAATCCTTTATTGTTGCATTGTTTTGGCGAGTTCAATGCCGGCGAAGATATTAGTCAATAATAATAAGATAGAGAGTGAAATGAACAAAATTATTCAATATTTCAAGGACGAGATGATCGTGTAATCAATAATTTGCTATGATTTATTCGACTGATGGTTGTAGGAGTTCCGTTATTTTTTCTTGGATGAGGCAATATCTCATTGAAAAACGATGGAGTATGGAGAATTTTCGACGGTTCTGTTCTTCCTAGTTTGTTCAATCAAAAAATCCTTATTTAAATTTGATTAATTTAACATCGAGGAAGTACGTTTCTACGATGTCTCAGTTATGTATTGTTAAATTATAGGTTTCATTGAGTTTGTTCAATCAAATTTCAATTAAGTAAATGTGATGAACTACCATGAGAAAAAAATATTTCTAAGCGAATGATGGGTGAATGGTTTCAACATGCCTCGCTGATGATTTGAATCGATGGATTGAAACAAAGAGATGATACATAATCATTCTGTCACGAGCAAATTGACTCTGCTGAAAAGCTCGAAAGGTTATGAGGTATTTCTGCTAAAAATTACCTTTCAATAGTTGTAAATCTTAGACTAATATTTGATGCACGGGTTCTTTATGCATTATGCAGTTTTCGAAACGCGTCTTACGAAGTAATAGTCAAATTTATAACATAGAATATCTCGAAGACCATTATCAAATTATTAATTACATGAATGAAAAATATCGAATTCACAATAGAAATGCAAAAAATTATTCAATCCCTTCTTAGATCTTAATATAAGTCATAGTAATAATAAGTTCGAATTCGACATTTTTAGAAAACCTACAACTACTGATACCATAATTCATTCAAAATACTATCAGCCATGGCAAATTTAAATGTCAACGTTCCATAGTTTCATTCATAGACTTTTGAGCATCCCGTTGAACAAAGTCAATTTCCGAAAAGTCAATATAATTAAAAGTATAGCGGTGAACAATGGCTATAGAACTGAAATCATTGACAAAATGAGTAATAAGATTTACCACAATATTTAAAAAAAAATTTATATCAAGATAAATGATCTTTATGAGGAAAAAAAATATGGTTTTCAATGGCTTATATAAAAGGTTTCAGCAGAAGGATCTCTAATGGTCTTCATAAAATGGGAATTAATTCTTTAGCAGTAATAGAAATAATTTAGCTAAGATTTTGGTGAACAATAAAGAAAGGAACCCCAACTTTTCGGAATCGGAGATTTATCAAATTAATTGTAATGATTGCAATGCTACATATATGGGACAGATAGGCCGATGTTTACAACATAGAATCAAAGAACATAGTATGTCTATTTTGAAAAACCAGAGATCAACCGGTTTTTTAATGAGAAAGATGTCACTCTACTATATAATGTTAATAAGGGTAAATTGATCGGCTATTTGGAGATTCAATCAAAAAAGCCATTGAGAAAAAGGAGAATTAAACAAATTTCCCAATACTATTCTACGACACCTCCTATATTATAATAATAATAATAGTTCATTTGCCCATAATTAATATACAATATAAAGAATAAAATTCTTTTACAAAAAAAAAATAAACAAATTGTTATATAAATAAATAAATGACATGGCAAACAAACAAGATGATGAACAGAGACTCACTAATGTATAGTTCGCCTGTTAGTTCTAATACTAGGAAACCTAAAATATTTTACTAGCCGTCCCAAAAAATGAAAAAAAAAAATTTACAAAGAATTTATACACATATAGCGAAGCAGGATGCCCAGACAACCAATCATCAATCAAACAATTTCACCCACAATAGAAGAGAGGTGCAGCATGCATCATCTAATCTTGAGGACATAATTTATCATATAGTATCATAATTTGTTCAAAATAATAGTCAATTTCGGGAAATTATTGTCAATTTTTGGAGAAGCACTTAAATGATAAATGTCTTAAAACTGTTTAAAGCACTCGGCACAATTGTCAAATTCGGTAAAACATAGCTTCTAGCAAACACTTGAAACCTCTTACTTTGGTCCAGTCACAGAATCATCAGGTAAGTATATTTCTATATGCCACAATTTATTGAATCATATATTCGTTTTCTACCAGTATTAAGAAGCCATATTTTTGTTTTCATCATGAATGATCTGTAGCTGTTCACTAGTCTAAGCTCCAAAGGTAAGAAAGCAAACATCCTGGGTGCCAGAAACGACCAGCACCTTTGTCCTGCTGTTTTGAGGGCTCGATGTGTCTGAAAACTGGTAAGTTTATATCTTGTCAAATGAGTATGTTGTATTGGCCGGAGTAAGATCTTTTTCTTTTTTATAAGAGCAATAATTTTTGAGAAGTATAACTGTCTTACATCCAGCACTCTTGATATCTTATAATGTTCATCAGTGGGGAAGAGAAGGCTCTTGCCATGTATGATCTTCAGTAGTAGTCTTTGAACAATGTTGAGTATCTCCACATGAGTTCCATGAGCTGCACCCCAACCAACGTTACCATATGACAAGTGAGACTGAACTAATGCAAAATACACCTTCATCAACTGAGTAACATTCATTTCTGTTTTTAGGTTTCTGAATATATGAAGAAGACCACAGAGTTTTTTCGCTACGTATTCACAGTGATTATCCCAACGCATATGCCTGTCAATATGAATACCAAGATACTTAATGCGTCCTTCTGGATGTTCAAGAATAAAGTTTTGGTTATCGACTTTGAGGGGTCCCAAATTAGGAAGTCCCGATCCATATGATGTAAATGGTGGGTAAAATGACTTCTTTATGTTCAATGTGAGTTTATCCTTTCTAAGCCAATCCGAAAGTTTCTTCAAGTCTTTTTCAGTACTAACTTTGAGGTTTTCCCATATCTTGTCCTCGCAGATCACAGCTATATCATCAGCAAAACTTATGATCCTCCCAGACACCTTCATGTACAACATATCATTCATGTAGATAACGAACAGTAGTGGATCTAATATCGTACCTTGGGGGACTCCATAGGTTACAGCTTCCTCTGTACTACTCATTTCCTGAATTTGTACTATCTGCTTTCTATCTGTTAAGTAGCTTCTGAATAATTCTAAGGCAATTCCTCTTATACCATATTTATGCAATTTATTTAATAATATTTCGTGGTTTACGGTATCGAATGCCTTAGATAAGTCTAGGAAAACGCAAAGAAGAGGCACTTTTTTGTCTAGTCCATCATTAATCAGTTTCGTTAAATCTCTTATAACTTCCTCAGTCGACATTCCCTCTCGAACACCGTATTGCCCTTCAGACATTATTTTATTCTTTGTTAAGAAACCCAGCACTCTATTTCTCATCATTTTCTCCAAGATTTTGGCCACATTCGAAACTAAAGTATTGGGTCTATAATTGGATATCTCTAACTTATCACCACTTTTGTATATGGGCTTAATAACACCTGTTTTAAGAGTGTTAGGAAAGCATCCGTGAATGAAACATTCATTAATAATGTGAGCTAAGGGCGCAGATATGTTTGTTTTTATATTATTAAGTGTATCTGATCGTATTCCGTCTATACCAGGTGCCTTTTTAATCTTCAAATCACCTATCATGCTTTCAATCTCCTTGGCATCAGTAGGTATAAGGAAGATACTGTCTCTCACGAAATTAACACCTTCATCTACAAAATCTTCAGGCTCAGTTATCTGTTCTGCATATTTCCCTCCCATTCGAGAGAAAAATCTATTAAATTCATCAGCGATCTCAGACCTGTCGAGCAGAATGTTACCTTGTACACTTTTTATCTTTTTTATATCCTTTTCAGGTGAATTTTTAGTGTAAATCTTCTTAATCTGGTTCCATATAATTTTCGATTCATTTCCAATCCTTTCAATGCTTTCACATAGATATTTTTTCTTCGACAACTTAATTAATTTAAGGAGCTTGTTTTTATATATTATTGTAAATATTTTTTTATTGGATGCTGTTATTTCTATGCGCCATAAAAATACACAGATGTGTAATAAAAGAACCTTTTTCAATTTTAAGTTTAGTTCCTTATTTTACTGCTTTGAAGATGGTCGAAAGACCGAAACGCGTGTCATGATTCTAAATAAATTGTTAAACATACAAACTGTTTGAATTATTTTAAATAAAAAACCATATTTTTAATATTAAATAAATATACAAATTACTGGTTCTGAGTCTACTTCGTGGAAAATTGATTTGAACTATAAAATACAAAATCAGATTTCTGAAAACCTTCACTGTATGCCATTGTGTGCCCAAGTTATCTCTGGCCAAATTTCACAAGGTGTTTTTACAGGTAATGTGCAACACAAAAGTTCCTATAGAGTATAGTATCTTTCGTGGTGAATATTTAATTATATCAGTCTTCACTCGATGAAAATCCATATTAAATAATATCAAATGAGGTTATTCTGATTTTCACAAATTTACAACAGTTAGTAAGTACAGTCAGTAGTTGCGGAAAGTTGTGGATCCTATCGATGCAGGCTTTGCATTAGAGAAGGTGGCAGGCATTTTCAAAAAATGTTTGTGATAAGTTTCAAACTTGTATAAATAATAAAGAATATCGTGAAAAATAATTTTTCCTCAAATAGTGTATATTTTAGCGTTTGTGCTTTCCTAATTTCACATCTAATGTCCAGAGGACATGAAGATTTAATGGAATGTGTTAAACGTCGTTGAAAAGTTTTATAAATAAGGCAGTTTTTACACGGGGAGGAATTCAGAGTGAACTTCGATCAAACATTAGGCTGAATAAAATTGTATTATAATTTTTTTCTTAACCACCCTATAATAAGAAAGTATTTCATGAAAACTTACAAGAAACTACCCTGGTCCAAAGAGAATGTTTCGCTCTTTCCAATGGTTTGATTAAGATGATAGTTATGTTATGTTTTTATAAAAAGAATTGTGAATCGTGACAAAATAGTAGAATCTTAAATAACTTTACAACGAAAGATAATTGGGCGATACTCTATATTAACTTTTCTGATGCAAATTTCCTCTAAAATCGCGTTGTGAAATTTTGCCAGGTATAACTTGGGAACCATATATGTATATGAAATAATTATTAGCACCTTTTAAAGATACTATAAAAAGATTCCACAGTTATGTAGACTGTTTTTTTTTTCAAATTAAATTTTAATTTTCAATGAGTCACTTACAGAAAAAATGTTTTCAAAACATAATATGAATAGAACAATAATATAAAATAAATGGAGGTTTATACTTGATAAAAGTTATAGAAAATTATTTAAATATATATTCTGTTAGCCTTCCAGATATTAAATTTCAATATAATATAATAAGTTACTTCGAAAATCTCTCAAAACATGTGTTATATCTGCAAAAAACAATTAGAATTCCGATAACGTCTTCATGGGTCCTACTTCACATTTAAAAAATAAAATTAATTAACAGCAAATACAGCTCACCTCAAACACGAAGATATCAGGAGGTGTTTGAGATGAGCTATATTTGTTTTGATTTTATACGTCTATTAAATATGAGCTGTGCTTATAAGACATTAATTCAATTCTAAATATTTTTGAATATAATTTTTTGAAATTAGAATTATAGGAGATTAACACATTGAATCTGTTTTGATATTCATATTTAGTTATATTTTATTTTAAAATATTATTAAAATTTGAATCTCAAAACAGATTAAATCTGTTAGTCTTCTACAATTTTAATTTCAAAAAAAAATTTTATTCAAAAAACTTTTAGAATTAAATTAATGTCTAAAATAAGCACCGATGTTTAATAGACGTATATAATCAAAACTCAATATATAATATGAAATAATTTTTTTGAAATTAAAATTGTAGAAGACTAACAGATTTAATCTGTTTTGATATTCAAATTTTGTTATATTTCTTCTATCAAGTAAAAAGTCTTTTTCTATTTTATTTAAAAATATTATATGATATTCTATTCATGCAAGGAATGGAAATGTATCTTTTAGTCAAATCTTTTGTAATAGGGTAAACTAAATTCAATGCTATTATTTTCTTTTGTTTTTTGTTTAACTTTTGTCTTTTATAATTGGAGTATAGCCATTATGGGATACAATCTGACTAATAATGTTCAATTCTATGAAAAAGTTATCGCGATCATAGGTGTATTAACTAATCTATGGATTTCCATGTGTAATGATATTTATTATTATTTTTATGATTATAAATCGGCAGTTTATAAGTTAACCTGCGATAATTGTACAAAAGTATACGTGGGACAGACTGGAAAAACTTTGCGACATAGAATTTGAAGACTTTCCTCAATAAAAAAAGTAATTCCACATATTCGAACCATTTGTTAGAAACAGGACATACTTTCAACCATAATTTTTAAATTATACATCTAGAAAGTAAAAGTTATGCGTTATTTCATAGTCATATTTCAGAACCAGAATGCAAAATAGTGTGGGGAATATGGATGAAATATAATGACAAAAGGAAAAATTTTTTCAATTCTTTTGATAATTCATAACACTTATAATATCCACAACTTTAAAAATATTCTTCAAAGGACTATACATTTCAATATTCTACGGAAAAATATTCAACGTGTTCATAATGAAAATTAGAAAATGAATAATCTGGGAACGGCTTAGAAAAAAACCTACCCGATTTCTTCATCTCATGGAAGTTCTTCCAAATAGGCTCAATATCCAAGAAGCGTGAAAGTTAACGACATAGTCCGAACAAATTGCAAACGTTAACTTCCCATCTTGAGAAAGTGGAAGTTAAATTTGAAACCGTAGAAGTTGGCTTCTCTTAACAAATTAACATCTTTGTTATTCTCTGACATATTATGCATCATTAATTCAGCGTTTGTCACTATGTTGATAATTTGTTGTTTTCTAAGCTCAGTTCCCAGGTCATAAACCTCATTCTGAACAATTGTTACAATTTTTACGTTTTTATTAATGTGCATGATCGTTCGAGCGCTCAGAACGCCATTAGAATAAATATAATCGTGTAAAATTGGCAATACGTTATGTGGAACAACATATTTCCTGGAAATGCATCGCAATTAAAAATTGTGTCAATGTTCTCGAAGAATGGCGTAAGAATGCAAGAAGGTTTCGAGTAAGTATCCGAGTTATTTGGTTTCACATTTAGACGAGAAAAGAAGTGTTAGTTTTGAAATGATTAATTAGATAAATTGGAGGTGATATAACGTATTCTTGTTGAGGTTGCCAAATAGGTCGTTAAGGAAAAAATAGAACAAATAACCAAGGATTGAGAAAACAAAGTCAATACACCATAACAATTTCGGTCCCGGTATAAAGTTGCACGTGTTTATTTACTCTTAGGAGCTTACTTTAAATTCCAACACGAAAGACTCATGCTAGTGTTGAAGAAATACCGAGAATAGGTCGCAGAAACACAAAATATGTAATATTCGTTAAAATTTATAGTATCGTTTTCAATATAGACCCCTTCAGAATAAATAATCACCAAAATATTTTCAGGAATCGGATTTCAGTTCTCGCTACGAATTCTCTGATTAAACTCAAAATGGGTGCCTTGAAGTGGTACTTTGAGTTTGGAAAAATGCCGAACGGTACCATACCAGGAGAATATCGAGGTTGTTCGATAAACTTGAAATTTTTGGCCAGAAATTTGTTTACAAGATAGCCTTCTAAAGGTTGGAACATTTAAGATTTGCATTTTTGACTGGGTATAAATAAAAAACTAAAGAATATTTTTTCAATGTTGTGGGTTTATTAGAAAGGCTAAACCTTGACATTTGCGAATGAAAAATAATATCGTCCAAATGACCGCCACGACTGGCTATAGCACCATCCGATCAACCCAATTTTTCAATACATTGTCGATTGTTTGAGGTTCAATTTCATGAATGTCAACCTCGATTTCGTCTTTCAAGGCATCAATCGTTTCTGGATGGTTAGCGCAACACTTATTATTGAATTTTTCTCAAATAAAAGCGAAAAATATTCAGTTCTTGAGCACGATGACGAGTTAATGTTGATTGATGTTCAGTCACATTCTAGGCTAAAGCAGCAATGTTTTCAGGTGTGCTCACTGGACGAACGTGAACGGGTTGTTTTCTCAAATCACGATCTAGTTTTTACGTACAAATTGATCCACAAATTGCTGTGAAATTTCTATCGAATTTTCTACGTATATTTCTACCACTTTGGAAATGAGTTTTTAAAATTTCCCAGTTTTGTTCAAGCGGAAATCGACTCATTTCGTTAATGTCAAATAATAAACTAACTTTCTGTCAAAACTCGAATGACAGAAGTGTGGCCAGACTCGAAATAACGACTACTTGAATGCAAACTGTAGATTTCCCATATTTTAATTTTTATGTCATTTCGTCAATAAGTTTTTATGAAGGTTTTTTTCAATCTTAATTCTTAACAATTGAAGTGAATTCGACTGAAAAGTTTGAAGGATGAATGTTAGACAACCTTGTAATAAGATTTATGAGAAACCATTCACTTAGAATTTCTTATTGGAAATTTATTGACTTTGAAACAATGGAATTTATAATTTCAGGGAGCTCAGAATTTTTTTCGCAGATGCATTCTAGAGTTTACTTTTCTTGAAAATAATAAACAACAGCAACTATGGAAGCACTGAAATATTATTATATAAGAAGAATGCAGACGTAAATAATAAATTTCAATGGGAAACGCAGTATGATCGTAATTTGTTCCACATTGATTTTGTTCTTGTTATTTTTTGCTGGATAAATATTAAGTGTTATTATTAAACTCAACGCCTCTGTGATGCCAATGGACATCGACTCTCATTATTTCTGTATAGTGCTTCTTTTTCAATAAATATAAAAAAAATTTCTTAAACATTACTGAATTTTTTTTATGTTCTATATCACCATTAATCCAAAAACTCTTATATATGGTTCACTATTTTTATTTCAAAATTTCCAATTCACCTGAATTTTTTTTAAAACTTTTCACCATAATTCTTAAAAATTACAGCAGCAACATGCATACATACATTTCAAAGTTGAGACTTTATTTAAAAGAAGGTAGAACTCATCAAAATAAACAAATTTAACTGAAATCACTTACATATGATGAATTTAATGAAAATAATGATAAGATATCTATCTCGACCTTATAGTTGTAGATTTTACTTTCAATAATTACTTCAAGATGGGCATAATTATTGAGACACCTTGTAATTGGCTTCCTGTTTGTGGTCTTTTTAAACCTATCTATTATTAAAAACTCCCTCATTAGCTTCACGAATATACATTCTTACTAATTATTCTATGTAATGGTAATTATACACGATGTCCCATCTCATCCAGGATTTTGCACCAAATAAGTTGTAGCAATCGTTAAAGAGCACAGTGAACTTTTGCTGTATTGTATTCAAAGGTTTCGTGTCTCTCATGAACTTGAATATTTCTTCTGAATAGTGGGTATTTGATCTGTACGGTCATTAAGAGGTCGTTTCCTTTGTTCGAGAAGTGTTGTTTTTTCGGATAATTTCAGAATAGAAATAATTTATAACTATTCGGCAAAAAACTTGTATCCTGGAAACTATTTGTTAGCTAACTGTATATTCGCATGATTTTATTCACATTTGGTTTGTTTCACAGGTAACGGTATATTTTAAGTATTTAATATACTACTGCAAATATTATTGAAACAAAAATTGAGTAGCCTGAAAAAAGTCAGACGTACAGCTGAGTTATTTGGAACTGTTTTCATTTATACCTGTATAAGATGACGTCTACATTGTTTTTTGAGGCGTGACATTTAAGAATAATTCAAGATAGACGTAGTTCTACAAAAATATAAGGTATATTTTATTATCTTCAAAAGTTGCCGATATGGTTTTACTTTAATATCTCAGTTATTTATCAACTAATTCATTGACATAAAAATGTTAAAAGCACTGACGTGAAGTCAAGAGCTTTTGCGCGCTAGTTCATATCATCCGCGATCCTCATAAAACCAATTTTTTTGGCCTCTAATTATGTGATCTTCACGAATTTTTGTATTAGTCTTCCTTCCATTCTTTTATATGTAAACGCAAAATTTGAACTCGATCACGGGACTATTGCTATGGTTTCTTGAGCGCTCAAAGACCAAAAAATTTTTATTTTTGTTTTGAATCTTCTCATCATAGGATCTTCATGAAATTTTGCAGGAATATTTGCGTAATCATTATAATTTTGAAGACAAAATTTCAGATCAATCAGAATTGTAGTTTGAAAATTTGTGTTTGATTTGAAATTTTAATAACTGCGAACCATTGGACTGATATTTCACAATAATATACTCAACCCAGAGATAAGCGCAAGTAATATGAATGTTAGGTTGGTATCGGGTGTTTTTTTAGACTGATAGAACTTTAAATTAAAATAAAACACATACACATAATTTTATGACATTTATGTTTTGAAAATAATTTCCGGCATATGTCCACCACGACTAGCTCTGAGCAACCGCATTCGACCAGACCAGTTATTGACCACTTTTTCGAATAATTCAGGCCTCATTTCATCAATAACACGAGTTATGTTGGCTTCCAAAGCGTCTATTGTTTATGGTTTATCAGCATGAACCAGTAACTTGACATAACCCCAAAGAAAATAATCCAGTGGAGTTATGTCGCATGATCATGGAGTCCAATTAATTGGATCATTTCTAGAAATAATGTTATCGCCAAATCTTTCTTTCAATAAATCAATTGTTACGGTAGCAGCATGAGGTGTAGCACCATCTTGTTGGAACCAAAACACTTCTGGATCGATACCATTCAAATTTTGAAACAAATAAACATTGATCATCGATCTGTAACGAGCACCATTCACTGTAACTTTAGCTTCAGCATCGTTTTTAAAGAAATATGGACCGATGATGCATCCAGCGTGTAAAGCACTCCATACAGTGCATTTTTCAGGATGCAATGAAACCTGCAGAACTTCTTGAAGATTGTTTTCACTCCATATACGGCAATTTTACTTGTTTACATAGCCGTTCAACCAGAAATAAGCTTCATCACTAAACACAATTTTACGATAAAAAAGTGGATCAACTTCAAGCTGTTCTAGGGCCCAATCAGCAAACAAACGACGCTTATTATGGTCAAGTGGCTTTAGTTCTTGAACCAGTTGGATCTTGTATGGGTGTAGACCAAGATCTTTACGCAAAATTTTGGATGTGGTGGATGCACAGAGTCCAACTTGTTTCACTTACTGCAGTGATATTTTCTTCTGTACGTACAATTCTTTGTCTAGTTGTTGTTGTTGCATCGAGTAGAGAAAATGTTGTCCGAAATCTATTGATAGTTCGACAAAGAAGCTGCTCTGATGTACGATTATGTAAACCATAAATTTCAGGAAGTGCCCAATAAGTTTGGCGAATAGAATACTGATTTTGAAAATAAATTTCAACAATTTGTGAACGTTGCTGCGGCGTGAGTATTTCCATGATAATATGTCAATGCTTACTGAACAAAAATGTCAAAAAAACATGGTTTCTACCTTCTGTCAAATCACAGTTATCCCTATTCAGTTTTATCACTCTAAAATAACACCCGATATAAAAGCTTGAAACTGAAGAGGAGATGAAGCTCATTTTCCTCTCGGAGGAGTATTTTTTGTGGGGATTCGTTAAAAATAAGTGTTATACTAACCATTCAGAAACGATTGATGCCTTGAAATACGAAATCGAAATTACCATTAATGAGTTTGAGTCTTAAATAATCGACAATGTACTGAAAAATTGTGTTGATCGAATAGGGTACTGTTTCGTCAGTCATCGCTCTCATTTAAATGACATTATTTCTCGTTCGTATATGTTAAGTTTCAGTCTTTTTAATAAACACAAAATTTTGAAGAAATATTCATTAATTTCTCATTTATAGCCGATCAAAAATGCAAACTTTAAATTGTACATCCCTGAGCTTGTCTTGAACCTCATACGTGCCTGTGAAGGATTACATATATTATTTCACTAAAAGAATCAGACTTATCGACTCTGGAAGTTGTGTACCAAGAGGATCAAAAAGTCCAATTTCTTTCATGATGGAAGATTATATTGATGACTGAGGATTTAGGGGTATTATCCCAATTTGTTCCTCTGCTAATTCCATTCTAGCAGCTGGCAGTGTCACCCCTAAAAATAACAGGATATGTTTATAATTTATGACTTTATCCCTTCTCATTCAACAATAACCCTGTCCCCCTAACTGGAAAAATGTTTCAGCATTGAAGAAAATGAAAAATAGCTCAAATTTTTGAAAAAATGTTTAAATTCATTTCTTATAGATTTTAGATAAATTTTCTCAGTGAATAAATAACCTATCGTATGGAATAAACAATAAATACATTTGCCGCTGTTTACGTTTCGCAAATGTTCGCCAAATTTGACGTTATCAGTTCAGTCGATATAAAGGATGGGTTATCTAAAGTTTACATTTTGAAACTCGTGATTATTTCAAGTCTGGAAACACTTATGTCATTTTTGTTATGATTTATGGTTAATTTAATATATATAATAATATAATGACATTAACGGAATGGTTTGATTTACGCTTGAATAAAACTTTGTGATTGAATAGAACAAGCTTTGATTTTGCTGGGTTGGGCTGAAATTGTTTTAAATATCTATTTTTCGTATGAGAGTTTGCCTACCTTAATGGCACTGAAAATAAGCATTACTGATATTATACAGATGAAAAAACCAAGAGTTCCTGCAATCTAAAATAAATGAATTTCCATTGTAATACCGACAATTTTTATTTCGCACTTTTTCCTTCCTGCATAGTTATATGGTATAAAATAAAGTAAGCCATGACATTTAAACGTCTCATAAACCGTTCTTGTGTGCTATCTATCGATGCTGCCGTATTTGGCACATCCTCCATTTCGATTCCGTATGCAAAAAGTGAACTGTTACACGTATGTCTTATTTACATATTATATTCTATAATATATTACAGTTACGATGTTTTGATAATGGACACGCTGTATAATTCACCACAGAGCGGCGGCGTTATTGGAAACTGTTACTTGGTACAGTTACAACGTTTTGTGTAATTGAAAAATTGTCAGGATGCATGTCGCGCTTACAAAGTTAAGAAAGAGTAGCGGGAGAAAGTTCAAGATTTATTGTGTGTGTTTTTCGTGGTTTCGAGCGCAATTTTCAGGATTTATGGGAAGTTGATAATCCCACGTAATTATCAAGGTGGAGTGACACTGCATCTTGTGTTTATATTGGGTGACAAGGTGAAATTAGTTGAGTTATAGCATTTATTTAATAACCTTTTCCGGTAATAAATCTTCAGCTAATAAATAATCGTTGTTGTCCTTTTTCACAATTAACATCCCAAAAAAACACCACAGATAACTAAATCCCTGGTTACCAAGGTTTAGTAATGCATCTTTTTGCATAGCAATATCTTAAATATCAAACATAGTTATTCATCAATACCTTACTGCAAAATTGAATTTTGTAAATGTTCATAAAAACTTTCAAAATTAAATTGAATTAACATTTCAACTTTTTGATAGACATATACAGGATGTCTACTTCTAAAAGAGCCAAACTTCAAGGGGAGATCATACAAGTTATTTGCAACAAAAAATTTCATATAATGCATGGTCGAAATGTTGATGGTTATCCTTCAATTAAACACTTCTTGATTTCACAAAATATTTCAAGTTTTTCCATAAAATCAATTATACTTCAGTTATCCTTGTAGCCTCATCAAATTTGTCACATATCTGTAAACGGCATTAAATTTGCTACAAGATAAAAAGTTCTGTGGTGCCAAAAATTCTTATTGCGTGCGTAGTAAGAAGATGAATATCGCGATTCTGAAGTGAACAAATTTAGTCATATTTCTCCAATGGTTTTATCGCTGAAAAAATATTAAATTATCAAATGGCAATTTATTCTATCATTACATGAATGGAGTATGCGGTTGGCTCTAGGTGAAACAATATAACAATTTTATTTAAAATAATTCACACAGTTTTTATGTTTCACAATTCATTCAGAATCCTGAACGTATTTCGGTCTTTCGACCATCTTCAAAGGAGTACAAAAAGGAACTGAAATTAAAATTGAAAAGGGTTCTTTTATTACGCTTAGGACATCTGTGTATTTTTATGGCGCATGGAAATAACAGCATTCAATATAGGGGTGTTGCTGAATAGTATTTAGGAATTTGTTAAATTACCTTTTTCTCAACAGCTTTTTTTGATTAAAAGAATCTCCAAATAGTCCATCAATGTACCCTTATTAACATTACGTATTAAAGTCACATCTTTCTCATTGAAAAAATGATTATTTTTCATACAATGTTCTGTGAAACCGGTTGATTTCTGGTTTTTCAAAATAGACATCTTTGATTCTATGCTGTGAATATCGGCGTGTCTGTCCTATATATGTAGCATTATAGTCATCACAATTAATCTGATAACTCCCCTATTCGGAAAAGTTGGGGTTCCTTTATTGTTGACCAAAATCTTAGCTAAATTATTTCTATTTACTGCTAAAGAGTTAATTCCCATTTTATGAAGACCATAAGAGATCCTACTGCTAAAACCTTTTATATAAGCCATTGAAAACCATATTTTCTTTTCTTCATGAGGATATTGATATAAAAATTTTTTTAAATATTGTGGTAAGTTTTCTTATTGATCATATTGTCAATTATTTCAGTTCGAAAAACTGTAAGTACTGGGCGGTACTTGAGTTTCAGTATCAAATGTGTTGATAAATTTTGCGAAATAATTTTTTCTATTTCCAGCTTCAATTTCCAATCCAGTATAGGTTCGATTAGGCTTAAAAGCTTGGTAATCCAATTTGTATATTTTGCACCAAACATGCATTTTTTCAGTAGTTTGTGAGAAAATTTTTTCGCTACTCCATCTCATGGATTTAGTATTCGATAAAATAATTAACCAAAATTAATAGTGTCCGGAAGAAAAAGATGATTCATATCAATGGTATTCAAACTTTAAATTGAGAGTAAGTACACTCAATAAACATAATCAAATTAAACTGCATAAATAATCAAGAGATCGTCCCTGGTAGACGAAATATCTGAAAATTCCAAAACTTTCTATACGGGTAATCATTATTTCAGAAGTTATTGCGCCAAAAATTACCACATCGAATATTATGATAAATGTGCAGACCGCCTGATCAATATTTATGTATCTAGTTAATCTATTTGTGTCGATAAAAACTGGAATATTATACTGATGCTTTGCAATGTTCGTTACACAAAGTTTTATGGTCCGCTTGGCTTCATTGTGTTCAAATTTTTATGGGTTTCGTTTGTAAGAGTATAAAATTTCGACTACGATTTATGGAAATCAGAGTTCGAATAAAGATTTATAAATTTGTTACCATTTAAGAATCAGTGACTAATAAACTCTCATGGAACTTTTTGGGTTGACTGTCAATCAAATCATCAGAGCTGTTGCAAACGATATGCAATTTTACATCAGTCAATTAAACTCAGGCTGTTCTATCACAATTCGCTAATAATAACGGACTCTGCAATTACATTAAAAAGCTTAAGAACAGTCCCAATAATTTATCTCAATTTCACTGTCCTAATTTTAAATAAGAATGTTTCGGCGCTTTCAAGATCTTAAGAGAGTCATTAAGTTTATACGTTTAATTGTAAAATGAGTAACCTATATTGTGTACTCCAGTACAACTGCAGTCCGTCTAGAAAGTATCCGGAATTTATCATTTTTCATAATTTTAATATACTCCTTTTTTGTAACATTCTAAGACGAAAGTAATGTATAGAATAGGTTGTGCAGATAGTCGGCTATGGCCAAAGTTGAATGGGAACTTTATTTTCCAATATTGGTGATTGTCAACAGGTATACAATTTATGAAATAATGTTGCAACTGGAAGAAAGAAAACAGGTAGAATATTTGTATAGAAAAGGTTTTCAAAACGTTAAAAAATTTTGTGCAATTGACTGAACTGGAAAAAAGTGTCAAAAATGTCAAGTGTATGAAGTAGCACATTATCTGATTTACTTGTTATCTTCGATCTAATCATAATGATATTCTATTCGAAGTTTTTCGCAAATCTTATGATTGCATTTACTATTTATCAGATAAATGACACCAATTAAATACTAAAAATATACAATTTGTAATACAATAAAATCTAGATTATCTCGTTGAAGATACACAAAAAAATTGATAATTTAGAAGCTGCTTAGTCACTGATCGTGCGGATCCAAGGACAGTGTAATCGAACATAAAACCACAAATTTAATTTTCGACCTTGATTATCGTTTTTACTGGTCGCGAAGCTCGTTAAAATGTGATCAGAAAAATTGCCAAAAACATGAAATTGAGGTTACATAACAAGAATAAGATTGGGACGAGTAATATGAGGGTAACAGACTGTTTCGAAGTAGTTTTTTAAGCTGAAATAAAAGGAACAATATGCTGTCCATGGATATAGAATTAGTTTTGCAAAAACAAAAACTTATCGGTTTTGATTTCTTGCTCTTCACATATTATTATTTATAAGTGGCGTTTTTTATTCAATTTCGCATTATTTCATGGTAATAAACCTTGGTAGAGAATAAAAATACAAAATGGTGCAAAGTACTGACGTGAAGTCATGAACTTTTGTGTGCTTGCTGAATAATACGTTTTGCCTGAAATCTCAAAATCCTTGAATAACATCTTGAAGAAGCTATATACAATGAATAAATATTTGGCTCCCAAAGTTGAGAGTTTCAAGTCTGTATCTCATTCCATCCGGAAGATTAAGGAAGTGCAAGAAATGTTCAGTTATCAAACAAAAAACCTCTTCTTATTATTTTGGAAAGTATACGGGATTTATTATTTTTAATGATTTTAATATAATTCTTTTTTGTAACTTTTTAAGTCAAAAGTAATGTATCGGGTGTATTTTCAGAGTGAGAGAACTTTTGATTGAAATAAAACACATTTAAATTAAGATTGAAGCCAAATTTTTTTGATTTGAAAGATAATTTTATGATATTTATGTTTGAAAAATAATTTCCGTTATATGTCCATCACGACTAGCTCTGCGGAACCACATTCGACCAGATCAATTTTGGACCAGTTTTTCGAGTAATTCAGGCCTTATTTCATCCATAACACGAGTTATGTTGGCTTCCAAAGCGTCTATTGTTTCTGGTTTATCAGCATAAACCACTATCTTGACATAACCCCAAAGAAAATAATCCAGTGCAGTTATGTCGCATGATCTTGGAGGTCAATTAATAGAACCATTTCTCGAAATAATGTTATCGCCAAATCTTTCTTTCAACAAATCAATTGTTACGGTAGTAGCATGAGGTGTAGCACCATCTTGTTGGAACCAAAACACTTCTGGGTCGATACCATTCAAGTTTTGAAACAAATAATCATTGATCATCGATCTGTAACGAGCAACATTCACTCTAATATTAGCTCCAGCATCGTTTTCAAAGGAATATGGACCGACGATGCCTCAAGCGTGTAAAGCACACCATACAGTGAATTTTTCAGGATGCAATGGTACCTGCAGAACTTCGTGAGGATTGTTTTCACTCCATATACGGCAATTTTGCTTGTTTACATAGCCGTTCAACTAGAAATGAGCTTCATCACTAAACACAATTTTACGATGAAAAATGGATCAACTTCAAGCTGTTCTAGGGCCCAATCAGCAAACAAACGACGCTTCTTCTGATTTTCACACATTTGTAAAAATCAGAATAACCTTATTTAAATATTACACTTATTATGGTCAAGTACCTTTAGTTCTTGAACTAGTTGGATCTTGTATGAGTGTAGACCAAGATCTTTACGCAAAATTTTCCATGTGTTGGATGCTCAAAATCTAACTTGTTGTGAACGTCGACGAATAGACAAATCTGGATCACCATTGACACTATGATTTATAGCAGCGATATTTTCTCCTGTAAGTACATTTCTTTGTCTTATTGTTGTTGTTGTATCGAGTAGAGAAAATGTTGTCCGAAATCTATCGATAGTTCGACGAATGAACGATGGATTGATCATGATGGACGATTATGTAAACCATAAATTTCACGAAGTGCTCTATAAGTTTGGCGAATAGAAGAATTGAAAATGGATTTAAACAATTTCTAAACGTTGTTGCGGCGTGATAATCTGTCAACGCTTAGTGAACAGAAATGTCAAAACAACATGGCTTCTACCTTCTGTCAAATCACAGTTGTCCCAATCGAAAGTTCAATCTCTCTAAAAAAAAATACCCATATAAAATAGGTTGTGCAAATAGTCGGCTATGGCCAAAGTTGCATGGCAACACTATTTGTTAAATATTGTTGGTTTTCAACAGGTATACAATTTATGAAATAATGTCACAGCTAGAAAAAAACAGGCAGAATATTTGTATTGAAAAGGTTTTCGAAACGTTGAGAAATTAGTGCAATTGACTGAACTAGGAAAAGTATTGAACCGTGTTGGTCTTTACTTGATAGAAATCTATTTGACACTTTAGTTTAAATGATACATATATATATATATATATATATATATATATATACGTTGATTTCTATTTATTATTGTGTTTCTTCAAATGCTTATAAACAACTAGTCTGGAATTTGGTAACAAACTCTATTTAAATATTTTTCTATTTTGAGATAACAATAAAAAGTTTTTAATACTTTGATCAAACCACTAGGGGTCCTTTGTAGAATAGATCCAATAAAGGAGAACTGGATAACTCTGTTTGGTCATTCAAAAGATTCCCCGATGTTCTAAAATGGTTCATTTCTAAACTCTGAAATTTCTGAAAAGACAAGGCTACATATGAAGGAAACCAAAAAAAAAATCCCTATAATGACACCTTTACAAAAGGAACGAAGGATAGAATTTTGGCAACGTTTTCAAAGAAGATGATTTTAATAATGTCTTCATATCTCATGAAAGTTGTTTCCAGCTTGATGGAAATCACTTAAAAATCATATCAAAGCAACCTGTTACCGTTCAAATTTCCAAATTTACCAGCATAATAATGGTTTGGGGAGCAATTTCTCAGCGTGGTGCTACGCCTTTCAGTAAAATTTATGATACCATTAATAGTGAAAAGTATTGTAGCATTCTAAACGATTTTCTCCTTGAAACGGCGCATGCTTTATATCCAGAGGGGTGGCGTTTTCAGCAGGATAATGCAAGATGTCATACTTCGGCCTATATTCAAGCTTGGATGCAAGAACACCAAGTGACAACCATTTCATGGCCGGCAGCTTCACCAGATCTTAGTCCCATTGAAAACATATGGGGACTAATGAAGATTGAAGTTGAACGAGCAGCGCCACGAAATAAAGATGATTTAATTCAGTCAGTTTTACAGTCCTGGACTACCATCATCGAAAATTATGGAGGTGATCTAGTTTCTGGGTTACCTCGACGTTTATTCAAGTGTTTACAGTTAAATGGAGGTTGTATAAGTAAATAACATGAATATTTCGTTATAATTTTCTAATTCAAATATTAAAAATATTAAATATTTACAATCGAGCTTTGTTTTTTCCGGATACTTTATAGACTGACTGTATTATTGAAGTGTAGAATGGATGTCCATCAAATAAAGGCAACAACATGATTCGAATTTTATATTTGGTCCAAGTAATCATTAATTATCTGAATGTATATTCATTATTTCAGAAGACTAACAAACAGTAGCAACATAACTTTTCTTATCTCCCAGCTCAATTTTTGAAGCGTAAATTCATTCTTTATAAATTCGCAAACTTCTAATAAGAATTCAAACAGCAAGAAAAACAATTACAAGCGATATATGTCGCTAGAATTACAAAAAAGTAATGGTTTCACACAGCTCCTGTGCCGCCATAGTTCAAATTACCTCATACACTCAGGCACAACAACGCGGATACTGTAGAAAATTGTTCACTGAGCGATTTTTTTCGATTCCATCAAGTAGGCATCTCAATTACAATTCAAGAAACAACGAACGACAATATGGCCTTGTGATGCAACTACGAAGTCTTACAGTGATTTAATGGCGAAAATCATCCTTGTTCGAACAATTTTCAATTTGGGTTAATGAGTAAAATACCAGGGTTCTTCAGAGGAACAGACATCTTATGCTCAATTGAACAAGCTGAGATTGATGGGAATGACATCAGTTGAAGAGGCCACTCGAGTACGTTCATATACAAGCGATGATTTATTGGATGATCTTCTGTCATTTGCAATTTGTTATTCGATTAACAGACAGTGAGAAACATTGTCGAACTAGTTCGGGAATAATGTAAATAATGTTAGGAATAATATGATATTGAATTAATCACATTTCAATGTTGATAAAACTGACATGTGAAAAGATAATTAAATAAAAATCTGACTAAATATAGGATCCTGCAATAGTGCGTTGCGCTTCCACAACTGTCGAACCAGACATCTAAGACATTTCGTTCGAAAGCAGGCTTCTTCATTTAAACATCTCAAGAAATTATTCTGTAATATCATCACCCTGCATATTTCTATATAACGGGTGTTTGTTTAGAGAGAACTATGATTTGACAGAAGGTAGAAGCCATCTTGTTTTAACATTTCTGTTCAGTAAGTATCGACAAATTATCATGGAAAGACTCACGCCGTAACAACGTTTACAAATTGTTGAAATTTATTTTCAAAATCAGTCTTCTATTCGCCAAACTTATAGAGCACTTCGTAAAATTTATAGTTTACATAATCGTCCTTCAGAGCAGCTTACTCGTCGAACTATCGATAGATTTCGGACAACATTTTCTCTACTCGATGCAACAACAAGATAAAGAACTGTACGTACAGAAGAAAATATCGCTGCTGCAAATCATAGTGTAAATGATGATCCAGATTTATCAATTGGTCGACGTTCACAACAAATTGGACATCCATCACATGGAAATTTTGCGTGAACATCTTGGTCTACACCCATACAAGATCCAACTGGTTCAAAAACTAAAGCCACTTGACCATAATAAGCGTCGTTTGTTTGCTGATTGGGCCCTAGAACAGCTTGAAGTTGATCCACTTTGTATCGTAATATTGTGTTTAGTGATTAAGCTCATTTCTGCTTGAACGGCTATGTAAACAAGCAAAATTGCCATATATGGAGTGAAAAAAATCCTCAAGAAATTCTACAGATCCCATTGTACCCTGAAAAATGCACTGTATGGTGTGCTTTACACGCTGTAGGTATCATCGGTCCATATTTATTTAAAAACGATGCTGGATCTAATGTTGCAGTGAATGGTGCTCGTTACAGATCGATGATCAATGATTATTTGTTTCAAAATCTGAATGGTATGGACCCAGAAGAGTTTTGGTTTCAACAAGATGGTGCGACACATCATGCTGCTACCGTAACAATTGATTTATTGAAAGAAAGGTTTGAGTAGTAGGATCTCTAATGGTCTTCATAAAAGGGGGGAAATTAATTCTTTAGGAACCCCAGCTATTCCGAATCGGGGATTTATCAAATTAAATGTTATAATTGTAATGCTACATATATAGGACAGAAGGGCCGATGTTTCCAACATAGAATCAAAGAACATAGGACTTTTATTTTGAAAAACCAGAAATCAACCGGTTTTGCAGAACATTGTATAGAAAATAATCATTTTTTCAATGAGAAAGATGTCACAGATAATGTTAAAAAGGGTAAATTGATGGACTATTTGGAGATTCTTTCAATCAAAAAAGCCATTGAGAAAAACAAGAATTTAACAAATTCCCAACTACTCTTTCGGAACACCCCTATATTGGATTCTGTTATTTCCATGCGCCATAAAAATACACTGATGTCCTGAGTGTAATAAAAGAACCTTTTCAGTTCAAAGTTAAGTTACTTTTTGTACTCCTTTGAAGATGGTCTACAGATCGAAACACGTGTCAGGATTCTGAATAGACTGTGAAACATAAAAACAGTGGAAATTTTTTCAAATAAAATTAAAAATTCTATTTGAATGATGAACACAATAACTAACGATTATGAAAAATAGCTGGAACATTGGAACCTGCGGTAGAAAATATTCAGGTAATATTCTGTACCACAGATCAATGATTGATTTCTCAGAATTTCTGCCACTTATTCTAGGAAATCCTCCTAAAATATCTTTCAAACTCTAGAGAAAACTATACAAACTATTAAATTATTTTCATTGGGTAGATTACAAAACTTCATAACATTCACAAAATCATAATCTCGGAGTGTCAACATAAAAATAATAATAATTTCCTCAGTAAGCATCACATATTTATCATACTACTCTGTCAAGAAAGTACCGGGAATTTTCAATTAAAACAACATTTTTACATTTAATCGTCAAAATTTATTGGGTCACCTTCAAAATAGGCTGCATTTGCTCCAATACATCTATGCCAACGGTACTTCCAATTATCGAAACATTTTTTATAGGCGCTTTCCGGGGTGGACTTTAGCTCTCGCGCCGAATTTTGTTTTATGGCTTCAATCGACTCAAAAGGGGTGCCACGAAGGGGGCAATTTTAGTTTTGGGAAGAGGAAAAAGTCGCAGGGAGCCAAATCCGGCGAATACGGTGGTTGCTGAAGCACGTTTGTTGAGTTTTTGGCGAGAAAGTCAGTCACAATCGTAGCTCGGTGAGAAGGCGCGTTATCGTAATGCAAAATCCATGAGTTGTTCGCCCACAAATTTGGCCGCTTCTTACGGATACGCTCACGCAAACGTTTCATAACGCCTAGGTAATACTCCTTGTTTACCGTCTGACCCTCTGAAACGAATTCGTAGTGCACCACGCCACGGATATCGAAGAAAACAATGAGCATCACCTTCATTTTCGAGCGGCTTTGGCGTGGTTTTTTCGGTTTCGGCTCATTTTTTGCCACCCATTCCGATGATTGCTGGCTTGTTTGCATATCGTACTCGTAGACCCAGGTCTCATCACCAGTTATAATGCGTTCCATGAATGTAGAATCGGAATTACAGCGATCCAGCATGTCTGAAGCAACCTGTTCGCGATGACGTTTTTGAAGAAAATTCAGGTCTTTCGCTACGAGTCGTGCGGCCACCTTTCTCATGCCCAAAATATCAATCAAAATCATACGTGCGGACTCGTGGGATATCTTAAGATCATGTGCTATCTCTCTCAAGCTGGTACGATGGTTTTCCAGCACCCTTTCCTTAATTTTATCGACGTTATCTTCGATCGAAGCCGTCGATGGGCGACCACTTCACGACCGTCCTTGAAGGCTCTGTACCACTGATATGCACGAGTTTTCGATAGAGCATTATCACCAAAGGCCTTTTGCAACATTTTCAATGCATCGGCACACGAAAATTAATTTGCAACACAAAACTTTAAACAAATTCTTTGCTCAACGTAATCACCCATAGTAAAAATCGGCACGCACTCTGACATCGACTGACTTAATCAGCTGTTGCAAACACACTAGTTGACAGATCCCGCTCAAGCTTGGCGTAGTAATTAAGGTCAGTGGTACCAACCTAGGAAAAAAATTTTTTACCTGCCTCATTGCCCCGCCAGATTTAAATCGATAATTCCCGGTACTTTCTTGACAGAATGTATGTTTATTCAACCAATACATCAGTGTTTCATGGGTATTCCAAACATCAATCAAGTTATTGTTCTTTAGAGCTCCAAGTCACATTCGAATACAGTAAATTAGGATAAATTTTGCAAAAAATGAAAATATGGATATGTTTTACATGTTGGGGCACAGAAACTGTTCATTAACGAGTCGAACTAATGCTGCAGAATATCCCAAGAGAAGACATCCAAAAGATTCGAGTTTTCGGAGGCTTTTGAACAGATGTCAAGTACAAAAAAGAAGAAAAGATAAAATCAATCACTAACGAACACGAGCAGCTTGAAATTTTACTGAATGTAACAGAAGATCCCCACGCAAGCCAAAGAAAGCTTGGTGTAGTCTGAGGTATAAGTGAACGTTCAATTCAAAGAATTCTCAAAAAGCACAAATTTCACGCCTACCTCATTCAAGTACACCAGGCGCTTGCCGATAATGATTTTGAAAAGTGTCTGACTTTTTCTAACTTTTCGCAATTCTGGTTTTGTCAATAGGCACAATTTCCATTATTATATATAAAATAAAATAGAAAGGCCTTTTACTTAATAGAAGAACTATAACAAAATTTGAATATTAAAACAAATTGAAATATGTTTATCTTCCACAATTTTAATTTCAAAAAAATTTTTATTCAAAAAACTTTTAGAAATAAATTTATGTCTACACAAGCACCGCTTACATTTAATAGACGTATATAATCAAAACTCAATATATAATGTCAAATGGAATAAATAACCCAACAGATATACGAAAGTAATTAAAATTAATAAATAAATATTTAAAGGAGACAAGATTTCGTTTCTGGTCTTACCTTTAAGAACACCAATTGCCTTTTAAAAACATGAACACACTTAAAGGACTTCCCAAAGATTATAATTTATTTGAAATATTTAATATATTTAAATATTCGAAAAAATATATATTATAAATATATTCGAATAAATATATAATATAAATAAATAGATATTTGGAATATTAAATGAGGACTGAAGACGGGATTGTCTAGAATTATATTTGTTTTTTGAAGATATAGTGCACATTTTTTTAGAGATTTTTGAAATAATTTATTCGAATATTTAAATATATTAAATATTTCAAATAAATTATATTCTTTGAGAAGTCCTTTAAGTGTGTTCATGTTTTTAAAAGGCAATTGGTGTTCTTAAAGGTAAGACCAGAAACAAAATTTTGTCTCCTTTAAATATTTATTTATTAATTTTAATTACTTTCGTATATCTGTTGGGTTATTTATTCCATTTGACATTATATATTGAGTTTTGATTATATACGTCTATTAAATGTAAGCGGTGCTTGTGTAGACATAAATTTATTTCTAAAAGTTTTTTGAATAAAAATTTTTTTGAAATTAAAATTGTAGAAGATAAACATATTTCAATTTGTTTTAATATTCAAATTTTGCTATATTTCTTCTATCAAGTAGAAGGCCTTTCTATTTTATTTTATATATAATATATAATTATATTTTGGCTTCAATAAATCTCATTATAGAATGTCAATGAATTTAAATAAACCTTAAAATAACTCACACTGTTCTTTGATTTTGTTAGAACATAGATCAATCTTGAATTATATAGTTGATCTGTATTTCGAAGCTTAAGTCTTTTAACACGTGAGAGATATAGGTTAAGTTTTTGATTTTGATATTTGGAATATTAAATGAGGACTGAAGACGGGATTGTCTAGAATTATATTTGTTTTTTGAAGATATAGTGCACATTTTTTTAGAAATTTTTGAAATAATTTATTCGAATATTTAAATATATTAAATATTTCAAATAAATTATATTCTTTGAGAAGCTTTAGTCCTTTTACACGTGTTGAGAGATATAGGTTAGTTTTTTGATTTTGATATTTGGAATATTATTGAGGGCTGAAGACGGAATTGCTTAGAATTATATTTGTTTTTTGATGATATTGTGCATTTTCTTAGAGATTTCTGAATTAACTTATTCGAATATTTAAACATATTAAATATTTCAAATAAATTATATTCTTTGAGAAGTCCTCTAAGTGTGTTCATGTTTTCAAAAGGCAATTGGTGTTCTTAAAGGTAAGACCAGAAACAAAATTTTGTCTCCTTTAAATATTTATTTATTAATTTTAATTACTTTCGTATATCTGTTGGGTTATTTATTCCATTTGACATTATATATTGAGTTTTGATTATATACGTCTATTAAATGTAAGCGGTGTTTGTTAGACATAAATTTATTTCTAAAAGATTTTTGAATAAAAATTTTTTTGAAATTAAAATTGTAGAAGATAAACATACTTCAATTTGTTTTAATAATCAAATTTAAAAAAAAAATTCCATTATTACTCTTCAAAAATACAAGAATGATAAGGGAAGTCGACCATCAACACAAGTGGTCATAAAATGTCTGGGAAGTAGTTTTCGGCAATAGTGTGAGAGGTCCTCAATTTTTGAAGATTCTTCCTGGATAATTATATATTTATATATTATATATATAATTATATATATATATATATATATAAATTTTGTTTTCTGTTCATTTATGCAATTATATACTCAGTAAATACTTTCCTGATGAAGTCATGGTATAACGAAGTAAGTGTTGTGTAAACAGTAAAATTAAGCGGAAGTTAAAATCTTTTTACTTTATAGTTTTATCGCTTTAAATGCTCAAAATTTAACGATATTCTTGTCAGATTTCACCACATTATTCAATATTTAGATAAAATTTCAGAAAAACATATGGCGCAGAGTTATCATTCAAAGGAATCTCTTTTCTCCTGTTGAGATGCAGCATTTTAAAGGTGGTCAAGGTGGTCGATCTCTTCTGAAAAGCATTTAACAGCTTCTCTGTTGCCCCCACACGTGGCAACATCATTTGTTGATACATCTGCCTAACGTATTTTACGCTATTTATAAGTTATGATCTCTTAGCTGGAAGAGTTTTTGAAGTCATCTTGAAATAGATTTTTGACTAACAAGGAAATACAAACCATAATTTCCAAAACAAATACCTTGAGGCAGTGCAGTTTTGGATTAAGCCTAAAACGAAAGTTTTTTTAATGCCCTAAAAAATATTACACATTAAAGCAAGGAGAATATCATTGCAATAAAGTTCAAGAGGTAATTTTTATTGAAGAGTTAATAGAAAATTAACCATACAGCTGTTTATCTTCGAGAAAAATCTTTTCATTAATATTTCAGCTAACAAAGGGCTAATAGACTTTTCCGTGATTATACCTTTTTCGGATTTATATATTTTATTATTAAACTGCAAATCTTTTTTGTTCACCCCAGTTCCTAGTAAACCTTGCTTTAAGAATTAGCATATATGTAGCTCTAATGGTATAAAATGAATGTGTTTCGAAAATTGTTTATTCATTGAAATTATTTGTTATTAGTTTGTAAAATCGATTGTTTTGGTTGCAATTAATATGTAGAAATCAGAATTACCTTATTTAAAATATTATTAGACTTTATTGAGTACTTCTAGTAGTTGCAAGAGTCCATAGTAGTAGTTATAATTATTTTGTTGCAGTCACGGAATTTAATTGAAGTCCATAGTTGTCGTTTTATGGAAGAAAATAATTCAAAAATATCATAGTAATAAATTAACGAATTTCGAGTTCTTAAAAATCTGTTACATTCAATTTAAGATCCTGATGCAAATTTTTAAATAAAAAACAATTTCAACTTGCAAACAATAAAATTTAGCGAAAATTAAAATTATTTTTCATGTATAAATTTTAAGATGAATAATCGTCAGGAAAAAACTGAAACAATCACAGATTTCAATACAAATTTACAGTTTTATACATTCTTTTAATTATTTCTATGAAATAAAAACTGTTGTTTGACACTCCCTTAAGATTGTCACAGTTTATTTAACTTGTTAATTGTCTAACAACGATTATGTATTACTGTTCTAACGATTAATCTGAATTTTTTACGAATTGTTTTTTGATTGGAAATTATTGAGAAATTAACTGTATAAAATCCAGAAAATCTGTGTAAATAGTAGCTACATTTTTATAAAAAGAAAATTATAAAGATTCCCTAAAATTATAGAATCAAATAATAAATTATTAGTTATAATTAATACTACTATTAGAACAAATTTATCCTAATACAGAAAATATGTTTCCGATAGAAAACTCCAACTCTCATATCTAGTTCTGCGCGCGATTTTATCGAAAATTTCCTATTCCCCATAATGATCAGTGCTTTTCTGTTCTACATAGGGTTGTTATGGGTCCTCTGGTTATTCACCCGTGAAATAATAAATATTCTGGACAATTTGAGCTAGAGTTCCTCGTTTCTACACCGGAAACTGACCTGTATTTCACCCCTAGGCAAGAATAATAGAAGGGCCACGACAACTGGGCCAATCGTTTCAATATTTACATCACTACACCCTTGATTTTTAATTTTTCGTTGTAATTTCCGATTCTTTTATTCACTCTTTTAAAGTTACTGTGTGATAATATTACTATTTACACAAAAATAAAAATATAAAAAGTAGATTCTTAAAATTACAACAGGTTATCAAGATAAGGGATAGAGGACAGATTTTTACCCTTCTTATAAATCTAATAGTGTAATAATTTTGTATTAGGAGGATATTAAATTCTGAATGATTTAAATAATATTTTTTATGAATTCAGTACTATGATTTTTCGTTAGGAAATAGGGTTGCAGTTCATCAAACAAATTTCTTTACACGACAAAGTTAAACTTCTGATTAGCCAGAACTTATCGAGAACATTTAGTGGCGTTTATTGAACCCACAAAAGTGATTATTTTCAATTCTTACAAGGATGTAACAAATAAATAAATAAGACAATGTTTTTCACACTATCAATTAGCACAATACATGAGTAAGTTTACCAAGATTCAAATGCAGTAAATTATCGATCAATTGATACGAGGATAAATTCTTTCACATGAAACATGATAACAAATACAATTCAGGTTTCGCAACCGTATAAAAATTAATAAAACAATTAAGGTAGGTGATAGCTTTATTGGGAATGTTCGTTGATAATTTATTGGTTTAAGTCCTACAAACAATTCATTATTTCGTTATCTATAATATTTAAAAATATCGCAGTTGCCATGGAGATTAATTTATTTCTGCCCTCTTTAGTTTGTATTTCAAATTTTTAAATAGAGATGACGAGTTGACGATCACCCATAATGACCACAGTTCGTGTCAAAACTTCTATAGAAAAAGGAAAAATAGCTTAGGCTCTTTGTCAAGAGGAATTTGTATTGTATTTTATCGATTTACGTTATTATCCTTATCCTAGAGCACACTGAAAGCTTTTGTTGACTAATAAAATACTACTTTAGGAAGTATATGCTCAGTTACTGGCACAGTTTGTGAAATTCTCCTGAATAATAAAGTGGCACAAAGGTACTTCCTTCATTAACGGAAATAGAACGAAATGGTATTTGAAGTTATAGAGAAGAAATTGCATTCGAACTCATAATATGTCCCAAGTTCTCTCTTGGAATACGAGAACAGAAAGGTTTTAAATTTTTGCTGTTGAACGGTACATTGATTTATTAGTCCTGAGTAATAAAATACAAAGAAATTGAGATATGGACTAAAGCCTTTGTGAGTCTATATTTTCTTTCGTATATTTCTCATGGAGCAAATGTTCAAACAATTGTCCACCTTATATATTTCATATATGTTTTGCAGCTTTTGTAATAATATGATGTAATGAAATGATTTATGGGAAAAATATATTATTATTATTATTCTATAAGAACAGATATAAAAGATAGAAAGTAGATCATTTTGAAGGTTAAGAAATTAGTTAAATTCACACTTGCACCTAAGAATACTCACTCAGGACAAAAAGATTGGAGAAAAATTCTGTGAGATTCTTGGTTTTTCTAATGGGTTCCATAAAATTCAACAGTACTAAATTGTCAACTTTTAGTCCGGTCAAATTAGACCAAAAATAAGAGTAAAAGTTACATAAATTCCCACCAAGCTGAAAATCGGTAGAATTGTTTAAAATATCATTAAAAACAAAATTTGAAAATTCCCCATCTTTCCCCTGTAAGGAAGAAATTTTTTTCAAGGTCAAAGGTCAAAAAAATTAGTTTTTCTCGATTTTCAGTAATACGGTAAGTTTTATCATTAAAATACTTCAGACAAAAATTGTAGATCATAAAATTATCTACAAAAAATTTATTTATACTTTTTTTTCTACGAGCCACTGTTTTTGAGATATAACGATTCAAAAAGTTGTAAAAGTTGTAATCGTCATAATATGCATGAGTACGTCACGTATATATACATTTCTGTGTGGGATAGTGAAGAAACATTCCACGTTATATTAGATAAATACGTACAGTATGTACGTCGACATTTTGGTTCTCGAGTTACTGTCGTATTTGATGGCTATAATGATTGCACGAGAAATACCAAAGCTGTAGAACAGCGTCGTCGAACTTTAGCAACATCTTCAACAATTGATATTTTATTTGATGAAAATATGACAGTTCCAACCAGCCAACAAAAATTTCTTTCTAATACTCACAACAAGTCTCGGTTCATTTCAATGTTGAAAGAAAGATTTACTACTGAAAATAAATTGGTAAGACAAGCTAACAATGATGCTGATGTATTGATAATTGAAACAGCAATTCCACAATTCAATTTGACAAATACAACTATTGTTGTTGGTGAAGATATAGACTTACTCGTATTACTGAGTGCTCGAACTCCAACTGAAAAAACTATTCTCTTCTTAAAACCAGGAAAAGCTCAACATCAATCGGAAATGTATTCATCAAAAAGTTTATCTACTTTTGCAAAGTGTCAAAGTCATGTACTATTTTTACACGCAATAACTGGCTGTGATACGACATCTGCATTTTACAGGAGGGGTTAAATAACAGTTTTCAAACTATTTAAGAAACAAAATTTACTTGAATGTGCTGAAGTTTCAAAAAATAGTAATTCTATTCGAAAAGAAATTATTACTAACGGCATTCGCTTTCTCCTTTCTATGTACGGAGCTCCTGAAAAAACTATCTACTTAGATAAGTTTAGATATGCATGTTTCGTTAATAACACCAAAAGTAAAAAAACACGTACAATTAGCTTGTCTTCCTCCAACCTCAGTTGCTGCTCATCAACATCTTTTTAGGGTATATTACCAAGTTCAAGTGTGGCTTGGTTATCAGCTAGACCCTCAGACTGGGATTGGAAGTTGGTCAAGAATTCATTAGAACCAGTGCACACTTTACTTCCACCTGCGCCGGAAAAACTGCTGAACTCGGTTTTTTGCAACTGCAAAAAGGGTGCAGTGCTAAATGTGGTTGCAAAAAAGTCGGACTGTTCTGTTCTCCGGCATGTACACATTGTCAAGGCCGGTTGTGCTGTAATATTGAATCACCAACAGTAGAGGATCCGTTTGATTCCAACAAGGCAACATCGCTATTAACGCAGTTTACATGCACTCAGGATGAAGATGAAGAAGAACAAGAAGAACACGAACAAGAAGAAGAATATCAAGAAGAAGAACAAGAAGAAGATTTTGAAAGTTACGACTCTGACGATTAAATTTCACTACTTTTTTTTAACTTAAATTGCTTTTATCTTTTCAATCTCTGCTAATATCCATTATTTTTCAATAGTTTCAAAATTAAACAGGATCAAAACTGACCCGTGGAATAGGCCTACTGGGGAAACCACGTTAAAAAAAAAGCGCTATATTATGACGATTACAACTTTTACAACTTTTTGAATCGTTATATCTCAAAAACTGTGGCTCGTAGAAAAAAAGTATCAATAAATTTTTTGTAGATAATTTTACGATCTACAATTTTTATTTTAGGTATTTTAATGATAAGACTTACCGTTTTGCTGAAAATCGCGAAAAACTCATTGTTTTGAGCTTTGACCTTGAATAAAATTTTTTCCTTACTGGGGAAAGATGGGGAACTTTCAAATTTTGTTTTTAATAATATTTTGAACAATCTTTTCAGCTTGGTGGGAATTTATGTAACTTCGAATGTCTAAATTGACCGGACTATTTATTTGATTTGGAGGTTGTTATTTATTTGAATATTGAAAATTACAAAACTTTTCAATTTTATCGAAATTTTTTTTATCAATAACTCAGGTTGAGTATTGATTGAAAAGTGCTGCATATTGTACTCAATTTTATCATGTTCATTTATAATTGAATTAAACTGATTTTTCTGCAATTCAATAGCTTATTACATACCTTATTGGATTTATATTCTGTATATTAATGATTAATATATGAAAATGAATAGGGAATAAATGTTAAATATATTTCTATATCTATGATGATATTAATATACGTTTTTTGATTTGAAGATCACCATTGATCATCCATTGTCCTTCAATCTTCTTTGTGCTTCGGCGTGAACGTCTGGTCCTTGAGATTCTTTGGGGAATCCCTGTTACTCTACTTCCTTTGTTGAATCACCACTTGTGCCACTCCCATTCTAGACACCCTGTGATTCTTACCAGCACCGGGGGTCTTCTAATGTTAAGTTTCTTTACAACTTCTTCCTCAAGTTTCGTACCTCTCTGTGTGAGGCATGCTACCGCCATAACTACCCTATGTCTTCAACTACCCGCTGAATTCTTAATGGAATCGGTTATACCAGATTTGTGTTTTTTGTAGGGGTGATCACTGAAAGGAGCGAGAACGCTTGGATAGATTTAATGTGGGATGACGTTTAAAAATGAGATTTGAATGTGGGAAATATCCAAGGGTTTGCGGTGAAGCGGTAGAGTGGACAGGAGCTATTAAACCCTTGCAGAAATAGAGTATTAGTATGGATTATTTTCAGTTTACAGTATTAAGAACAAGATGCCACTAAAGAGTTAGCAAAATGTGATAATTAAATAAAATAATATAGATTATTTCCACAATTTATTGAGTTAACAACAATTTAATTTTCAATGTGAAAGTGCGTAGATTTCAAGAATCGAATTCAACATTTCAGTCCATCTGCCGAAAGCCAGCTATAGTTTCGTCTGGCTTATACAAGGATGAAAGAATTCTGAATAAATAGACAAGTTTTTGATCTAAATGTTCTACAATCGACAATGTTAAAATTAATGTTCCAAAATTCACTGATTATGATCAATAATGAAACAGAGAATTCCCAACTATTTCAATATAAAATGATAAATCGGTGTTTAAGATTAAATAATTTTTTTTTAGAAATACAGACCGGGTTTAATTAACTATGTAGCCATTGAAGATATAGACAAAGACAACAATCAAATCAACAGAATAAATAGGTATAAACAGAAGCATAAAATACTGTAAAAGAATGTGCGTTATACAAGATAATAGAAAAAGAAATTGCAGATTATAAAACATGTAAGAAAATGCTTTATTAATGATAATAAAAGCATATTATTAAATCGAATATGCTGCGTTGATACTTCCGTCAACAAACGGTCAAACCCATTCTAATTTTATAGCTGATCGTTAAGTTTAATATTTGTTGTTGTAGGTTCACATGAAAAAAGCATTTATAATAGAATGCGATTATAACCCTACACCGATAGTATGAAGTTTATGATTTTCATTAATTGGTTCATCTAAATCCAAAGTATAGTATAATTCTTTCTGAATATTGACTATCTGTCTTGCATTCAATTAAGTGGCTATCAAATAAAGGTAATATTGGATATGATAATTTTTTTTGTTACATAGTTTTTCAATGGATAAAAATAAAGTTTTACTTCACACAATTCAAACTTAGATATTTACTTATAAGAACGGTTAAAAATTTTAGACGATCATAAATTAAGTCATTTCAAAATATCCATTTCACTCAGTTTATTTACTATATTTATTGATTCATATTCACTTTCCTTATTTTATCAATAATAACTTAAATATATTATTGACTATTCATATTTCTTCATTCTTCATCCCTTACTTGACTGATTCAATTACTTCACATATTTTGTCAAGGCGCTAATGAAAAAATTTACATTGTTATATTCCGCAACTACTCGGTTTTCCAATTGGAATGATACAATTTTTAAATGGTTATTATGCCAACACTATATTATATTTGACATTTCCTATGACATTTGTGTTCAAGAGGTTATGACATTTAATCATGGGTAGACGTTTCAACAACGTTTAGAAATTGATAAATTATTTGATCAAAATCATTTGTGAAAACTGAAAAATTTAACAGTTTCGTGTAGACTTTTATCACTTCAAATTCTTCAATTCTGTTTCTTTACATAACCATTCATCCAAAAATGAGCTTCATTGCTGAATAAGATTTTTCGATAAAATTGTTCATCTTGTTCAGAACAAAATCAGAAAATAAGCGACATTTATGGTGGTTAAATGGCTTCAGTTCTTGAACCAGTTGAATTTTGTAAGGATGTAATCAAAAGATCGGGTGTTTTTTTTAGAGTGATAGAACTTTCGATAGGGATAACTGTGATTTGACATTTCTGTTCACTAAGCATAGACAAATTATCATGGAAAGACTCACACCGGAACAACGTTTACAAATTGTTGAAATTTATTTTCGAAATCAGTCCATCAGAGCAGCTTATTCATCGAACTATCGATAGATTTCGAACAACATTTTCTCTACTCGATGCAACAACAACAAGACAAAGAACTGTACGTACAGAAAAAAATATGGCTGCTGTGAGTCATACTGTTAATGATGATCAAAATTTGTCTATTCGTCGACGTTCACAACAATTTGGACTCTGTGCATCCACCACCTAGAAAATTTTGCGTAAAAATCTTGGTCTACACCCATGCAAGATCAACTAGTTCAAGAACTAAAGCCACTTGACCATAATAAGCGTGGTTTGTTTGCTGATTGGGCCCTAGAACAGCTTGAAGTTGATCCACTTTTTTATCGTAAAATTGTGTTTAGTGATGAAGCTCATTTCTGGTTGAAACTTCCTCAAGAAGTTCTGCAGGTACCATTGCATTCTGAAAAATGCACTACTATGTATGGTGTGCTTTACACACTGGAGGCACCATCGGTCCATATTTCTTTAAAAACGATGCTGGGGCTAATGTTACAATGAATGGTGCTCGTTACAGATCGATGATCAATGATTATTTGTTTCAAAATTTGAATGGTATCGACCCAGAAATGTTTTGGTTCCAACAAGATGGTGCTAAATCTCATGCTGCTACCGTAACAATTGATTTATTGAAAGAAAGATTTGGCGATAACATTATTTCTAGAAATGGTCCAATTAATTGGCCTCCAAGATCATGCGACATAACTCCACTGGATTATTTTCTTTGGGGTTATGTCAAGTCATTGGTTTATGCTGATGAACCAGAAACAATAGACGCTTTGGAAGCCAACATTACTCGTGTTATTGAAGAAATAAGGCCTAAATTACCCGAAAAATTGGTCCAAAATTGGTTTGGTGGAATAAGGTTCCTCTAGTCGTGGTGAACATATGCCGGAAATTATTTTTAAAACATAAATGTCATAAAATTATCTTTCAAATAAAAAAAATTGGCTTCAATCTTAATTTAAATGTGTTTTATTTCAATTTAAAGTTATATCACTCTTAAAAAAACATCCGATTCTCAAAAAATAAAACTTTGAATCAATTAATTTAAAAGTATAATATTTCAAAAACCTTTTTATGGATTTTAATGCAGATAACAACATCGATTGAATACGAAATAATGGAACTTTGTATGAAATTTGCAATATTTGTAGAAATCGACAGCTGTTGATCTCTTTGTCCACCACTATAGCAAAAAACTGAACGAAATAATAATTGGACGAATAAAGAGATAACAACGTCTTACCAGTTTCCGCATCATTTTTTCACACAAATGAAAGTTTAAACTGCTTTGAAATGACGCGAAAGGCAACTTCATTAGAATTCGCGATTCATCAAACGCAAGATAATATTCAATTTCCTCAAGAGTAGACACGAAGGTAAGTCTTCTAGAAAGCGGTCCCTGTCAAAACCTTATGATTTATAATGTCTGCATGTGATTAAACTATTCATAACCCATCCATCTACATAGAATATATAATATTATACCCAGTTATTATGCAAAAATCGAATCAGAACAAATCTGATAAATCTCTGCCTCGATGTGGCAGAATTTTACCATGTAAGATATCAGCGTGGCGACCGCAGATTTTTTTCTGGAATTTAAACAGAGATTCTTGAGTGAAATCAACTCAAATGGAACAGTAATCGATGACATAATCTATGTTGTTGTGGGGTCTGTTTAATAAAGTATATCAGATTGTTTCATGTGATTGGGCAAAAGATTTATCGAGGTTACTGTTTGTATAATGGCGCTTCTGGAGTTTTATTGAAATGACAAGTGGATTCCAGTCGAGATGAAGACGGGATCAAGGAATGTGTATGTTAATGGCGGGGAAAAATAACAACCTGGTATTTCTTTGTCGTATTCGGAATAATTATTGGATAATGAAACATTGTTATTCAATCAACGAAATTTAATTACTTGCAAACAATCTTGAGCACTTCATTCGAATGCACAAACATAGGAAATATAGTGTTCACTGTTTCGTCTAAGTTCTAATGTTCACAAAGGAATTAAATAAAAGAGTTTATACGAAATGACTTAATATAGATATTCTTCAGTTTCAATGTTCCTTTTTAATTGTCTTTGGTCTCTTTCAGGAAAACTGCTTTGGTTTAATGACGAATGATACTTCTTGAAAGTTCCAAACTGAGAGCAAACTTCATTAATCTTATTCTAATGTTTTGATTATTTGATACTTGCTTTTTATTATTAATTTTTCCATTAAAACATTCAGGTAACGTATTTCTTGATGACATTTCCATTCACAATAACAATGTTAATTTTTTTTTAGATATTGGAACTAGATTTTTGAGGAGTAATTTATTCAGAGCGACGTGTATGAGCTCTGGAGCATTATCATACTGACTTGAAATTTCGGCTGCCTTGCCTTTTATAGTTTTCTCCAGAAATTAAATTCCAAAACTTACAAGCATTTGTCAAAATTCTTAAAAAATGATGCTGTTCAAATTTACTTTGAACAAATAATTTTTAATTCACTTTGCAGGCAATTACTTCCCCAGAGTTCAACAGTTTAGGCTTTTCAAATATGAATCATTTCATTCCTAAAAACCTAAACGGGCCTAAACACCAATTAAGAAACGAAGATATTTATCCCTTAAATTATTCCTAGAAATCCATTAGAACCGTTTCAATACGATTGCCGTATCGGAATTACCTGGGCTACCTTTTCGGACCCAAACCCACTCTCTCATTCGCCAGTTAGCAGAAAGGTAGAGTTGAACACATCCCCTGCGCCAGACAGGTCACGCGATACTCACCCTGTATAAAAAGTAAATTAAGAAAATTCAGTTAAAGACAAGTTCTGATCGCACGCACATTCCCTTGAAGTAAGCTCTCTTATCTTGTAAAATATTTTTATCTCTACGCTTGAATTATTTTATATTTGCATTTTTCACTTCAAACTTCCAAGGAACTCTGTCTCTCTCTCTCAGTTACCCATAACGCACTAAAGGCCTGGGAGTGCGTATCTACATTATTCATTTGTAATTAGATATTAAGTTATGAAAAGTGAACTCAAAAGTGAAACCAATAAAATTGAAGTCTGTGTCGTGAACAAGAATAGAAGAAACTCAAGGAAGAACTGTTCCAAGATCAAGATAGTGTATCCATCTCAATCTGGGTCAACAACTCAAAATTGTACACTTGTATTATATGTACTTCTGCTGACAATTCTTTACATGGTCCCTACGAGCTAAATTACATTCCACATCTGGTCACGAAACAACTCCCTCAATTTGGGTAAAATAATTCAATTCTCTGAACTTGTATTATATGTATTTTAGGCTGTGAATAAAGCATTAAAGTCTAATATACATCCCTCTTTCACTCCCATTTGAAGTATGCTTAACCAAGAATTTGCATACTAATTGCTTAACGTTTAATCAATTACTTTCGAAGAATTCAAAAAGGTATCTCTACATACCAAGCAATTCTTTACAGATGCTTTCGATGATTTTACAAAATTTACACTATTTCTTGGTTTGAAAGTATTCTAGAAAATCAACCTATTATTTTATCAACATTTTGAAAATTAGTTTTATCTTAAACAGAACGGTGCAAGCCTTGTTTTTCATCCATAAAGTATTTCAAGTGTCAAATTTTACAGAGTTTAACTTCTAATGCTTCTAACTTATAAATAACTTAAAATTACGCATGAATTTGATTACATTACTTTAACTCACATTATTACAACTTTATCAATGCATAAGCATCTTCAAGAATAACTCTACATACATATTTTCAAAATTTCTGACGTAGAAACTGTGTTTCATTGAATTAATAGGTTTTGATCAAATTTGTCCTACTTACATCATTCTGGTAAGTTAGATTTGATTAAGCTTGTTAGTTGTTAATAATTTCAATACAGCTTATAGAGGAATTATGAAAATAACATTTTATTTACATTTTACTCCATTAGTTCAAATGAGATATTCAAATTTCAATTACTTCTATTTCTTGTAACTTTTTTTGTCTTAAACATTAAATATTTATGAATTGAATGCTCCCTGTGAATTCTACTTAAGATTTTCAAAAGGATTTTTTTTATTTTGGACTATAGTTTAAATAATTGAAGAAAATCAAATTTCAATAAGTCGACGTTTCAAAAATTTATTGTTTCATCCTCAAACTATTTAAGCTGACTTTCTCTGTTCGCACATGGAAATGAAATACATCGACTGAATTTATCCTAACTGAACAACACATAGATTAGAATAATATTAGTTTACATCAACAAAAAACGCTTTTCAATGTATTACATGATTTCTAAAAACTTCATCCCAAGATTCTTCATCAAATTACCATTTTATTATCATTATATTTTAGGAGTGAATCACCAACTTGATGGACCTGCATGGGCAAAAAATCGACGAAGTCCTTGGCAAGCATTGAAGCTTCTGCCAAATAAACCAAAAATTGTTGCATACAAAAACCATTAGAAGATTAAATACAGATAAGCAATTATAATCATATCACTGAGCATTATCAATAATTAGCTCGTGCAAATCCATCGTTTTATTCCTAATTTTGATAGAGTATCAAAAACATTATTTCGATTCGAAAATCAAAAGAAAGCATGCGATAGTGATCATAGTACCAGATCCAACAGACGTACCTAATTTATGTTTTTTTTTCTACAAGAAGCCAGTTAATGCAGATTGAAAATAACTTTCGTTCTTCAAATGGACTAATCAGTTTTTCCCATGACAACGATATTTATTCGCAAGCTGACCTTATTCCAGGTGAACTTAATTAAGTTCTACCGGTGAAAAGTTTTACTTTTCATTGTCCTACTTTGTTCTGTGTTGCAGACGATTATATTCGTTCTTATTATTCGCATCTATGATTGAATTTCGTTAAATGCTAGTTATCCGTGAAAAACGCGTTCGGTGTGACAAATTTTGTTCAGATATACCATTAGTTATCTTCGCCTTCACTTTATTAAGTGAAAACTAGCAATTTTTTCGACTTTTAATGGAACAACCGAGATCATATCCATTACAGACTGTTAATCGTCTGAATTCTCGAAGTAAATTGTTTTAAGTATTGCGGAGAAATCTACGGTAAGATCCAGATACTTCAATTTAAGTTGTACTCCAGTATCAATTTGTTCCGTCAACGTGTAGTGAATAAATCATTATTGAATGGTTAGAAATATCTGAGAAATTGTTGAATAATCTGAGTTCTTCGAAAAATGTTGCATTTTACCTAATCTGGAGTTTTGATGAATAAAACAATGGACGTTCTAATTTAAAATTGTAATTCTTGCATCAGCCATTTAATTTTTAATGTAAATTAAAATACACTTATTGTAGTGTCTTACAATGTGAATGGACTAATCCTATATTGTTAACAAAAGCAGTAATCAGACCTTCAACACCGACCACAGAAGAATTACCTCTAAAATGGCTCCATTGAGTGTCGAAAGGCTTTTTTCTGACAGGGTCTGCAAAACTAGTGCGTGCACAGGTTGAATGTCGAAAGATCGATTTAACTAATAAAAGCACTTTCATCTCCGTAATAATCTCCGTAAGATTTCCCCTTTGTTTGCTACGAACAAAAGAAAATATGACATTTTTCTATTTTACACAATTTTCGGAGAGCACAAACAGTTAGACACGCCCACTTGCCGCAAATATTATATCGATTCATTTGACCTACCGGCTCATTGAACTACCAAAAAAAATTATCAATGGATTATATTTATCCAACGACAAAGTTAGTATCACCATGTTCGAAAATTAATGCAATTATTTCATGGGTGCTTGAAAAGATTAAAACAAGTTTGGTGTTAGTGAATTAAAATCGATGTTATATCATCGTTATATCACTCATAATTGAAATGACTAAAACATCACACGACATCAGCTGAAGGACTCTGGGTATACTTTGCAAATATGTTCTTAAGTACTAAATTCTCTTTATACCAGAGTTACCTATCAATATTTAAAAAAAAACCTGCGTGTTTCCATGGTACGCACTCTAAATAATATTGTGGTTTATTTCTCAGATAAAGTGGCCTCATGACTTTTTTCGAACAGAAATATGAATGTTGTTTTTTATTTGTCACTATGCGTCCAAGAACTCTTGAAGCGAGAAAGTCTAGTAGGACATTATTTATTTTTTCACAATGTGCACAATAATTTCACTTAACAATATATTAAATTCATAATTTTTGGTCTGGAATAATTTTACAGAAACAACAATTATTTCAGTTTATTTAAATTCAAATTAAGTCATGATCACTTTTGGAATCTGTTTTTTTTGTTGTATATCTTTTTAATTCAGTTGTCTTTATTTATTCTATTAAATTATATATCAGAACTGAAAGAAACGTAAAAATATTCTGAACGAAATAATAAACTTTCTTGCAAAAATCTGCAGTTTTCAATATAACCATTGAAGAAGAAAATGAATAAAATTTTTTTGAGAAGTAGTAATTGCAATTATATGTTGATATTAGGACTACGTTTATCAGATTATTGTATTTTGGATTATTATTAATTTCGTTAATTAACCTCTAAAATTTTATAATGGAAATATTTTGAACGTTTACGTTGAATTTAGAATTTACCATTTAACTTGTTGACTTGAAATTTATAATATATTTTACTTAACGTTTCACAAAACACTAAAGATAATGTCCAAATGCATAGCAATTGTTTCCAGTACGCTCCTGGTGCATATTAATTACCGGAAGATTAGAAATAGTTCAGGATGATTTTATACAAAAACAAATAATTCTGATGAAATAGAAAAAGTTTTTTTACTTGATAGAAGAAATATAACAAAATTTGAATATCAAAACAAATTTTGTTATATTTCTTCTATCAAGTAAAAAGCCTTTTTATATTATATTTTGGCTTCAATAAATCTCATTATGGAATGTCAATGAATTTAAATAACCTTAAAAATAACTTACACTGTTTTGTGATTTTGTTAGAACATAGATCAATCTTGAATTCTAAAGTTGGTCTGGTTTCGAAGCATTCATTCTTACCACGTGTGCGTTGTGATATAGGTTAGTTTTTTGATTTTGATATTTGGAATATTATCTAGGACCTATGAAGGGATTACTTAGAATTATATTTGTTTTTTGAAGATATAGTACATATTTTCAGAGATTTTTGAATTAACTTATTCGAATATTTAAATATATTAAATATTTCAAATGAATTATATTCTTTGAGAAGTCCTTAAGGTGTGTTCATGTTTTTAAAAGGCAATTGGTGTTCTTAAAGCTAAGATCAGAAACAAAATTTTGTCTCCTTTAAATATTTATTTATTAATTTTAATGACTTTCGTATATCTGTTGGTTTATTTATTCCATTTGATATTATATATTGAGTTTTGATTATATACGTCTATTAAACGTAAGCGGTGCTTATTTTAGACATTAATTTAATTCAAAAAGTTTTTTGAATAAAATTTTTTCGAAATTAAAATTGTAGAAGACTAACATATTTTAATTTGTTTTGATATTCAAAAAAAAATAATTATGAGATTGAACAATTTCTGGATTTTTGGTTCCTCCATTTATATTCAATTAGAATTTGCCAAGGAAAAATGTTTAAATCGATTGGTTATTTTTTCAAATTTTTCTCATGGGATGTAACAATTCTAATTGAATATTTCTCAATGAATAATTTCAGTTCTTTTTTATCATAAAAACTTCCACTCAACTTTATCGGCATGAAATCATGTTTGTTAGTGTTCGACATCTTTTGTTAAACATAATATTCATTTAATGCCTCTGAACCGTCTAGAAGCCAAAAAAAAACTGAAAATCTGACAAAGAATGACACATATGTTCAGTTCCTGTAGAAGCCATAATATTTATCCCCCATAGCATCATAATAAGCCATATTCTTAAGTTTTTTCACCTGGGCGTCTCTAACAACATTTCTGTTCGGTTCAACAAAAACATGTACAATTACCATAATATATCATGACATTCAATCCACCCCAGGTTTAATTGTGCGTGAAGACTGTACCCTTGGGCCAGCGTGATCTTTAGGTTATAGGTAGTCATTCTTATGTTATTCCGGCAGAAGCATTCACACATTGTTGAAAGAGAATTGAATAACCGAAGATGGAAGAGATGTGAACTAGCTAATTTATTTTACTTGTTGGAAAAAATTATACCCGAGTACCTTGACGATGATTGTTATATTCCTATTAATTTTTCTCAAGCTGTGAGGGTTCCGTCAATAATTATAAAACTAGTTATCTGCATATCATATAATGGAACTACGAGTTGGGTCTATTATCTTATTTATTTATGTCCTTCTAGACAACTGAGATAAGAGATATCCACCCCTTCGATTTTGTATATTGGATAGTTTTCCGTATTGAATACTGTTCCTTGAAAGGCTACAAGTTGATTGAAAATTTATTATTATAATTATAATATATAATATAATTTATCATTATAAAAATAAATGTAATTTAGTTACCGAAAAAATATTTTAGAAGCTTTAGACTTTATAATGAACAAAATTATTTGTTACTGTTATATTTATTTACAATGGAATATACATCTGAAAGAGATTTAATTATGGAAATTCTTATTGGTTTCTTATTAGCCGAAATATTCATAAATGAAATATTTGATCTATTCGTATTTTCTGTCGTTCACCAATGAATTTATCAATTAATTTAAAATAAGTCTCATGAAAATATCAACTTTCTTGAAATAACCATTAATAGATAATAATTTATATAATATTTCGATATACTATAAACCATCAATTATACACAAATGACATTATCCAATCAAAACTTATCAGCATTCAATAATATAATCTGAATTCTCAATAACTCTCCTATGAATCCAGAAAATTATATTTTAAAATTCAACAATTCTAATAAAAAGTTTATTAATAATAAAATAATAATAATCTGATATTGATAGTTAAGTTACTGATGAAAGAAAATTATAAACATATCCATAGTTTAAAAACCTGATTTAAAACTAATTCAAAACTTCAGAAATTTATTAAAAACAATAAAGACATATCTAAAAACGATAAATTGGGAATTTATAAGTTAAGTTATGATGATTGTCAAAAAGTGGAAAAATAGCAGTAAAAGTTACGGTAATCATAAAAAATATTCCACTAAATAAAAACAGTTCATACCGTCAATCAAAATTTTAAAATGTTGTATATCAAGACTAAGGTGCACTTTAAATTATTGAAGGTCCTAGAAATAAATGGGTGTAATAATATTTTGATCCTTCTCAACGAACAAACAGATGTTAAAAACTTACATTTTCTGAGACTTTAAATTATATTCTCTTCGTTCGTCCGGCTGTTCATTTTTAAGAACGATAACTTTCGAAAGAAGCAGGAGACAAGAAATTTACATAGTACAATTTAAGCTCAACTGCGAAGATCAAGTTCATAAATATGCAAAATTCAGCCATGAAGAACGGAAATATGCCAATAAGGAATTTTGTTTTCTGGATATATCGAAAACTTGAATGAAATTGATTAATGTTTGTTCAAAATTTTGTTTTCTGGATAAACATAGAATTTGACGAATCTATTTCTAACCTAGTGATCTCATATTTTTATTGGTTGTTCTTACTTATAATTCAAAACAGTCGACTGATGATTCTGGACGAGAGTTTCAAACGCTTTTCTAAAGCGAATAATATAGAAATGGTAATTTCCAAAAATATTTTAACCACAGTAGATATGTATCTGACAGAATATACGAATATTATGAAATATACAGTTCCACAAGCTCAAAACGTTATCGCGAAGACAAAAGATATAAAACGATAATATTGCGGCTTCTTCCTCATGCTAATGGGACGATAAAACCATTTTTTCACAAAACATATCGTTCAACTCTTCGAACAAGTTGCAGAATTTTCAATGACAGAATTTGCATCTACTCCGCTGATAGATTGCAAAAATTAGAAGCATTTAATTGAATTATTCATGGAAATACATAACGAACAGTCGCTCGACAACTTTTGTTGTCTTTTCTTTATATTTATTACATAGGAATAGGCTTTCACTCGTTGACGTATGTATATTGAAATTATAACAAAATGGGGAAATTTTAAAAGAATTTTTAATGAATGTATTCGAACGGTTATTATGCAGAGATGGAAATTTATTCGAGATATCAATGATAAAATGTTTGAACGTAAATCAAACTGATGATTTACTACGAAAAAATTTCTGATAAATCTTTTCTTAAAATATTAAATATATCACAAATTTTATATTTACTCCTAGAACGACCAGTGTGATGTTGATTTAGCTATATGCGCAATATATTTTATAGTTTCTCAAGAAGAAGTGGAGTATAACAAAATCTATTGCCACATTCCTCATTTTCGATATCTCCCAGACATTTTGAATAGTTGTGGATTGAGTAACGAAATAAGAATTCACCCCACAACATCAGTTTTGAGGTGAAAAATTAACTCAGTGAATTTAAATTAGACTTGATAAGTTGAACTGAAAAAGAATTAAAAATAATTCATATTCCAAGAAATTTCTTATCTATAATTTTATTCACTCCTGAAACAACAATGTTTTATTTGTTATTCGTACACTATATTTTTGAAATTTCTCAAAGGAAAGCAGAGTATAACCTAACCTATCTGCAAATTATTTGTTTCAAATATCTCCCCAATCATTTTGAATAGTTGTGGAGTGAATAATGGAAAAAAATTCACCCTTGGGTTAAAAAATTCACCCATTGTAAAATGCTCTTACACTTGATGGAATGATTGTAATGGCAAAAAAACAAAATATTGTTATTACTGATACCTTTTGAATTGATCTAAGAATAATGACATAATGATTGCTAAAAGTGTTCTTCAAACACAATGATTTTCTAGAAGCTATTTTCCTAAAAAAAATTTGAAACTCCTCTATTGTAATAATGCATTGAATCTTCTTAACATCATGTGGTTATTCAATCAATTCAGTTCTTTTGTCAGCCTTGTCATTTCTGTTCCAATTGAGAGTAAATATAGTTATTATGATTTAACCTTTATAGTTTTATCTGCAGAATGTTTCATTCTCGTTTAGAACATGAAAGTTTCTTACATCGATATACCTCTCACATTCAGAAAACATACAAGTGAATTGGTTTTTACCTGACAATCTGGGTCTTATATTCGGTGTAGGACATACTACGTCTTTCTTTCTTATTCCAGATATTATTTTGGGTCCCTCGAAACTAGAGTAAGGTGCTGCAACCAACATAATTCTTTCACAAATCGAACACTTCAGATAGAACACAATGGAAATAGTACATTATAGAACACACAACAATTTCTGTATTTTCACAAATTCGATATCGCTCATCAGTCCTCCAATATCTCGCAATCAGTCTCTTTATCACAGGTGAAACGCTTTTCCAATTAGCTATTAGAAATCCACGATCTTGTTTCAGCGAAAAAGTGAAAATTCCGTTTGTTTACATTCGAAGTTCAAATTTGGTGCGGACGGAGTACCGCGTCTGCGCTCCGTGACCGTTCAAAACAGCTGCGTGTTGTACCGTGATCGTTCCAAGGCAATCTGGGATTGTTTGAATGACTGAACGCTGAAAGCTCTACTGGCGACTGATCTGTGTAACCAGCGGGTTGTAATTATGCCTTCCCTGGAAGGGATTGTCATTTGTTACAGTTGAGACGGGTCCTTAAGCACGCTAGATCTGCGCAGTGGTGGTGCGATATAAGGATAGGGGTGCCTTACCCCTCTGTTTTGCACATGTGGGCTCAGCTGTGGGAGCGGAGAATTGTTCCTTTCAGACTTTAAAGTCAAAAGTAGATTGGGATAGGTTTTAATGAAGGGATAGTTTTTTGTGATGGCTATTTTGGATAAGGAGACGTCGGCAGGTTCACATCATTATGAAGGGGGAGATAACTGAATCTTGCTGACTTTTCTAATTTTCCCTCCGTTTCAAAGATGAAGCTCATACATTCTTCTTCGAAATTTGGCAGACGCATACTGTGTTCAATTAGCGTTATTTTACACCCTCATAATTTTTATGGGAGTCTGATGATATAATTTATGACCCTTGTTATATTCACCCTCTGGGAAAGTTTCGCTGATGTCTCAATAAAGATGAAGAATTGAACGCTATGAGTTTGAATGTTTGAGCGAACTGAATATTTATCTTCGATTGAATTGAATTTTAGGGATGGGCCTTTTGAAATATGCATTTTTGATCGGCTATAAATAAAAAACTAATGAATATTTTTTCAAAGTTGTGAGTTTCTCATTAAAATTTACGAATGAGAAACAATATTGTTCAAAAGACGATACGACTGGTTACAGTAATCCATTTGATCAACCTAATTCTTCAGTACATTGTTCAGAGTTTGGTCTATGAATGACAACTTCGATTTTGTGTTTATACGAATCGTGTATTGAAAGATTTTTTTAGGATGAATTTGAAGACGTTTTGGAGATCCAGTTAATGTCTGAAAAATTTGAGCAAATCCGCAATTAATTTTCATTTTACATTAATATTTTAATGATACTTTCAAATATTTGCATATTTATTGAATGTGGTTAATAACGCTTATATAACCTCTTAAATCCAAAATACTATAATAATATTTCTTAATAAAGCGAGCAGACTATATATTTCATAAATAATGACACACATATATCTTTTAAATGAAAAAAATTTCGAATACCTCATACATATCTTGTTTTATTTCATTTCAACATCTACCCTCTCTCATTAGAAAACCACGTGTCTTTCAAGATTTTCAACCATATCGATTTACGTTAATGGTTATATCTCAGAAAATTATTATTTCTCGAAAACTTATTACCGAATATTTTCATTTTGAAATAATAAGTTTCAGTGATTTTATTACGAGTTTTACGGTTTATAAATTTCAAAGCGAAAAAAATTTTTTTTTCGATTACAAAAGTTCATTATTTTCCCAAATAAAAGAAATTATATTTTCTTAAATATGGAGTATGAAAATAAATAATTTCAGAATTTATGTGCCTCACTAAAATAAGGTTGAAATCTGCAAATTGAAATTACCGAATACCCTGAAATCCTTTACAAAATGGTTATAATTAGAGTTAAAACCTTGACTTGATCTAATTTTAATGTCTTTAATGTTAAAATCGCTTCAATGGTTTCGTATTTGAAAATTTCTCTTATTTTCTGAACTACAGATTCGATCGATCTGAAATTTGCCAATTTGAAGTAGAAGGTTAACGTGCATGTTCATGCCGAATTTGGCGAGGATCGTATGATTATAAGATTCAAAACAAAAAGAAATATTTTAGCGAAGCAGCGTTGAGCGACATAACACCAGTTTCACGATCGAGTAAAATAAAGCATTTAGATGTAAAATAATTACGTGAAAGCTGATACAAAATTTCGTGAGGATCGTATGACGAGAAAAATGAAAAAAATTGTGAACGTGGCAGCGTTGAGCACTACTTTCAATATTTTAGATAATAGATGAATTAATTTGTCGAAACCTATACGGATTTAATCTGAGAAATCTCTTGAAAACTTTTAGAATTAAATTTAATAACATACCTTAAAAACACTATTTCACTTTTTAGACATAATTATTTATATCTATCCATCTACCCATCTATCCATCTATCCATCTATCCATCCATACATCTATCCATCTATCCATTTATCCATTTATCCATTTATCCATTTATCCATCTATCCATCTCTCCATCTATCCATATATCTGTTTATTTATTTGTTTGTTTGTTTGTTTAGTTGGTTGTTTGTTTGTTTGTTTGTTTATTTGTTTGTTTGTTTGTTCGTTCGTTCGTTCTTTCGTTCGTTCGTTCGTTTGTTTGTTTGTTTGTTTGTTACTACGAGTAACTCAAATTGAGAATCCTCCAAAAATTAGGCAAAAGATTTATGAGAATCTGTAAAGATTGCGGAAAATTGATCCAGCTACAATTTGTTATATTGAAAAAACTCCCCCTAGTTAAATTTTCACTATTTTTAACACTTTAACTTTCGAACGAAAATAGGTAGATACTTGAAACTTTCAGAATTAAGGACAGGAATATACCAGTTGAGTTTATTAATGAGCAGAATGAGTCCAATGGTTTCGCAGTAATTCAATTGAAATTTTCTTATTATTTTCCAAACTACAAATATGAAGCATATGGAAATTGATGATTAGCATTAAAATAATAACACAAATGTTTTTACAAAATTTTGTGAGGATCGTATGATAACAAGAATCAAAACAGAAATAAATATTTTGTTAGTGCATTTGTTTTGAAGCATTGATCTTCACCAAACCATCGCAACAGTCCTACTATCCAGTATTAAATTCAGCACTTAGATTAAAATAATGACACGGAGACCCATGCATTATTTCATGAATATAAATTACGAGAATGGAGAAAATGCAAAGAATATGAAGTTTTGTTTAATATATGGATAGAGTCTTTTAACCAGGTATTTTTCATTTTCGTGAGATTTTCCGTTTCTTTAGGAGAACAGACCTAAACTTGCAAGATCTCACGTTTATTTGACTTTCGGATGACAGAACACAAAATTTTGTGTTTTATTCATCTTATACAGCTTCTTAAGAAATATAACATTTTCATAGGAAATCGACTATTGAACAAACCCACAAAAGTTCCCTCCTAACTTCACGTCAGAGCTTTTCTTGAATTTTTTCGGCATAACCGACATCTTTTGACTCCAAACCTTTCCTGAAAATTCTTTTAGCTCCAGTCGTCGCACGGAGGGTCGATCCCCACGAAATTTGGTGCAAATCTCTGTGGCGTAATTAATTATAGGCTTAAATATCAAATTTTATTTCGATCGAATCAGTTGTTTCGGAACTATTGAGAAAATGAAATGAAGTTCCCAAGTTATTAACTGGGGGACCGATTTTGCTATTAGCGGGCTTAACAGAGATATTCAGTCCCAAAACATACTCTTAAAGTTTCAAGTCTCTAGTTCATTCCTATCAAAAGTTTGAGACGGCAGAATTACTTTTGACCTCAAATTCTTCATGATTGAATCGAACATAGACGTTTCAGTTCATTTCGGCCCAAAATTCGAAAATTACTGACCTTTGGGCCAAACGATAGCACTCTGTTCCCAAGAACAATGGTGCAAAAGTTACTAATAAATTCGACGAATACAGATTTTCTTACACTTCTTATGTTTGCAAGAAATGAAATATAACTAAGAGATGCATTGAAGAATTTATATCTGGAAACGCTTCAGTCGCAAGTCAAACAAAACGAAAGAATCTTGGAGTAGCTTTGAAGATAAGATAAACGGAAATGAAACTGTTGCAATAAAAATTATTATCGAAAGATGAGCTCAATACATTTATTGACTTGAGCGTCTTATCAATAGTGCCGAAATGGGGACAAATGCATGAGGAATGTGGAGTTGATCGGACCATCTAGGCAGTTAATCTATATAATTCGAACAAATACAAACCAAAATTACTTTTATATATTATTCAACATTCTACTCAATCAGTACAAGAGTGACTAACAAAATAACGTTTACCGACAATCTTTGGTTGCCTATGAAAAAGCCAGCAACTCGTATAGCAGCGATAGTGTATTCAGTGTTGCCTCATAAGTAATGTTTAAAAAGTTTATTTACTTAATTCTTCATTTGAAATTTAGTTAAGTTTGATCTAGTTATTGAAGTAAACGTAAAAAATGATGAATAATATTATGTATAATTCTTCAAAATAAAAATAAAAACATTTATATATGAAATTTGCTGATATACTCTATCAGACAACTCATCATACACAGCTGCGGTGTCCGAGTGGTTAAGGAGATGGACTTGAAATCCATTGGGTTCTACCCGCACAGGTTCGAATCCTGTCCGCAGCGAATCTTTTTTAGGATTGGTTTGTAATGCTTTATATTCATTATTAATATTATCCCGATTCTCCTAGATCTTCTGTGAAGATCCCTCAGAAGCTTTTTTCAGCTTGTGCGAGTTAGGAGTTGAATATTATTATCTATAAAGTCATTATCTGGAAAGAAAAAAGATATTAGGGGAATTTTTGTTGTATTATGAATTACATATGAATTCGTAAAATCCTAATTCAAATCTATCAAAATTTTGTCTGACATCTTTCTTCAAATGTGGTATCGCGTATTGGGTGAAACAAAAAAGGAACCCAGAAATCTAAATTTCTTCAAGATAATATAGCATATAGAAAAAGATATTTCTGAATGAAATTTTTTAGAACTAAAATTAAATAAAATAAATGGAGGTTTATACTTGATAGAAGGTATATAAAATTATTTAAATATTTTAATATTTACAGATATATCTTGTCACATTATAACTTCAGGAATTAAATTAATGTCATATAGGTACTACCTATATCAAACGACATATAAAATAAATATTAATTATAAGACATCCAAATGAGATAACAAAATCCAATAAATATAAATTATTAACAAAAATCTTATAAATTAAATATTTTGAGTAGACAAAATTTTGTGTGTGCTCATCCCTCTTATGAAAACAGATATCTTTCAAAAATGTTTAACATAATCTTAAGAATTTCATCATAAAACTATTATACTTAGAATATTCAATATTATTGGACATCTAAGTTACTTCTTGGAAAATCTCAAGATATGCAAAAACATTACTAAAAAACTACAAAACAAGTTTTAAGAGAGACTTTGCTTCGTCAGTACTCAATCTATTCATATTAAATAAAATATAACATCAATCAACAAAAAATGAATACTGAACATTCAAATGGAGTGTAATGTTGACTGGAAATAAATAGTTCTGTGGTTTACCATTGATCTTAAAGATTGAAAGGCATTTTAACGGCCTCTGTTATAGCACAAGGACCATCTGTATAAAGAATGTTAAGGAAACCAAACAATTATATATTATGAAAAAAATAAAATAAATGGAAATATTTAATTTATAGGATTTTTGTTCACAATTTATATTTATTGGATTTTGTTATTTCATTTGGATGTCTTATAATGAATGTTTATTTGATATGTCGTTTGATATAAGTAGTACTTACGAGTATATGACATTAATTTAATTTCTGAAGTTCTAATATTAAATATAATTTTTTGAAATAAAATATGCAGAAGGCTAACTGAATATATCTGTAAATATCAACATATTTAATTAAAATTAAATGTTTAAATAATTTTTTGATGAATCGAGTTTCGGAGTGTTTACTGTAATACAGGATGGGCCAACGAAAACTTAACACCTCGATTTTACTAATCAGAAAAACAGTTTCAATCGAATACGGATACTAAGGACAATATTTCTCTTCTCGACGTAGTATAAATACACTGGCGAGCAGAAAAAACGGGTCACTTAATCACTTTTGTTCAAATACCATTCTTAGTCAAAATTTTTACGAGAATCATGAAATTTCTGGAATGGTAGGGAAAAGAGATTTGCCCAAAGAAAAATGAAACTTTTTATTCGAACTGTATAAAAAAGATGAGCTTTTTTGAAAAAATCAAAAACTTTGAAATTGAAAAAAGTATCATCACTGTGAAAATTTCAGTATCAGTATGACGTGTGACCTCCCCTAGCTCTGATTACAGCTTCCAGACGTCTCCGCATGCTCGTGACGAGCTTTCGAATATTTTCTTATGGAATATTCTCCCATTCATGACGAAGGGCTTCACGGAGCTCTTGTAAATTATTGGGCGATGGAAATATAATTCGGATTCGCCTTCCCGGTTGGTCCCCTAGATATTCGATGGGATTCAAGTCTGGACTTCGTGCTGGCCAGTTGAACCTTGAAATTCCAACCTCAAAGTACGCTGTCACTATTCGAGCAGCATGTGGGCGTGCATTATCATGCATAAAAATTCCCTCCTCTCCCAGAAATGGCATATAAGGTCCATAAGAATTTCCTTTATGTACCTCACTGCTGATCTCTCACAGGTCTGTATGGTAAATTCGATTCTGAGAGACGTCGTCTCACGGTCCATTCACTTACGTTTACCTGACGTACCTCCATCAATAGATTTCGAACTTCAACAGCAGTAAGATGGCGATTTCGATTTTCTTCTTCCAGATTCAGGTTTTTTGGTTAGCCTGCCTGTCTCCTAATGCCTTGTCAATATTCTTTGGACTGTAGATAGGGTAACATTCATTCTTCTAGCATAAGATCTCTGGCTCAGCCCATTTTCAATAAGTGCCACTATTCTCGCACAATCTTCAATTGGTAAACTCATTTTATGACATCGTTTCTTTCAGAGAGTGGAAAACAAACTTTTCAATGACTAATGTTGAACGCAACTAGTAAACGATGAATCGTGAAGAATTATTCGAAGATGGTTTATTTTATCAAGTTTTTTAGCCAATATGTCTACATTTTGCGCATATTTAGTTAATGTTCTAATGAAAGATAGACGATGAACAAAATATCATTAAATCAATTTAAACACGTGAAATTCAATCACTTAAAGCCGAACTTGATTTATTGTTTGTACTCTCAAGATACCTATAACTATTCAGAAAACTACAAAAGATTAAAGCGATCCTATGATTTGGCATTGATTTCCCAAAAAAGAAATTATTATAATAATACAGTTCAAAAGGCAGATAATAAAAATAAGGCCATCTGGAAAATAGTAAGAGAAGCAACTAATTGTAGTAGCAGGACTTCTTCTAAATACCCACCAAAATTCACTAACAGCAATAAAATTTATGAATTAGCGAATTAATTTAACAGTCACTTTACTAAAGTCACATCAAGGCGCAGCCCAGTTTCAAAAGCATACACGAATGAAAGAAATATTCCAAAGTCCTTTTACTTATTTGAAATTGATGTGAATGAGATACTTTCGGTTGTAAAGAAAATTAATAACAAAATATTAGCTGGATATGACGAATATTCCTCTTACTCTATTAAAACACCATATAACACATTTTATCGAGCCACTTTGCTATATTTTAAATTGCTCCTTTAAAACTGGAATTTTTCCTACTGCTCTAAAAATAATATTAGTCGAGCCATGTCATAAAAGAACGAGACCTTGATGATTTTACCAACTATAGACCAATTAGCTTAATTACATCATTCGCTAAAATATTTGAGAAAATTCTTGCAAATCGCCTGATGAATTTCTTCCGTAAATTCAAGATTTTATCCAACAACCAAAATGGAATAAAAAAAAAATAAAATAAATGTAGGTTGATACGTGATAGAAGGTATAAAAAATTATTTAAATATTTTAATATTAGCCTTCTACATATTTAATTCCAAAAAATTAATGAAATTTAATAATTACAACTTCAGGAATTAAATTAAATTAATGTCATATAAGTATGATATTCTTCGACATATAAAATAAGCATTCATTATAAGACATCCAAATGATATAATAAAATCTAATAAATAAAAATTGTTAACCAAAATCCTATAAATTGAATATTTGAAGTAGACAAAATTTTGTTTCTGCTTATCAATCTTATGAAAACAGATATCTTTCAAAAATGTTTAACATAATATTAAGAATTTCATCATAAATCTTACTTAGAATATTCAATATTATTGGATATCTAACTAACAGGTATCTCTTAAAACAGGTTTTAAGAGAGACTTTGATCAATTATATTCATATTCAAATATATATAACATCAATCAACAAAAATATTTTCTCACCTTTTAACAATTCAGAAAGCTTCTAGTAAATCAATACTGAAAATTTAAATGGAGTGTATGTTAACTCAAGTAAATAATTCTGTGGTTTACCATTGATCTAAAAGATTGAAAGGCAATTTAACGGCCTCCTTTATTGCACAAGGACTAAATGTATAACGAATCTTAAGGAAACCAAATAATTATATATTATTAATAAGATAAAATAAACAGAGGTTCATACTTGATAGAAGGTATTGAAATTACATATGTAGAGGGCTAATATTAAAATATTTAAATAATTTTATATACCTCTTATCAAGTATGAACCTCTATTTATTTTATTTTATTCATAATATATAGTTATTTGGTTTTCATAACATTCTTTATACAGACAGTCCTTGTGCTATAACGGAGGCTGTTAAATTGCCTTTCAATCTTTTAGATCAATGGTAAACCACAGAATCATTTATTTAAATTTGCAGTATTCATTTACCAGAAGCTTTCTGAATGGTTAAAAGGTGAGGAAATATTTTTCTTGATTGATGTTATATATTATTGAATATGAATATAATTGAGTACTGACGAAGCAAAGTCTCTCTTAAAACTTGTTTTGTAGTTTACATATCTTGAGATTTTCTAAAAAGTAACTTATGTGATATCCAATAATATTGAATATTGTAAGTAATATAGTTTTATGATGAAATTTTTAATATTATGTTAAACAATTTTGAAAGATATCTGTTTTCATAAGATTGATGAGCAGAAACAAAATTTTGTCTACTTGAAATATTTAATTTATAGGATTTTGGTTAACAATTTTTATTTATTGGATTTTGTTATATCATTTGGATGTCTTATAATTAGTTTTTATATGTCGTTTGGTTTAAGTAATACTTATATGACATTAACTCAATTTAATTCCGGAAGTTGTAATTATTAAATATAATTTTTTGAAATTAAATATGTAGAAGGCTAATATTCAAATTTTTAAATAACCAAAATGGATTCAAAAAAGGTAAAAGCACATAAACTGCAGTATTTGAGTTCACACAAAGAATCTATTCATCTCTGAAGAAGGAGATGACACCTGCAGGGTTATTTGTCGATTTTTCCAAGGCGTCCGATTGTGTTGATCACAAACTACTTTTGCAGAAAATAGAGAAGAAGGGAATTAGAGGAATACCACTCAAGCTATTGGAGAGTTATCTTACAAATAGAAAACAAATGGTGGTTCAGAGAAAACCTTACTGGCTGGGGTACCCCAAGGAACTATAGTAGGACCAATTTTGTTCGTTGTTTACGATGACGACCTCCCTGATGTCTTGGAGAATCTGCTAGTGCTACCCCAATGAGGTGAATATGGATGCATATTTAAATGCAGATACAAATATGGTTATATCCCATAATGCTGAAAACGTTTGTGAAGGCCTGATATCTGTCATATCTAAAATTGAGGGATGGTGTAGATCAAACGCTTTAACGCTTGATGTCGATAAGACCAAGGTATATTTCTCCAATATAAGATCAAATAACAATACATCAGAGTAAGAGACAATAATATATTAACTTGCTCAAGTACAAAGGTACTGGATATTTTACTGAATAGACACCTGTGTTGGAATATACATTGTGATACTCTAACATCTAAACTAAATACATATGAGCTATAAGGAATCAAGTTGATATTAGCACACTAAGGACCATCTATTTCTCGAATTTCCAATCACTAATAGCATATTGCATTATTTTTTGGGGCACTAGTTCATAAGCCATTCATATATTTCTAATTAAGAAGCAAGCTATAAGAACAATGTTGAATATGAATTTCATATCACCTGTAGAAGTTGTTTCAGGTCTAATAATATATTAACTATATCAGGTCTATGTATATATGGAATTTTACTTTTTGTATGTAAACACCCATATGAAGAGTATAAAAATAATAACGTTAAAAGAAGAACTTGAATTTTTCGAGTTCAAAACGGACCTAATTGATTTATACTGCTAAAACATTCACATCATTTCAGTTTGAATAAGAATCGGACCCATGTTCATAGGAAAAAATCTTTCAAATTAGCACAGCTATCATCTGCCAGAGTTTATAAAACACCACGAGCCTCTCACCGAGCTAAATCCTAAATCCGCCACTGCCTAAAATGAAAATAACCACTCAACAGATAAGTTAATATGAAGTTCATTCATTCACAAACCATAAATCATCAATTCCAATATGAAATTACTCCATAAAACCATGCCATATAATCATTTATCTCCAACGTTTCTGTTGCCGAAACCAATCTCCAGAGAAATTCGGTGCCCATGTTGTTGATAGCGGCCCTTATCACCCTTCATTAAAGCCTTTGGAGACTCTCGTATAGTCGTAATTTAATAACCCCAACCCTTTCGTTGACCATCCCAAATATACGAACACCCCAAAGCAAACACGGGATCCTCAACGGACAAAAAACCTAGATACTTTTGTGAAAATCAGCGCGTTTGCTACGGCACATGCGCGCGAACCATCACCTACGGGCATCTATCGAACTGCCAGAGCCTAGGGACGCAGTGTTAAACGAAAAGACGCCTCGTCGCGAGCGTCCAGAGCGTCGCAGACCGTATTTTGGTGGGCGTACCGACGAAGTTCTGTGTACAATGTGGTTGCAATATACCATTCTCTATGGTCTCTGTCTGGCAACTAGGTTTATGAGGTTGTAGACACAGCCGGTTTCTCGTGCCAAAATTTTAACAAATATTCGTTTCGTTGGTATTTTTTGTACGTTTCGGATAGATTTTGAGAATTCAGGCTTTTCATGGACGTTGAGTTGAAGGTAGGTTAACCTTATGGGCTGACCTTCAAGAGTTGTATCGTTCATCATTGTCGTGCTTCTTTTTAAGTAGTGAAATACAGCATACTCGTATTTCTCTGGATGAAAATATTCAATGTTATAACATAATAACAGAAATAACTCGAAAGTTATTGATGATGCAATAATAATTTTAGTTGATTCTAAAATAATATCAAATTTGAACTAGCAATATCACAGAAAAACTTAAAACCTAAAGAATGAAACATTGGGAAGCAGTAAAAAATGATTTGTTTGTTTTGTAGAAATTGTTGGGTTTGGAAAGTATATGGAATATTATTCAGATGTTGATGAGAGCATTAAGAATTATTATCTTTGCAATTAATATCTGTACGAAGCTGATTAATTTTGAACGAAATTTTCAATTATAATAAAAAGCAGGAATGTCCAGAATACATGAAATTTTTGAGAGATACTGAAAGATTAATATAAATAAAATAGTAATCAGTTATTGACCAATGTTTTAACCTCCGCAGAAAACGTAAATCTGGTTTAATTTGTAATCAAAGATTATTTTTTCAATCATAACGAAATAAATAAGGCCACAAAAATTATGAATACTCTTAGAAACTACTTGCATTGAGAAGTAGTAAACTAACTGGAAGAGTATTCAGAAAAAATGAAAATTCTCAAATTAATTTTTAAGACTATATAGAATATCATAAAAAATGAAAAATTAAACGAATAATAATTCTGAAACGAAATTGCTGAAAATATCTGTACGAACCTAATTAATGTTGAATTAAATTTTTAATTATGATGCAAAGCAGAAATGAACATGATGTTTTTTAGGACCTTAATATAAACAAAAGACTAATCAGTTATTGAATAATATTTTAATCTACCCAGAAAATGTTAAATTACCTGAAATAGTTTATAATCAAAGATTATTTTCCATTTTCCTAATCATAATGAAATGAATAGGGCTACAAAAAGAATTAATACTCTTAGTAACTATTTCCATTAAGAACTGAATTTAAAAATTACTGGTAAAGTATTTAGTAAGAACAGAAATTTCCGAATTAATTTTGAAGAATACATACAATATTCTCAAAAATAAAAAATTAAAGGAATAATAATTTTGAAACGAAATTACTGATAATATCTATAATATATGAATCTTATTCATGTTGAATGAAATTTTCAATAATAATATAAAGGAGGAATGTACATGATATATTTTAGGAGATACTGAAAGATAAACATAAACAAAATAGTAATCAGTTATTGAATAATATCTTAATCTCTGCAGAAAACGTGCGAAATAATATGACGTAATTTATAAACAAAGATTATTTTACATTCCCCAATCATAAAGGAATAAATATGGTTGAAAAATAAGTAAGGAATTACTTACATTGATAAATAAATTTCAAAATAACCCGATTGGTATTTGGAAGGAATGGAAATTCTCGAATGAATTTTGAAGAATATATGAAATATTATCAAAATAAAAAAAACGAATAAAAATTCTGAAATGCCATTATAAATAATAATCTATTTAATATTGAACGAAATTTTCAAGTATAATTTAAAGAAGGAATGTCAGCAGTACAGGATATTTGTAAGGAGACACTGAAAGATTGATCTGAAAAAAATTCATTAATTCAATAATATCTTAATAGCCGCAGAAAATATGGAATTATGTTCTAAATAAGATATCATTTAAATGTTCACCACGGCTGCGTTGGCACTGAAGCACCAGATTGCTCCAAAGTCTGGCTGTATTTCGTCAATAACTCGACGAATATTCTCTTCCAAGTGATCTAAAGTCTGCGGCTTGTTAGCGTAGATATGCTTTTACATAACGTCAAAGATAATAATCCAGAGGGATCAGGTTTTATATTACCTTAGCGGTTAATCCACAAATCCTTATCGTGAGATGATACTATCGTCAAACCTTTCCTTCAGCAATGGAAAAGTAGCATAAGATGTTTAAGATGTATCGCCATCTTATTGAAAGCACATCTTTTCAATATTGATGTTTTATATTCTGGTCACATGAATTGTACCAGTTAGTGTATTAGCATGTGAGCATAGCTCTTTCACCAAGTGACTGTTAGTAGTCTCCCCAGTCTGCCACATAAAGTGTAATAAGGGTTACGCCTCATCATCGCGCATGGCGAGAACCACTCCGGAGAGCTGAACCCACCAGCTTCCATTTTGGGCTTCAGTTCGAAAACGTGTGACTGGTAGCAGCGAAGCACTATCCAACCTCTACTGGCTCTGTATGGTCAGTACCCGAGTTTTTGGGACGTAATTCACACGCTGGAGGTGCTTCTTATCCATCCATCCGAACGCAGTCCCATGAACCAAGATAGTCTCAATTGGATCAGTTGATGCCTCGATCCTTGTACGAGCACCGTAAAGCCAGCCTGTACATCAGGATCCACGAACCCTTGTGCAGTCTTTCAATTGATCCTGGCTTCAAGCACCAATTGACTAGCTGTATCGTCGAGATCCACAAAACCCAGAAACGTCTCCCAATCGATCCTGATTCAGGGCGAGGCCGGTCGAACCATCAAGTCCCGCTAAACCCTGAAGCATTTCTCGAGATATCCTGAACATGAGTGTCTGCCAACAAATGGAAGGAATACCCTCCTAGTCCAGCATGTGGACTTTCAAGCACTGCCCCCTCGAGTCCAACACCAATTGGGTGGCCAGGTCGTACGAATACATCCCGAGGGCCTTCATCCTCCTGAGGTAACGCAGTATGCTACATAACGCACTCGGCCATTGGAGAGAAAAATTCCGGAGAATTACTGCAATAGCGTAGAGTACGTTAGTTTTAAGGGAGAGGCCCTGTGCTGCGACGGACTCCCTTATCACTGCGATGATAAACGCGGCTCAGCCCTCCATACCACCTTTACGGTGAAACTAGGGCCCCGTTCGGTTGATCTTCCACCACACGGGTCCAGTGACTGGCGCATAACCCCCCATTTCACTGGGATGAAACTAGGGTCATAGTTAAGATAAGCACCCTTAGAGCGTCAAACTCTAATGCCATGGGAGCGCATATTCTGGTCACGTGAATTCTATCAGGTTTTCATATTGGCATGTGAGCATGGCTCTTTCACCAAGTGACTACGCAGCACTCTCCACAGTCCACCCCTAGAGGTAGAAAGTGTGACAAGGATTACGCCATATCATCGCGCGAAGCGAGAACCTCTCCGAAGAGATGAACCCACCAGCTTCCAGTTTCGGCCTCAGCTCGAAAGACAAAACCGTCTGAGTGGTAGCAGCGAAGCACTATTCAACCTCTACTGGCTCTGCAGGTCAGTACCCGAGTTAGCTTGTGACGCAACTCACCCGCCGGAAAGGTTTCTTATCCAAGCACCCAAACGCAGTCCCATGATCTAAGAGAATCCCAAGATTGATGACTATAATTGATTCTGGTACGAGCATCGTCAACATAGCCTGTACGTCATGACCTACGGACTCTTGTGAGGTCTTTTGATTGATCCTGGCCTCAAGCATTTACGGCTAAGCTATTTCGTCGAGATCCACAAACCCTAAATAGTTACGCATTGATCCGGGTTCAGGACAAGGCCGGTCGAACCGTCAAGTCCCGCTGAACCCTGAGTCATTTAAAGAGAATATCCCGAACATGGGGGTCTGCGAACAGATAAATGAAATACCTCCCTAGTCCAGCATGCGGACTTTCAACCACTGCGCCCTCGAGTCCAACACCAATGAGATGGCCAGGTGGTACAAGTAACACCTGAGGGCAAACCACCCTCCTGATGTAACGCAGTATGCTGCATAACGCACTCGGCCATCACACAGAATCCGAAGATTTATACTGCTATAGGATAGAGTACGCCAGTTTTAAGGGAGAAGCCCTGTGCTGCGACTGACTACCTGTCACTGAGTTAATCAACGGGCTCAGCCCTCCATTTCACCATAACAGCAAAACTAGGGCCCCATTCGGAGATTTTTCACCACACAGGTCTAGTGACTGGCGCGAATGGCATTACGTCAGGCTCCAAGACTTAATTAACCCTCTATTTCGCCGGGACGAAACTACGGTCCTTCATGACAAGCGCCCCCATCCCGTTAATATCTAATGCCTCGGGGGCGCATCTTCTGGTCATAGAGCTTCGAATTATATCGTCCAGTAGAGGTTGCCTTTCATGGTTACAGCTTCATTTCGGAAAACAATAAGGTCCGATGAAGCCGCGATGCCGTGAACCACACCTCACAGTGAATTTTTTGGAATACATCGAAATTTCCTGTATTATTTCAAGAATGACCCTGCAAGAATAACGGAAATTTTGCTCATCATTAAAGTCATTCACCCAAAAATGTGCCTGGTCTGAGAAGATAATTTTTTAGCCAACACCAAGATCATGTTTCCAGCGCTCAAGAGCCCAGTCAGAAAACTCTTGACATAATATATAATCATCTTGCTTTGGTTCTTGACTTAATACGACTTTATAACGATGCAATCTCGGATCTTCAGGTAATATTCTTCAAGTTGACGTCTTAGAAAGTCCCAGTCGTTGCGATCGTCGTGAAATCAACAAATTTGAATCATCGACAATACTGGCCGCTGCAGCTGCATTGTTTTTCTTATTTCGCACTTTTCGTCGTCTTTTTGGTGGCTTATTGTCTTGTGAAGTTTACTCACGTTCAAACTTTTTCAAGGCGTGACGTATAACCTGCTCAGAGTACCGATAACAGCGACCATGTTCTCGAGTAAATGAACATTGAGTACCCACAACTGCTTCATCCAACTCCACTATAAACTATAGAATTTTTTTGTGGTTGACCTAGAATTACATAGTGAGCTACTTTCATCTATTATCCAATTATCGTCAAAAGTCAGACTAACGCCGTATCGAGATTTGGGTTAGATTTTTCTGCCTGCCACATATCTTGACCCCTAAGACATTCTGTTCTTGCCATTCACGACGCATATTATAAAACGCTCTCTAGTTAACGTTTAGTCAATAATAAACACATTGAACGAAAGAACTCTCAATTCGCAATCATTTTTAACTTCTCAAATAACTCCATCTCGTGATAACACAATAACGTATTAAAAGACCTGGAAGTGGATATACTATCTGCATAATTTACTTGTTGTCTGCTTCTTAGGTCCCATCGATCAACAAAACCTTTTCGGGCTTGTTTGAGTTCATAATTATTATACAGACACTGTCTCGATTTTCAGAACTGTCTATTGCACTATTACTCCTTTTTAATAATATTTGGTATAGTTCGACCGAATTAATTTATTTAAATATGCTAATAATGAGAATAACGGACAGGATCTGATTTGAGCATGAGGAAAGTTTTCAGCGTTCCTAACGTAACAGAATAACTTCATCTAGCAGATGTACTGCTAGATTCCTCCTTTGATATAAAACCTCAGCATTTTTTGACTCAATTGATGCAAGACAAACAATACACGAAAAAATTACAAATTCTATGAGATTTACAATAATCTTTTCTCGTTGGTTCAGAGGAACATTAAATTGAAATATCGAAATAAATAACTTACTTTGGTGAAACGTTCAGTCCACTACTTCTCCATAATATTCAGGTTCACCTTGAAAAATTGAAGAATTTTGGGAATATCTCTTGACGCCTATAACGATTAATGAATAGAGTAGTACATTGGTTTGTTCGCCTGATTTTCTATATCATAAAGGGAAAATATCCAATTATATGTCATAGTTCCCATGAAATTACACGACAAAACTATGAGTTAAGTAGTATATATGTAAAGTGAACCGAAACGTCAACCCAAAAGTGAACTCAGTGAAAGTGAACAATGGTGAAAGAGCTCATCAATCTACTCCTCTACGAGCCAAATAGTGTTTTCACCGCAATTCAAGTTCAAAGCTACACCGCAACAATTCCTTCTATTTTGTTTGAAAAAATTCAAGCTTGTACATTTGTAAAATATATATTTAGGTTGTAAATAAACCCATATAAGTCTAATACATCTCTACTGTTCCCATGAAGTATGCTTATCCCAGAATTTGCATATTAATTGATTGACGTTAATCGATTACACCGAAGAATTCAAAAAGGTATCTCTACATACTACGCAATTCTTTCATCTATCGGGTGCTTTTTTTTAGAGTGATAGAAATTTAAATTGAATAAAAGCATATTTAAATTAAGATTGAAGCCATTTTTTTTATGTAAAGGAAAAGTTTATGATATTTATGTTTTAAAAATAATTTCCGGCATATGTCCACCAAGACTAGGTCTGAGGAACCGCATACTTATTCGAGTAATTCAGGCCTTATTTCATCACTAACACGAGTTATGTTGAAATTTGAATATTAAAAAAAATTGAAATATGTTTATCCTCTACAATTTTAATTTCAAAAAAATTTTTTATTCAAAAAACTTTTAGAATTAAATTTATGTCTAAAACAAGCAGCGCTTACATTTAATACACGTATATAATGAAAACTCAATATATTATGTCAAATCGAATAAAAAAACCAACAGATATAAGAAAGTAATTAAAATTACAAACAATAATTAAATTTAATTTTTTTTAATTAAATTTTTTTAATTAAAATTAATAAATAAATATTTAAAGGAGACAAAATTTTGTTTCTGGTCTTACCTTTAAGAACACCAATTGCCTTTTGAAAACATGAACACACCTAAAGGACTGTTAGAATTAAATTAATGTCTAAAACAAGCACCGCTTACATTCAATAGACGTATATAATCAAAACTCAATATATAATGTCAAATGGAATAAATAAACCAACAGATATACGAAAGTCATTAAAATTAATAAATAAATATTTAAAGGAGACAAAATTTTGTTTCTGGTCTTACCGTTAAGAACACCAATTGCCTTTTAAAAACATGAACACACTTAAAGGACTTCTCAAAGAATATAATTTATTTGAAATATTTAATATATTTGAATATTCGAATAAGTTAATTCAGAAATCTCTAAAAAAATGCACTATATCTTCAAAAAACAAATATAATTCTAAGCAATTCCGTCTTCAGCCCTCAATAATATTCCGAATATCAAAATCAAAAAACTACCCTATATCTCTCAACACGTGTAAAAGGACTAAAGCTTGGAAACACAGATCAACTATATAATTGAAGATTGATCTATGTTCTAACAAAATCAAAGAACAGTGTGAGTTATTTTAAGGTTTATTTAAATTCATTGTCATTCCATAATGAGATTAATTGAAGTCAAAATATAATTATATATTATATATAAAATAAAATAGAGAGGCCTTTTACTTGATAGAAGAATATAACAAAATCTGAATATTAAAACAAATTGAAATATATTTATCTTCTACAATTTTAATTTCAAGAAAATTTTTTATGCAAAAAACTTTTAGAATTAAATTTATGTCTAAAACAAGCACCGCTTACATTTAATAGACGTATATAATCAAAACTCAATATATAATGTCGAATGGAATAAATAAACCAACAGATATAAGAAAGTAATTAAAATTAATAAATACATATTTAAAGGAGACAAAATTTTGTTTCTGGTCTTACCTTTAAGAACACCAATTGCCTTTTGAAAACATGAACACACTTAGAGGACTTCTCAAAGAATATAATTTATTTGAAATATTTAATATGTTTAAATATTCGAATAAGTTAATTCAGAAATCTCTAAGAAAATGCACAATATCATCAAAAAACAAATATAATTCTAAGCAATTCCGTCTTCAGCCCTCAATAATATTCCAAATATCAAAATCAAAAAACTAACCTATATCTCTCAACACGTGTAAAAGGACTAAAGCTTGGAAACACAGATCAACTATATAATTCAAGATTGATATATGTTCTAACAAAATCAAAGAACAGTGTGAGTTATTTTTAAGGCTTATTTAAATTCATTGACATTCCATAATGAGATTTATTGAAGCCAAAATATAATTATATATTATATATATATACGATTATATACGTCTATTAAATGTAAGTGGTGCCTGTTTTAGACATTAATTTAATTCTAAAAGTTTTTTGAATAAAAATCTTTTTGAAATTAAAATTGTATAAGATAAATATATTTCAATTTGTTTTAATATTCAAATTTTGTTATATTTCTTCTATCAAGTAAAAAGCCTTTCTATTTTATTTTATATATAATATATAATTATATTTTGGCTTCAATAAATCTCATTATGGAATGTCAATGAATTTAAATAAGCCTTAAAAATAAGTCACTGTTCTTTGATTTTGTTAGAACATAGATCAATCTTGATTTATAAAGTTGATCTGTGTTTCCAAGCAATAGTCCTTGTATACGTGCTGAGTTGTTTGTGATATAGGTTAGTTTTTTGGTTTTGATATTTGGAATATTATTGAGGACTGAAGACGGAATTGCTTAGAATTATATTTGTTTTTTGAAGATATAGTGCATTTTTTAGAGATTTCTGAATTAACTTATTCGAATATTTAAATATATTAAATATTTCAAATAAATTATATTCTTTGAGAAGTCCTTTAAGTGTATTCATGTTTTTAAAAGGCAATTGGTGTTCTTAAAGGTGAGACCAGAAACAAAATTTTGTTTATTTAAATTCATTGACATTTCATAATGAGATTTATTGAAGCCAAAATATAATTATATATTATATATAAAATAAAATAGAAGGGCCTTTTACTTGATAGAAGAAATATAACAAAATTTGAATATTAAAACAAATTGAAATATGTTTATCTTCTACAATTTTAATTAAAAAAAAATTTTATATTCAAAAAACTTTAAGAATTAAATTTATGTCTAAAACAAGCACCGCTATCATTCAATAGACGTATATAATCAAAACCCATTATATAATGTCAAATGGAATAATAATTTTATTTTACGAGTTATGTGGGCTTCAAAAGCGTCTATTTTTTCTGGTTTATCAGCATAAACCAATGACTTGACATAACCCTAAAGAAAATAATCCAGTGGATTTATGTTGCATGATTTTGGAGGCCAATTAATTGAACCATTTCTCGAAATAATGTTATCGCCAAATCTTTCTTTCAACAAATCAATTGTTATGGTAGCAGCATGAGGTGTAGCACCATTCTCTGTTACATTAGCTCCAGCATCGTTTCTAAAGAAATATGGACTGATGATTGCTCCAGCGTGTAAAGTACACCATACAGTGCATTTTTCAGGATGCAATGGAACCTGCAGAACTTCTTGAGGATTGTTTTCACTCCATACACGGCAATTTTGCTTGTTAACATAGCCGTTCAACCAGAAATGAGCTTCACCACTAAACACAATTTTACGATAAAAAAGTGGATCAACTTCAAGCTGTTCTAGGGCCCAATCAGCAAACAAACGACGCTTATTATGTTAAGTGGCTTTAGTTCTTGAACCAGTTGAATGTATGGGTGTAGACCAAGATATTTACGCAAAATTTTCCATGTGGTGGACGCACAGAGTTCAATTTGTTGTGAACGTCGACGAATAGACAAATCTGGATCACATTGACACTATGACTTAAAGCAGCGATATTTTCTTCTGTACGTACAGTTCTTTGTCTTGTTGTTGTTGTTGCATCGAGTAGAGAAAATGTCCGAAATCTATCGATAATTCGACGACTAAGCTGCTCTGATGGACGATTATGTAAACCATAAATTTCACGAAGTGCTCTATAAGTTTGGCGAATTGAACACTGATTTTGAAAATGAATTTCAACAATTTGTAAACGTTGTTGCGGCGTGAGTCTTTCCATGATAATTTAGCAATGCTCATTGAACAGAAATATCAAAACAACATGGCTTCTACCATCTGTCAGATCACAGTTTTCCTTATCGAAAGATCTATATCACTCTAAAAAAAACACCCGATATTTAGGCTCACGTAAATAATGCAAAATGTTCTCAATAAATTCACTTCTTCATCGGAAAATCCCAAGGTGAATCGAACTCCATTAGGCCAGACGTAGACTCGAGAAGAAAAAATATGCATGAAAAGGTAGGTAGAAGCAGGAGCATTGTAAATTCATTTTCACGACATTATAATACCGTATGCGTGCAAATTCCACTGTAAACCACGTCACAAAAGCTCACACGCATAAGCTCCCAAGCAATATCCCCAGAGTGTTCTCCATTGGTCGTATGACGGCGCACACTACGTCATTTCATTTTACATGATTTCCCAATATTTCCTTCCCGTATGAGCCCGATTCTAAAGCGTAAATCCCATGAAGTCACGCTTCGCCCCCAAACCACCCTTCAAAACATGCATATCTGCGAATTCGGGGTTTTATTTATAGGTTTTCCAATTACGTATTCGATTTTCATACGTTGTGACAAAAAGGAGGAAGTTGTAACGTCAACGATTATATCGAACAGCAAATTGGTCGATGTATATTCGGCATTTCGTGTATGGCAAGTTGAAGAAGGTATGATTCGTGATTTTTGTCGATTTCGTGCAATATAAGCTCCTGAATATGCAGACTGTTTCTTCTGCAAACTTCTTTAGTCCACCACTGGTCTTAGAAGCCTTTACTTGAATTAAGTCTTTTATTTTCTAATATTAAACATTGAGGTTATGACAAGATATGTATTTCTTAACTTCAACTGCTTTTTCTGTAGATTTCTTTAGTCCACCCCTGGTCTCAAGAGACTTCTGGTATCAAACATTGGGGTTAAGAAAAGTTTTTGTATTTTTTAACTTCAACTGCTTCTTCTGCAGACTTCTTTACTCCACCCATGGTCTTAAGAGACTTTACTTGAATTCAGTACTTTATTTTCTGGTATTAAACATTGAGGTTATTGAAAGTTTTTGAATTTCTTAACTTCAACTGTTTCTTCTGCAGACTTCTTTAGTCCACCCCTGATCTTAGGAGACTTTACTTGAATTTAGTGTGTTATTTTTGGGTAATAAAGATCGAGGATCACAGGGAAGGTCTACCGATTATAATTGATGCGTGTGAGCCAAGCATTGCGAGAAAAACGGTAGCAATTTGCGTTGCGTTAAAACCCACTTAGAATTACTCCAATTGAAAGTCCTACCCGACCCATCTTACAGCCCAGACATTGCTCCTTCCGATTACCATCTCTTTTAGCCAGCTTTCTCCAATTACGATTAAGTCAAAAAATGGATCGATGCATGGATAACGGCCAAAGAAGCGGCCTTTTATCGCGATGTGATTTGTCAATTGCCAGAAAAAGCAGTGGCTTGCGACGGACAATACTTTGAACTTTGAATGTATAACGAATTTTTCACAATAAAGCTTCAATTTTTGACAAAAAAAGCACGAGCTTATTTATACTCCGGATAACTATGATTCTAGTGGAGAGTTTTTAAAGAGAACTACAAAAAACTTCTATGGTTTTTAGAAGAGATTGAAACAGCAGTGGACCTGCTGAAAACACTATCTGGCTCGTAGAGGAGTAGATCGATGAACTTTTTCACCGTTGTTCACTTTCACTGAGTTCACTTTTGAGTTCACGTTTCGGTTCACTTTACACATATACTACTTAACTTGTAGATATGTCTTGAAATTTCATGGAAACAATGACATATAGTTGGATATTTTTCCCTCTATAATATGAAAAATCAAAAGAACAAACCAATTTACTACCCATTGGTCAAGAATCGGATTATTCCGAAAATTCTTTTATTTTTCAAGGTGAACCTGAGTATTATGGAGAAGTAGTAGACTGGACCATTCACCAAAGTAAGTGATTCATTTCGATACTTTAATTTAATGTTCCTCTGAACCAACGAGAGGAGATTGTTTCAAACTCCATAGAATTTTTAATTTATTCGTGTTTAGTTTGTATTCCATCAATTGGGTCAAAAAACTGCTAAGGTTTTATATCATAGGAATCTAGCAGCATATCTGCTAGATGAGATTTTTTTCTCACGTTACAAACGCTGAATACTTTCTTCATGCTCAAATCGAATTCTGTCATTTCATGATGCTCATTATTAGCATATTCAAATAAATTAATTCGGCTGAACTCTACCAAATATTGTTCTAAAAATCGAGACAGTGCAACTAACATCTGTATGATAATTCTACACTCAAACAAGCTCGATAGGGTTTTGATGATCGCTGGAACCTAAGAAGCAGGCAAAAAGTAAATAATGCAGATAATACATCCACTTACAGGCCTTTTAATACCTTATTGTGTTATCACGAGAGGGTCTTATTTGGAAAGTTGAAAGTGATTGCGAATTATGAGAGTTCTTTCGTTGAATGTCTATATTCTTGACTGAATGTTAACTAGAGAGCGTTTTGCAATATGCGTCGTGGGTGAATGGCAAAAACAGACTGTCTTAGGGATCAAAATATGTGGCAGGCAGAAAAATCTAACCCAAATCTCGAAACGGCGTTGGTTTGACTTTTGACGATAATTGGATAATAGGCAAAAGTCACTCACTAAAAAATTCTAGGTCGACTACAAAAAAAATTCTATAGTTTATAGGGAAGATCATTACAGTGTTCGATAGTGTAAATCATAAATTGTCAATGAAGAAACTCCTTTTCTATGGTAGTGAGTATCCAACTCTACTCATGATACTGTCTTTTCTTTGTGAAAGCCAATAGAAATGACAATGACAGTATAAAATGTCGAAAGAGGAGAAGGTGATGTTTGGGGTTCCACAAGGTTCGTAACTGGATCCCATATTATTCATTATTTTCACTAATGATCAACACATCACAACTGATGATACGAGTTCAATTTTTAAAACAAATTCTAACTGAAATGAAAAAGTTGCAGAGGAACATTTAGGCTGATACTTCTTGGAATGTGCCATTTGTGTTCACAAAAACCTTAATACATTCGCAACAAATGCTACTTACTTCATTCAGCATAAGAAATAGAGAAAATTACATTATCTCATATCACAGATGTATAAGTTTCGATGTGGAAAACAAAGCACTTTTAGTCATCAGAAGCTCAAATTGGAAGTCCTACCCCTCTCGCCGTACAGCCCAGATATTGCCCCTTTCGATTACCATCTCTTCTGACCGATGCAACATGGTCTGGCTGACTAGCACTTCTCCATTTACGATGAAGTCAAAAAATGAATCGATGCATGGATAGTAGGTCAAAGAGTCGGTGTTTTTTGCGATGGGATCCGTCAATTGCCAGAAAGATGGGAAAAAGTAGTGGCTAGCGATAGACAATTCTTTGAACTTTCAATGTATAACCAATTATTCACAATAAAGTTTCAATTTCCGAAGAAAAACTGCATGAACACAAGCAGAATAATGGGTGACGAAAAATGTTGATCGCGAGTGGTTTATTTTGTGCTTTTTGGGCAAGCGACAAAATGCGACTATTTTGGGGATGTTTCTTCAAGGGTGCTTTGTGGCTAACTTAAATGAGAGGACTGTTTGACTATAACTTTAAAGACAAAGAGAAATGTGATTAGAACTTACTTCTAGAGAATGTGTGTGGGATCAGAACTTAATGTCCGAAGTGGTAGAGAATATTGCGCAACCGTCTGGTCGGGGGAATGTCATCAACTGTGAATCTATTTGCTTCTGTTAATACAGGGTGAGTATCGCGTGACCGTCTGGTCGAGGGAATGTATTTAACTGAATCTTTTTGACTAACTGACCGAATGAGAGAGTAGATTTGGGCTCGAAAAGGTGGCCCAGGTAGATTCCGATATGACATTCGACTGTTGTCGTCTTGAAACGGCTAAAACGGTTAACGTCAAATTAAACCCCTGAAATTGACCCCTTAACTTTCCACCGAACTCCTACATAATAGCACCAACCGAACTAATCAAATTTTCCGTTCTTAAATCAAATTCGACACCTTCCGTAATAAAAATAACTCAGCTGAAACGTCAGCAGGACGTATCTTCCGGCAAATATAATTTGCAGGTGTGCTCCAGACCTAAGCTCCAGTCCAGGTAATGACGAAATCCAGGGGATGGAAGGTCAAAAGGGGAAATGAATCTGCGAAAATGTCGAAGGGGAAACAACCACAGATGAGACGAATGTGTTTGTTATTCAGGTCAGATATCGCGTCTTATGAGATATGATGGTCTGTGTTGTTTGTCTTGCGAGATTAATATTTCGCGACGATGTCTGTAGAATGTAGGTTGGGTTATCTGGTTTTGTGTGGTTTATTGCAGATAATTAGCACGTTTGTGTTAATATATGCTGACCTGTATTGATTCATCCTATCGGGATTGGAGTATGGTTCATTAACACAGGTCGGCGTAAGTTTATTTTGGTCTAGGGAATGAGTAATTTTGCAAAACAATTTCAGTATGTAGTCGATGAGTCCTTCGACAGGAAGAGTGCAAAGTTTTGAATTTTGATGTGAGCAGTTTTAGTGAATTTTGCATAAATTCTCTTTTTTTCATTTTGTCAGAAATTCTGTTTGTGACAAATTTGATTATTTTTCAATGTGATCCAAAAACTTGTGAATTGCTAGAATTTCCGTGAAAGAATATATTTCTTACAATATGTTTTCTCATTTTTATGGCGTCGAGAAAAGAAACTTTATGTCAAAAGTGTTGCTCCCTTTAATATCTGTTTTTTCTTATTTTTTGTTCAGCTGAAAGAAAACACTATAAATGTATTGAATATTTCAACAATTTATTATGTTTGTGCCAATCTCTGTATTTAAATCTCAATAAGGAACGAGCTTGTCTTTATCAAAAGGAAAAGGATACAAAATTTTGGCTTCAAAAATTTGTAATACTGTAAATTAATTCTCAGTAGAGTTTTCACTCTCAGTTCAAGTTTTCACTCAGTTTAAATTTGCGATGTGAATGTTCGATTTCTTTGAAAATGCAAGGTATAGTCGACCTTTACCTGGCAGGTAGTATGATCCTTTGCATTTCCACTTTTTTTAACCTTTTGTCCGATACTTTGACGTCACTTTTTATACAAAATCTGACAGGCTCTCAAAACTCAATCTCCTAAAAATCCGCCATTTTTTGCAGAAATCTTAACGCGACATTAGTCACCCAGCCGCAGTAGAGTTTTTACCTTTCTAACTAACACAACTCCGAGTTAGTTGGAAACTCGTACCTCTGCACTTCGACCAAGTCACTTGAAACCCGCATCTTTTTAATTAATATTCTTCACTTCGGCCCGGTAAGTTGAGGAAGTACTGTCTTGCAATATCACAAAACGGTTTCATTACTCAACTCACAATCATTGCTTACTTCTCAAATTCAATCTCAAGGAACATTTTCGTTCACCCTCTTTCGTGATAATACAAACCCGCATCTAAAAAGCCCGTAGTGAATATATATTCTACGATATTTACACTTGTAATTTAGGTTAGTGAGTTTGTGAAGTGAACCCAAGTGAACAACATTGAAAAAATCCATCGATCTTCTATTCTACGAGAAAAATAATGCTTTCACTAGACATTTATTCGTAATTCTTCTACTTTAATTGATATATAGAATTGACTCCATTTGAATCTCCAACTTTTCGTTTTGAGCTATGTTTGTAATTTTTTTTTGTGAATTCTGAATTTACAGAAAGAGAATGTGTTGGTCTTATTTTATTTCCCAAATGTCAATTAGAATGCTACAGAAATCGAAGTGTACTAAGATGGAACAAAAGACTGCAATTTGTTGTAAAAAAATGACAACTAGCAAATGGAAAACGATTCAATTGTTATAAATTTATGTGTCTTACTCATAATTGATTAAAATCCTTGAACACGTTTGTAAATTATTAATAGGAGGATTAATAATTTGTCTTGAAAAAATATTTTTAATTCAATGACATAATAAGTATATCTTTACTAGTATGAAATTAAAATGATCTTAATGAAAACTTAGATGGTTCTGCGTGCTGACGATCTTCAGATCATGTTTTGATCCTCAGATCACCATAAAAAACGCGTATAAAGCACTTCCGTAGAATGAGAAAACCATGGACTACAAAAAATTCAATTAAGCCAAAACATAGAACAAAACTCACCATAGAAATAAGTTATAAAATTCAGTTTGAAGTTGAAATGAACTAAATACCGTCTAAAATTTTAAGAAAGTTCTGAAACTATAAGATTTTTGACTATCAAAACGATATTTACATTCGATATTAAATTGAATTTTGAGTGAGATCACTTGGCTATCAATCGACTTAAAATTGAAATAACAAAAAAATTCTGCATACCTTAACATTATCATTTTGTATTCAGAAAATACTCTTGACATACTATGCTTCCCCTTAAATAAATAAATTAAAATTCAAGTAACATACACTTTCAAAACCGAAAAACTCAAGGAATAGCTTAAAACAACAAATAATAATATAAGTTCCGCCCGAAAAAATTAGAACTCGTCATTTATACCTATAATTCATATATTAAAACTCGAAGATCGCACTTACATTTTATTTTCGTAGAATGATGTAACCTAGAACTTCAAACACTACATTTAAGCCAGAATATGTTATATTCATTCTACTCTTTTCACTTATGAATCCATTAGCAATATTTTATAATATCTACCTTTTTAAATTTTTGTATGTTATTATTAATTCGATTTCAATTTCTTTTAATGTATGTCAAAACTCATCTTTTTTCAAAGAGAAAGATTCAGTCTAACAGATTTCCATCAGAAGAAGTCACAAACTAAATACCGTATAGGTTTTTGTTCTATTTGGCTAGTGGAAGGATTATTTATTTCACTAATTAGAAGCAAGGTTTCAGAAACTACTGTCTCAATACCAAAAAATTCAAAATTTTACATTGCTGTGTGCATTTCTTTTTAGTGCAATTTCGAAGTATTACATCATCTTCAGACAACTTGTCTGATGTTCTACAGAGAGGTAAAAATAATATCGAATTCCTCTAATCATGGATAACGTTCTTTTATGACACTCAGGATTTATATCGTTCGCTCACAAATTGATGTTTCTGTTTCTTCGAAAACACAAAAATAAACGAATTTGGTTACACCTAGATTAAAACACAATAAGATATAAGCAAAACATACTGCTATGAATTTCGGTTATTACAAAATTTGAATATCAAAACATTTAATCTGTAGGCCTCGTCCTATAAATTTTAATTTAAAAAATTTAATTCAAAAACTTTCAGAATAAATTAATGTCTTATGAGCACTGCTTATATTTAATAGACATATAAAATCAAAACTCATTATATAATTACTAATGGAATAAAAAATTAAATATAAATTATCAATTAAAATTAATAAATAGATATTTGGAGGAGACAATTTTGTTTCTTTTTTGAAAATACAAAACATAATTTTAAGAAATTCTCGAAAACTAATTCATTTGAAATATTTAATATATTTAAATAAGTTACTTCAAAAATCTCTCAAAACATGCAGCACATCATTAAAAAAAAATTAGAAATCAAATGAGGTCTTCGTCAGTCAATTTCACATTTAAAAAATAAAATCAATTAAGAATAAATAACTTACCACTAGGACATCGTTGTTTGAACAAACACTAAAATTAGAGACTTCAAAAATCCAAGGTATTCTTTTTGAATATTTTAATATTAGCCTTCTACATATTTAATTTCAAAAAATTATATTTAATAATTATAACTTCAGGAATTAAATTAATGTCACATTTGATATGAATACCACTTATATCAAACGACATATAAAATAAACATTCATTATAAGACATTCAAATGATATAACAAAATCCAATAAATAAAAATTGTTAACAAAAATCCTATAAATTAAATATGTTGAGTAGACAAAATGTTGTTTCTGCTCATCAATATTATGAAAACAGATATCTTTCAAGAATGTTTAACATAATCTTAAGAATTTCATCATAAAACTATCTTATTTAAAATATTCAATATTATTGGATATCTAACTGAGTTACTTTTTATAAAATCTCCAGATATGTAAAAACATTACTAAAAAACAAGTTTTAAGAGAGACTTTGCTTCGTTAGTACTCAATTATTTTCATATTCAATAAAAAATAAAATCAATCAACGAAAAATATTTTTGTTATATCGTAATTATAAATGAATTTTAAAAATATCTTTTTAAGAATTATTTAATTTTGTTTTTTACACCAATAAAACGAATGGCGAAAATTTACTTGATATAAGACTTTTACAATACCCTACAGATTAATTCTGCTCACCTCACTACAAATTTTAATTGTGAATGTTTTCTACAGTTGAATTTAAAATTGTCTAGTCTCAAATAATTTCATTTTTGATGGTTATATATGTGTAGTTTCTTTCTAACGAGTCAGAAATGTTTTAACAGTAGTCAAATTTTTATAATTAACTGTTATTAAATTGAAATTAATATGTAAAATCCATAACAATACTGTTTGTGAACTGACCAGCTCGGAGAACATTCGTTACAAGTTTCAATTTAAGACCAATCTGCTGTTTTTTTCCCATCTATCACCGAAGTTCAACATTCCTTCTCTCGATGCAACCGGATTTCTACCGAAAAATTCGATGATTATATATCCAGCAGCATTTCAGATTCATAAAATACACGAAATATGGGGTACGATACTTCCAGGATAATTTTCCGACTGAATTTTTATAATGTTTAGGGTTTCGAATCACGCTATCGTCAGTGGCGGAACAGATGTGTTTGTTTCACGATTGTGTTCTCTATGAATTTGGATTTAACTCATGAAAATTATTCATCAAATCAAGAGGAAATTAGAGTCTTAGAACGTTCAAGATCTGACTAAATTTTAAACTCATTAAAACAAAAACAACACATACATGATGTATTATATCGAGTGTTTTTTAAAGTGATAGAACTTTCGATAGGGATAACTGTGATTTGACGGAAGCTATTGTAGAAGCCATGTTGTTTTGACATTTCGGTTCAGTAAGCATTGACACATTATTATTGAAAGACTCACGCCCCAACAACGTTTACAAATTGTTGAAATTCATTTTCAAAATCAGTGCTCTATTCGCCAAACTTATAAAGTACTTCGTGAAATTTATGATTTACATAATAGTCCATCAGAGCATCTTATTCGTCGAACTATCGATAGATTTTGGACAACATTTTCTCTACTCGAGTCAACAACAACAACAAGACAAAGAACTGTACGTACAGGGGAAAATATCGCTGCTGTCAGTCATAGTGTTAATGATGATCCAGATTTGTCTATTCGTCGACGTTCACAACAAGTTAGACTCTGTGCATCCAGTACATTTAAAATTTTGCGTGAAGATCTTGGTCTACACCCATACAAGATCCAACTGGTTCAAAAACTAAAGCCACTTGACCAGGATAAGCGTCGTTTGTTTGCTGATTGGGCCCTAGAACAACTTGAAGTGAATCCACTTTTTTATCGTAAAATTGTGTTAGTGATTAAGCTCATTTCTGGATGAACGGCTATGTAAACAAGCAAAAATGCCGTATATGGACTGAAAACAATCCTAAAGAAGTTCTGCTGGTTCTATTGCATCCTGAAAAATACACTGTATGGTGTGCTTTACACGCTCGAGGTATCATCGGTCCATATTTCTTTAAAAACGATGCTGGAGCTAATGTTACAGTGAATGGTGCTCGTTACAGATCAATGATCTGCATCAACATTTGAATGGTATCGACCAAAAAGTGTTTTGGTTCCAACAATATGGTGCTACACCTCATGCTGATACCGTAACAATTGATTTATTGAAAGAAAGATTTGGCGATAAAATTATTTGGAGAAATGGTCCAATTAATTGGCCTCCAAGATCATGCGACATAACTCCACTGGATTATTTTCTTTGGGGGTTACCTTAAGTCATTGGTTTATGCTGATAAACCAGAAACAATAGACGCTTTGCAGGCCAACATAACTCGTTTTATTGATGAAATAAGGCATGAATTACTCGAAAAAGTGGTCCAAAAATGGTCTGGTTAAAAGCTTGTCGTGGTGGACATATTCCGGAAATTATTTCGAAAAAATTAATGTTATAAAATTATCTTTCAAATAAAAAAAAATTAGCATCCAATGTGTTTTATTTCAATTTAAAGTTCTATCACCCTAAAAAAACACCCGATACATGTTGGTGAATTGTTTTTTTCATTATCACTTTCGACATATTTTTTGAAATCTTAAAAATTACAAACAATTACTTTTTAATCGAACCTAAACTGCACAAAGCATTTCATTTCCCGATAGTTAATTCAACCATACGGCAGTTCAGCATATAAATGAAAATGCAGAATTAAGCTCAATTATTGTTTCTGCTGGCAGATTTGTCAAGCCATGCATTAATTCTTTACGCATTTCGAGAAAAATTGACATGACAGTTTTATGTCCTATTTTTAGCTCAGCTATACATGTTCATGCCAAATGGAAGAAATAGGAAATGAATTAAATTTGTTTTCTTATTTGCTAACAAAAATAAGTCATTCCTGAAAAACAACGATGTGGGCACGAATATGAATTCTTTATAAACATCAATCCGATAAAAACACATTAATATCTTTGGTTGGATATTATTTCATTGCTAACTTTCTGGCTTTCCTCGAAATTTTTCTGTTTGCCTCAAAAAATGAAAAAATTGTCCAAAGAATTCAAACCAGAATTGAAATAGATCTTTGGATTTCAAACATTCATACAAGAAGGTTTAAACCTAGCATTTTAATTACTTATCAGATGTCATAACCAAAACATATTTTAAATATAAAATAAAATAGAAACTAACCTATATCAACAACGCACCACGTGTAAATAAATGAATGTTTCGAAACACAGATCAACTTTATAATTCAAGATTGATCTATGTTCTAACAAAATCAAAGAACAGTGTGAGTTATTTTTAAGGCTTATTTAAATTCATTGACATTCCATAATGAGATTTATTGAAGCCAGAATATAATTATATATTATATATAAAATAAAATAGAAAGGCCTTTTACTTGATAGAAGAAATATAACAAAATGTCGGTGCTTGTTTTAAACATTGATTTAATTCTAAAAGTTTTTTGAATAAAACATTTTTTGAAGTTAAAATTGTAGAAGATAAACATATTTTAATTTGTTTTGATCTTCAAATTTTGTTATGTTTCTTCTATCAAGTAGAAGACCTTTCTATTTTATTTTATATATAATATATAATTATATTTTGGCTTCAATAAATCTCATTATGGAATGTCAATGAATTTAAATAAGTCTTAAAAATAACTCACACTGTTCTTTGATTTTGTTAGAACATAGATCAATCTTGAATTATACAGTTGATCTGTGTTTCGAAACATTCATTTATTTACACGTGGTGCGTTGTTGATATAGGTTAGTTTTTTGATTTTGATATTTGGAATATTAATTAGGACCGAAGAAGGGATTGCTTAGAACTATATTTGTTTTTTGAAGATATAGTGCATGTTTTGAGATATTTCTGAATTAACTTATTCGAATATTTAAATATATTGAATATTTCAAATAAATTATATTCTTTGAGAAGTCCTTTAAGTGTGTTCATGTTTTTAAAAGGCAATTGGTGTTCTTAACGGTAAGACCAGAAACAAAATTTTGTCTCCTTTAAATATTTATTTATTAATTTTAATGACTTTCGTATATCTGTTGGTTTATTTATTCCATTTGACATTATATATTGAGTTTTGATTATATACGTCTATTGAATGTAAGCGGTGCTTGTTTTAGACATTAATTTAATTCAGTTTTTTGAATAAAAAATTTTTTGAAATTAAAATTGTAGAATATAAACATATTTTAATTTGTTCTGATATTGAAATTTTGAAATATTTTAAATAGTCTTCAATACATAGCAAATCGAATCATAATTTGCCAAAAGCGAATTCTTCTCCTTTTGTATCTCTCAATCAGCATTTATATGAATTTTCCAAATGTTGAAAGACTGAAACTTGTTATTTGTGTATTTCGGCACCTCATAAATGAATTTTACTTATTAACAAACAACAAGTTCATATAATTGTGTTATTAAATTTTTTAATATTGGCTATTTAGGTTAAAGTTCTTTGATGCCTCTCACTGAGCTCATGGAATCTGTGAATATTGCCGTGTCTTCAGTCTTTTAGTTAGTAGAGAGTTTAATAGCTTTCGCTATCGTTATGGCTCAGCATACAGAGCTTAAAAATGTTGGTCTCTGCGATAACATATGTTTCTATTCTTTAATCTTTACGAATCTTGGAAGCATCTGTATAAAGAGTGTTGAATCTCCTGCACTTTCTATCTCGTGAAATTTTTCGAGGTTGAATTAGTGGATTTAGTGAATTCTGTGAAGGTGGTATTGCAGAGAGGAATTTTCAGTCATCAGAATAGTGGAATTTTTTGGTTCTCTGCCAAGGTATTCTCAAATGTGAAACCACGTTTTCTGACACTGAAGACTGAATGAGTTTTTGGTATTACTGCTCTGTTGAAGAGTACTATCGAGAAAGTTCGAGAAGGATGTTCATAGGTTGGTTGTTTTCTGTTTGTGAATACTTTAGCGGCACATGTATACTCAAATATTGACATCTAAATTCAAGAGATGATTTGTTTGCTTCGCCATAAAGACTTTTCAATGAAGTAGTTCAGTAGACTGCTGTAATGTGCAAGACATCCAATTGTTTCAAAAGTGATTTTTACCTTCTTAAATAACTGATTGAGCCATAAACAATTTTGGATCTTATGAGAGATCTGTATATTCTGAGTGAGTCTGACTAGATAACGTCTTCATATACCATTGTTTAAGTTGACGAATATGAGCATCCCATTTCTGCTCTTCATGGAAAATCCTCCCGAGGAACTTTAATTCCTTCACAAATTCAAACTATTCACCATATAATTTCAGGATCGGATATATCGTAAAAGGTCATTTACTGAACAGCATACATTTTTTTTTGGTATTCCAGCTTAGTGATGGAGTTTTGGAGAAGTTTAGTTGCAAAAGGTACATTTTTGCTGCTAAAATTAACATCTCCGTGTTCTTCCATATATCATTAATCTATCTGAAAAATAATGTTACACTCGGTATTGATCCTACTGCTTTATCATTTTAGTGTACTTATTATCTGATTACATCTTGTTTGCACCCACATGAAAGGATTAATCGCTCAAAAAATTTTAAACGAAGCTAGGAATATATTCTTTTATTCCAGTGTTCCTTTATAATTAAAAGGATTTTACGAATTTTATAGATCTATTCTTTCATTTCGTCACTAACCGAAGCTTAAACTGTTATCGGTTCTTTTCAGATATAACATTAATTTAAAAAATGCCGCAAGGACCGTCAACGAATCCCTTGATGAAGCCTCTCGTGGTCTTAGCCCTACCTGGAATGTATCTTTTCTACAAATATAATCAATACAAGAGGAAAAAGAAGGAGAATGCAAGAAGAAGGTTGACAGAAAAAGAGCTGCAACATCTCAATAATAAAATCGTGAGTAGAAAATGTTCATATGAATATGAATTGGATTTGTATATAATAAAAATATGAATAGAAGAATGGATTTTGTAATGAAAATTGAAGAGTATCTCAAAAACATTTATATTTAATATGAACGCTCAAAATTCATTCGATAAAATATGGAAAGGAGTAAAATATCTGTTAATGAGGAGTAAAGTCATTATTTAAACCAACAATAATACAATGATCTTTTGATTAATTTATTATATAAGAGTGTTACCCTAGTTTATTGATAAACAATCAGAAAATTTGAGAACACGGAATGCGTGAACACATTGAATGTGGGTTTCACAAAAATTTAGATATCGGATTAAGCCTGTTCATCACGGAGTCTTTCTACAATTTATCTAGTTCTATGTTTCCAAGGTGCTGATCACAGATTTAGCCAATCTATGACAGATTAACCTCTGTTGATCATCGACCAAGTACAAATTCGGTTTCACAAAATATTTTGTGCTCTGATATAACCTAGAATCACTGCTAAATCACAGATCAAGTGGATCTGTTGATTTTGGTGCATCAGGATCTTCATATTCTTCATTAAATAATGGAAGTGAAGTTTGTTTCCTTTTTTCGAGTGATATTATAGTGAAATGCTTTTCAAAATCAGTCATGATCAGAGAAAGTTTTAAGTGAAATTCGAAGGACCCGAATTATTAAAGACATGAGTGATTCTTTTGCGAAATATGATGATCTTGATTTCAAACAATGGAAGAAGATATGACATATATAATATAAGGTATAAGGTGATGTCTAAATAATTTGGTCATTATTTTATATCATTTTTGATTCTTTATTAGTTGATTTCCACCACATGTGATGATAATATTATGGTATTTAGGACATGTTTTAAAATTTAATTCTAAATGTTTTCATGAGATTTATTTAGATTACAATTTGTAGAGGTTCTGGTGAATTAATTCCAGCTATTATTCTGTAATATGCAAATACTTCTTCATAGTAATTTTTTTTTTATATATATATATATATATATATATATATATATATATTAATAATTAAGAAATTTTTTTTATTACATCACATGCACCTGGCGGTTATCTAAAGTCGTATCTTCTTTCATTGTATATTTTTGTGATATAACTTAATTTCGTATAGGCCATGCTTATCCCAAAATTGGTTAGTTGTCGCAGAAATGTCTTGTGATAAAAAAGATATTTTTATATTATATATTTTTAAATTATTATTTCGTTCATACAAATAAATCCTTACTGGAGAGATTTTGGTTCCGAATTTATCAGGTGCAAATCATAATTCAGTGTGACGAAACGAATTAAATTTTAACCTCTTTCGAAATTTTCATACTACATTTTGAACTATCTAGATTTCAAACATTTTACAAAAAGTCTTCCGTACAGCGTTCAGCTTTTGTTTGGACCTACTGGAGAATAATGGAACTTGATTCTAGATTTTCAACTATATAAAATCGTACAGTTGAAAATGAAAAAATATATTGAAAAGCAATGAACGTGTTGCACAAATTAAGAATGTATCCTTTTAATTATTCTTTATCCAATATTTAACCGCAGTACTCTTCGATTAATAATATATTTAAGCTCCACTAAAATAATTAGCTAAATCAATGGTTTTGTCTGAAAGTTGCATCTTCTTTCCTTAGAATTACAAACCTCGTAATGAAAATCAAACGTAAACTAGTTTTATATATAAATGAGCAACCATTATTGATGAGATCGTCATACCTGGCTAGACCACAACATAATAGCTATTTATCGATTTCCACGTTGGTATTCAAATGGAGACAAATGCTGACCTTTAATTCGAATGATTTGTTGACTCAGCTGGAGCCTGGCATATTTTACTTGATTTCCACGTTAATGCAGTAAGAATATTGAATGAATTTTACTATTCATCGAGGTGGAAGATGAATATTCAAATTTCATTCAGGAAATTTTTGAGCACGAATAGATTCAAGAATCGTCGCGAAGTTTGGTCATTTTCATTCCATTCATTGCAGGCTCTTATGAATATCCTATTACCAATTAAGTGATCGTAGAGTACGGTAGGTTTACCTCACGCAAACACAAAGAAATTGCTAGAAAATTTGAGGAACGATAGTTCCTCATTAAAATATTCAACTGAGCTATTTTTCTTTTCAAATGCATTTACTTTTTTTTTTCCTTTCATACCTAATAACATGTAAATACTCATTATTAAATTAACTCAATCAATTAAACGAAATAAATACACAGATTGTACGTGAAATTTGCATAAATGTAAAACTCGATCAAACAGCAGATCATGTAAATTTATTCTGCTAACCTCACTACAAATTTTAATTATATATCCCTTTTTTCTCAAGAACTTTTAAATTTAAATCAAAAGAATGTCTTAGAACATAGTTTCTGTAATATCATGTATATAAATAAAGGTAGTGATTGTAAAATAAATGAAGAAAATACTTTCTATGTTAATTGCATTCTATGGTTTAAGTTACGCTTGGTAACCTAAAAACTCTTTCTCTTTCTCTGTTGTAACTCGAGTTGTGTACATTGTTATTTTATTATTAAAGTCTGAGTCAAACATACTTATATCATTTTACCCACGATATTACAAGTGGCGACGAGGAAAATTGGTATTTGTGAAGTTATCTACAATATTACGAAATGGCACACAAATCAACTTCACAGAAGAATCAAGGCGATTCAGCGGCTGTTAGCCAGTATCCAAATATCATAAGAGGTACGATAGGTGTTTTAAATGAATATCAAATGGGAACAGACTGGTGTACATATCAGGAGAGGATGGAACAATATTTCGAGACTAATTATATCCAGGACAACAAGAAAGTAGCAGTTCTTCTAACAATGATGGGTGAACAGGCATATGAAATACTACGAGGATTGTGTGATCCAGAACTTCCAAAAGAAAAAAGTTATCACGAACTGTGCAGGATATTGAAGGAACAATTTTCACAGAAGATTTCTGTCTTCAAGGAAAGAATAGAATTCTACAACCTGAGACAATTAGACAATGAAGGTATTAAAGAATTCTTTGTTCGTTTAAAAAACAAAGCGATCCAATGTAAATTTGGAAATAACCTGAACGAAATACTTAAGGATAGGTTCGTGTCAGGTTTGAAAAGGAATGCCATTCTAGACAGAGTTTGTGAAGAGGACCATACCATTTCTTTGGAAGAAATTGTGCAAGTAGCATTGAGGAAAGAAGCAGCAGTAACCACTTCTTCCACCCAAACGATAAACGAGGTAAGTTTTACCCAAGAATCAAGGAAAAGAGCAGATGGAAGAAAACCATACCCAAGGGAAGAGAAGAGAGAAAACAAGCCGAAGATTCAGGAAGAAAAGAAAGCCAAATGCAGAAGTTGTGGTGAGCAAAATCATAATTTCAGTAAATGTAAGTTCAAAACTTATAAATATAAAATTTGTAAGAAGGTTGGACATTTGGCAAAGGTTTGTTATTCAAACCGCAATCACCTTGTAAAGGAGGAAATTATAGTAGAGGATCAGAGTAGTCCAACAGATTTCATTGATATGTTTTTGTGACTAAACGTAGAACCAGTTCTATTGAACCATTTAAAGTTCAAGTGCATATTAATAAAAAACCTTTGACAATGGAACTGGACTCAGAAGCGGGAATTTCTGTTATTTCTGGTAATGTTTTTGAACACATGTTTAAAAATTGTAAATTATTTCCAACGAAAATTAAGTTGAAAACATATGAGGGTAATGTAATTGTTTCAGATGGAGAGATTTATGTGGACATTGAATATCAAAATGTTCTTAAAAGGAATTGCAAACTCATTATAGTCAGAAATGGAATGGTTCCATTATTAGGTAGAGATTTAATTAAATTATTCAATATTGCCTTGCAGGGTTCCATGGTGTCTAATGTGAACAAACTCGATCATAACGATAATTTAGACAAAATTCTTAAACAATTTGAACAGTTATTCACAAATAAGTCAGGCTTGTATAAATTAGAATTTAACCAAAGGCTTCCACTTAAAGTGATTTGTGATGCTTCTAAAGTAGGAATAGGGGAGGTTCTTTTGCAAGTATATTAAGATGGAACAGAAAAACCTATTAGTTTTGCCTCAAGAACATTAAATAAAACCGAATTGGGCTATTCAGTTGTTCACAAGGAAGCTCTCGCTATATACTGGGGGGTACACAAATTTTATCAATATTTGATGGGAAATAAATTTTATTTGTGTTCAGATCATTTACCGTTGAAGGCATTATTTGGAGAACACAAAGAGTTACCTCAAATGGCGGCAGGACGCTTGCAGCGATGGGCTGTTTTCTTGAGATGTTCTCTGTAGATTCGATTATGTATTCAAACATATTAAAGGCAGTGAAAATGGCGGGGCTGATATGGAATATTGTAATATCTTATTAGATCAAATACCGATCAGTGCAAATAATATAGCGAACGAAACAAGAAGAGATCCAATACTAAGTAAAGTTTATTTGTTTATTAGGAACGGCTGGCCAGATGAAATTAACGAACAATTTGAAATATTCAAAAGAAAACCCTCCGAAATAAGTATTGAGAATGGGTTCTCGCGCCATGATATGGCGTAATCCTTATCACACTTTCTACCTCTGTGGACTGTGGAGACTGCTGAGTAGTCACTTGGTGAAAAAGCTATGCTCGTATGCCAATATGAAAAACTGGTAGAATTCACGTGTATATTGGTCCAGCTTTTCGTTTCTCCTTTCTTCCTTGCTGAACTTAGGTAGGAGCTCTGGTGTACCCAGATCACTATATGGTCTGTTAGTGAAGCAATCCTCTTTATCATCTTCCTCTAGACTTTCCAGGTCGGCTGGTGTAAAAACATGGTTGTACAAAAAGTCTGCCTTTCTTAACAAAGCAATTGATCTGCCCCTTTCGCCTGGCCGAGATATTTCCTTAAGATCTTCTATTCTCTGTTCTTCAGTAAGAACATGTGATATTCTGATTGGGTTCCTTTTAGATGTTCTCCAGTACTGCGAGCTTTTTCATATAGGAAGTGAATTCAACTTTTACTGGGCTGTTGTTATTTTTCCCTAGAGTAAATATGCTGTTGAGGTCGCTTTCTACCAGCTTCAACTTCAGACTGTTTCCAATTACCTCAATAACTTTCTCAGCTGTTACCAATGGTTCCTGTCTTTCTGATCCGAAAATAATTTTAATTATATCATTCTTTCTACTTTTCCGTTCTAAATTTTCAACCCTTTTTCTAAATTCTCCATTCTCTCTTTCTGCTTTGTTAAGACGACGATTGATTTCCTCGATTTTCAATGAAAGTTTTACATTCAGTGTAGAAATAAAGCCAATTTTTCAGAACATTCTTGATTACTTGGGACTCAATCTCATGAATGGAAACTTCGATTTTGTGTTTCAATCAGTCGATTTAGGATGGTTAGCATAACACTTATCCTCAACGGATCTCCGTTAACAAATAGTCTTCCGATGTGAAAATGAGCTTCATTGCTCATTATTGCTCATTTTCGGCCATGCAAACGGTAGATTTTGTTAAAGGTTGTCAAGAATACCATTTTTGAACGTATACGCAAATAGACCATTCGCTGCAAAATACAGATATTTAGACGATTCCGAAATACATAAATACTCCCGCATAAACAGTACCTCAAACAGTATTTTCATTTTGTTTTACAACAGAATAATAAATTGGCTCTATTATGATAAAAGAGAAAATATAAAAGGAATTTATTCAGGACTACATTAAAGTGCTTTGCGCCATAACGTAGGAAGGACGTAACTTCCTTTTTCCCAGCTCGTAATGTTTTTTTTTTGGATGTATTCTTACTCCCACTGCCTGGAAATTTCACGCTCGAATTTAACTTTGCCGCGGTGTTTGAACCGATGCCATTCTCGTATTTTTCGCGGAAACCAAAATACGTTCGTGTTAATGCCACCCGTAAAGTTTTGTAAAGAAATGGATATTGCGAATAGCTTTCTAGTAGGTGGCAAACATAATGGTAACATGTTAGTGGGTGCCCGTTCTTGAAACAGAAAGCAGTTACTTAGGGAAAATCGATTGGTGCGCGACATCGGCTCCATTGATTTAAAAATGTTAATGGAAAAGTAATTTGATTATTTTTATTACGTACTTCCATTAGCTGAATCTTTTGTACAGAATATTCCTGAAGTGGATGAAAACTAAAATGGAACCTTCGAAGAAAATTGAGACTTAGGATAAAAATTACGAAATAGAAAACGAAAATCGTTGAAAAAAAGGTCAAAACTATTGAAATATATCCCAAGATAGAAACAATTATTATACACGGTTCCAAAATTGAAGTGGATAATTTGTAATAATAATATACAAATGGGTCTACATTTAAAAGGGCCAAGCTTCAAGGGGAGATCATCATCAAGTTATTTTCAACAAAAAAGTCCCATAATACATGGTCGAAATGTTGAATATAATCAATTATACTTCTGTTATCCTTAAAATAACATTTGGTTTTTCGGAATATAAATATTTTGTATAAATAACAACCATTTCATAGATTTCAGTAGAACTGAGATTTTACACGTAGGTAATAAAAGCAGAAGAATGGACCTTTCAGAAAGTTTTGAAATTTGTTTAACACATGGTAAGAAGCTACCGATCACATATGGACCAATTCAATTTAATTTATCACGATTGCTCTTATCTGTAAAAGATTAGGACCGAACTAGCACCATATTTTTACACTCTTCAAAATTGTACCTGTGATCTAACCAGTTTAAATAGGATTTTAAGTTTTGTTCTCTTCAGTTTTGAAAATGGGCTCAAAACTCGAAACATATATGTCAACAGACATCAAATAAACAGTGAAATTTAAGCCAAGTTGCTTTTTATTTACTTCATAAATTTAAAAATATTTCACCAAGTGATATCCGAGAAATCAATATCATATTGTTAAGATTCACACTTTTCTGAATTTAAATCGACCAGTTTTAGCATTGCTTTGGAATAGGTATCTAAAATGACGCTAAAATTAGTTAATTAATAATTTATGATAGATTGGGCCGTTGCTTGGTAGAAATCAGTTGTAATTGTCATTATAAAATAAAACACTTGTTTACATTTTCTACTTTATTTTTGGTATTGACGTACGTTTCGTCTTTGCTAGAAAGACTTCATCAGAATACCGTATTCTGATGAAGTCTTTCTAGCAAAGACGAAACGTACGTCAATACCAAAAATAAAGTAGAAAATGTAAACAAGTGTTTTATTTTATAATGACAATTAATTAATAATTTTCTTCCATAAGATAATAGGACAATATATAATAATTAATACATTGTATATTCAATGTTAGCCCCATTAAATTTGACTACATGTCTGTAAACGGCATTAAATTTGCTTCAAGAAAAAAAGTTCTGTGTGCCTAAAAATGTTTATTGCGGACGTGGAAAGGAGCTGAATATCACGTGGTAAGGAGATGAATAACAAAATCAGTCATATTTCTCCAATGGTTTTATCGATGGAAAATTATTCATTATAGACAAGTTTTATTTTCAATAATCAATACCTTTCGAATGGCGTATCAACTTTCGTGCTAGGTACTTGTCCTCTGCTATAATGTCATGGCTAAGAAGATAACAACGAAAAGTTGAAATATTCCAAACCTAAGTTTGCTCTATCTTGAAACTCTTTGTGGTTGAATATCAAAGTAAACATTGAATTTAATATCTGGCAGTTCCTGTCGCTTAATAATTTTGGGTATTTATACGTTTTCTTGAATCTAACGAATTAACTTAATTTATAATTATTTTCAAACATCGAATATCGCGATATGTTGTTCACGTATAGATTTGTGAATGGAAATGCTCGCGCAGCGGTTCTGAGTACGGTTTGAGTTTTCCCAACAGACCATAACCAGGTGAAACTAGCTCATTTGGTGGTTTCCGAATCAGAAAAGGTGGTCGAATACTCAGCAAATCCACCATCCAGCTGCTATACTTCAAGCTATCTTGGAGGACCCCACAACAAGTACTCATCGAACTGGTTGCACATTGAGGATTCATCATTCTACAGTACACCAGAACTAAAAAAAAAGTTACATCCAAATCATTTGGAAAAGATGCAGTATCTGTTACCTGTAGATGCTGGGACGGGACAACTTCCCGGACGAAATTGAGTCGCTCTAGTCTGCTTGGACCTCTCCAAACCCTTTCTCATCGACTATCACTTTGTAAATCATTTAATAGGCATATTGGATGAACGGTTAATTTGCCTGTAATAGCAGCAGTAAGCAAGACAACTATATAGACAAATAAACAAAATGAATATTCTGACCAGGTGGAGTCCACAAGCTTAAAAAAAGTTTTTTTGTTAGCAACGCCCTAAAGTCATGGTTAAATATCAAGTAAGGCCCTCTTTAGCCTTTCGTAGTGCTCTTACTCTATTCGGCATTTTTTCAATGAGGTTATCGATGAAAGCTTGAGAAATGTTTTGCCAAATGTCCGTCAAAGCATTGACGAGCTCTTGTAATGACTGGCGTGGTTCAGGTAAGTTGTATAATCACTGTGACATTGCAGACCAAACATGTTCAATGTATTTGTGCTCTGTAGAGTCAGCAGGATCATCTACTCAGTTAATGCCATGCATTTCTGTGCGTTGATAATTCTTGCCCAATGTGACCGAGCATTATTGTCGATTAACATGAAATTGTCACCAATGGCTGCCGAAAAGGGATCAACAATTGGTTGCACAACCAAATAACGATACGTTACCGCTGCCATGGTTGCGTTGAAAAAGATGATAAGGTCTGTGCGGCCATTAAAACAAATGCATCCCCAAACGTACATTGGGTACGAAAAGAGTTGTTGGTGTCATGAAATGTTCATTATAAATTATGAATTCACAAGGTATCGAGTAGGTGCAGTTCTTGTTGTTAACTGATTCTTCTGGTTTAGTTTTTGTTAGGAAACTTCTTAGGATATTTTCTGATATGAACTGCGTCTGGATGTTGTACTCCTAAGTTATTCTCAGAATTACCTCTGATAAACCTTTCACATAAACTATCGATATTCTTGTTTTGTATTAACAACTGTAGCCATCTATGTGTGTGGATAGCTCAGCGGGAGAGCATCGGACTCGTGACCGGGAGGTCCGGGTTCGAATCCTGTTCAGGTGGAAAAGAAATTTTCTAGTTGGACGGGTGTCTGCCACCATTTCACTGTTGGGTCAAAAATTAACAGTGCTGTGACCTAAAGTGGCGCAAGATCGCAGTAACAAAGCCTACACAGAACACAACTGAACTCCTAACTCGCACAAGCTGAAGAAGCTTCTGAGGGATCTTCACAGAAGATCTAGGAGTATCAGGATAATAATAATAATAAATAATAATAATAATAATCTACCAAGAGATCCTTCTTGATATTCCTCAGTGATCTATTCTAAATCATCCTTGTTAATGCATATATGCAGTTTTTGCACGCATCTATAATGAATGTTATTGCTGAGTGATTGGTATTGTAAGTTAAGTATTGTATGTTTTTGTTGATTTCCTGGTTGAGATCAAGTTGTAATTTCTCTTGACTATCGAGGAAGGATAATTTGTCATCTTTTTCTTCTCCATGGTGAAGTTGATCGATAATCGGATATTATTTATGTGTTGAAAGAAAAAAATCAGTTCTTCTTTAATTTCATCTCATTTAATGCCAGTATTACCAACATATATCAGCCAGTTTTGGGTGTGATACTTGCAGACTTAATTGCTTAATCTTCAAATCATTCCATGTATATGTTTGCAACCATAGAAATCAAATCATATGTGTATTATATAGTTAAAGTGTGAAATGGACTTCTATCAATTCTATTTGAAATATATCGGGTGTTTCTTTTAGAGTGATTGAACTTTCGATAGGGATAACTATGATTTGACAGAAGGTAGAAGCCATGTTGTGTTGACATTTCTGTTCAGTAAGTATTGACAAACTATCATGGAAAGACTCAAGCAGCAACAACGTTTACAAATTGTTGAAATTTATTTTCAAAATCCGTGTTCTATTCGTCAAACTTATAGAGCACTTCGTGAAATTTATGGTTTCAATAATAGTCCATCAGAGCAGCTTATTCCTCGACGTGTTGATAGATTTCGGACAACATTTTCTCGACTCGATGCAACAACAAGACAAATAAGTGAACGTACAGAAGAAAATATCGCTGCTGTAAGTCATAGTGTTAATGATGATCCAGATTTGTCTATTCGTTGACGTTCACAACAAGTTGGACTCTGTGCATCCACCATATGGAAAATTTTGCGTAAAGATCTTGGTTTACACCCATACAAGAGCCAACTGGTTCAAGAACTGAAGCCACTTGACCATAATAAGCGTCGTTTGTTTGCTGATTGGGCGCTAGAACAGCTTGAAGTTGATTCACTTTTTTATCATAAAATTTTGTTTAGTGATTAAGCTCATTTCTGATTGAACGGCTCTATAAACAAGCGAAATTGCCGTATATGAAGTGAAAACAATCCTCAAGAAGTTCTGCAGGTTCCATTGCACCCTGGAAAATGCACTGTATGGTGAGCTTTACACGCTGGAGGCATCATCGGTCCTTATTTCTTTAAAAACCATGTATCGAACCAGAAGTGTTTTAGTTCCAAAAAAATGGTGCTACACCTCATACTACTACCGTAACAATTGATTTATTGAAAGAAAGATTTGACGATAAAATTATTTCGAGAAATGGTCCAATTAATTGGCCTCCAAGATCATGCGACATAACTCCACTGGATTATTTTCTTTGGGTTTGTGTCAAGTCATTGGTTTATGCTGATAGACCAGAAACAAAAGACGCTTTAGAAGCCAGCATAACTCGTATGATTGATAAAATAAGGCCTGAATTACTCGAAAAAGTGGTCCAATATTGGTCTGGTCGAATGCGGTTCCTCAGAGCTAGTTGTGGTGGACATATGCCGAAAATTATTTTTAAAACATAAATGTCATAAAATTATCTCTCAAATAAAAAAAAAATTGGCTTCAGTCTTCATTCATATTTACCAAATTCGAATAAAGAAGCAACTATAAAACATTTTTCGAAGTGAAAGAAATATTGTATAAATTTAACATTTGTAATCAACAAAACTCTATGATGAACTCCAAAACTTCAATCTGTTTCGGTTCACTGCCTCTAGACTCGGTCTTGGATCCCTCTCTTGTTATTTCGGTAAGGAAACTGCATGAAAATATTATTCCCTCGGGCTCCCCCAACGTGTAAACCCTTAAACAAGAAAAAGCAATTTATTTTTCAGTCTGGAACTTCCATCTTTCACACAGACATCAGCTAGAGAAGGAGTAATAAAAATTCTTGCGTTACCATTAATTTTTAATGAACGATTTTATTTTTCTTTTCCCAACTCGTTTTTCGTGCCCGGTGTATTCGTTTCGGTGGAAGGATTATTATCGATCTTCTAGTTTATACGAATTATCTGGAATTTTTTTATTCTCACCGTAATCAATTACGAAAATGAATTGGATGGAATACTTTGAGAATATGAAAAGAATTTGATACAAATAAGTTGGGATTTAGAGATTCGTCTCATTCGTAGATGCATAAACATTCACCTTCATACAAGAACTCAAATATTGCAGAAAATAAATTTGTCTTACTCAGACAGATAATAACTTAGGATTAATGTTCCGGAGGGTACCTTCACATCAGCCTAGTCTCCGCCATTTGGTGAACAAACTAAATCGGAAAACCAGAAGATCCAAATAATAAAAAAACTGTGGAATCTTGCACATGCACCTGAAAATCCCAACCGATAGTACAAATTTATAAATTGCTTCACAGAAAAGTTATAAAACCACATGGTATCGGGTAATTTTTTAGAGTGATAGAACTTTCGATAGGGACAACTGTGATTTGACAGAAGGTAGACAACATGTTGTTTTGACATTTCTGTTCAGTAAGCATTGACAGATTATCATGGAAAGAATCAGCACTTCGTGAAATTTATGGTTTACATAATCGTCCATCAGAGCAGCTTATTCGTCGAACTGTCGATAGATTTCGGACAACATTTTCTCTACTCGATGCAACAACAACAACAACAAGACAAAGAACTGTACTACTCTGTCAAGAAAGTACCGGGAATTTTCAATTAAAACAACATTTTTACATTTAATCGTCAAAATTTATTGGGTCGCCTTCAAAATAGGCTCCATTTGTTCCAAAACATCTATGCCAACGGCACTTCCAATTATCGAAACATTTTTTATAGGCGCTTTCCGGGATGGACTTTAGCTCTCGCGCCGAATTTTGTTTTATGGCTTCAATCGACTCAAAACGGGTGCCACGAAGGGGCAATTTTAGTTTTGGGAAGAGGAAAAAGTCGCAGGGAGCCAAATCCGGCGAATACGGTGGTTGCTGAAGCACGTTTGTTGAGTTTTTGGCGAGAAAGTCAGTCACAATCGTAGCTCGGTGAGAAGGCGCGTTATCGTCATGCAAAATCCATGAGTTGTTCGCCCACAAATTTGGCCGCTTCTTACGGATACGCTCACGCAAACGTTTCATAACGCCTAGGTAATACTCCTTGTTTACCGTCTGACCCTCTGGAACGAATTCGTAGTGCACCACGCCACGGATATCGAAGAAAACAATGAGCATCACCTTCATTTTCGAGCGGCTTTGGCGTGGTTTTTTCGGTTTCGGCTCATTTTTTGCCACCCATTCCGATGATTACTGGCTTGTTTGCATATCGTACTCGTAGACCCAGGTCTCATCACCAGTTATAATGCGTTCCATGAATGTAGAATCGGAATTACAGCGATCCAGCATGTCTGAAGCAACCTGTTCGCGATGACGTTTTTGAAGAAAATTCAGCTCTTTCGGTACGAGTCGTGCGGCCACCTTTCTCATGCCCAAAATATCAATCAAAATCGTACGTGCGGACTCGTGGGATATCTTAAGATCATGTGCTATCTCTCTCAAGCTGGTACGACGGTTTTCCAGCACACTTTCCTTAATTTTATCGACGTTATCTTCGATCGAAGCCGTCGATGGGCGACCACTTCACGACCGTCCTTGAAGGCTCTGTACCACTGATATGCACGAGTTTTCGATAGAGCATTATCACCAAAGGCCTTTTGCAACATTTTCAATGCATCGGCACACGAAAATTCATTTGCAACACAAAACTTTAAACAAATTCTTTGCTCAACGTAATCACCCATAGTAAAAATCGGCACGCACTCTGACATCGACTGACTTAATCAGCTGTTGCAAACACACTAGTTGACAGATCCCGCTCAAGCTTGGCATAGTAATTAAGGACAGTGGTACCAACCTAGGAAAAAAAAATTTTACCTGGCTCATTGCCCCGCCAGATTTAAATCGATAATTCCCGGTACTTTCTTGACAGAATGTACGTACAGAAGAAAATATCGCTGCTGTAAGTCATAGTGTTAATGATAATCCAGAATTGTCTATTCGTCGAAGTTCACAAGTTGGACTCTGTGCATCCACCATATGGAAAATTTTGCGTAAAGATATTGGTTTACACCCATACAAGATCTAACTGGTTCAAGAGCTAGACCATAATAGGCGTCGTTTGTTTGCTGATTAGGTCCTAGAACAGCTTGAAGTTGATCCACTTTTTCATCGTAAAATTGTGTTTAGCGATGAAGCTCATTTCTGGTTGAACGACTATGTAAACAAGCAAAATTGCCGTATATGGAGTGAAAAGAAGTTCTACAGGTTCCATTGCATCCTGAAAAATGTATTGTAAGATTTACACGCTGGAGGCATCATCGGTCCATATCTTTCAATGTAAAGAGTAAAGTATGTAAAGATCGTCTCCGGAAATACATTATGTTGAATTTTAGTAGATTCGAGACCATTCTTTCTGCTCAATTTTGTTTTCCATTCGGTAGTAATTTTTTTTTAATTTTTACTGTTTACCTTTTCAAGTATGCAAACTTATTCTTTATTCGATCACATTAGAAAGAAGTTTTCATCGTTAGTATGTACAGAATATGACAGTATACAAGCTTGGCTTAGACTGTCATATTTCTGTGAACGAAATTGTTTATCTTTTATTTTGGTGTTTTTTTTTTGATGAATAAATTGAATTGAATATATCTTCAAAAACGATTCTGGAGCTAATGTTACAGTGAATGATGCTCGTTACAGATCGATGATCAATGATTATTTGTTTCAAAGTTTGAATGATATCGACCCAGAAGTGTTTTGGTTCAAACAAGATGGTGCTACACCTCATGCTGCTACCGTAACAATTGATTCATTTGAAGAAAGATCTGGCGATAACATAATTTCGAGAAATGGTCCAAATTGGCCTCCAAGATCATGCGACATAACTCCATTGGATTATTTTCTTTGGGCCTATGCCAAGTTATTGGTTTATTCTGATAAACCAGAAACAATAGACGCTTTAAAAGCAAACATTACACTTGTTATTGAGGGAATAAGGCCTGAATTACTCAAAAAAGTGATCCAAAATTGATCTGGTCGCATGCGGTACCTCAGAGCTAATCGTGGTGGACATATGCCGGAAATTATTTTTAAAACATAAATGTCATAAAATTATCTTTCAAAAGTTTGGATTCAATCTTAATTTGAATGTGTTTAATTTCGATTTAAAGTTCTATCACTCTAAAAAAATACAACCGATATCAGCAAATAACAAGAATATGAAGCTTACTTGTAAATTCAGAAAGAATTGTTAATCGAATCCTGATATTTAATAGAATTCAGTGTTATCGTGAAATGCAAAGAAAGACAATTGAAGAATATGTTTTAATGGGTAAATGGTTGTGAATTATTAATTAAGGGGTTATCTGTTATTTTGTTACGGTTGATTCTAATATGAATTGGAAATTAGTAATATTCTAAGTACCTGGAATAGATGATAAATTTCAAAAATCAATTCTTCATTTCTAGGGAGATTCATTTCATCCGAAGATATACAACGTGGTTTCATTAGTTTTCTGTGGAACCATTTATAACTGTGTTATCAAATGGGATTTTCAGATGCATGTGTAAGGTTCCATAGTTTCCTTTATTATTATAATAAAGTAAATAAGAACAACTTGGTTTAAGTTTCACAGTTTATACCATGCGTTGACATATATGTTTCGGGTTTTTAGCCTATTTTTAAAACTGAAGAGGACAGAACTTAAAATCCTATTTATAAAAGTAGGGCAGATAACAGGTACAATTTTGAAGAATGTAAAAATATGGTGTTAGTTCAGTTTTAATCTTTTACGGATAAGAGCAATGGCGATAAATCAAGTTCAAGTTGTTCATTTGTGATTGGTAGCTTCTTTCCATGGACTGAACAAATTTCCAAACTTTTTAAGAGGCCGTTTTAGAAAGCTTGGAAATTTGTTTAGCACATGGAAAAGAACTACCAATCACAAATAAAAACTTGAATTTAACTTATCAACATTGCTTTTATTTTTTAAAGACTAGGACCGAACTAATACCATATTTTTACATTGGGTGGTGGCATCCATTCGTGGATGCCAAGGTTGGACCTTTCTAACAAACTCATAACTTTGAAAAAAATATTCATTAGTTTTTTATTTATAGCCCATCAGAAACGCAAATTTCAAATGGCCCACTCGTTATCTGCAGACTCGTACCATAATCACATGACAGCTCGATACACGGAAATTGAGGTTTAAAACGTTACTAAAATTTGACGCATATGCGCTGATCGGGTTCAAAGCGGCCATAAAAGTCACGATAAATTCCATTTGCCATTTTTCTCCCCAGCTTCATTATTTTATTCATCTCTGATAACGTCATGCATTTCGATTTCGACAATCAGGCTGATTGGATTTGATTTCGGCCAGATACCGCAATACGCTAACCCAATGACGCAGAGCAATGAATTAACTAACGGGGATGTGTCTGGCACGCTGCGCTGAATGGGGACCGTCTATAAAGCCCATTTATGTCCGAATTTAGCTGTCTCGCCGAGATTTCGCACTTACTACATAACACCAGCGGCATTTGGAAATACTACGAATGGAAAACAGATGGGTATGTGGGATATTCATGTTGCAATGCTTTATGATCCAATTTCGACAAAGTATACCTTCATTAGGGTGGTTTACGATCTTCTTGATGGTGTTGACGACCACATAAGTAGTTTGGACTTGTAATGAATGAGAAGCTCTCAGAAAATTAGCCCGCAGATTCATACTTCGAGGAGAGTACTGAAAAGGTTTTGTAGGCGACTCAAAATTAAATATATGAAGGGAGTGTATAGCACATTTCATGCATTTTGGTTTATTACTGTTGTGACACCACTCTGTTTTTATGATAAGGATTCTCATAAAGTTTCTACACGCAAATTAAAGCTATGGACAAAAAGAATTTTCATAATAATGATGTGCTTCTTGATGTTAGTTTTTTATTTTGACATCTCCAGTCATTTACAGATTGAAACATGGATAAGTTAAGCATCTAATAACATATTTATATCAATATACAGGGTGTTTCACGAATGATTGTACAGGCTTTCAGGGCAGATGCATCTCTTGAACGCCTGCATGGATTTTCATGAAAATTGGAGGGAATGAGTATAGGCCAATGCCTAATATTTGCACCTAATCACTTGTCGATAAAGCAGGTCGGACTGAGAAAATTATATTCTTTATCCCACACCTTGTAAAACACCCTGTATATCGAATTTTCGAACAGTTAAATTCTCCTCAGAATCTACAATGAATACTCTTTCAAACAAGCTCATTTGAAATAATGGCACATTTCGCATCAATATTTTATGAGCTATTGAATATCTGGAATGTTCGATTGATAGACACACGCATACAAAATGAAATACTTTTCGACATATTATTCACACTTTCGCAAATAAATTCTTTTATACCCCTTCCCCCATCAATTTTCGTATGTGATTTGTTCTCGAAAATTTCCCTATTTCTTTTTGACACCTGATAGCTCTTGTATTGAATGTTCTGCAGCTTTCATTAGACTTTCTTTCTCGTCCACTATTTATCTTCTCACATGCTGCTTGAATCGATCTGAAGGTTAAGATATCATCACAATGCTATGTAAAAGATCACAGAAGAAATTCGTTTACTCTGAATTCAACCCATTTCAAAATCTAAGTGGCTCATGCTAAGAATTTTGACATTTCAAACCAGTGTCGGGTAATTATTGAAATAAAAAAATACGCAAGCGGTAGATTGTTGTGTTTTCGTGAAATTTTCATACAGAAAATTATCGTAATGCCGTCATTTACGAATACTGAGTATGCTGATATGTTGTTAGTTTGTGTATTTTGTATTTTGATCGTCGAATTCCTAACCACCAAACATTCGAACATGTTAATCGCTCACTTCGTGAAACTGGACACTTTCCGACAATAAGTAAACGAGAAAGAGCAAGTTTGATGGTAAACCATGAAGAGATAATAGAAACTGTCCAAGAAAACCCCTCAACCAGCACTTGGCGTCTTGGTTCAGTTTTCGGTTTGCCACATTGTCAGGTCTGGCGAGTTCTGTGCCGTGAAAAGTGGCATCCATTTTATTTACAATCCATCGAAACCTTGGAGCCAGGCGATAAACTACGGGTTTGCAGATGGGTTTTGCGGAACCAGCGAGCTATCTTCAGACGCTTTTTACTGATGAAGCGGTCTTCACAAAAGATGGCATTTTGAATGTTTGCAATGCATATATTTGGTCATTTGGTCAAGAGTAAACCCAAAAGTGGCTACGAAACGCAATTTACATAATTTTCCAGTCAATATTTGGTGTGGAATTTACAATAATCGCCTAATTGGACCATATATTCTTACACACAGGCTGAATGGAGTGACATATCTACAATCATTCGTGAAACACTGTATATTGAAAATTCACTAAAGAGCTCTTTGAATATTACAGATAATATTTGGCTCAATTCTCCAGAACCTCTACAGATTCTAATCTAAATAAATCTCTTGAAACCATGTAGAATAAATAATAATTTTCCACGTGAATTTCTAACAGTTTGGATAGAAGATTCGTCACTTTGGAAATAAGTTTCTAATATTTACCAGTTTTTTTCTAGCGTAAATCGCCAAATTTTGTTGATGTCAAACATTAATACTACTCTGTCAAGAAAGTACCGGGAATTTTCAATTAAAACAACATTTTTACATTTAATCGTCAAAATTTATTGGGTCGCCTATAGGCTCCATTTGCTCCAATACATCTATGCCAACGGCACTTCCAATTATCGAAACATTTTTTATAGGCGCTTTCCGGGATGGACTTTAGCTCTCGCGCCGAATTTTGTTTTATGGCTTCAATCGACTCAAAACAGGTGCCGCAAAGGGGCAATTTTAGTTTTGGGAAGAGGAAAAAGTCGCAGGCAGACAAATCCGGCGAATACGGTGGTTGCTGAAGCACGTTTGTTGAGTTTTTGGCGAGAAAGTCAGTCACAATCGTAGCTCGGTGAGAAGGCGCGTTATCGTCATGCAAAATCCATGAGTTGTTCGCCCACAAATTTGGCCGCTCACGCAAACGTTTCATAACGCCTAGGTAATACTTCTTGTTTACCGTCTGGTTTTGGCGGTGGTTTTTTCGGTTTCGGCTCATTTTTTGCCACCCATTCCGATGATTGCTGGCTTGTTTGCATATCGTACTCGTAGACCCAGGTCTCATCACCAGTTATAATGCGTTCCATGAATGTAGAACGGAATTACAGCGATCCAGCATTTCTGAAGCAACCTGTTCGCGATGACGTTTTTGAAGAAAATTCAGGTCTTTCGGTACGAGTCGTGCGGCCACCTTTCTCATGCCCAAAATATCAATCAAAATCGTACGTGCGGACTCGTGGGATATCTTAAGATCATGTGCTATCTCTCTCAAGCTGGTACGACGGTTTTCCAGCACCCTTTCCTTAATTTTATCGACGTTATCTTTGATCGAAGCCGTCGATGGGCGACCACTTCACGACCGTCCTTGAAGGCTCTGTACCACTGATATGCACGAGTTTTCGATAGAGCATTATCACCAAAGGCCTTTTGCAACATTTTCAATGCATCGGCACACGAAAATTCATTTGCAACACAAAACTTTAAACAAATTCTTTGCTCAACGTAATCACCCATAGTAAAAATCGGCACGCACTCTGACATCGACTGACTTAATCAGCTGTTGCAAACACACTAGTTGACAGATTCCGCGCAAGCTTGGCACAGTAATTAAGGACAGTGGTACCAACCTAGGAAAAAAATTTTTTACCTGCCTCATTGCCCCGCCAGATTTAAATCGATAATTCCCGGTACTTTCTTGACAGAATGTATACTTGATTGAATTTAAATTTGAGTACAGGATATTATTTTACCCTTACAAAACTGTCAAAATACGAATAACAGATGTGTTGCCAAACTCGAAAGAACTGATACGTCAAAATGCAAACTCTAGATGGGCTACCTTTAATAGATCAAAAACATAGCACGCTGTTCTTTGAAATGAGCACGCAAAAACATCCTTCAGTGCTCCACTTGTAAGATGTCCATTGTATCTTAGACTTGAAGATATAAACTTTTTAGGGCACTCTATTTTATGATAGATTTCCACGCGAAAACACAAATTCTCATTCTTGTCACAACGCAGTATCGGAGCAGAACAAGAAAAAGAAAGCCTATATTGGACCCTCGGCCAAAAACGCTCTCGGTCCGATAACGAGATGTCCGCGAATTGCCGATTTGGTTCACGTGATTGTCAAATGAAACTTCAATTCTCTGGAATCTCAATTTTCATTCAGACACGATATCTGTCCCGAAAGTCTCGTTGCCATGGCGACTTTCAATTCTGTCCGGAAAATTAAAGCGTGGTGTAGCCTCCTGGAATTACATCCTTCCAGCTAATTAAATGGGAAGAATGGATGTTTGTGGGTTTTGTTCTGATGTTTCCATCGATTCAGAAGCCAGGAGATAACAATGCATTCGTCTCTTTTCGTGTCTTTTGTTTTCGTTTCAGAATGAATTTTTGTCATATTTATATCATGTGGAACATGACACAGAGATTCATATTTTTGTGAGATTTGTGGAAGTTTAAATTCAAGGTGAAAAATATCGAAGGAAAAAATATGATTGTCGAAAAGTTTACATATGACTTTCCAAAAAAGGTCTCAAGAACATTAAAAAAGTTTCTTTAACGGAAAAAAAATTCCCACTTATTCAAACCATGTATCGGAAGCGGGATAAGGCTTCAATTGGTGTTAAGGCACAAAATGCCGCCACAACATGTAATCTCATGTGCAAAGTGTTTGCGCGTGTACATTCTATAGTCTTCCAATATTGTTGTATGAAGCATAATCTTTCCACCGTGGTTGCTCCTAATTTCTTTATGAAAGAAGAACAACCACAGAAACCATTGACGAAATTTCGTGTAATTCTTGATGTACCAAGTCGACTACACACAGAACGCGAAGACAACGAACAACAGACAAGCAATCAGTATTCAAACACACACAGTCTCTCAGAAGCTATGGGACATAGCACACAAAGAAGAGGTACAGTAAGTTAATTTTGTATACATTAACATTTTATGACATATTTTGTACTTCAACATTTTTTATACTTCAATATATTTTCTATACTTGTAGTATTCTTTCAATCCCTGAAACCAGGTTCAACATTTAATACAATCATTTAATTCAATCATTCAATACAGTCCACTTCTCTCTCATCTAGTTTGTTGCTCTATATTATTAGTTAGATCTAATAATAATTCCAACATTAATTCTACACACACACTACTTATATTGAGTATATCTTAGGGAATCAAATCCTACGTTGATTCCCAAATACGCAGTCTATTTTGATACACTGGCAACATTTCTACCAGCGTCAAATCTTAGGCAATTTCGATCACACAGAAATTCCATTTGCAATAAACTCATTGCAAATTTACAAATGGAATTTTGAAATTTTGTATGATGAAAATAAAAATTTTGAGCCCACTTTACACTAAAAATAAGTAGATAAAATGAAAACGGAATTTTACCCAATTAACTTCTTAATATTTTTCGTTGTCTTCATTTCCTAGTCAACCCTAATTTTCGAATTACTCTCATTTAAATGATATGTGGGGTGTTTGTTTTAGAGTGATATAACTTTAAATTGAAATAAAACACATTTGAATTAAGATTGAAGCCATTTTTTTTTATTTGAAAGATAATTTTATGACATTTGTGATTTGAAAATAATTTCCGGCATATGTCCACCACGACTAGCTCTGAGGAACCGTATTCGACCAGGTCAATTTTGGACCACTTTTTCGAGTAATTCAGGCCTTATTTCATCAATAACACGAGTTATGTTTGCTTCTAAAGCGTCTATTGTTTCTGGTTTATCAGCATAAACCAATGACTTGACATAACCCCAAAGAAAATAATCCAGTTGAGTTATGTCGCATGATCTTGGAGGCCAATTAATTGGGCTATTTCTCGAAATAATATTATCGCCAAATCTTTCTTTCAATAAATCAATTGTCACGGTAGCAGCATCAGGTGTAGCACCATCTTGTTGGAACCAAAACACTTCTGGGTCGATACCATTCAAATTTTGAAACAAATAATCATTGGTAATGAATCTATAACGAGCAACATTAGCTCCACCATCGTTTTTAAAGAAATATGGAGCGATGATGCCTTCAGCGTGTGAAGCACACCATACAGTGCATTTTCAGGATGCAATGGAATCTGCAGAACTTCTTGAGTATTGTTTTCACTCTACATACCGAAATTTTGCTTGTTTACATAGCCGTTCAACCAGAAATGAGCTTCATCACTAAACACAATTTTACGAAAAAAAAGTGGATCAACTTCCAGCTGTTCTAGGGCCCAATCAGTAAAAAAACGACGCTTATTATGGTCAAGTGGCTTTAGTTCTTGAACCAGTTGGATCTTGTATGGGTGTAGACCCAGATCTTTACGCACCATTTTCCATGTGATCGAATAGATAAATCTGGATCATCATTAACACTATGACTTACAGCAGCGATATTTTCTTCTGTATAAACAATTCTTTATCTTGTTGTTGTTGCATCGAGTAGCGAAAATGTTGTCCGAAATCTATCGATAGCTCGACGAATAAGCTGCTCTGATGGACGATTATGTAAACCATAAATTTCATGAAGTGCTCTATAAGGTTGGCGAATAGAACACTGATTTTGAAAATAAACTTCAACAATTTGCAAACGTTGTTGCGGCGTGAGTCTTTCCATGATAATTTGTCAATGCTTACTGAACAGAAATGTCAAAACAACATGGCTTCTATCTTCTGTCAAATCACAGTTATCCCTATCGAAAATTCTATCACTCTAAAAAAAACACTGGATACTTGTAACGGTATAAAATGAATGTATTTCTAAAATAGGTTCGATTTCTCAAAATGTGAAAAATTCAGCGATGCTATGGTGATAGCAAAACGATTGTTATATTCATTAAAAATATGTGAAAATCAGAATAACCACATTTGAAATATCATTTTATTAGGTGAAACATATGAAAAACAACGATCCCTTCAATTACACACATCGTCAAAAGTCTTGGCTCCCCTGGGTTTTTCAAGAAATAAACAATCTTTGTTTTGGAAATGAGATCAATATTTTCTTCTATTTCAACTCCAATATATCTGATAAAATCCTTGTTTGTTACTCTTTCTGTTGATGAGACAAAACAGGAAAAATAAGAAAAAATCTAAATTTATCGATTATTTATAGTTATTCCACAACTGAATCCAAATTCAATAGTCCGTATTACCACCTCTTTTTTCAATCAACTGCCCAATACGCCTAGATGTCCCACGAATCAAGTCATTAATGAAAATTTCAGGCATATCGTTTTGTTCTTCCTGAGGAACTAAACTCAATTCCTGAAAAGTTGAAGGTGGATTTTGGCGATTAGGTATTGCTCTCCCTAAGTAATCCCATACGTGCTCAATTGGATTCATGTCTGGTGAGTTTGCTGGCCAGTTCATTCTCTGAATATTGTTCTCTTGAAGAATGTTTTGAACCGTTGGTGTGTGGGGTGTTATCATTCTGATAAATGAAATTATCCCTAAATTCGTTGCGTAGAAGAACAATGATTGGTTCAATGATGTTTTCTACGTAGATGGCACCAGTCATTGTTCGTTTAACGATAATAAGAGGGGTACGGTGACCGAACATTATACGTTCCCAGTACATTATTGATCCGCCCTGAAAGGGCACAACTTCCCGGGCGAAATTAAGTCACTCTAGTCTGCCTGGACCTCTCCAAACCCTTTCTCGTCGACTATCACTTTGTAAACCGAATCGTGACTCGTCCGAAAAAAGTACGTTGCGCCATTGTGGTAAAAGCCAGTCTTGGTGGTGTTCTGTGTACTCTGTGGTGATAGCCGAGGTACTCTTAAAGATCTTCTTGCCCTTAAATTTGAGGAATGCAACCTTATGGTACTGGTTGATAGTACCCATCTATAATTCCTCAAAATTGACTTCGAAGGGCTGTTACAGATACTGTTCGATTCCTTCGAGTAAAATTTGCGATATTATGGTCTTTCCTTGCAGATGTTACTCTGGGTCGACCAGGCACCGGTCTCCGGGCAACGCTGCCGGTTTCCAGCCCTACTGAAGTCCGTGGAATATTCAAAAGTTGCGCAATCTGGTGGTTCGACAAAGCTTCTAGTTGTAGGGCTACTATTCTTGCCTGGTCAAACTGAGAAATTGGATGTCCCGGCATTTTCCACGGAATATTCTCAATATTACAACTGTCGTTATTCGCTGAAAACTGATTAACATCGAATACACCTGTATTCTCCCGAACAAGAAATATTTTTTGCTGGTTTATTGTTTTCATTTAAGTGATAACATGGTGAAGATTCCACACACAAAAAATTCTTACATGTTACATTCAACAAGTTGAGAATTGATAGGGAGGGCTAAGACTTTTGACGATGTGTGTGAATAAGTTCATTTTATACATGTTGAATCTTGTCTTGAACGATCGTTGTGTCTGTTCTATGGATTGGCTATTGCAAGTTAACTCGTAAACTCCGGATCTATGTAAGTTTTGAGGTGAGATAAAGAAATGAAATAATCATTTCTTGATTGTTAGAGGTAAAAGTTTTCTGCATTTGATGAATCAAATATGAATATTTCTGTAAGAGAAACTGTGAAAATTGAATACGTTTCCATTTTCCATTAATTTCAGCTCAATGAAATGAATCAGTCTGAATGAAGTTCGCGGCAGTAACGTTCAACAAGTTTCAGAAATTTCTTTAGAAAAGTTTCGGAGAAAATATCCCGCCCAACAGACAGTTTTTTATATTTTACTATTGTTCTGCAGAAAATAAACTGTGAAAAATATTGGTATGATTTTATTCCAGAACGACACTCAACTAATTCAGTCACGTTAATTCCTCATCATACTCTGCCTCTTCTGATGGTATTCCTCAACCTCCCTCTGCTTGAAGCTGGGCAATATGTCTCTTCTCTTGGACAGATAATACTCCAAATACTCTTTAGCCATATTTTCTCTATAACTAACTGCCGCAACGCCCCGCTCTAATAGGTCTTGTTCGAACTTGCTCAACTTTGGTATACCATAATTGTGAACTATTCCAGTTTTTCCAAACCTTACTTGAGATACCAGAAATCTAGAAGGACAAACCATCACAGTAATTGCCTAGCATTTAAATACAAAATGTAATCATCATTTGAAAATAAATTAATACGTCTTAGAGTATCATGGGTGAATAGCAACCTTCTTGATATCTTTGTATACCTATTGTGAAGCCTAGGCAGACCACGGATAGTATATGGCGCTGTAGCGTGGTGGAAGAAAGGCCAACAAACGGTTGGCGAACAAAAGCTCACCTGACTACAGAGACAAGCTTGCCTTGCAATTACAGGTGCGTTTCGCACCACACCCACGGCAGCCATGGAGGTCCTACTAAATCTACCACCCCTGCACCTACTTGTGCAGAGAGAGGCGGAACGGACCACATAGAAACTATATCAACTAGCGATTGACAGGCCAGAGGCAATAGTGATGGGAGGCTCAGGACTGCTGGACGAGCTTTTAACGAACAGTATCCTATCGATGCCCTCGGATCTAATGTCAAAAATCACGAGCCAGGAACGGAATTTCAATGTAATCGTCCCTAGCCGGGACGAATGGACACAGCATGCTGAAGTTCTATTGAGAATCGACCTTGGCTTGCTCACAGACGGCCCGCGAACGACGAACGGAACAGGAGCGGGAGTCTATGGGAGCAAACCGAGAATTAACATCTCATTGAGTCTCGGTCAAAACGCAACCATATTCCAGGCAGAACTATTTGCCATTGAGACCGCGGCGGAACTGCTAATAAAACGGCAAATCCACCACGGTAAAATCAAAATATTTACTGATAGTCAGTCAGTACTAACAGCTCTGGAATCCAACTGTTTTACATCCAAAACAGTCTGGAGTCACTCTGGTTTGGATACCGAGCCACTCAAACTATTTGGGTAACGAGGAGGCAGATCGGCTGGCATTTGCTGGAGCTGCGCTGCCTCTGGTAGGACCAGAACCATTCCTGAGAATACCACATGACGTGGCTAACGAGGCGATAAAAGGCAGAATGAACTCAAGGGTAGAATCTTTCTGGCTGAGCCATTCTGGCCTGAAACATTCGAAGTTGTTCCTTGGAACAGCTAGGTCTGGATAGGGTCAAACTAAGAACACTTTTCGGAATTATGACAGGTCACTGCAGACTGAAAGCGCATTTGCACAAAATCGGTCTGGCTGAAGACAATGAATGCAGGCTGTGTCTTAAGGACACTGAAACAGCTATGCACATCGTCTCAGAGTGCCCAGCGGTGAGTCGCATCAGATTCGAGGTCTTTGGCCAGGCTTTTATAGCCCACAGCGAACTGAAAAAATTACCCCTGAACAAGATTATCGGTTTTATCCAAAAAGTGGATCTCGCCGGGGAGATATAAATAAGGGGTGAACCACAATAGTCCGTGCGGACGCAGTGGTTGGGTGGACAGACGCCCACTCTCCATAAATAACATAACATACCTATTGTGAGATATATTGAATTCGTTATTATTTTTATTTTAGTCTTGGCATCATTGGAGCTGCGTATACAACTCCTTTTATCGGATCATACCCCCCCTGCATATATAAATATATGTATAAAAAGATGATCTAATGAGTACCCGTTAAAAAGACATATAAGGAGGGGACATATGGGGATTTTGGAATCAGTAAGAACTGAATTTATTCCTTTCCCGAGAGATTCTATGCTTCTTGAATATGACCTTGATGACCAATAGGAGGTGATCATAGGTGACTACCAATAAGACATGGAAAATTTAGCTCAACTTCGGAAAAACAACCTCAGTATACTGAGAATCGAAAAGTCACGGGTTAAACTCCCGTTAAGGTAGAAAAAATTTTTTTATTTGTGTTTCGGCTACCATTTCACTGTTGGATCGAAAATTAACAGTGTTGTGACCTAAAGTGGCATAAAGATGCAGTAATAAAGCCTAACCAGAACACAACTGAACTCCTCGTACAAGCTGATTAAGCTTCTGAGGGATCTTCACAGACGATCTAAGAGTATCTGGATAATATATCGTAATATTCTAATTATAATACTAATGGTTTTGAAGGGAGCAAGGAGCAGGTTTATATGGTCCCATATATAGGGAATCTCTGCCTTTGGGAAAGACAACAACAGCGCTCCAAACAGAAATTCTGGCTATAGAGAGATGTATTCACATCTGTTTGTTTACACAGTTATTTTTATTCATTATTTTATAGTGAGCGGGCGTCTGTCCACCCTACCACTGCGTCCGCACGGACTATTGTGGTTCACCCCTAATTTATATTTCCGATAATCTTGTTCGGGGGTCATTTTTTCCATGGGCTATAAAAGTCTGACCAAAGACATCAAACCTGATGCGACTCACCGCTAGGCACTCTGAGACGATGTGCATGGCTGTCTCACTGTCCTGAAGACATAGTCTTCATTCATCGTCTTCAGTCAGACCGATTTTGTGCAAATGCGCTTACAGCCTGCAGTGAGCTGTCATAATTCCGACATGTGTTTTTAGTTTGACCCTATCCTGACCTAGCAATAGGTCCACCATCTTTTTATTGGAAGCTGTTCCGATGAACACCTTCGAATGTTTCAGAATAGCTCAGCCACAAAGACTCTAGTCTTGAGTTCATTCTGCCTCTTATCATCCGCTTAGCCAGGTCATGTGGTATTCCCAAGAATTGTTCCGGGTCTACCAGAGGCAGCGCAGCTCCAGCAAACGCCACTCGATCTGCCTCTTCGTTACCCAAATAGTTTGAGTGGCTCGGTATCCAAACAAGAGTAATTCTGTAAAACATATCAAGCCTGTGTAAAGCCTTGTGGCAACTCCAGAATGTTTTCGATGTACAACAGCTAGATTCCAGAGCTTTTAGTACTGACTGAACAAGCTAAGGTCGGTTCTCAATAGAACCTCAAATGCTGGGTCCATTCATCTCGGCTAAGGACGATTACATTGAAATGCCGTTCTTGGCTCGTGACTTTTGACATTAGATCCGAGGGCATCGATAGGGTGCGTTAAAAGCTTGTCCAGCAGTCCTGAGCCTCCCATCACGATTGCCTCTGGATCGTCGATCGCGAGTTGATATAGTTTGTACGTGGTCCGTTCCGCCTCCTCTGCACGAGTAGGTGCAGGGGTGATAAATTTAGTACGACCTCCATGGCTGCCATGGTTGCCGTGCTTACCAGACTACTCTGTAGTCTGGTAAGCTTTTGTTGGCCAATCGTTTGTTGGTTTTTCTTCCACGCTACAGCGTGGTGGAACATCATCTATGGTCTGATTATCATAGTGTATAGCCAATACATCTGCCTGGGCTTTAAACCCTAGGTTTTACCGTAGATTCGCCTGCAGGTCATGAATCCCATTCTGGCTTTATGACACACTTTGTCTAGGTTTGCATTCCAACTGAGAGTTTTATCCAGGACTATTCCTCATTTACACAGTACAGGAAACTAGAATTTGCATTGCCTCAGATAGTCAGAAGGTACTGAAGCATCTGATAGGCCGTTGAGTGTAAATCACGGAGCTGTAAAAATCCTTCATCTCACTAGCGGAAAGGAATAAACTAGTCTTAGGTTGGGCATCAATTCACCGGGCCATCAAGGGAAATAAGAGAATATAAGTCCTTGCAATAAAAGGAGCAAACACTTCCTTCATCAAACAGGCATCCCCATTGCATATACCTGTAGTCGATGAATGAGAAAAGAGAAGAATTATTTCTCACTGGACAAGCAAAAAAGCTTATCGCGTTCTCTAAGGAGATTGCGCAATTAGACTTATCACTCTCAAAGAACGAGCTGAGACTACTTAGGCTTCTCACTGGGTCATGAATTAACACCTTCACAGGATCGGTAAAAAAACTTCAGACTGACTCTACTGGATAACATGACCCTCATGCCAATAGATTTAAGAACCAAGTCTCCCAGCGAAGTAATTAACTTTATGCAGGAGGTAATCTTTCTAGGAAAAACGATAACGCAGAGGAACAGTTACTGAATCAAACAATTACAACTAATTAATCTAACGAAACCATTCCTTTATTGCAGGAGAGGTTTGATGAGAACGTTATTTCTAGGCAAATTCTCCATCAAGATCTTGTGATTTGACACCTTGTGACTCCTTTCTATCATGCCATCTGAAACCTAAGATCTACAATAATAATCTAAGAATTATTCAGGATTTGAAAAACACCATTACATCATATTAGTGAGACATACGTTGAAGTGTTATGATAAAAATGATTGATTGAATTTTCTATTGACAACAAAGTCGGCATATTTGATCGATATAATTTTCCAAACATGATTGCTATTAGTTGGTGTTTTGAAGAAAGTGAAAACATTTTGCTACGTAGAAATGTATTTGCTTTAATTCCATGAAAATGTGATTAATTATCAATGAATGATATACGCAATAACGAACATTTTTCTCAATAAAAAACGTGTCAATCAAGCTGCAGAGCGAAGACGCAAGCAATATTCATAACGTAAATAAATAGCGAATCATTTAACGCCCAAATATATCGAAATACAAACACGCACAGTGGTAGAGTTAATTTGTCTGGACGTGTTTATATCTGCATGCTTTCATTATACGGTGTGAGTATCGCTTGCGTTTTCAATGTGGGTTACCGATGTTACTCACCGACATGTTTTTATCCAGTTGGTTCTCACATGGGCGTAGCTGACAGCTAGCTCATCGCCATGGATACCGTAAGCAATGGAAGAAACCAGTCTGTTCAAAGCTATAGCTTCAGGGTACAATGCCGTCACAAAGATGTTCTCGGTACAAGATCTCTTGGGGAAGTCACTTGGTTCCAGTCCTCTGAGACGAGCAGTTAGTTCTATTGCGCTATCACGGTTGACAGGACATGGTGTTGCTTTGGAGAACACTGGCACTATTGATTCAAGATCTGGACCTCCTACGATTGGAACGTCCACATTGCTTGGATCGAAACATTGATGACGAGCTACTTCGGTATTGATGACAACCTAGAAAATCAGATACTGCGATGAAATTTTATTAGGAGAATAAACTGAAATCGACTTAACCACATTGGAATATTGCTTCAAACCATTTCGGCAGAACAGTTCAACAAGATCGTTTCTAGTTGGAAAAAATATGCCAACGGTTACCGTCATTTCACTTTCTTTATCAAAAATTTAGTCAGTTCCAAATGGCTCACCAAACAATAAAACTTAGAGGTTGGAGAATTTTCTGGTTTGTGAATGTTGGATTTATCGTGCTCCACAAAGAACCAGCTAATTTCTGCGACTCTCAAATATCAGCAGTATAAAACACACTTTATACATTTCTGATTATGGTACTTACCGACACAGGCCCAGGAAAACCAAAAATTCTTCCGGGGTGATACCAATCCGTTTTCTTGAATATGTCAACTACCAATGGAGTCATTACACTGACTGGAGCAGCGCAAACAAGAATTATAGCTCTACGAGCATATTTAGTGCATTTCTCTGCTAGCTTACATATCCTGCTTCCTTCAGCCATTATGACATCTCCAATAGAAGTTCTTTTGGAGAATCCTCCCATACCAAGGAGGATAACCACATCGGCAGTCTGAAATAAGGGGAGGCTTAATTTAAATTTGCATTTTTGATCGGCTTTCACTAAAAAACTGATAAATATTCTTTCAAAGATAAGAGTTTATTAGAAATTTTGAACTTTGGCATTTACGAATGAAATACAATGTCATTCAAATAACTGCTACGACAGTCTACAGTACTCCATTCGATCAACCCAATTTTTCAATACGTTTTCGATTGTTTGGGGCTTAATCTCATGAATGGAAACTTCGATTTCGTGTTTCAAAGCATCAATCGATTATGGAGCTTGTGACACTTCTGTCCCAAATATTGTACTAAGATTGTGATACTCACCTTTGTCTCTTGTGGCTTTTCGGTACAAGATTATCGCAATTAATACTGTAAATATAATAATCCATATATTATCGATTATCTTAGTATTAGCAAATTTATTACATTTGCTTTTAGGGTAATAATCTTACCTTTTCACTTAGTTGATATACAGTAAACTAAGAATTATATTCCGTTGTTTGAATTGACTCCGCTTCATTTCCTTCATAAAAACTAGTTCATCATCGAGATAACTACATACAAATGCATTTTAAAATTTAACATTAATACAGTGTAATTAATCATTGCGATCATTAATTTGCTCTTGTTTGTTGTTTCTGAATATTGGAACAATAAGCAAAATACGGCGGTAGACCAATCGTGGTACGATACACCTACATATATTTCATTTCTATACATTGTTCCGATAAGTAAGAAAAGAAATTTTACTCACATTTGAATGACCGTGTCACTTTTTGAGTCATTATAGATACTTACTTTTAAAGCATTTCGATAGTTATCTATTCCGGCGTGTGACACCACTCTGCATCTGGTATCAATATGAGCCAAATCATCACACAAACCGACAACTCCAGCACCTCCCTGCAGATGTAGGGTTGTTATCAACGGATTTTGCTTTATCAAAAAGGAGGTAAGCTCGCCAAGTTTCGAATCAGCACCGATCAGGGCAACATTGCAAAAGCTGCCTTCCAAGGGTTCTTGGGTAACTTTTTCAACATTTATTTTATCTGTTGAATTTCAAGGAACGTACATGCTAGATTTTGAATTTATTTGATTTCTATACTTACGCTTAGATACGATAGAGCAAGAATACCTTCTCAATAGATTTCTCGACAACATTCTAACAATTACAAGAAATTTCACAAAGAATTTCGATGTTATTCAAAGGCATCATTATGACAATAATATGACAGTTTTGACAACACTGTTTTCTATTTTCTTCAATAAAATTTCATGTCTCTTCTTCAAAAGAATGTGTTCCACTCATACAGTTATTTAACTATTCATTCATTTTTTTGAATCGTTACTGGACGAAAATTTATTTCGAACTAAAAGTGATTCATGATATTGATTTCTCGCATATCACTTGGTAAAACATTTTTAAATTAATAAAGAAAATAAAAACAACTTGGCTTAAGGTTCACTGTTTATTTGATGTCTTTATGTTTCGGGTTTTTAGCCCATTTTCAAAACTGAAGAGTACAAGACTTAAAATCCTATTTATAATGGTAGGGTAGATCACAGATACAATTTTGAACCAATGTAAAAATATGGTGTTAGTTGGGTCCTTATTTTTTACAGAAAAGAGCAATGGTGATAAACTGAATTGAACTTGTTCATCTGGTAGCTTCTTAACATGTTCTAAACAAATTTCCAAACTTTCCAAAAGGTCCATTCTTCTGCTTTTATTACCTATGTGTAAAATCACAGTTCTACTGTATAGTTGTTATGTATACAATGTTCTGAAAAACTGGATGTTATTTTATTATGTAATATACTTTTTTATGTTCTTCTGACCTTATGTTTATAGATCGTCCTGTCTCAACAATGTAATATGCAGAGCATGTACAAATAAGAAAAGTTCACTCTTAAGACTGTCGTGAAACGTGTGAAAAAAGCGGTATATACAAATTATATAGTAATGAATGCCCTGTATTTTATATAGGTCAGCCAGGACGATCTATAAACATAAGGATAGAAGAACATAAAAAAGTATATTACATAATAAAATAACATCTGGTTTTTCAGAACATTGTATAAATAACAACCATTTCATAGATTTCAGTAGAACTGAAATTTTAGATGTAGGTGATAAGAACAGAAGAATGGACCCTTTAGAAAATTTGGAAATTTGTTAAGGACATGGTAAGAAGCTACCAATTACAAATGAACAACTTCAATTCAATTTATCACCATTACTCTTATCTGTAAAAGATTAGGACGGAATTGACACCATATTTTACACCCTTCAAAATTGTACCTGTGATCTACCCTACCATTATAAATAGGATTTTAAGTTTTGTTCTCTTCAGTTTTGAAAATGGGCTAAAAAACCCGAAACATATACGTCAAATAAACAGTGAAACCTAAGCCAAGTTGTTTTCATTTACTTTATTAAAATGAAACTCATCCAATTTTAATATCCGCTATTATTTAGTAAATTGTTTATAATTTTACAAACCATTGGTACAATTCTGGAGAAAATAAATTATTGAAAAGATATTCGATAAAGATTAATATTAAATTTATTGAATTTAAACTTGAATACAGAATATTCAGTTATATTTACAAAAATTATCAAAATGAAATTGATGATAGGGACAGTGATTCTCTTTAGAGAGGTGTGAAAAATTAAACTTTTATACCACAAGTTTATTGAGTTGAAATTCATAATTTTTTCGTTTATAAATGTAGCGAAATAATTTCATTTATTAGTCTTATTCATCAATTGTAAAATTTTTTGAATTTGTGTAAGCATAGACTAGTAAGGAGTGGGCCATTTTAAATTTGCATTTTTGATCGGCTATAAATAAAAATCTAAGTAAAATTTTCCCGAAGTTGTGAGTTCGTTAGAAAGTTTGAACCTTGACATTTAAGTATGAAATACCATTCAAATGACCGTAATGGCTGGCTACAGTAGCCTATCCGATCAACCTAATTTTTCAGTACCTTGTCGATTGTTTGGTGCTCAATTTCATGAATGGCAACTTAGACTTTGTATTTCAAGGCATCAATCGTTTCTGAATGTTAGCGATACACTTATCCTCAACGAATCTATACTAAAAATAGTCCTACGAGGTGAAGATGAACGGATTTTTTTTATCCAATAAGGATTCAGTTTCACGAACTCGATTCACAAATTGATCCACTAATTGCAGTGAGGGCACTTCATTTCTATTGAGTTTTCAACGTAAATTTCTGAGAGTTTGGATACAAGACTCATCACATTGGTGAGTCAGAATTTGAATCTAAATAAATATCATTATTCAATGAATATGATATGTAAATGAAAAAATTAATAGTGACGAAAATCACTTCGCAATCTTTCAAGGTTGGGAAGCTCAAAAATTGAAGTTCATTGAAATTTTCTTATTAATTTATGAAAGTAATGTATGACTTTCTAGGTAAATCCAAAATATTCAACACCCTTACATGGTACCATATACTTAACTTCCTGAGAATAACTTCTCGGTCATCAGTGTGCTTATATAGGGTCTTTCATTAACAGCGTCCCATTTTGTAAATAGAACACATTATTTATTTGAAAATTTAAATGTCCAGCACTTAAGCGCTGGCAGGAATGAAGTCTTTGAATTCAATTTTCCATGACTCTCACAGAAATCAGGTCGTATATTAGCAATCAATCGTGCAATATTGATCCTCAAATCGTTTCCTTACAGATGATTGCTGTTAACCAATGACTTAATGTAACCCCAAAGAAAGAAGTCCAATGGAGTTAAATCGTAGGAACGAGGCGGATAACTTATCGGTCTATTTTTGAAATGATCAAATCACGGAATACACGGCCCTGTATGATCTGTTGGTTTGAGTTCGTGGGTTAAAACAATTTTATATGGATGTAAACCAAGGTCTTTCCGTAAAATTCGCCACAAAGACGTCTGGGAGACTTTCACGTACGGCAATATTCTCTTCACTTCTTGCATTTCTTCATCTCACTGGCACTGTATCATCACGTAACATCAGTGTAAAATTTGTTTTAAACTTCTTCACTAAACAATCAACTGATCTTTTATCCGGAATATTATAACGACCAAAAATTGGAGTTAAAGCACGTAAAGTTAGGGAAACAGCGATTTTTCATAATGAATTTGTATTATTTGTAAACGTTTTTGGAGTGTGCACCTTTCCATGATTAAACATTGACAAATACAACTGTCAATGCCACATATAAACAAAGGCTGCCATGCGTGAGTAATGTCAATTTAAAAATGGGGCGTGCCAATTGAAAGACCCTTTATTTTATAGTTCTTGTTTTCTTCCTGTTCACATTCCCATTTTTGAAGACTTCAGTTGTTTGAATGTGTACCAAGTCTAAAACACAGTAGCAAACAAATGGATCCATCAAATTACACAAAGTGTTAATTACTAAATTTCAGTGATAAAACTTAATATTTCCGAAAAACTTATTGCAGTTATGATTAACAACCAGAAAGTATTGGCGCGAAGAATTCGATTATTTTAAAACATTTCAATGATGTATTTCATCCCAAAATGACTAAATTTTCCAGGCATGATGAAATGCTCTTACTACGAGAGAAAATTTAATATAAAAGGAAATTGGGTAATGTATAAATTGCATACATTTCTTTACTTTCATTTTGTTCGACCATATCCGCCATTTAGTATGGTACTTAGTTACTTGAAATGAGTAGTAATTTTAGGATTCACATAAAATTTTATGTCAATCTTATCCCAAAGATATTGTCTCTGTAATATGTAAACACACTCAAAGGAATGTGTTATTTCGCAATAATTACTTTAAACATAAAATATTTTTTATGGCAGCGAAATATCTGCAAATGTTCATTAAAATGTAAAGTAGTTTCAGTCAACAAACTCAAATACCAAGAATGATCTAGATTAAACGGATATGTAACTGTGTGAACTACTTGTTGGATCGCGTTAAAAACCCTTGTCATGTATTTAACTCCCTCTTAAATCAACTGAAAGGTAGTTTTTCCCTAGGAATCATTTCACAGTCAAAGAGCTTGGGAGAAAATGTCGTTTTATAAGAGCGAACCTCCCAAGAAAATAAGGTTATTGCGTGTTGAACGCGACGTAGATTATCCATATGATATAAGCAGGGTATTGTGAAGAGATAAAAAAAAGATCCCATTATATACAATATGAGTCACCGATCGATGTTACATATAGCTTTTATGTTTTCCATATAGGTATTTGGGAGAGAGAAAATTCTTTGTACTTTGAAAGGAGTTAAACTATGTATAAAATTCATGAAGTAATTTACGATTTCATATGCTCTTGAATTGGAAATACGAAAAAGGGTCATAAAAATAAGTCCGCAAAAAAGATGAGTGCGAACAGCTCACTGGTAGAGCAGTAATTAAGAGTGCTGTGAGCTAAAGATCGAAGTAACTTAGTCTACCCAGAACACAACTCAACTCCTAACTCGCACAAACTGAAGAAGCTTCTGAGGGATCTTCACAGAAGATCTAGGAGTATCAGGATAATAATAAAATCGCTATGTCTTCAAGATATGTTACAGGGTGTGAAAGTTTGGAATTTTTTAATGTTCTCAAAATCTGCAGGAGCAGATCTAGAACTTTTTTGTAGAACGCCACTGGTAACTTGAAAATTATGAAGAAGAATCTTGGTTTCCTTGTAAAACATTGTTGGTTCTTGCAATTTTTTCGTTTTTGCTACCGTTTCGGAGAAAAAAATGTTAAGTGTAAACAATTATCTTTAAGTCGTCAGTAAAGTCATTTTCGAAACATTTCGAAAGGGTATGGATGAATTTATGGTTCTACTATTAGTCTTTTGGCTATTTTTCCAATTTATGGGTCTCCCATAATATGTAATCACGAATGGGTTACAAGGCAGCTCTTATAGAAAAAACTTGCAGAGTCCTTCATATAAAAATTGTAATAAACTTGAATCTCCATAAATAATTTTTATTGTTCAATACAATTATTTTGCCACGCTGTGGTTTTATCAGATTATATTCCGAACTGATTACAAATGAGGTACATATCGGTTCTTAAATAGTATGATTGAAAATGCAAGGGGCATAGGATGTAATAACCTGATAAGATATTTTGGAACCTGTCACTACGATTGTCTAATTAACTGAAGATCTCTTAACATCTGTTCGTTCGTTCAAAACAAATTTTGAACACAAAGTGACGACAATAAATCTGGGCTCTATAAATTGACTAGCAATGATTGCCCTATGGTTTATGTTGACAAAGCAGGTAGATCCTTCATGAAGAGAATACGTGAACAGTTCCAAAGATACGAGTAAAGTGTTTAAGATAAGCACTCAACGCTAATCTGTTTACAATTTTTTTTTTCAAATTCTTATCATACGGTTCTGACGAAGTTTCGTACGAATATGTGCGTTATTATTCTATTCCTAATAGACGAATTTTAGATCGATCGAATCTGTAGTTTCGAATTTATTAAAAAATATATGAAACCTTTTCAAATGTGAATTACTGCGGAATTATCAAACCAATTTTGTCCATTAACTAACTGTCTGGGATATTTAGATCCCATATTTTTCCGGAAAGTGTCAAGGCTCAAGCTCTTTTCGTTCGAAATTTAGTGTGTTTACGGACAGGATTACTTTTGACCTCGATACAAAAAAGTCCCAATCGTTTACAGACATATGAGCGATATGATAGCAGGTTGTTCTCTGAAACAAGCGCATAAAAATGTGAAAGAGAACACAATGATTTCTAGAATAGTAGTTGGAATTAATTCACCAGAACCTCTACAGATTTTAATCTAAATGAATCTCATGAAAACATGTAGAATTAAATTTTAAAACGTCCTAAATACACTATATCACTTTATAGACATATATTATCATTACATATGGTGGAAATTATCTAATAAAGAATCAAAAGAAATATAAATAAATAAACAAATCATTTAGACATTACCTCATACATACATATGCTTCGATTAGATGTTAAAGAATCTCCAGTTCCATCACCAAATGTTCAACATATAATTCAAAAAGACCTTTTTTATTTTCCTTTTTTGAAAAATATATAGCACATTCTCCAGAGAAAGAACCTGATACATTCGGACTCAAAATCTCTTCAGTAAGGAGTTATTTGAATAAACAAAATAACCATTTAAAAATATTTAAAAATACCTTTTTTGACACAACACATTTCTGCAACAACTAAACGATTTTGGGATAAGCATGGCCTATACGAAAATTAGGTTATATCACAGAAATATACAATGAAAGAAGATACAACATAGACTCTACATTAGATAAACTATTATTCTGTAACATGCAAATACTTCTTCATAGTAATTTTCAATTCATATACTTTAAAAATTGATTTCTTATTTATTCCACTCTTAAAATGAATTATACAAATTAATGGATACTATATCTAATTTTCACCAAGTAATCAGAATCTACAGTCTAATATAATTAGTAATATTGCCTCACTTGAACATCATCCTGAAGTGTGTTTTCACATTAAAAATTCTTCAATGAATTATTTTTTCTTATTTATTATATTTTTATTTCAGGAGATTTTTCTTTTTCTTAGTCATTTGAAAGAGGTGAACAATTTTCTTTTAACTTTTCGCATGCGTTTCATGTTTTTTCGTTGATTTCCTATATAAGTATCTAAGAGTATCTTGGTCAGTTGAAAATGCATCCTAGAATTTTAGTCAAGAAATTACTGGATAGCCTCTTTTCGATTTCTGTATTAGAATTAAGTTACGTATGTTTGTGAATAATATAAAAATAATAGGGGATTTTGAGGGCAAATTTTCGCAGAGGAAATAGAGAATTAAAACACTTTCTGTGAAATTTTATTTGGTTCACAAAATGGCAATAAAAAATAAATAATGTCATGCTTTTCAGCTTTACAAATCCTAGACAGATAAAAATGACTTATGTAGGATACGAATGCACCCCGGCATATATCCGTCTTCTGGCAAGTCCTGGCATCTAACCAAAAATGGAGATTAATCGGAACTTTCACTGTTGTGGATTCATCAGTCTTTTTTTTTAAGAGAGCTAGTTTTGTGTTTCTATCATCTGGCGATTTGTTCTTCCACGGTTTTCGAATATGGTTCGCTCGCTTTCGTCAATAAATAAAAAACTCCATGGGTACGGCTAGAAAAAAGGTCACATAAAATTGTATCAAAGGGAATCGATTAATTTGAATAAAGTGAATAAAATGAAAAAATATATTAAAACTGAATTTGCATCAGGAGCTTCACCGTACTGAAACAATAGTTTTATTCGGTGCTACACATCCTCAATTTCTCAAATGAACGCAAATCTTGGATATTTCTTATGACAACATACGAAAGTAATATTTAAATAAGGTTATTCTGATTTTCACAAATTTTTATTGTTATATAAACGATAAATCAAATCATCCTCTAAATCAAAAATTATCAGCATTTAATTGTATGATCCATAGATTAGTTAATATTCCCATGAATCTAGAAAATTATATTTCAGAACTTAACATAATTAAACAAATAGCTATTAATAATGACTATGATCCTAAGTTGATAGACAAATTGTTGATGAATAAAAATAATAAAATAGCTTTAAATATGGTGTTTCCTAATATAAAAGAAAATTTTAAATACATTTCCTTAAAATACCCTTAAGGTATTTCTGAGAAAATTGCTACATACCTCAAAAATAAATATAATTTGAGTACTTCATTTAAAACGAATTCAAACTTGAGTAAATTTATTGAAAATAATAAAGACTGTACACATAAAGATGATAAATCGGGGGTTTATAAGTTAACCTGCGGTGATTGCCCTAAAGTTTACATAGGACAGACTGGAAGAACTTTCCGTCATAGAATTTGTGAACATTTAATGAGTTTCCGCAATAACAAAAGTAATTCTACATATTCCAACCATTTGTTAGAAACAGGACATACTTTCAACCATAACTTTGAAATTCTACATATAGAAAGCAAAAGTTATGCCTTAAATCTGTTAGAATCCCTAGAGATAAATAAACATAATAAAATGTGATACCCACATTACCAACACTCATTTAAAGTTAATGTTTGGGCAGCAACTTAAGATAGTAAATTATTAGGTTATTACATGCTACCTCGAAATTTAAATGGTGATATGTACCTGAATTTATTGATCGATCACTTATTCGAGATATTAGAAGATTCAAGGCTAAACGAGCGAAGATCTCTTTTTTTTTGCACGATAGAGCTCCACCGCAATTTGACAGAAGGTGTCGTAACTGGTCGAGAAACCATTTTCAGAATCGATGGATTGGTAGAGGTGCAGAAGCTCCGATTCATTTGCCTCCTCGGTCATGCGATTTTTAACCTTTGGACTACACAGTTTGGTCGTATCTTAAGGAAAAAGTCTATGCTATAGAGGTAAATTCACATCAAGAATTGGAAGTCAGAATTCACTTTAATGATCTCATAGCTGATCCCCAACCGTTTAGAAGATTAATGAATTCTTTAGAAAAAAGGATAGACTTGTGTATTCGTGAAAACCGGAGGACATTTTGAACCCCTAATTCAATTAAGTTTTATTTTATGTTCTTGGTCTTTATTTCAATTTTCTTTTTGTGATTTTCTGTTTAATCACTAACTTTATCATTATTTCACACCAGCATCGGTTATTACTTCATAATTTTCACATCAAAATATTCCGAAAACGGTACACAGTATCGAGTTTTACCAGGAGTACTTTTTTGGTGTAAAATTTAATGATGTTTGAGTTCATTTGAAATTTTGATTAATTAATCTAACCTTAAAAAAGTTATGTTCAATACTACTGGATACGAATCGTGTAACTACCGCCCTCTATGAGAATCAGATATAAAAACGAGTTCATAGGATGTATCAGCTTCCAAAACATTTTCGTATAAAATTCCATTACAATGTTGCCAGTAGTTTTGGCAAAATCGTAAAAAATGTGTATACATTTTTTTTTCTTCAACGCCCTTTATCTTGAATACAGATGGCATTACGAATTTTCGTAACGCTGAGCAAACCCCAATTATTTTTCAGTTTCCTACTTATCCTAGAGACGGGGTAACCTTTTCTTGAAACATCCTGTATAATCTACAATTTCAGGACTGAAAAATTCTGAGCTAAAAGCCGCACAGTTTTTTTCAACTCTCCGCAGTTCAGTATATTCTATGCATATTGAAAATATGCGGAACAACGAATGAAGCCTCATTCACATCCAACCGACTTCACGAATAACGTCAATAAATCCCAAACTGCCTCTGGCATCCGGAAACGGTACTTATTGCATATCGTTACATCAAATCGAATATGCCCGACTTTATTCCCTATACTCACTTATTCGCCAGTCCCATATTCGTATCCTTAGTGAAATTGCACTCCTTGTTGGCCCCCTTCCAGCTCCTGCATCTCGTGGCTGGGAATGCCCCCATGTCCCTCACCGATTCTGCATACAGCTTCCAGGCTCTCACGTGACTGCACCCGACTACAAGGGGAAGGAAATACAAGTTAATTTATTCGTCTAGATGCAAATTCCGGCGGAAATTGGGTTCTATCAAATTGGCCGAACTCGAGTTACGCGATTCTGTGTCTTTACCTTCGTTACTTTGTTGTTCGAGTTGCCTTTCGACCCGGAGTAACGATCGTGAATTCGGGAGCAGTTCATTCGATTATTTGGACGGTTTGAATTTTAAATTGAAGAAGGTGAGTGGAAAGAGAAATTCGATGAATGAGTTACGATGGGAGGGAATGTTCTAATTTTCTGTACTAGGATGGGTATCCTTTCTTTATTTCCGATTCATTTATTCACATTCAAAAGGAAATGTAATAGACCACAATTAAAAGATTGAGAGTTTATAGTGAACTCAATAATAGACAGAATTACCGACACTGTTCGATTTCGTCGAAATTGAACAAAGTGTGGTATTTGGCTAGAATTTAGGATTGCACACCAGCTAAGAATCGAAAATATTTCTCCTTCTCAGTTATCGTAGAACCCATAAAACCAGACACAGAAGCGCATTCAGACCAACGCCATTTCGAGACTTAGGGTAGATTTTTTCTAGCTGCCACACATTCAACTCATAACACAGTTATTTTTGCCTCTCCGCGCTTAGTATATCTACAGTATCTCTTGGGCACTAGCCATAGATAAAAGAATATATTCTTATTTATCTATAGCACTCGCCCAAGACACATCCACCTATCGAGTGTTTTTTTTTTGTGATTGAACTTTAAACTGGAATAAAACACATTCAAATTAAGATTGAAGCCACACTTTTTTTTATTTGAAAGAAAATTTTATGACATTTATGTTTTGAAAATAATTTCAAAATATGTCAATGACTTGACATAACCCCAACGAAAATAATTCAGTGGAGTTATGTCGGATGATCTTGGAGACCAATTAATTGGTAAATTTCTGGAAATAATGTTATCGCCAAATCTTTCTTTCAATAAATCAATTGTTACGGTAGCAGCATGGGGTGAAGCACCATCCTGTTGGAACCAAAACACTTTTGGGCCGATACCATTAAAATTTTGAAACAAATAATAATTGATCATCGATCTGTACCGAGCACCATTCACTATAACATTAGCTCCAGATTCGTTTTAAATGAAATATGGACCGATGATGCCTCTAGCGTGTAAATCACACCATACAGTGCATTTTTCAGGATGCAATGGAACCTGCAGATTTTCTTGAGGATTGTTTTCACTCCATATACGACAATTTTGCTTGTTTACATAGCCGTTGAACCAGAAATGAGCTTCATCACTAAACACAATTTTACGATAAAAAAGTGGATCAACTTCAAGCTGTTCTAGGTCTCAATCAGCAAACAAACGACGCTTATTATGGTCAAACGGCTTCAGCTCTTGAACCAGTTGAATCTTGTATGGGTGTAGACCAAGATCTTCACGCAAAATTTTCCGTGTGGTGGATGCACAGAGTCCAACTTCTTGTGAACGTTGACGAAAAGACAAATCATCTGGATCATGATTAACACTATGACATACAGCAGGGATATTTTCTTCTGTACGTACAGCTCTTGGTCTAGTTGTTGTTGCATCGAGTTGAGAAAATGTCCGATATTTTGACGAATATGCTGCTCTGATGGACGAGTATGTAAAACATAAATTTCACGAAGTGCTCCATAAGTTTGGCGAATAAAACATTGATTTTGAAAATAATAATAATAACCGTTCTTTATTGACCACAGTCAAAGGCCATCGACCGAAGTCCCTCAGCCCTATACATCTGATTGTATTAGAGGCAAAAAAGCTTTTTGTATGTAAAAATTCAACTCATTTCAGCTGTTTATTTAAACAGCACTTTCAATTTGTCATGAGGCCGTCCATTACATCTGGACTGGAAACTTTCTGAGTTGCTTGGTCACTGGATCATTATGGAACATACCAAATATGTCGTCCAGTTCCTGCAGCCGTTTTAAAAATCTTTCATTCAACATCTTCAGCCTTTCCGTTATTGGCTGTATCTTGGTCTTTCTATATAGCAGTTCGTTGGGTAGATTGTGCACTCTATTTTGAGTATGTCTCAGCCGTGTTATTATTCTCAGTGATGTTCTCTCTCCTACTTCTAGGTTCCGTAACACCGAATTTGTTGCATTTGCCTACTCAAGAATTGGTCTGCAGATTGTTTTGAATACCTTTGTGGCGTTTTCAAAACTGATTCCTTCAGTCGTTGTTCTTCAACTAAACTGTCACGCAATATTGACGCTACATCCTCAACTTCTCGAAAAATTAAGTTATATTCTCTTTTTCTCTCTTTCATAATTTACACACCTTCAAACTCATTTTAGAAAATCTTCCACAAATCTCGAAGTTTTCGATAAAGTCGATGCACCGTGAGTTGATTGTAACCTTTTTCAGTGAGAAATTCAATTTTCAATAGGCATCAAAAGACAGATTCTCTGTTCGATATTTTATTTATTGTTGAAATAGCAGAACACGATTGATGTGAATTTACAGAATGAAGCACTGTTAAAGAACTAAATGACAGATGACGTTCAAACTCGAGTGAGTAAAGGAAACAGTCATTTTTTCCAGCTTTTTATCGAGTGTTTTCTTTAGAGTGATAGAACTTTCTATCGAGTGTTTTCTTTAGAGTGATATAACTTTCTATCGAGTGTTTTTTTAGAGTGATAGAACTTTCGATAGGGTTAACTGTGATTTGACAGAAGGTAGAAGTCATGTTGTTTTGACATTTCTGTTCAGTAAGCATTGACAAATTATCATGGAAAGACTCACGCCGCAACAACGTTTACAAATTGTTGAAATTTATTTTCAAAATCAGTGTTCTATTCGCCAAACTTATAGAGCATTTCGTGAAATTCATGGTTTACATAATCGTCCATCAGAGCAGCTTATTCGTCGAATTCTCGATAGATTTTGGACAACATTTTCTATACTCGATGCAACAACAAGACAAAGAACTGTACGTACAGAAGAAAATATCGCTGCTGTAAGTTATAGTGTTAATGATGATCCAGATTTGTTTATTCGTCGACGTTCACAAAAAGTTAGACTCTCTGCATCCACCACATGGAAAATTTTGCGTAAAGATCTTGGTCTACACCCATACAATATTCAACTGGTTCAAGAACTAAAGCCACTCGACCATTATAAGCGTCGTTTCTTTTCTGATTGTGCCCTAGAACAACTTCAAGTTGATCTACTTCTTTATCGTAAAATTGTGTTTAGTAATGAAGCTCATTTCTGGTTGAACGGCTATGTAAACAAGCAAAATTGCCGTATATGGAGTGAAAAAAATTCTCAAGAAGTTCGGCAGGTTCCATTGCATCCTGAAAAATGCACTGTATGGTCTGCTTTACACGCACCAAAACAATAGACGCTTTGGAAGTCAACATAACTCCTGTTATTGATGAAATAATGTCTGAATTACTGGAAAAAGTGGTCCTAAATTGGTCTGGTTGAATGCGGTTCTTCAGAGCTAGTCGTGGTGGACATATGCCGGAAAATATTTTCAAAACATAAATGTTATGAAATTATATTTCTAATAAAAAAAAATTGGCTTCAATCTTAATTAAGATGTGTTTTATTTTAATTTAAAGTTCTTTCACACTGAAAAAACACCCCATACAAGGGTAAAAGAATGCAAATAAAAATTTTGTCAAAACTCATTAGAAATAAATAGCACTCATCTAAATATGCCAAAAATATTTCAACAACTCGGACACCTTTAGGTAGTCCGTTTCAATACAAATGAAATTAATTTTGAGGAACGAAAGAAACCATAAATTTTAAGGTTCATTTTAATATGATAATGTCAGAAATAAAATTTTATATCTCGACCAAAAATTTAATTTCCACGTCATTTCATGTGACGTTTACGATTTCTGACCCTCCAGTTCGACCCTAATTTAAATAGAAGAAATAATCAAAAGTTGTTTACAGCAGTCACGATCCAATTTTCCAAGTTTGGGTTTAATTTCACGAAGCAAAACTTTTATTTTACGTTCGACGGGACGGGTCTTCGACGATGTTATCCAATTTAAGGGAGAAGTGGAGGGAATAGAGTTAAAACGTATCGGGTGGAAAGTAGCGAAGTTGTGAAACCCATACTGGTCTTCAAAAAACTTTTGATTGAGTATGATCATATAAGAATTCCGTAAACTTTTGAGCTTATTGGAGAACGGGAAATGTCAGTAGTAGAAAGACACTTTATGTCGAAATGCAATTAAAGTCGGAAAAATTATTACAGTCATCTATGAATTCCTTAGAATTCATAACTTTTTTGAATCACTTGATAAAAGTGAAAATAACGAATTGAAGATCGGTTATTCTGAAAATTCTCACGAAATGATTAATATTGATACTTTGTCTAGAAAAAACGTTTTTTTAATAACAAAAAAATGTTAAGGAAATGGATGGTGATTTGTCAATTTTCACTTTCCGGGTAGTTTTGAATATGGTATCAGAATTCTTGCCTTCCATCGAAGAGGAATAGTAAGAAAGAAGTCTCCTCATTTCAAACAAATTCGCATATTGCTGCAAAAAGCCCCTAAATTGCTAATTATTGCGCAATTATCTGACTCATTATTAGTTTTCTGAATCTTAATTCCTGCTACACTATAACTTTGTCCTTATTCGGAGTATTCAAGTGACAATTCAGATATAACATTCACAGTTAATGTCAGGAAAGTGCCAATTCTTCTGCAATAAACAATAATAATCTTCACCAGATGATAGATCTACTACATACCCTAGATTCAAGGTGAGTTTTTTTATTCCATCGCTTACGCTAATACCTATAGAAATACAGTCAATTTATCTCTCCTTAATCTGAGCTATTGTTTCCCGCACAAAAAATATATCTACTATTGTATATAAATAATCAATAAAATTCAAGAAATTGAAAATCTTAAATGAACGCCGTTTCATCCTTACTGGAAGTCATTCAGTAAACTGTGTTACTTAGATTCTAGCTGATTAATGGCAGAATATTGTGTAGAGGCCATTATCTTAACAGGGCCCATTGCATGAATTTGTATGATTCTCCTATGTATCGAGACTAGGTACCATGACCTGCGAGGCTGAACTCGTTTTTGAGTTTTTCGTGTCGACGTGTTTTACTATGTGAGTTAAATTTAAGTTTTCTAGGTTTACCTTAACTTCTGTTGTTGGGAATAAAGGTTAAATAATTTGTTTATTCAATATTTTCGTATTGCAACAACCAGAAACCGCCAGTTTGACAGCCGAATATCTCATATGAATTTAGTGAACGGGGAAATTTTCTAAATACGTAGAAATTATTGAAATATATATTTCCAGGATTCAGTCAATGCTGAAAATACTCTACTTTCTTCCGGGACAATTCTTCAAAATATCTAGTTCTCAGTGGTTTCGAATCCTTGTCGAAGGATCATGGAATGACGTAATCGTTTTAAATGCGCCAACAAACGTGGTAGTTGGAATCTAAGCACTTGTTATTTCAATCGAAATGATGAACCTGAATCCTTCGCTCCAGGTTCCTCAATTGAACGAATATGTGAGCACAACAAATTATACGTGTTTATAAAATTATATAATAGATTGATAAGGAGTGTGAGCTATGACAACAGGAAGTTCTACAAATCGAGACAGTGTTACATACATCTTTATACCAGATGAGCCGAATTCATTTATTTGAATATACAATATGAATAGTTGCGAAAAAATTTTGGGGGTGGTTCCTTGTCAAAAAATAGAGTGGGTCTTTCTTTAAACTTAATTTTTTTGATCCCCCTTGCGTAGTTACAGCTCCCTAAAGATGATGTCCGGAAAACAGTTTTAAATATTTTTCGTAAAAACAAAAAAACTGACAATAATTGTAACTGAATCCAAGTTAATCGAAACTAGTCAGTTATCATAACAAAATAATATCCGCTAACTAGATAAATTCTAGTTCGGAAATAATTCCAGCCTCTACGACTCACTCATGTTGAAAAATCTTTTTTTTTTCTTGAAAACCTTGAATTTCAGCAAGAAATTACAAGAGACCTTATTTGTTAAGAATGGATCAAGCTATCAAAATTAATTTTTTTATGGTGAAATAGGAACATGAACAAAATTTTCTTACGAATGAAGGTTTAGGGCTTTTTCGACCTCTTGCAATCATAAAGGAACACCACTAAAATATTTTTTGAGTGTCTTCTCGCTCGCATAAAATGTCTGCTTAATTTTATTCTTTTCAGTTTTTAAAAATAAATCAAGAAGTGTTTTTCGAGCGCCATCTGTAGGGGCTGAAACTAAGCAGGGGGGCTCAAAAAAATAGTTTATATGAAAGACCCACCCTATTTTTTAACAAGGAATCACCCCCTAAATTTTTTCGCCACTATTCAAATATATATATGAGAGATTTAGCTCATTTAAATATTTTAATATTCAAAGATATATTCTGTTAGGCTTCTACATATTTAATTTCAAAACATTATTATTTTTAATATTATAACTTCAGGAATTGAATTAATGTCATATAAGTAACAATTATATCAAACGACATATAAAATAAACATTCATTATAAGACATCAAAATGAGATAACAAAATCCAATGAATATAAATTGTTAATAAAAATCTTATGAATTAAATATTTTAAGTAGACAAAATTTTGTTTCTGCTCATCCTACTTATGAAAACAAATATCTTTCAAAAATATTCAACATAATCTTAAGATATAAGAAAAACAAATGTTAACTTCCGTGGAAGTTAACATTTGTTTTTTTCATATTGAAAATGAATTTTCGTCAAGTAAAGACCGAGACAATCAAAAATAATCTTAAGAATTTCATCATAAAACTATCTTACTTAGAATATTCAATATTATTGGAAATCTAACTAAGTGACTTTTTAGAAAATCTCAAGATATGTGAAAACATTACTAAAAAACAAGTTTTAAGAGAGACTTTGCTTCGTCAGTACTCAATTATATTATTCAATAAAATATAACATCAATCAACAAAAAATATTTACTTTCAACAATTCAGAAAGCGTCTTGGTAAATGAATACTGATTTTGTTATCTCATTTGGATGTCTTATTATGAATGTTTATTTTTTATGTCGCTTGGTATGAGCAGTGCTTATATGACATTAATTTAATTCCTGAAGTTATAATAATGAATATAATTTTTTTGGAATTAAATATGTAGATGGCTAACAAAATATATCTGTAAATATTAAAATATTTAAATATTTTTATATACCTTCTATTTAGTATAAACCTCCATTTATTTTAAGATATTTAGCTACTAACCTGTCGGTATCAGATTGTTACAATACGAGAATAGACAAAATTACTTTAACTGTTATTCACAACAATAAAAGTTTAGGTAAACCTCCATAAACGAAACTTATGTTTACCTTACATTGCTGAACACGTGGCCTCCAAGCAATGACGACTACGGATGTCGATAAAATGAAAGACTTAAAACGATAAGATTAGCCTCGCTGATAAAGCTACCTGGTCTCCATACATGGAAAAAATCATACGAATACATAGTATTTCAGAAAGCAATGGAGCTTTCCTAGATGATGGCTTCAACACAATATTCTGCCATTTATCAACTGAAAGTGTAATATGTATTAACGTCAACGATAAAGAGTATGAACTATGGTGCATAGAAAGTTTTTCGAATCGGTACAGTGCAACTTGCCTTTATGTTACAGTGCAAAACTCAAATAGAGCCGAATAGCTTTGTTGATCTACAAATGCCAACGAATGCAACAAAGCCACGCACCTATATCGCTCTGCATAGAGACACTAATGTTTTGCCGAACGACAGCACCATCTAATCAAGCAATTTTAGCCTTTTCCTCGAATTAATCAATTGAAACGGCGGATATTTATTCTGAAATATGATAAAGGGCATGAGCAATGGTAAATATGAAGTTTTTTGAATCGGGACTGTGCAACTTGCCTCTATATTACAGTTCAAAACTCAAATACAGCCGAATAAGTTTTGTTGATCGTAGGACATAAGCAGTAGATAAGCGTATAGCAGTTTAGGTGAGTCTAATATAATGTGAACGAAACTTATGTTTAACTTAAATTGTTGAACACGTGGCCTCAAAGCCAGGGCAACTACGAAAGCCGATAAAGACTATAAGACAGAGGTAGACTAGCCTCGCTGGTCAGGCTAAATCATACAAATTCATGTTACTGTAGAAAGCAATGAACCGTTTCTGGATTATGGCCTCAACACAATATTCTGCCATTAACCAGCTGAAGGGAAATGCGTATTAACGGCAATATCGATGTCGATGAAGCAAGAAAGATCAGAAAAAGAACACAATATTGAATCAACTTATCTACGCCGAAAGATCGCACAAAACGATGCTTTTGAAGAAATTCCGGAGAAAACTTCACAATCTTTTCCCTCGTGTATCAAATCAAAACTTTTCCCGCATTTTTCACAATTCCAATGCGGCCAAAGTATCCCCGTACTGGAACTCACCGACCAAGTTCACGAAATTGCCCTCGTTCAAGAGATAGCTGGGTTGACAACCGGGTTGAAGCGCCTTGCCCTCGTTGGGGTAAAAATCCGCGTGTCCCAGAGGCACGGGGATGCCGAAAATGCCTGCGTCCGTGTGGATGACATCGATGTAATCGGCGTCCGTGGCGGTCAGACGTCTGGACGTATCTGGAAAATGCGGTTTACATGAGAATAACGGAGGAAATTGAGCGGGAGATGATTGGAACTGGTTGGGGATTGGTTATGAATTTGGAGGAATATAAATCTCGTGGAAAAATATAACATTCAATGAAATGAATAATGTTTTATATGATATTGGATGGATTAGTCCGTTAATTTGTGATAGTTCATTTTAAAAGGGAATAAAATAGGAGATTACTTAGTTTTTATCATTTTTTATTTTTTTATATACAGTGACTCGAGTTTTGTGTGCTTACCACATTTTCTGATCTGAATAAAACAAACTGTATCTCAACGATTAGACAAGCTGTCGAAAAAGAGTATCAGGTATTAAATACTTCGCTATCTTTGTCAAAATTTGGTGGATTCAAATGAAATTCAGTGCATGGGAGTTTTTGAATGAACTGAATCGTCTGGTACTTTAAAAACTTACTAATTATATACATACAGGGGGGTCCTTCATAGAATTACCTCTAATTTTTGACTGAGTGATCAAATTGAAATTTTAATCAAAGATATAGACTCCTCATACATTTTTTAAGAAAAATGGTACCCTTCGTTAAAGCGTTACGGAGCACCATGTAGAAGAATGCAAATCATCACAAAATCAATTATTTCCCGAAAATAGTGCTCCGTAACGTACATTTCTTTTATTAAAACTTCAATTTGATCACTCAGTCAAACACTAAAAGTAATTTTGTGAAAATCTCCCTGTTCTCTCCGCCACTGAAGAAAATAAGTAAGGTTTTTGATCACCAGATGATTTTTACGTTTATCCAAAAACCTTCATGTACTGAATTTAACTTGAATTCACCAAATTTTGACAAAGATATCGCTAGCACCCTGTATATGCGCTACTGCTGACAACTCCAGCATTTTTGTCTTAAGCATTAAAAAAGAGGATGAAATTTTATATGAAGGTGTAACATCTCTATATAAGTTTTTGAAAATACCTGAGCTTTTCTTTGCGAGTTGGTCTAAAATATGTTAGTTTCACAAAGTTTTTCTCCTTTTCTGTTTTGGAGGATCTTGCGCCTTTGGATTGTTATCTGTTGCGGTCATTGCAAAACTTTTTGGTCGGTTAAACCTTTACTTCAAATGAAGAGGTCAAAAATCACCTGGATCAGTTTTTGCCAGCAAAGACCAAAAATTTTATGAGCGTGGAATCATGCTACTACCAGAAAAATGACAAAAGGTGTTGGACCAGAATGGCAAATTTATGAATTAATGAAATATTTATTCATCATACGAAAATTGTCTTTCATTTATCAAAAAAAAAAACGAAAATACTTTCCGAACAACCCAATATAATCCCTTTGAAATACAACTGGTTATTTATTTCGAGAATGTGGTAAAAACTACGAAACTTGAGTCACTGTATCCTCAGTAACCGAAAAGTGATAGAAAACAAAGTATTTCATTATTTACTCCATTTTTAAGAAAGTTGTGAATAATTAAAATAGGTTAAAAAGTACCGAGAATTGATCATTCATGCAGTCTGTTCAAAAATATTGTCGGGGTTTTGTTTGCCGCTAACTTGGAACAAATGTTCTCGAGTAAAAAGAAAACTTTTCTCGTTCCACTGAAATATCTGAAATTTTGATTAATTCAATTTCTCACATGACTGAACCTAAAACCATTCCAGTTATATGCAATAATAATTATATTTAATCTCATTCCATATAAATGCTTCAGCGGGCACTCCATAAAATCATTAAATAGTTCAAAACAACATTTTGATTCCGACAACTCTCTAGAAGTATCGCTGTTCACTCATATTTCAATTTAACCCCCCTCCCAACCTACTGAAAACTTCCAAAGATAATCAAAAACTTACTCTAGAAACGAACTTCATCTAAATTTAATGGGATTAGAAGCAAACAAGAAATATCGATGATGCCCTAGGATTCAATGCTGTTTGCACCTCGAATACCCGATAATTATGATTGAGTCGTCGATTCTTCAGAATTTATAGCCTTTAGCAGCACTTGTTCCGGAAATTAAATTTGATCGGCTCTGCACTGAACTGCTGATAACGCTGCGAAACTGGAAGTGAAATGAACATTCCAGAGTTATCACAACTGATTCCAGAGCGCTCAAGGCCACCATCATATCCCTCCTTTTTGTATATTTATAGTTATTCTGGTTTTATTTCAATAAAAATAACCTTTCTCACTTCTTCTTCTTTGAAACCTCTCACAAAAAAATGGTCCAGACATGAGCCGCTGCATCAAAACAATTTATGGCTATAAAATAATGATGGTACAAACAATTTCCAATATGAAATTTCAATAAACACTTGAAGAATATGAGCTCGGGAATGCAATTTTCATAGCAAAATATCATTTGGGAATCTAAGATTGATTTAAATTGCTATTCTTCGAAAGTGCCGTCCAAAATGAGATATTACTAAAACTTTTTCACTTTGCTATGAAGGCACACTAAATGCGTTTTAGAAACCTGGTAGATTGTTATTAAATTTAGGTAATATATTTCAACGATGTTATAAGGAATTTAGGATACATCTATCACTATCAGATAAAAAACTTCATATGCGTATTTTCCTACCTTGTATGGAAAACTCTGGAAAAGCGGGATCAAGTGCTGTTATCCTCCTTATCCTCAAGCCTCCCCTTAGATATTTTCCGGTAAATGAGGCTACATGTGCACCAAGGGAAAACCCAACGAGATGAACATGCGCCAAGGGTAATTCTCCACTGTTATGAAAAGTTTCCAGGAAATTGCTGAGAAATTTAGCGACAAACTTCACATTGGCTTTGGCCTGAGTGTACCAGGGAAAACTGCTCAGCGTGGACCAATCCAAGATAAGAAAATTTGTTTTCTCTACTCTGGCAAGATAGGCTGAAATGTATAAATACCTCAAGAGATTAAATCACAATGTTCTCGAAAAAAAATCCATTCAGTGTTTTTACTTCAAGAATAGTGTGGATATGAACGGGAGTAATATACCAAGGAAAAATGTAGGTGCTTCGAATCCACATGAATTTAATCTTTATGATATTGTGACCATGAAAAGTGAGTTTATTGTGGAAGTGTTTCTGATAGTTTTATTACAATGCAAAATAATATGATCGCCTAAAGATTGCTCATGTATAAGCTTATTTTTAACAATCCTCATGTAAATTCATTTTGCGAAATTAGAATATTCACTACTAGATAATAATAACAATAACATAACACAACATTAACTCTATTCTCATAATCAATGCAATCATACAAATGGATAGAGGAAACCGTAAAAAATTACCCAACTTTCAAGATCTGAAAAATATTCCATAAAATCCTTAGTCGAATATGGTTCTATATCAGCAATAATCTTAGTTATTTCGATTTTGAATTTTCTTATATAATATCTATTAATGAACTCCTTAGATAATACATTGAACAATCTCATGCACATACATTCTGTCAAGAAAGTACCGGGAATTATCGATTTAAATCTGGCGGGGCGATGAGGCAGGTAAAATTTTTTTTTCCTAGGTTGGTACCACTGTCCTTAATTACTATGCCAAGCTTGAGCGGGATCTGTCAACTAGTGTGTTTGCAACAGCTGATTAAGTCAGTCGATGTCAGAGTGCGTGCCGATTTTTACTATGGGTGATTACGTTGAGCAAAGAATTTGTTTAAAGTTTTGTGGTGCAAATGAATTTTCGTGTGCCGATGCATTGAAAATGTTGCAAAAGGCCTTTGGTGATAATGCTCTATCGAAAACTCGTGCATATCAGTGGTACAGAGCCTTCAAGGACGGTCGTGAAGTGGTCGCCCATCGACGGCTTCGATCGAAGATAACGTCGATAAAATTAAGGAAAGGGTGCTGGAAAACCGTCGTACCAGCTTGAGAGAGATAGCACATGATTTTAAGATATCCCACGAGTCCGCACGTACGATTTTGATTGATATTTTGGGCATGAGAAAGGTGGCCGCACGACTCGTACCGAAAGACCTGAATTTTCTTCAAAAACGTCATCGCGAACAGGTTGCTTCAGACATGCTGGATCGCTGTAATTCCGATTCTACATTCATGGAACGCATTATAACTGGTGATGAGACCTGGGTCTACGAGTACGATATGCAAACAAGCCAGCAATCATCGGAATGGGTGGCAAAAAATGAACCGAAACCGAAAAAACCACGCCAAAGTCGCTCGAAAATGAAGGTGATGCTCATTGTTTTCTTCGATATCTGTGGCGTGATGCACTACGAATTCGTTCCTTAGGGTCAGACGGTAAACAAGGAGTATTACCTAGGCGTTATGAAACGTTTCCGCGAGCGTATCCGTAAGAAGCGGCCAAATTTGTGGGCGAAAAACTCATGGATTTTGCATGACGATAACGCGCCTTCTCACCGAGCTACGATTGTGACTGACTTTCTCGCCAAAAACTCAACAAACGTGCTTCAGCAACCACCATATTTGCCGGATTTGGCTCCCTGCGACTTTTTACTCTTCCCAAAACTAAAATTGCCCCTTCGTGGCACCCGTTTTGAGTCGATTGAAGCCATAAAACAAAATTCGGCGCGACAACTAAAGTCCATCCCGGAAAGCGCCTATAAAAAATGTTTCGATAATTGGAAGTGCCGTTGGCATAGATGTATTGGAGCATATGGAGCCTATTTTGAAGGCGACCCAATAAATTTTGACGATTAAATGTAAAAATGTTGTTTTAATTGAAAATTCCCGGTACTTTCTTGACAGAGTAGTATATTTTGTGTTTATTCAACACAATCATTAAAATATTGGGGATGTTTCTCTCACAAATAGCAGACATTCCAAAACATATAGTGTGAGCATGGAATGATTTCTAAAATGACCTCTGCATCATTCTTCATATTTCAATCCTGTAAGTACCCTCACGGGTTATTTTTGCAGAGATCTTTTTATATCACTGCTTCAACCCTATATGACAAGCCCATACCCCAGAAGTGAAACAAAATTTGCATGATAAATAGTTTTCAAAAGTTCCATGTGCACTCTCCGTGACAATATTTGGATCTATACAAAACTTTATTGAGTTTTTTGCCGACCTAACTCATATGATCATTCCATTTCAGGTGACAATCAAACGAAACTCCAAGAAACTCTGTCGACGACAAAAATCTGACGTAGTTGTTATCCAGCGTTATTGACTGAGGATACTTATTTTCAGACCGAATCGGTGTAAAGATCACACACTCAGTCTTAATGGTGCGTATTCACTATGTCTAGGTAGGAGTTCCCAAAGGAAGTAATCTGGGACCCTATTTATTTCTGATATACATCAATGAACTCGACCTATTGTTGTTTGTTGTAGATGCGAGTGCTTTGCTACGAAGCAAGAATCTTAATTCGAGTATTGACCAAACTCGGTTAGCCTTATGGTGCGTATTCACTTGCAACAGAACACTCCGAACGAACCAAACGCGCCGCGCGCGCTTTAACAAATTTGTCTAGTCAATATGTTGCGCAAAAGCTAACCGAACGCGTCAAACATTTTCCGAGGTTTGTCGGTAAACGCGATTTGCACAAAGGGAATTATTCTTTAGGTGCTTATTCACTTGCAACAGAACAACGTATTGACTACACAAATTTGTTACAGCACGCGGCGCGCTTGGTTCGTTCGGAGTGTTTTGTTGCAAATGAATACGCACCATGAGGCTAACTGAGTTTGGTCAATACTTAAATTAAGATTCTTGCTACGTAGCAAAGCACTCGCATCGTCAAAAAAACAAGAGGTCGGGTATATCAGAATTAAAAAGATTCCCAGATTACTTCCTTGGGGAACTCCTACGTAGACATATTTGTCCTCTGACATAAAAACTAGCCCTCCGTTACCAATACAAACCCTCTGAATTCGATCGGACAAGTAGCTACTGAGCAACTCCAGTTGACAATCGCGAATAACACATAAAGAGAGTTTCTTCAAAAGGCATTCATGATTCACGCTATCGAATGCCTTAGATAAATCTAGAAAAAGCCCAACAGGCACTTCGTCGCTCTCCAAAGCATCAACAATATCACATACTTATTCGTACATCGCTGTAGTAGTACTTCTGATTTTTGGATAGACGAAAAGTTTCTCGAATATTTTTGCGAAAGAACTGAGTAAACTAATTGGACGGAAATTATTGATCAAAAAATTTATAAGAGATAGTATTTTAATTTCCACAAAAATGTTTGATAAAACAATTGTTCTGTTACGATGTGGCTTCTTCAGGTATCTACAATCTACTGAGAGTCAGTTGAATGTAAATATGTGAAGAAACCACATCGTCGCGAAACAATTGTTGTATTAGACATTTTTGTGGAAATTAAAATACTGTCTCTTATATATTTTTTAATTAAAATGAGTATCCACGAAGTAAAGACCGAATCAGTTGAACGGAAATTATTGACATCATGTACATTTCCTTTCGTATGCGGGGCATAAGCTATTTTGAGGGCAATATTTATTGATTCTAAAAAATTTCACCTAGGTAGTATGAAAGGATCAATTCAAATGAAAAAACTAAACTACTCAAGTACTTTTCACAGTGCTCTTTGAATTCTTAAATAAATATTGTATTGTTTATAACGTAAAAATAAACCCCATAAAGCCTTAAATTTTATGTAACATGAAAGATTTTCATTTGTACAGGTAATATGTTAAATAAACTTATTACCATACTTTTTTTTCCTAACATTCTCTTGTGAACTGGTACAGATAATGGAAACATTCTTCTTGAAGAATTAAAATTTTACTGAGATTCAAAATAATATTAATGTCTAGTGAAGAAAATGAACAATTTGTATATACTACTCTGTCAAGAAAGTACCGGGAATTTTCAATTAAAACAACATTTTTACATTTAATCGTCAAAATTTATTGGGTCGCCTTCAAAATAGGCTCCATTTGCTCCAATACATCTATGCCAACGGCACTTCCAATTATCGAAACATTTTTTATAGGCGCTTTCCGGGATGGACTTTAGCTCTCGCGCCGAATTTTGTTTTATGGCTTCAATCAACTCAAAACGGGTGCCACGAAGGGGCAATTTTAGTTTTTGGAGAGGAAAAAGTCGCAGGGAGCCAAATCCGGCGAATACGGTGGTTGCTGAAGCACGTTTGTTGAGTTTTTGGCGAGAAAGTCAGTCACAATCGTAGCTCGGTGAGAAGGCGCGTTATTGTCATGCAAAATCCATGAGTTGTTCGCCCACAAATTTGGCCGCTTCTTACGGATACGCTCACGCAAACGTTTCATAACGCCTAGGTAATACTCCTTGTTTACCGTCTGACCCTCTGGAACGAATTCGTAGTGCACCACGCCACGGATATCGAAGAAAACAATGAGCATCACCTTCATTTTCGAGCGGCTTTGGCGTGGTTTTTTTCGGTTTCGGCACATTTTTTGCCACCCATTCCGATGATTGCTGGCTTGTTTGCATATCGTACTCGTAGACCCAGGTCTTATCACCAGTTATAATGCGTTCCATGAATGTAGAATCGGAATTACAGCGATCCAGCATGTCTGAAGCAATCTGTTCGCGATGACGTTTTTGAAGAAAATTCAGGTCTTTCGGTACGAGTCGTGCGGCCACCTTTCTCATGCCCAAAATATCAATCAAAATCGTACGTGCGGACTCGTGGGATATCTTAAGATCATGTGCTATCTCTCTCAAGCTGGTACGACGGTTTTCCAGCACCCTTTCCTTAATTTTATCGACGTTATCTTCGATCGAAGCCGTCGATGGTCGACCACTTCACGACCGTCCTTGAAGGCTCTGTACCACTGATATGCACGAGTTTTCGATAGAGCATTATCACCAAAGGCCTTTTGCAACATTTTCAATGCATCGGCACACGAAAATTCATTTGCAACACAAAACTTTAAACAAATTCTTTGCTCAACGTAATCACCCATAGTAAAAATCGGCACGCACTCTGACATCGACTGACTTAATCAGCTGTTGAAAACACACTAGTTGACAGATCCCGCTCAAGCTTGGCATAGTAATTAAAGACAGTGGTACCAACCTAGGAAAAAAAATTTTACCTGCCACATATTGTATACAATCCACAGATGGTGTGTATATTATAGTTTTTGCAAAAACCCCTGCAATATTCTGATAATGAAGTTACCCCTAAGTTGTTCATTAAGTGTTCTTTCAGTGGGTTATCAAGAAAAATTTTCAACCAAAATGCTTATTGAAAGATTTCAATTCAGATTTTTCACCATAAAAAAATCTAGAAAAGCACTGACTTGACGCTTTTGCGCGCTTGTTCAACAATCCATTCCCCCTGAAAATTTAAAATCTCTGAATAGCCCTAGAAAATAGCTACACAAGAATATGATGACTGAAATTCCAAATTCGGCTTCGCGTCATAATTTTACATCTGAATATATATATATTAGATAGATTAGATAGATTCAAACTCGATCGTGAAATTGTTGCTGTTCTTTACCTGCTCTACTTACAAATTTTTTGTTTGTTTCTAACCTTCTGACGATAAGATCCTCATAAAGTTTTACAGGAACATTTTCGTTTTCATTCTCTTTCTAAAATTTAAATTTCAGATGAATCGGATCTGTAGTTTGGAAAATACCAATAAAAATGAGAGGAAATTACAAATGTAAATAACTACGAACGGTGAGTTTGTGTATCAACGAACTCAACAGAAACCTACTCCAAACGTTTCAAGTCTCTAGCTCTTTTCGTCAGAAAGTTATAGTGTATAAGTAAGCACTCAACGCTGATCGGATAAACATTATACTCTAACGTAACTCAGGAATCGGCTCTCAAATATTCGAAATTGTGAGGAACATTTGATAATTCATGCTCTAGTCAATAAGTTCCTATCATAAATAGTCATTTTAGTCTGAAAGTGTCTTTTAATGGTCAACACAAAAGAAGTGTATTAAAATGAATTGAAACCTCCGAGAATCAGAGGTAAAACCAAACTGTATCCGAAAGTTTTTACAACATCTAGATTTATAGCCATTAGGCCTTAAAGGTTCTGTTCTTTAAACAATACACAGTTAGAAATTAGGTTTATCTACACAAGAAATCCAATTCCTACAATATCATGAGGGAATAATATAGCAATGTTCGTTTTCATTAACTAACCCTTAGGTAATACCCACCAATAATGTCGGATATATTACTCATCGAATGAATTTCTATCATGAAATGTATTGATTGTGAATATTCATTCACATTCAATCAACTGAATGTTCAAAATAAATAGGAAAGATCACGATTTATTGAACAAGGCTATCATTATAGTAAAATATCGAAATAATTGTCATACAAAAGCTGGGTAATTAAACCATCTGGTGATCGTATACTGTACGGATAATTAGTCGCAAAATTCATTAATGTTAATTGCGTAATTGCATAATTGGTACGGAATCGTATGTCATTAAAGGTTTTCCATTGTATTGGAAACATGTGACGAGAACCTCTGGTTTTGTGTAAACTAATAAAATTGCATCTGATGATTTAATAATGACAACTTTGCAAAATAGTCCTCATGGATAATATAAACTGGTTCATTTTTTACATCCGGCATGGAAATATAAAATATGACGCGGCTAAATTACTTCAAAATATAGAAACGGTGGAACTAAATAGTTCAATCATTTCTTTATCTTCACAAATGCTTAACCATTAAAACTTCAAATATTTTTAAGATGTTTGAAGCAGACAGAAAGATAGGCAAAACTATAACAAAAATACAAGTGTTTAAAATATTGCCACAGTACAGATTGTTCAAACAGTGAAAATTTCTGTAGTATATTCTGATTATTTTCATTATGAATTAATTTGAAAATTTCAACAGACTTTTGATTTAAGCTGCAAGATTCTTAAATTGTATATTTTGGGAAAAGGATGATCATTTTTCAGGAAATGAGTCACAGATGTGGAAGTTTCCTTATTTTTCGTGAAATTCGTTTTGAATTAATTGTATCTAGTTTTGAATGATCGTTCGGTCTGAATTATATACAGGGTGAATTATAACTTTTGGGTCATAAACGGAGAACAGATTATCCGGACCAAAATATGACGATTCGACCATAAAACAATGTCAAACGCAAGAGTTCAATGAGCAAAAAGATGAACCAGCTCAAAGCACTTCGAAAGCCAATATCTATCAAAAAAAAGTGATGCTGCCTGTTTGGTGTGATTTTAAAGTAATCGTTTTTTGGAGATTTTACTGGATAACACAACAATTAATTCGGAATACTACAGTCATCAGCTGAACAAACAAAATGATACAGTTTATCAGAAAAGGCCAGAATTAATCAATAGATAAATGTAGTGTTCTACCAAGATAATGCGAGACCTCATGCGAGTTTGGTTACTCATCAAAAGCTTTTACAGCTTGAATTTACACCCACCATTATCTCCAGATCTGGTGCCTTCGAACTATTATTTGTTCCGATCATTGCAAAAAGTTTTGGACGGTAAAACCTTTACTTCTAATGAAGAGGTCAGAAATCACCCTGATCAGTTTTTTACCAACAATGACCAAAAATTTTATGAGTGTGGAATCATGCTACAATCAGAAAGATGGCAAAAGGTGTTGGACTAGAATGGCCACTATATAATTCAATGAAATATTTATTTATTATACGAAAATTGTCTTTCATTATCCCCAAAAAACCTAATTAACTTTTCGAACAACGTTATATTATTTATGAAAAGAATGCTGTGGATTGGCATAAAAATGTTATAATAATAATAAGGCTTTGTGTTGATGGTAAATATAATTTCTTTCCAGGAAAATATTTTTCCTAAAAGATTATAGTCTATTGTTGCTTTTTTTGAAAGTTTTTTCGATTGAAATGCCTAGTCAAAATTATTTTACGAATGACGAAATGAGGGACATGATTTGTGTATAAGCACAAGTAAATTTGTGCGGTCGCTATGCAGCTAGAAGGTAATTTTTATATCCAGACAAAAGACGACCAAATCATGAAATTCTTACAAATTTATTCAATCGTTTTGGTTAAACTCATCATACGAAACAAGTGACACCTAATGAGGAAGTAATTTTGGTTCCAGTCGATAAAAACCCTTCAATTTCACTTCTTTCAAAGTGATCAACTGGAAAAACCTGTGAAATTCTACGTTATCTAGGCATTTGGACAAATATAAAAAAGGGTTCACGACAAGCTATACATATCGGGTGTTTTATTTAGAGTGATAGAACTTTCGATAGGGATAACTGTGATTTGACAGAAGGTAGAAGCCATTGGCAAATTATCATGGAAAAACTCACGCCGTAACAACAAGAAGTTCTGCAGGTTCCATTACATCCTGAAAAATCTACTGTATGGTGTTCTTTACACGCTGGAGGCATCATCGGTCCATATTTCCTTAAATGATGCTGGAGCTAATGTTACAGTGAATGGAACTCGTTACAGATCGATGATCAATGATTATTTGTTTCAAAATTTGAATGGTATCGACCCAGAAGTGTTCTGGTTCCAACAAGATGGTGCTACACCTCATGCAGCTACCGTAACAATAGATTTATTAAAAGAAAGGTTTGGCGAAAACATTATTTCGAGAAATGATCCAATTAATTGACCTCCAAGATCATGCGACATAACTCCACTGGATTATTTTCTTTGAGGTTATTGTCAAGTCATTGGTTTATGCTGATAAACCAGAAACAATAGACGCTTTGGAAGCCACCATAACTCGTGTTATTGATGAAATAAGGCCTAAATTACTCGAAAAAGTGGTCTAAAATTGGTCTGGTCGCATGCAGTTCGTCAGAGCTAGTCGTGGTGCACATATGCCGGAAATTATTTTTAAAACATAAATGTCATAAAATTATCCTTCAAATAAAAAAAAAATTGGCTCCAATCTTAATTTAAATGTGTTTTATTTCAACTTAAAGTTCTATCACTCTAAAAACATCCGATATATAGCAATTCAAGTGCTATTCTATCATTTAATATCATTGTAGCCACTTGAAAAGCACAACAAATGAACTTGAAAATTCAATAGCTCATTAGCCTTGATGAGATACTTTGTCATGTGAAAAATTATAAGGATCAAATGAACATATAATCCAACATACTCAGTGGTGCGAAATAAAACATATAGTAATCAAGTAGATCTCGAAAGAGAACAGATTTATTCCAGTTCCTTGATGGCATGATTATTTTATTATGACCACCTTCTCAAAGAAGAAGTGAAAGTGCATATAAACGTACTAAATGAATAAAATTCTGCGTACATCCCCTGAGTTTACAGATCTGTCTGGCGATATAGAAACGAACAAAATCGACATACTGGAGCGGAATGTCTAACTGAATTATACATGTCCTGATATATTCCTACCGTTCTTTATGGCTTTTCCACTTTGACCTGGAGACAACTCTGAGAATCCGTGGATGTAAATCGTCGTGCGTAAGTTGGGGTTCACCCCTGCGGCCCTAAGGGCTCCGGGTCTGGCGAAAGGATTTATGATTGTGGCATTTTCTGGCCTCTCTTTCGTGTAATATAGAAATCGAACGTCTTGCTTCAGGTTCACCGGGCAGCAGTTCCAGCAGTTTCCTCTGGGAATGGCCGTTATTTGCATGTCATTCCCACCTGTAAGGAAATAGGAGAATGTTCAACAATACTGAAGGAAAAATTTATTTAGTTCACGGGAAAATGTAATGTCAGAACTCAAAACTTATTTTTGAACAAGAACAATTGTTCGTTTCCATTTTAACGATGTCTCGAAATGATGAAGATTTTTTGAAGCGAAGGTAAAGAAGTCACTATTAAGAATTTAACTAAATCGGTGCCTACTTGATTAAAATCCATTTTAATTAAATAAAATATTAGGGAATAAATTCCAGTAATATATTAAATAAACAAGAATTATTTCTCCCACACTATGGCATTTTTGAACTTCGAACAATCTCTGAAAAAGTAACACCAAATCTCATATATCGTGAGTGATAAAACTTTCTATAGGAATAACTGTGATTTGGCAGAACGTAGAAGCCATGTTGTTTTGACATTTGTGTTCAGTAAGCATTGACAAATTATCATGGAAAGACTCACGCCGCAACAACGTTTACAAATTGTTGAAATTTATTTTCAAAATCAGTGTTGTATTCGCCAAACTTATAGAGCACTCCGTGAAATTTATGGTTTACGTAATCGTCCATCAGAGCAGCTTATTCGTCGAACTATCGATAGATTTCGGACAATATTTTCTCTACTCGATGCAATAACAACAACATGACATAGAACTGTACGTACAGAAGAAAATATCGTTGCTGTAAGTCAGAGTGTTGATGACGATGCAGATTTGCCTATTCGTCGACGTTCACAACAAGTTGGACTCTGTGCATCCAACACATGCTAAATTTTGCCTAAAGAACTTGGTATACACCCATACAAGATCCAACTGGTTTAAGAACTGAAGCCACTTGACCATAATAAGCGTCGGTTGTTTGCTGATTGGGTCCTATCCACTTTTCTATCGTAAAACTGTGTTTAGTGATGTTTTGTGTTGAACGGTTCTGTAAACAAGCGAAATTGCCGTATATGGAGTGAAAACAATCCTCAAGAAGTTCTGCAGGTTCCATCGCATCCTGAAAAATACACTGTATTGTGTGCTTTACACGCTGGAGTCATCATCGATCCATATTTCTTTAAAAATGATGCTGGAGCTAATGTTACAGTGAATGGTGCTCATCACAGATCGATGATCAATGATTATTTGTTTCAAAATTTGAATGGTATCGATGCAGAAGTGTTTTGGTTCCAACAAGATGGTGCTACACCTCATGCTGCTACCGTAACAATTGATTTATTGAAATAAAGATTTTTGCGATAACATTATTTCGAGAAATGGTCCAATTAATTGGTCTTCAAGATCATGCGACATAACTCCAGTGGATTATTTTCTTTGGGGTAAAGTCAAGTTATTGGTTTATGCTGATGAACTAGAAACAATAGACCTTTTGGAAGCCAACATAATTCGTTTTATTGTTGAAATAAGGCCTGAATTACTCGAAAAAGTGGCCCAAAATTGGTTTAGTCGAATGCGTTTCCTCAGAGTTAGTCGTGGTGGATATATGCCAGAAATTATTTTTAAAACATAAATGTCATAAAATTATCTTTCAAATAAAAAAAAATTTGCCTTCAATCTTAATTTAAATGAGTTTTATTTCAATTTAAAGTTCTATCACTCTAAAAAAAACACCCGATAGTTAACCTAAATGATTCTTACGATGTATGTCTGGTACTTTTGTTGACATTTATTTTCCAATTCTTTCGAGTAGCTGGCGTATATTGCAGGTGCGGTGCATGATTCTGTTGTTGCATGTATTCGTTTTTTGAAGTATAAACCAGCTTGACCAATCAAGCTTTTATAATATAATGTATGCCAGAGCAAGCATTACAAGAACTTCAGACAATAAAACAAGAAAACAATATGTGAATACAAGAGAATTCATACATCCAACATCTCACATTCAAAATACGCCAGTAATGTGAACACCTTTGGACATAATTTCAAGATTAATTATGAAATTATCCATGATGAAAGTGAAAGTACCAGACCTATAGATTAACAGACATAAAACCTTCTGTATGAGCTGATAGATTATACAAGATATCCAAAATTTTTACTTAGTTTGGGGATTTTCGATAAAAGGTCCTAATATATCTTACTTTTAGTTGTATATCTTTTTGAGTTTTTTTCCTAAACTATACTTATATGATTTGATGTTACTTTTTAAGAGTTAGCTCAAAACTTAAACCTGAAGAAGCCACAGTGTTCATGAAATAAATGCTGTTTATTTAATGAGTAATTTTTGGAAATTATCCTTCATAATTATATTCAAATCTTGAAGAAATTAACAAATCTATCAATTTATTAATCTATTAAAATAGTTTATTTAGTATCGTCAAATTGTCCAGTTCTACTCATTATTCTTAAAAAATTTATCACTAGCATCCTCACTTCACTAACTTATTAGTCAATTAGTAATTATAATCCTACAGGATTGAATCTAATGAGTTATCCAATAACAATAAATTAATATTCGAGTATTTATACATTTGTATATGTACGTTTTATGTCATGCTCGTAAAGTGATAAAGGTTTTTAGTAGACATTGAAAAAAATTACATCAGTAATATGTATGATAAAAAGGGGTTTTTACTTGATAGAAGGATTATTACAATATTTTAAATATCTAACAGAATAATTTTGCTAACCTCCTGAAGATTTTAATTACAAAAAAATATTCAAAATTTTTTAGAATTAAATTAAATAAATGACTTAGAAAACACAGCTTCAATTCAGTAGACATATATTATAGAATTAACACTTATTACATAGTACCCAATAGAATAAAAGAATTCCAAGAAATATAAATTTTTAAAATAAAATAAAAAGGCTTTTCACTTGATAGAAGAAATATAACAAAATTTGAATATCAAATCAAATTAAAATATGTGTCTTCTACAATTTTAATTTCAAAAAAATTTTTATTCAAAAAACTTTTAGAATTAAATTAATGTCTAAAATAAGCACCGCTTATGTTTAATAGACGTATATAGTCAAAACTCAATATATAATGTCAAATGGAATAAATAAACCAACAGATATACGAAAGTTATTAAAATTAATAAATAAATATTTAAAGGAGACAAAATTTTGTTTCAGGTCTTACCTTTAAGAACACCAATTGCCTTTTAAAAACATGAACACACGTTAAGGACTTCTCAAAGAATATAATTTATTTGAAATATTTAATATATTTAAATATTCGAATAAGTTAATTCAGAAATCTCTCAAAACATGCACTATATCTTCAAAAAACAAATATAATTCTAAGTAATCCCTTCTTTGGTCCTAGATAATATTCCAAATATCAAAATCAAAAAACTAACCTATATCAACAACGCACACGTGCAAAGAAATGAATGTTTCGAAACCAGGTCAACTTTATAATTCAAGATTGATTCATATTCTAACAAAATCAAAGAACAGTGTAAGTTATTTTTAAGGCTTATTTAAATTCATTGAAATTCCATAATGAGATTTATTGAAGCCAAAATTTAATTATATATTATATATAAAATAAAATACAAAGGCTTTTTACTTGATAGAAGAAATATAACAAAATTTGAATATCAAAACAAATAAAAATATGTTTGTCTTCTAGAATTTTAATTTAAAAAAAAATGTTTTATTCAAAAAGCTTTTAGAATTAAATTAATGTCTAAAATAAGCACCGCTTACGTTTAATAGACGTATATAATCAAAACTCAATATATAATGTCAAATGGAATAAAAAAACCAACAGATATACGAAAGTCATTAAAATTAATAAATAAATATTTAAAGGAGACAAAATTTTGTGTCTAGTCTTACCTTTAGCAACACCAATTGCCTTTTCAAAACATGAACACACCTTAAGGACTTCTCAAAGAATATAATTTATTTGAAATATTTAAATATTCAAATATTCGAATAAGTTAATTCAGAAATCTCTCAAAACATGCACTATATCTTCAAAAAACAAATATAATTCTAAGTAATCCCTTCTTCTGTCCTAGATAATATTCCAAATATCAAAATCAAAAAACTAACCAATATCAACAACGCACACGTGCAAAGAAATGAATGTTTGGAAACCAGGTCAACTTTATAATTCAAGATTGATGTTCTAACAAAATCAAAGAACAGTGTAAGTTATTTTTAAGGCTTATTTAAATTCATTGACATTCCATAATGAGATTTCAATAAATCTCATTATTTATTATTTTCATTTAATGATTTATATTTCCTTGAATTCTTTTATTCCTCTTAGTACTGTGTAATGAGTGTTAATAAATACTATTTGTCTACTGAGTTGAAACTATGTTTTCTCAGTCATTCATTTAATTTAATTCTAAGAGTTTTTGGATGAAAAATTTTTTTTTAAATTAAAATCTGTAGCAGGTTAACAGAATTAATCTGTTATATACTAGAAATATAATAATATATATCATGATATTGTTATTATATTCCAATATATAATTTTCAATAGTTTCCAGAAATAATGCTGAATTCAATTTTATTTCAATAACCTTTATCAAGGACGACACGAATGTTTATTTAATTTGTAATTATGGATTGATTTCACATAGAAACAATAATCTACAAAGAAATTAATTAATTGAGTGATATTTTCGAAGTTCCGTTTTTTTGTTTTCATCATAGGATATTGTTTGGGAATAATTGCATCTGTTTCTATGTTTCCTGTATTCGGAATACATGCTGGTAGTTAATTTTTGCAAGTCTTTGCTTTCTAATGTCTCCACTATATCAGATAAGTTTAAGTTGATTCATTTCCAACTTTTTTCACCGTGGTAAGTTGAGGATTTTAATGATTTATTTGAATCTGAATTTAGCACAAATAGGATGAAGCCTGTTTTCTAAGGTCGAAACAAACTTATCATATTTTAAAGTTCTGTTTGATCCATTCATTATTCTATCTTGTATTTTAAGAGTTCAATATAATTTATAAATAGTATTATAGATTTTTAGATATTTATGTTTAAGTATGTACATTATTTATATGATTTTTCACATTCGTTTTATGTTATAAAGTGAAAAAGGTTTTTCCTAGACATTAAAAATATTTAATAAATATTTAATGTTAGGATTATCTAAAGAGTGGGTCATGCAAAGTTTACATTTTCAAGTAGTATAGAAATACTTCTGTCATTCATGTTTTGACAGAAAGTTAGTTTAATATTTGACATTAACGAAACAGGTCGATTTACGCTTGAACGAAACTTATAAACTTATTTCCAAAGTGGTGAATCTTCAACCCAAACTGTCAAAAATTTAAGTGGAAAATTCAATAAAAGCGTAATTTCTTTCAGCAATTTGGATCGTTATTTGATAATACAACCTGTTTGCGTTCTCATTCAGTGAGCACACTTGAAAACATTGATGCTGTATCCCAGAATTTGACTGAACATCCATCAACCATCGCGCTCCAGAACTAAATATCTTCTCTGAGGAGAATTTTGCATAAAGACCTCGGTATGAAGGCTTACAAAGTTCAACTAGTACACCGAGTGAAGCCTTGTGACCCTCCGATGCGTTTCCTTTTCGCTCAATGGGCTTATGGTCGAAGATGAGCATAATCAAATCAGTTTTAGCGATTAAGCTTATTTTCATCGCGGAGGGCTCTTTTCTGTGGGGATCCGTTAAGGATAAGTGTTAGGCTAACCATCCAGAAACTATTGATTCCTTGAAACACCAAATCGAAGTTGCCATTCATGAGATTGAGCCCCAAGCAATCAACAATGTAATGAAAAATTAGGTTGATCGAATGAGGTTCTGTAGCCAATTGTGAAGGTCACTTGAAAAATATTGTTCTTCATTTGTAAATTTCAAGATGCAACTTTCTAATAAAATTGGCAATAATTTTTTATTTATAGCCGATCAAAAATGCAAATTCAAATGGCCCACCCCTTATTTTCTAAGAAACAAGAGGTCTCTCAAATATGCTGCGCAACGAAAAGTACAGCTTATGAAGCAGTGAAAGATAGAAGAGAAACTTGAATAAAAGAACATCTAATTGCCTGTTGAATAATTGACAAAGAATAATTTTTCTGCACTTAAGGTCCTTCAATTTTTCAGAACTTCAAACTCTGTCCTGATTTTAAAGATGACTAATTCAATGAGCGAAAGCAAATACAAATAAAATTTTCCGATGAGAAGTTATTACAAATTTTTCCCACTCACCTGAATAAGGAACATTCACCCTTCCTCTTCGGAACCGTATAAACTGAACATAAAAAGAGAAATAGCCAATTTTGACCTCTATTATCTGGCAACACAGTCATGCGATGTTCTACAGTCAAACCACCGATAATATATTATAGAAGACGGTAGGAATTAGATATCGTGCAAACTATCAGATAAATATAATTATTAACTGGTTGAAATATATTTCACCTGTTGAAGTGGTACGAGAAATGTGTTCTATATTTTTGGGTTACGATAATATGGATTTGAGTGGAAGCCACACGATCCAATAATTCCTTTAGTTTGAGGAAGACGTGGAGTTTGTGATGTCGATTGTATACAGCTTGCTTTATTTCTGAAACCCATTTAGGATCGAACTCCATTACGTATACAGGTTATGAAAATCATTCGCGTAATAACAAGTGGAGCTGTTTTTCCAGTTGCTCAGCATAAGAGTAACTTCATGAAGTGACACAGTTTTTCCAAAATATGTTTCCTGATTGAGAAATGTTGTGACCTCCAAGATTATCAGATTTATCCTTAAAAGATTTTTTTCTATGGAGATATCTGAAAGTATCTATCCATGGACATGACTTCGGCAGAGCTTCAAATTTTGATGAATTAAGGTTGAAAATTATTCAACTTTGTGGCAACATTGATCCAAATCTACTCAGAGATATGATATTATGTCTATATAACAGATTTGGCTATTGTTTAGCTCAGTGAGGTGGATTATTTGAATTTATTCTATTTTATCAGAATTTATTTGATGTTCGTGGAATTTATTTTAATTTAACAATTAGTTTCAGAAGAGAAATCATTTGTTGCATTTATTGTAATAAATAAATTTCTCACATGCTGAGGAATGTCGTAAACAGCCTCTCAACGCTATAACATTTTCGTACTGACGTGAAAAGTCCGAGTTAAGCTTGCAGTATAATGCCAAGTAGTGCAAAAGGATGGGGGACGATTTAAACAGCCATACAGTTCAATATTAGTCGCTAATTATAACGTAGGATGAAGTTATTCTTGTGCTGGACGACTGGCTTAATAGCTCCTCTTGTAAAGGCATCCTCTATTCTGAAAATTATTGTCGTAACCTGTATAAATACATTTTCAGGGGAGGAAACTCAGTAACATTAGATGATTCACACAGTAAGGAAAAATTTTCAGGCTACACACTATCTAAACTTGAAAGCATTCTATGGATACAATGCCAACATTTGACCTTTCAGTTCCTCCTGAAGAAATCGGTTTATGAAAGTTTTCTAGTACATCACCGATTTGGAATCCTTTTTATTATAAATATATTGATCGAGTGGAGAGAGTTCAAAGAAAATTCACCAAGACCCTGAATAAAAGATTCGGAAATCGACAAGTTGAGTGTCCCTACAACGCAAGACTTAGATTGACAAGCTTAGAGCACAGGAAAATTTATTTTTATTGTCCGCGTTTTCACTAGTCGTCGAAGAGACCTGTTTTTTATACCTGGAGCCCGTCATTTTCATAACATCGAAATCATAAATTTATCAATGTCTATGTTCAGGAGAAAACTAAATCAGTATTTATGTTTAGTGAATCACAGTTTGAACATTTCTGAAATTACCAATAGTTATAATTTAACAGAAGTTCAGTGACCTTGGCAGAGGTAAAATTGTTACCTATTGACATGATGGTTATTCCTATCGCAAAATTGGCTACAGTGTTAATTCTATTGCAACGACAGTAAGATTCGTGTGTGATCATGTGTGAAAAGAAGAAGATAGAGAAATACGAGGAAAACCAACTGATCATCTAAGTCGTACTACAGAGCGACAAAATAGGTGCTTCAGACAACTAGTTCTATTAGACCAGTGGTTCAGAGAATAAGAAAGATCCATTTCTAGGCATAAAATATCGGGTGTTTTTTTTAGAGTGATAGAACTTTGAATTGAAATAAAACGCATTTAAATTAAGATTGAAGTAAAATGTTTTTTATTTGAAAGATAATTTTATGACATTTATGTTTTAAAAATAATTTCCGGCATATGTCTACCACGACTAGCTGAGGCACCGCATTTGACCAGACCAATTTTGGACCACTTTTTCGAGTAATTCAAGCCTTATTTCATCAATAACACGAGTTATGTTGGCTTCCAAAGCGTCTATTGTTTCTAGTTTATCAGCATAAACCAATGATCTGACATAACGCCAAAGAAAATAATCCAGTGGAGTTATGTCGCATGATCCTGGAGGCCAATTAATTGGACCATTTCTCGAAATAATGTTATCGCCAAATCCTTTTTTCAATAAATCAATTGTTACGGTAGCAGCATGAGGTGTAGCACCATCTTGTTGGAACCAAAACACTTCTGGGTCGATATCATTCAAATTTTGAAACAAATAATCAGTGAGCATCGATCTGTAACGCGCACCATTCACTGTAACATTAGCTCCAGCATCGTTTTTAAAGAATTATGGATCGATGATGCCTCCAGCGTGTAAAGCATACCATACAGTGCATTTTCCAGGGTGCAATGGAACTTGCAGAACTTCTTGAGGATTGTTTTCACTCCATATACGGCAATTTTGCTTGTTTACATAGCCGTTCAACCTGAAATGAGCTTCATCACTAAACACAATTCTACGATAAAAGAGTGGATCAACTTTAAGCTGTTCTAGTCTAATCAGCAAACACACGACGCCCATTATGGTAAAGTGGCTTTAGTTCTTGAACCAGTTGGATCTTGTATGGGTGTACGCAAAATTTTCCATGTGGTGGATGCACAGAGTCCAACTTGTTGTGAACGTCGACGAATAGACAAATCTGGATCATCATTAACACTATTACTTACAGCAGCGATATTTTTTTCCGTACATGCAGTTCTTTGTCTTGTTGTTGTTGTTGCATCGAGTAGAGAAAATGTTGTCCGAAATCTTTCGATATTTCTACGAATAAGCTGCTCTGATTGACGATTATGTAAACCATAAATTTCACGAAGTGCTCTAAAGTTGGACGAATAGTACATTGATTTTGAAAATGAATTTCAACAATTTGTAAACCTTGTTGCGGCGTGAGTCTTTTCATAATAATTCAATTCAATTCTTACTGAACAGCAATGTCAAAACAACATGGCTTCTACCTTCTGTCAAATCAATGTTATTCCTATCGAAAGTTCTATCACTCTAAAAGAAAACACTCGATATATCGTCACATTGAAGCTTTTCCACTTTTCATGCCAACCAAGATAATTGCTTCCTTAACTGTTAACCACTGTAGTCAACGTTTGAATTGCTATAGAAGACGGCAGACTTCAAAGACAGAATGGCAAAAATGTCGCTCTCAACGACGATTCGCCATTCTGTCTTAGTATGTAGGATGCTCTTAGAAAATTAATACGCCGCCATAAAGAGCGATGTGACATTCAGTTCGCTGTTGCCATGTACACAGGACAGTTCCAGTAATCACCACTTCTTTTTATTCGAATCAGTATGATAGCTAAGCATTAAGATGATGATGACCTTCAATTAAAAAAATGTATATGAGACAGTAATTTATTTCCACAAAAATGTTTGTACTACTACAACAATTGTTTCACCACGATGTGGCTTCTTAAGATATTACATTGTACTGTCTGATGGTATTCAGTCAACTACTTTACTGCCTTATCTAGACTGACATGTTCGTTCTTAGCTCGATATATTGCTGGTCAAAATATAAAGTTTTTCCAGAACGCAGTCGTTCATGTTCGGCCGTACTTTCATGAATTTAAATATGTCATTATTTATTCTGAAGACTAAGATTTATAATCCATGAAAAATGGAAAAAGGACTGAAATAATCCCCACAAAAAATAGTCCAACGGAGTCAAATCACAGCTTCATCTATTCACATACATTTCTCCATTCGTTTTTTCCCGCTGGTATGCCGCGATAAAGCGAGAAGCGATGCTCTGTGGACGTACCCTTATGGTACCCCAGGAAAAAATCAAGTCTGCTTTTCCAAAAACTTTGAATTATTATACATATTTCTAGAAACACTCGATTGTCTTATTGTTTTATGTAACAATTCATGTTATTATACTCTTATATGTCATTACTTTCTATCGTTACGGATGTCTGACTGGTTAATAGAGGCAATTGAAAATAATCATTTGAATTGAATAACGAGTCTTTACCTATTCATAACAAGTTAGAAGAATAGATTTCAATATACCCATATGGTATCATCCTACCCATTTGAAATATTTCTATATGATTATTATTTGACCAATTTTTGGGATATAAATTACTTTGAATGATGAATATTTCTGCGGAACAATATTCTTAAGGTCATATGTGAACGTGCTTGAAACTGATTTGTTTAATTTAACCCTGGGGTGTTCATTGATTCGATTCTGCTATGGAAATATCACAGAAGTTATTTTGGCGCGCTTGTTCTGAGGAACGGCGTTCCACCTTTTTCTCCAAATATCTGTAATTTTCGAATTACAGCTCTTTATCTCTCAATGAAGATAGAAGAGCCTATTTTGGCCAAAACTTTTCCATCTATAAGTGCACACAACACGCAACATCTCAGTTTCAATTAATATTACGTTTATATTTTTACCGATTTGAAATCTGAAAATTTCACAAAATTAAATATGTATATTTTCCACTTTGTTCATTATGCAAGATTATATAAGCATTTGTCTATTAGGTGTAGACTCAGTGACATAGAAGGAATACTTCCTTGACGTTTTAGCAATGTGGTAGTAGAATATACATTTTTTTATATATTATATATATATTATCCTGATACTCCTTGATCTTCCGTGATACTCCTAGATCTTCCTGATACTCCTAGATCTCTCAGGAGCTTTTTCAGCTTGTGCGAGTTAGGAGTTCAGTTGTATTCTGAGTAGGCTTTGTTCCTGCAATCTTATGTCACTTTAGGTTACAGCACTGTTAATTTTCAACCCAACAGTGAAATGGTGGGCGAAACCCGTCTAACTAGAAAAACCCGCGATCTTTCGGTTACAAGACCAAAGCTCTTCCCCCTGAAATATCGACACTCATAAAACCATAACATTCACGAAAATTTTTTCAAGGTATATTATGGAAATAAATCAATTTTTGGCCATCCTCTGCGCTTGTAGGTAGCGACAAAATGAAACACTCAATATTTGCTTGTGACACCTCGTTTCAGTAAACTCTAATTTTGTGGATGAACTGTGTGTATGCAGGATGGTCAGTTTTCTGACCTACAGCAGAACGCTACAGGCTACAGAAGAACACTAACTGTAGTTATCTGCACCAGTTAGAACGTTGACGATAGTTGTTCATCGACGGCATGAAAAGAGTTTAAAGGCTCGAAAACAGTAATATAGTGTAGGCAAAGATGTCAATCTTCTTCTCTAAAACTTTGTTTCCTAACAACTAGCTTGACGCTTTGTTGAATTAACCAATTAGTTTTCTTCGTATTTCTCTATATCCTTCGGTCCACACACGTTGCAATCACCCTATCGTCATTGTAGAACAATAATGAGTTAAATGAGTGATGTGAGAAGGCAACATATTTATATGCAACTACCCTGTCAAAATCGCGAAGATGGTGCTAAATTTGATGTCTTCGAACTCAAGGCATTTTGTTACGCTTAACGGAGGAGGAATAACTAAAAATATCTTTTCTAGCCAGGTCCATAAGCTTCAACAAATGCCGAGAGTTGAAAATTTATGCTCGCACAAATTTATCATTCAAAATATGGTATCAAAATGTTAATTTTGTTACCATGGCTCGAGTACAGTCCTTGCCCAAATATCACGCCGAAGAAATTGTTTCTTCTAGATGTTATACATTTAATGTCATACTGTGTAACATACATTCTGTCAAGAAAGTAAGGGGAATTATCGATTTAAATCTGGCGGGGCTATGAGGCAGGTAAAAAATTTTTTCCTAGGTTGGTACCACTGTCCTTAATTACTATGCCAAGCTTGAGCGGGATCTGTCAACTAGTGTGTTTGCAACAGCTGATTAAGTCAGTCGATGTCAGAGTTCGTGCCGATTTTTACTATGGGTGATTACGTTGAGCAAAGAATGTGTTTAAAGTTTTGTGTTGCAAATGAATTTTCGTGTGCCGATGCATTGAAAATGTTGCAAAAGGCCTTTGGTGATAATGCTCTATCGAAAACTCGTGCATATCAGTGGTACAGAGCCTTCAAGGACGGTCGTGAAGTGGTCGCCCATCGACGGCTTCGATCGAAGATAACGTCGATAAAATTAAGGAAAGGGTGCTGGAAAACCGTCGTACCAGCTTGAGAGAGATAGCACATGATCTTAAGATATCCCACGAGTCCGCACGTACGATTTTGATTGATATTTTGGCATGAGAAAGGTGGCCGCACGACTCGTACCGAAAGACCTGAATTTTCTTCAAAAACGTCATCGCGAATAGGTTGCTTCAGACATGCAGGATCGCTGTAATTCCGATTCTACATTCATGGAACGCATTATAACTGGTGATGAGACCTGGGTCTACGAGTACGATATGCAAACAAGCCAGCAATCATCGGAATGGGTGGCAAAAAATGAGCCGAAACCGAAAAAACCACGCCAAAGCCGCTCGAAAATGAAGGTGATGCTCATTGTTTTCTTCGATATCCGTGGCGTGGTGCACTACGAATTCGTTCCAGAGGGTCAGACGGTAAACAAGGAGTATTACCTAGGCGTTATGAAACGTTTGCGTGAGCGTATCCGTAAGAAGCGGCCAAATTTGTGGGCGAACAACTCATGGATTTTGCATGACGATAACGCGCCTTCTCACCGAGCTACGATTGTGACTGACTTTCTCGCCAAAAACTCAACAAACGTGCTTCAGCAACCACCGTTATCGCCGGATTTGGCTCCCTGCGACTTTTTCCTCTTCCCAAAACTAAAATTGCCCCTTCGTGGCACCCGTTTTGAGTCAATTGAAGCCATAAAACAAAATTCGGCGCGAGAGCTAAAGTCCATCCCGGAAAGCGCCTATAAAAAATGTTTCGATAATTGGAAGTGCCGTTGGCATAGATGTATTGGAGCAAATAGAGCCTATTTTGAAGGCGACCCAATAAATTTTGACGATTAAATGTAAAAATGTTGTTTTAATTGAAAATTCCCGGTACTTTCTTGACAGAGTAGTACAAAATGACTGGATAAATGAGGATCGAAAAGTATAATTAAATTTCAAACAATATTTAAATAAGGTTATTCTGATTTTCACAAATTTTTATTGTTATGTTTACAACAATGGTTTCGCTATGACGGTAGCATCAGGCAAGATTACATTTTGAATAACTGTGATAGCGAAATGATTGTTGTAAATATAACAATAAAAATTTGTGAAAATCAGAATAACCTTATTTAATATGGATTTTCACCAAGTAAGAACTGATACAATTCAATAAATTTTAAACGATCCGCCCTTGAATCTCATAACTCCATTTGTAGGAAATTCAAACAGAATTCCTCAAGAAATATGTTTGTCCTACTCCCGTATATAAATTTTTCAGCTTTTCGTCACCTAGTTGAACAAACTAGCAGATTACCATGTTACGAGTATCGATTCAGGCTACCGTTGAATTTTACCTTGAAACCAAAGGCCAATTTCATTGAGTGCACATTTACATATCAGAAATCCTAATTGTGCACTAATAGTCGGTTAATAGGCGTTAAATTCTTACAAGAAACGATTACTGTGAAATTGAAATCTATTGTTTCCTCATGTCGAAGAAGTAATTAAAAGAATTCCTGCCACTAATGCAATAAGAGTATTACATAGGCTGACAAGTACATGGTCTTTCAAAGAGGAAATAGTTCTTTGCCAATGACTGCTTTTAATTTTCCTCTTACTTTCATAATATTTACATACTTCTACTACAAAAAGTCTTTTTTGCGTGCTATCGTTCCGCCCAAATGTCTGTAATTTTCGAATTTTAAACCGAAAATTATTTTGAACGATTAAGTTAGGCTGATTGCCTAAGAATCCAAGATCAAAGGTCTTTCAGTCCGGCCTGCCCGCTCGCACTTTCGAACGGATAGGGTAAGAGACTTGAAATGAAACTTGCAAGGTACCTAGGTTTGGGTCCTGAATATCTGGGTTAATTTCATTGATTGGTAAAATCGGTCCAAAAATAACGGACGTCATTTGCCTGATGTTATATTCGAAACGGATATTAACTTCAAAACTTTACTACATATTGTACTTGATATTGCACAAAGAATTAGTTGCACATGCAAATGGCAGTTTCTCTGTCTCACCCTCTATAAAATTTAGAAAATATAAGACTACCAATGATTTGATAACCAACAATGTATACATTCTGTCAAGAAAGTACCGGGAATTATCGATTTGAATCTGGCGGGGCAATGAGGCAGGTAAAAATTTTTTTTCCTAGGTTGGTACCACTGTCCTTAATTACTATGCCAAGCTTGAGCGGGATCTGTCAACTAGTGTGTTTGCAACAGCTGATTAAGTCAGTCGATGTCAGAGTGCGTGCCGATTTTTACTATGGGTGATTACGTTGAGCAAAGAATTTGTTTAAAGTTTTGTGTTGCAAATGAATTTTTGTGTGCCGATGCATTGAAAACGTTGCAAAAGGCCTTTGGTGATAATGCTCTATCGGAAACTCGTGCATATCAGTGGTACAGAGCTTTCAAGGACGGTCGTGAAGTGGTCGAAGACTTGTATATTAATTTATCAGCACACTTCCCATCGAGTAAGTAAACAGAAAATGTGTAGTGTCCCACCAAGATAATGCGAGACCTCATACAAGTTTGGTCACTCGCCAAAAGCTTTTACATCTTGAATGGGATATACTGTCACCCTCACCATATTCTCCAGATCTGGCGGCTTCGGATTATTATTTGTTCCGGTCATTGCAAACATTTTTGGACGGTAAAACCTTAACTTCAAATGAAGAGGTCAGAAATCACCTGGTTCGGCGTGGAATCATGCTACTACCAGAAAGATGGCAAATTGTCTTTCATTTTTCCAAAAAAAAACGAAATTACCTTCCGAACAACCTAATACTTTTGGGACCAGTCTGGACAAGACTACTTAGAAGAAAACTGTATTTTTATTATTATAGTGAACAAATTACTACTACTATTATTTCAATAATGAAATCACATAGAGGATGCAAGAGTTTTGAAAGTCTTTGTAATCGGAATATCTTTCTATTCAAGAGTAAGGATAAAAATGTGAAGAAATGATTTGCATCGTTAGTACTGGTAACTAGATATTTGATAGATTTCGATTATTCTGAACACTTCGTCATCGTCATTCGAAGTGTTGAAATGAGCTATTGAATACGAGTATATTACTCAGTAAATAAGAACATGTATATTGGAATTAATTTTTTTCAATATCTGATAAGATTACTCCTTGTAGATTTAACTGTAATTCCTATTAGTTACAATCAGTGACCTCTACTTACCAATAGTGTAACAAAGGGAGATTTTCAAATCGATTAGGCGATCCTATGAGAGCAAATGAGATAACCCGTTGTTACAAGTGTTTTGTAACTATGGTATAATAACTGAGTTTAAGTATGATGCAAGGAATCCATCGAAATACATAGTATGATTCAGAACAGCCAACATTCACTTCAATTCGCATAGGAAAGTAATAAGAAGAGGTTTTTTACTTGATAGAAGGGTTATTACAAAATTTGAATATCAAAACAGATTTATTCTAATAGCCTCCTACAAAAAATTTTTATTCGAAAACTTTCAGAATTAAATTAATGTCTTATAAGCACTGCTTAAATTTAGTAGACATATAAAATCAAAATTCATTATATAATATCAAATGGAATAAAGAAACACAACAAATATAAAATTAAAATTAATAAATGAATATTTGAAGGAGACGAAATTTTGTTTCTGATCTTACTTTTATATTTATGAAAACCAACTCCTTTTCAAAAATGCAAAACATAATTTTAAGAACTTCTTCAAAACTAATTTCAATTTATTTGAAATATTTGATACATTCAAAATCCCTCAAAACATGTAGCACTTCTTCAAAACTAATTTATTGAAAATATTTAATATATTTGAATATTCAAATAAGTTACTTCAAAAATGTCTCAAAATATGTAGCACATCCTCAAAAAACAATTCGCAATCGAATATTTTAAATGTGAAGTTGGACTGGTGAAGACCTTATTAGATTTCAAATTGTTTTTTGAGGATGTGCTACATGTTTTGAGAGATTTTTGAAGTTACTTATTTGAATATTCAATATTTTGAATAAATTAGTTTTGGAGCAGTTCTTAAAATTATATTTTGCATTTTTGCAAAAGATTTGGTATTCATAAATATAAGATCAGAAACAAAATTTTGTCTCCTTCAAATATTTATTTATTAATTTTAATTTTAATTGACCATTTATATTTGTTGGGTTTTTTATTCCATTTAATATTATATAATAAGTTTTGATTTTATATTTCGGCCAAATTTTATTATTTTACCAAAAAGTTTTCTACCTTTCGAAATATATTTTCATTTAACCATTATGGTATTTAGTGTTTTTTTAGAGTGATGGAACTTTCGATAGGGATAACTATAATTTGACAGAAGGTAGAAGCCATGTTGTTTTGACATTTCTGTTCAGTAAGCCTTGACAAATTATCATGGAAAGACTCACGCCGCAACAAAGTTTACAAATTGTTGAAATTTATTTTAAAATCAGTGTTATATTCGCCAAACTTATAGAGCACTTCGTGAAATTTATAGTTTACATAATCGTCCATCAGAGCCGCTTATTCGTCGACCTATCGATAGATTTCGCATAACATTTTCTCTACTCGATGCATCGACAACAAGACAAAGAACTGTACGTACAGAAGAAAATATCGCTGCTGTAAGTCATAGTGTTAATGATGATCCAGATTTGTCTATTCGTCAACGTTCACAACAAGTTCGACTCTGTGCATCCACCACATGGAAAATTTTGCGTGAAGATCTTGGTTTACTCCCATACAAGATCCAACTGTTTCAAGAATTAAAGCCACTTGACCATCATAAGCGTCGTTTGTTTGCTGATTGGGCCCTGGGACAGCTTGAAGTTGATCCACTTTTAAAATTGTGTTTAGTGATGAAGCTCATTTCTGGTTGAACAGCTATGTAAACAAGCAAAATTGCCGTATATGGAGTGAAAACAATGCTCAAGATGTTTTGCAGGTTCCATTGCCAAATACATTGACAAATGCACTGTATGGTGAACTATTTTGGTTCCAACAAGATGGTGCTACACCTCACGCTGCTACCGTAACAATTGATTTATTGAAAGAAAGATTTGGCGATAACCTTATTTCGAGAAATGGTCCAACTAATTGGCCTCCAAGATCATGCGACATCACTCATAAGTCATTGATATATGCTGATAAAACAGAAATAATAGACGCTTTGGAAGCCAACATAACTCGTGTTATTAATGAATTAAGGCCTGAATTACTCGGAAAAGTGGTCCAAAATTGGTCTGGTTGAATGCGATATCTCAGAGCTAGTCGTGGTGGACATATGCCGGAAGTTAGTTTTAAATCAAAATTGTCATGAAATTATCTTTCGAATAAAAAAAATTTTGGCTTCAATCTTAATTTAAATGTGTTTTATTTCAATTTAAAGTTCTATCACTCTAAAAAAACACTCGATACAACAACATAGAATGTAAATTACGTATAGGACACAGAAAATATTAGACGAATAATCAAAAATTGCCTATAGAAATCAGTTCCTAACTGAGAATGATTCTCCTGGTTTCGGTTTCTTTATAATTTTAATGATCAAAAGAATTTGCCATGTTCTTGTTACTTGAAATATGTTTTCACTCTGAAGGTACCAATTTTCGATATTTATGAGTTGAATTATGGTAATTATACTATATGTATATGTCTCTCGAAACAAAAATACTATTGTAATATCTCGGTCCTCATTTCTCGATTACTTTGTTCAGGTTGATTCGCATAATTTTTAAATTATTTATATATTCTTGCCAAATTATTATCCTGTGAGAAAACTCAAAGATAATTCAACAATATAAAATAAATATGTATGATTATGAGATGATCTTATTCGATTGCATAACTTTTCCACATAATACGGTGATTTTGTGCTGCTTTTTAAAGAATTGTGCATTATTTCAGTCAAATTAAAATCCCACTTAAATGTGTCGCCGTCATGAACTGATATATAAAAATAAGGGAAAATAACCTTAAATCTGCTAAAATATGACAAGTTCCACATAATAGAAACTTCGTTTGGTTTTTCTGGAAGGAGATTCATATCTGCAAATATTTTTGAACGTTATAATACAGTAAATATCAGAAAAGTTTCCAATTGATATAGAAATTACGAGAATTTTTCAATGAATCAGATACTTTCGGTCTTTCCGTTTAATAGCTTTGAATGCAACTTTTTTCCTGTCATCTACCATCAGTTAGTAGAATCTGTGAAATTTTGAGTGAGCTTGTTTTTCATTTACAGGCGATCAAAAATGCTAATTTTAAATGTCCCACTTCTGATTTAGCTGTTGGAAAAATTCCCTATGGGTTTTAACCAAAAATTAAAGCATTGGGCGAAGAAAAAAGTGTAGTTTTCTGGACTAGTGCAGAATACTCAACGGGTGCACATGTGTGTAGACGGTATGGCAAAAAACTTCTAACGTGGGCTACAAACTATCACGTACAGCATATTCTCTCGATTTAGCCCCCTGTGACCATTTCACTTTTCCAAACCTGAAATTCGACTTGGTGCTGAAAGATTTAGGTTAAATAAAGGGGACCAAGCCTATTTGGAAAATCTACTTGGAAAAAAGAAAAAAGGCGTTATTTTAATTGAAATAAATTAAAATGAGATTATGTGAACAGATGAAATGCATAATAAATCTGTATGATATTTAAATTTTGTAATAATCCTTCTATCAAGAATAAGCCTCTTTTCATTATTTTATTGTTTATATAATAATTATATATTTTGGTTCAGACTCATTGCATATTATCATTTGGTTTTAAAGGAGTCCATAAAATACCTTGTAAACTTTATGTAGTTTCTGTGACGAACATAGAATAGGTACGTAGGATTTTTAGAAGTTCACTTCATTCAACCGTTTGTCTAAATAACTGCATTCAGTTTTGTATGGTAAGATATGTTTATTAATTATTTCAATTTCTTAAATATGAACTAGAGCTGATGATTTTTCGTTACAATAAGTATAAAGTGCTTTTTGAAGATGTTCTGCATGTTTTAGGAATTTTTTTGAAAGGAACTTATTTTGAGCAAGTTGTTTTTGAAGAAGTTCTTCAGGTTTTGTTTTGCATTTTTGGAAAGGAATTTGGATTTCATGAAACAATGGAGGAAACAAAATTTTGTGCTTTTCAAGTATTTGTTCAATAAATTTTTTAATTGACAATTTATATTTCCTTGAATTCTTTTATTCCCTATGTAATAAGTATTTATTCTATATGTCTACTAAGTTGACACTGTGTGTTCTAAATACATTTATTCAATTTAGAAGTTTTTGAATAAAAATTTTTTGAAATTAAAATTTGTAGGGGGTTAACAAAATGAATCCGTATGATATTCAAAATTTTGTAATAATCTTTCTATCAAGAAAAAAATTTTTTTCATTATTTTAAATGAAATGCTTTTCGCCAAAAAAGTCTTTTATTCAAAAAGTTAAAAATATATCAATTTCCTCTCATATAAAATTTCTGAATGCTACATCAAGAGCCTTCATATTGTTCCACAATAGCAAGTTTAAATCATTATTGTTTCAATATTTATACATAATTTAAAAATTTAGAACACTGCTATTATTCGATTCTACCTAAAGTAATTATAAGATACTCCATTATTCCCATTGCATATTAATTTCTCTCACATATTCCTACCCCACTTTTTATCTGAAATCTTTTATTGACCATACACTTTCATTATCCTCGAAATTTTAATCACAGTTCAATCTATCACGAAAATAATAGAAGCAATCAATATTTCCATTTGTTAATGAAATACCCCACTTTCAACCTCTTCGTGATTTCAGACGTTCCCAGCGCCTTGAAACCAATAGATCCCGTCTAAAAACAAACTTCGTTTTCAATTCAAGGTGTGATCCTTCGCCACTTCTCCAACAAACGACAATATACGTCACTTCCCATTAACACCTCATCCCTTATACATGAACCAGAAGCTCGATGTAGAGTTGTCGAGACTGAACAGTCTAGGATCAGGATCGGTTCAAGTGTTCATTTCAAGTGCCTGTTCAATGAAAATATATAATTAAATAAACAAAATGTTCTGTACTTGTACTTGACAAAAAAATCGTTATAGTATTCTGAGACTTTTTAGTCATATAATAATTTTAGAAAGTTGCTTCGTTTCGAAGATCCATACCGAAAAAAAATTAGATAAAATAGGAAAAGGCGTTTTACTTGATAAAAAGAATATAACAAAATTTGAATATCAAAATAGATTTAATCTGTCAGTCTTCTACAATTTTAATTTCAAAGAATTTTTATTCAAAAAACTTTTAGAATTAAATTAATGTCTTATAGACATAGCTCATATTTAATAGACGTATAAAATCAAAACTCAATATACAGTATGAAGTGGAATAAATAAACCAAGAAATATAAGTTGTCAATTAAAATTGATAAATAAATATTTGGAGGAGACAAAATTTTGTTTTTGATCTTACCATTATGAAAACTAATTATTTTCAAAAATACAAAACATAATTTAAGGACTTCTCAGAAAATTTAATTCATTTGAAATATTAAATATATTTAAATATTTAAATAAGTTAAATGAAAATCTCTCAAAACATGAATTATATCTTCAAAAAACAATTAGAATTCCGATACTGTCTTCCTCGGTCCTAAATCAAATTTAAAAAATCAAAATCAACCAACAATAACTCACCTAAAAGTCGTCCTGGATTATCGCTTGAACAACTAACTTTAAAATCAAAATATTTTATGTTCCTCACAAAAATCACAGAAAGCTGTAAGGTATTATAAGGTTTTTTTTAAACCATTGATATTCCATAATGATATTTTTATTCAAGCCTAAATATAATTATATGTTATGTATAAAATAAAATAAGAAAAGGCTTTTTATTTGATAGAAGGAATATAACAAAATTTGAATATCAAAACAGATTTAATCTGTCTTCTACAATTTTAATTTCAAAAAATTTTTATTCGAAAAACTTTCAGAATTGAATTAATGTCTTATAAGCACGGCTTATATTTAATAGAAGTATAAAATCAAAACTCAATATACAATATCAAATGAAATAAGTAAACCAACAAATTTATAATTAATTAAATTATAAATTATAATTGATAAATTTTTATTCAAGCCTAAATATAATTATATTATATATTATGTACAAAATAAAATAGGAAACGGCTTTTTACTTGATAGAAGGAATAAAACAAAATTTGAATATCAAAACAGATATAATCTGTCAGTCTTCTACAATTTTAATTTCAAAAAATTTTTATTCAAAAAACTTTTAGAATTAAGCGATGATCCAGGACGACTTTTAGGTAAGTTATATTTATTGTTGGTTGATTTTGATTTTTTAAATATGATTTAGGACCGAGGAAGAGATTATCAGAATTCTAATTGTTTTTTGAAGATATAATGGATGTTTTGAGAGATTTTTGAATTAACTTATTTCCATATATTGAATATTTCAAATGAATTATATTTTCTGAGAAGTCCTTAAATTATGTTTTGAGTTTTTGAAAAGGAATTAGTTTCCATAATGGTAAGATCAGAAACAAAATTTTGTCTCCTTCAAATATTTATTTATTGATTTTAATTGGCAATTTATATTTGTTGCTTTATTTATTCCATTTGATATTGTATATTGAGTTTTTATTTTATACCTATTTTAAATATAAGCCGAGCTTATAAGACATTAATTTAATTCTAAAAGTTTTTTGAAATTAAAATTATAGAAGTCAGACAGATTAAATCTGTTTTGATATTCAAATTAAAAAAAAAATTGATCATCAAAAAGTAGTGTATTGGATTTAATTCAAGAAATAATTTTGAGAACGTTAATGTCGTTTTAAATTTTGATTTGTATTGCATTTTATACTTCTGAAGCTCTTTTTTATTAGGGAGGATTCTTAATTGCTAAGTAAATTTTAAATTAAATGAATGGAGTATGCTGTTGGCTCTTGGTGAAACATTATAACAATGTCATTTTAAAAATAATTCACACAGTTTTTATCTTTCACAGTTTATTCAGAATCCTGACATGTCTTTCGGTCTTTCGACCATCTTCAAAGGAGTACAAAAAAGAACTACATCCGTTTTCGACTATCTAGTATAGAAACAGGACTTCCCTTTCAAAAGTGTCCATTTGGCTCACCCTGTACATTCAATTTGTAAATTTCAGGGATACTTCAGTACATTTTCAGAGGATTTGTCTGATTTTCTATTAGTCTCTTGAATCTAATGCTATTTTTCTATACAATTAAAGTTAGATATTTCTCCGTTGGAATGAAATGAGAAATTACTTTGTTTCCTATCATTTTTATTTACTGACTCGAGTTTAGTAGTGTTACTACATTTTCAAACAACGAAACTCTAGTCATTGTATAATCAGTAAATAAGAGTGATAGAAATCAAAGTAATTTCTCATTTCATTACAATTAAAAGGAACTATCAAAAAGTAACGGACTACTCCATTCAATATCTCTTCCACTTGCGCCCTGAAGATAAGAAATGGTTCGCAAATTATGTCAACTTGACTGTTCAATCGAAATAATACTTCAAAAACCCTTTTTATAGTTGTAGGAAAAACGTTATGGACATCTTATTAAAGTCGACTTTTTGAAGATCAGTTCCAGAACCGCCTGTTTCCAGATTTGGAAACAAGTTCAGTTCTACTTGACCCAACTCTAGTCCCGAGTGGATATCTGACGTCTCTTGGACGCGAATCCCTGATCTATTCTCCTCCAGGAAAGTGCCAGAGAGCAATGGATTCAGGAAAGCAAGGGGGAGGGCCTCAGTTTGCCAGATCGTAATTCATCGATGGCACATTCTTTTCGGATTATTATGGCTTGCGAAAATTATTTATGCTTAGTAGTCGCTGGATTTTTTGTCGGTGAAGCAGAAATCGCGTTGAGAATTTGACAGGGATTAATAGCTTAAATGGAAAAATAGGAACCAATGCCAAAAATAAGAAATCGACGGAGAGACTTCAGTGATAATGGTGGATGGAATATTGGACGGAGTAGTCCGTTACTTTGTGATAGTTTATTTTGAAAAATATTCAGTAGGCTATCCAATTAATCATGGAAAGATACACGCTGCAACAACGTTCAAAAATTGTTAAATCATTTTATTGAAATAAGTGGTCATTTGTGAACACTGTGAGGAATTTAAGAATTCATGAACGATATTATTCAGTTAATAGATTCACTATTCGTCGTATTGTAGAGCAATTTGAAAATGAGTTTTATTTACAAGAATCAAGAGTACCAGTACGACTAAGAAATTTCTCTTTAATACCATCCAAAGTCTCATAAATCGCTGCTCATAGATTAACGATGTATAGATGATCATTTATAAATAATACTTAAATAATACTGCACTAAAAAGGAAACTGAATACAATCAGACAAATAACTATAAAAAATCATTTAAAAATTATGAATTCTCTCATAAACAAAAAACAATTCATTTTGAAACAATTCCAAAACAGCAAACAAAATCAAAAAAATTCTCAAACTTCATTATCATTAAAATAATAAGAAAAGGTTTTTTCTTGAAAGAAGGATTATTCCAAAATTTTGAATATCATACAGATGAACCTCCTACAAATTTTAATTCCGAAAATTTTTTTTTCGAAAACTTTTAGAATTAAATTAATTAAATGTCTTTGGAATACACTGTGTCAATTTAGTAGACATATAGAACTAACACTTATTACATAGTACCACAGGGAATGAAAGAATTCAATGAAGTATAAATTGTCAATTAAAAAATTATTAAATAAATACTTGAAGGGTACAAAATTTTGTTTCGTTCCTTGTTTTATGAAAACCAAATTCCCTTCCAGAAATGCAACACATAACCCCAAGAACTTCTTCAAAAACAACTTGCTCAAAATAAGTTTCTTTCAAAAAATTTCTAAAACATGCAGAACTTCTTCAAAAAGCAATGTATCATTATTAAAACGGAAACTCATCAGCTCTACTTTATATTTAAAAAAAAATTAACACAACATATCTTACCATACAAAACTGAATGCAGTTATTTATACAAACACTAGAATGAAAAGGATTTTTAAAAATCCTACGTATTCTATGTTTATCGCAGAAATTACATAAAGTTTACAAGGTATTTTATGGACACTTTTTTGAGCAAGTTGTTTCGAAGAAGTTCTTGAGGTTAGGTTTTGCATTTTTGGAAGGGCATTTGGTTTCCATAAAACAAGAAACGAAACAAAATTTTGTACTCTTCAAGTAATATTAAATAATTTTTTAATTGACAATTTATATTTCTTTGAATTCTTTTATTCTGTTTGGTACTGTGTGTTAATTCTATATGTTTACTAAATTGACACAGTTTGTTCCAAAGATTTTTATTTAACTTAATTCCAAAAGTTTTTGATTACAATTTTTTTGCATATTATTACTTATTTTGAGCCAATTTCACAAAACATCAAATAATTTCATCAACGGACATCAAAATAGCTTTCACATGTTGACATAAAATTTGAACCTAAAATAAACAATAACTGGCTTAATAATTCAAAACTTCATAAATAAAATTGTCAAGAATGCGATTGTGTATATGTAGGACAAAGCCGAGGAATTTTTATAAAAAATATCCAAGAACATCAATCACATTTAAGCATCGAAAAGGTAACTTTAATTATGCGAAACATTTTTTTCGAAAATATTTATAAATATAACTTTCATGTTCGTACGAAATTTCGTGGCGATCGTACGATTTAAAAATAAACCCCCAAATGACTTTAAAGTCATTTAAAATGACTTCTATCAAGTATTGACCAACATTCATATTGATCTTTAAATTATGAAATAAATTCATAATATAATATAATAATATAATTCATAATATATTCCTTAGTTATTTATTATTTTTGAAATTCTGGTTATTTTTCTTATCATGGGGTGAATAATTCTTGCTATGTTTTTCTGTGTTCCGAGAACGAATGGTTACTAGTTAATAGTAACAACACGTTGATCATTTCTGTTTTATTTTGGATAGTTTAAAGTTTATCACAACTTAATTAATTCCAGGTTTTATCTTATTTGGTGTGAAAAATTTTGATCTTGTGATATATTTGAATCTTAATTCAATACATTTCTGAAGAAGTCTAGAGACCGAAACAGCTATCAAATATTGGAGTTCTCGTTCAATTATTTTTATTCCAACCTTTATTTAGAAAGTTTTAGATAATTTTGGATGGTGGATTTTTTTGTATTTGTATGTATATATACATACTTATATAGTTTTTGTTAATATATTTTTCTTAATACGTTTCACGTCTGGATGTTAAAAGGTTTTTTCCAAGACAATGAAAAATATTTTAGATTGATTATATATAAGGATATCATTTTGATAGTTTTTGTATATAGGGTCAATATATATTGTGTAAGTTAGAATATATATTATAATTCTGAATTTAAAGTCATAAACTTTTTCTATATTCGAATTCTAACCTAGCTATTAAGGAACAATAAACAGAAAGTATTGAAAACTCGTAAACTCGGTAATATTTTATGAATAATCGATGAATAACAGTGGATCCGAGATTGTAAAATTTCATGCTTCGTTGGGACTGAACGAACTTATAAATCTTATTTATTTGTGAATTGATATTAACAGATTAAGAACCCATAATCGCATTTAATTTCGTAGCATACCTTATTGATTATCGATTCACTTAAGACCCCCAACAAGTTCCTGCAAGGAATTTACCGATAACCATTCTACTAAACTAATTAGCCAATATTCTACAGATTTTCTGGCAATTATCCAACAAATTGAAATTTTCTATGATGCTGTTAATTCTCAATTATCGTTTGGATCATTATTCATTGTATGTATTACAAGAAAATTATGCGATAAGTTTTGACTGATACTTTTAGTAGTATTATTGTAATTAACTGGTTTGTTAATACTCAATATATTTCTTTTATATCGGATATTAATGCGTATAGAAACAAATTAAGACGTTCGATAACTTACACAGAAAATAATGAACCTTTGTATATTTGGATGTGTCGATCTCTAGTTGATAGAAATTCATTTTAAACGATTTGTTATATAAATTGATCTAAAATTTCCACATAATCATTAAAATATAACCGTTGCTTCGCTGCACAATAGTCAGATATGAAAATTTGACAAACTAAACTAGTTGTACGAAATATTCTCTTCGAATAGTTTGTAGCTATACCATTGTTAGAAATATATCTTCAGAAAAGTATAAAAAGGTAAGAAAATATGAATATATCAATTTAATCGAATGAAATCACCAATGTATCGTAGATGAACTGCAATATAACATGAACTAGGAATTCTTAATCTTATAATAAAATCATAACATTCTGCCAAGGTATCTGGAATTTGAAAAGAGAATTAAAAATTCATATAAATACTACTATGACATCGGAAATTTAAGTCCTTCCATAACCTAATGAACAAATTCCATAACCTCTAGTTATCCTAATCTTTTCCAGATGTTAATTCTAATTTTATAATTCCAGCAAAGTTTTTACATCTACATTTATTTTTTCAGAAATCCAACATTATATTAGTAGTGAACTTTTTTAAGGATAGCAGCTTGAAGTTACCGAGAAAACACATTTTTCAATACTGTTATTGTTTCCCTAATTATTTTATCAACACCTTTCTACTTTATACAAATTTGTTCTTTAAAATCTTGCACTATCTATTGAAAGATTTATTTTTTAAACGTGTATTCTTTCGAAAAGTTAGGAGATTCAATTTCTAATGATGATATCTAAGATTGTTTCGGTCTTTACTTGACGAAAATTCATCTTGAAATTATAATGATTTTTTGGTGAGTTAAAAACCCAAATATAATTATTATATATAAAATAATAAAAACGGGGTTTTTATTTGATAGAAGGATTTACAATATCTTAAATATTAAACAGATTAATTATGCTAACCTCACTACAAATTTTAATATTATAATATTTCTGTCTCAAAAACTTTTTGAAATTAAATTAAATAAAAAACTCAGAAAAGACAGTTTCAATTTAGGATACATATAAAATTAACACTCATTACACAGCACCAGAAGAAATAAAACAATACAAAGAAAACATACAATATCAATTAGAAATATTAAATAAATTCTTGGAGGATACAAACATTTGTTTCGTATCGATGTATTATGAAAACCAAATTCCTCTCCAAAAAACAACATAACCCCATGAATTTCTTCGAAAATAACTCTCTTTAAAACAAATCTCGAAATTACTTTTCCCGAATTTTGTCTTCTGGAAAAACTGTAGGATTAAAAAAACAGACTGAAATGTTACGATATAGTATCAATCAGTAATAAAATTATTTTTGGCCAAAAATGCACGAAATATAAACATTTGGATGAAATTATAGCGATCTCGTGCGAACGCATAGAAATCCGCTCGTTTGCAGTGAAGTCGTGATTTTTTGTTGTCAGCTTTGCGTCTTGTATGGAAAATTTTATACATGAATTCCACATTATCCTCAGTCATCAATCACCCAAAAAAATAGATAATCAAATGAAATGATATGGAGAAATTCATTATATTACCATGGCGCCAAAACACTTCATTAATAACATTAGCGGTTTAAAATTAATATGAGCTAGGTGTCAACAGTCCCTGAAAACAAGGATAACATGAAATAAACATGAATGAATAAATTTTGAAGATTTCCCTAATTTACCAATTAATATATCCACTCTCAGACCATTGTTCAGAAATAGAATTTTAAATATATCCTTCATATACCTCTAGTTACAGTATTGAGAATTAATTGTGGGAATGCGATGAAGATTTTCTTCCTCTATTTCTACACTGCTCAAATATTGAAGTGGATATTTTTTCGCATATGTAATAATATATAAAGAGACATAAAGAAGAGATTTTGTATATATATTCAGTAGGGTTAACCTGCCCGAAATGGCAACAGGAAGCAAGACTGCTTTAAAGCGAGAACATAGGTTAAATATCGGGTAGAGCCTCCCGTAGCTTTTCGTAGTGCTCTTACTCTATTCGGCATTGTGTCAATAAGATTATCAAAAAAGTTTGAGGAATGTTTTGCCACATGTATGTCAAAGCATTGGCGAGCTGTTGTTATGCCTGTGGCGGGTAAAGGAAGCGGTATAATTGATGTGGCATCGCAGACCAGATATGTTCAATACAATTTTGTCTGGAGAGACAGTCGGCCAGTCCATTCGGTTAATGACGTGCCTTTCTGTGCGATCGTGATAATTCTTAGCCGGTGTGGACGAGCATTATCGTCGATTATGTAAAAAAAACTAATCAAATTGCACACAAAAAATTTTAAATTAATTTTTTCTTAAATATCATACAGAGTTATGCTCCTACAGATTTTAATTTCGGAAAAAAAAATTATTCGAAAACTTTTAAGGATTAAATTATCTATTTAATTTAATTCTTAGAAAATACAGTTTCAATTTAGTAGACATATAAAATTAACACTCATTACACAGTTCCAAAAGGAATAAAATAATTCCAAGAAATATAAGTTATTAATTAAGACTACTAAATAGACACTTTAGGGATACAAAATTTTGTTTCGTATCTTGTATTATGAAAACCAAATCCCTTTCCAAAAAGACCAGCCACGTATCTTCCTTATAACAAACACCAGAATATAGTGAACTTTTAAAATTCCTACGTATTCTGTTCGTCACTGAAATAATACAAAGCTTGCAAGGTGTTTAGAGACTCAGTTAAATCCTAATGATAATATGTATTAGTGATAATCTGAAATATAATTATTATTTATACAATAAAATAATGAAAAAGAAATTTTTACTTGCAAGGAAAATTATTACAATATGCAGATTTATTCTCTAAACCTCCTACAGATTTTAATTGAAAAAAAAATCTTATTCAAAAACTTGTTAGAATTAAATGAAATAAATGTCTTAGAAACGTAGTTCCAATTTCATATAGAATTAACACCGATTAAACACTACCATAAGGAATAAAAGAATTCCAAGAAATATAAATTATTTCAAATTATTACAAAATTTTGTTTCGTATCGTATTAAAGTAATTGAAATATTTAAATAATGTTTCGTATCTTGTATTACAAAAACTAAATCACTTTCCAAAAATGCAGTGGGACTGAAGAGTTATCGTTTGTAGTAATTCTAAATTGCTTTTTGAAGATGTGGTGCATGTTTTAGGATTTTTTAAGGAACTTATTTGAAGTAAGTTATTTTTGGAGAAGTTCTTGAGGTTATGGTTTGCATTTTTGGAAAGGGATTTCGTTTTTATAATACAACTTATGAAACAAAATTTTGTATCCTTCAAGTGTTAATTAAATATTTTTAATTACTAATTTACGTCTGAGAGATGCCTAGTTCTTATGAACGTCGAGAAATCGATAAATTTTGGTCTTCACGAACACTTTCACGTACGGCAGCAATATTCTCTTCACTTCTTGCATTTCTTTGTCTCAGTGGCACAGTAAAATCATGAAGTGTAAAATTTGTTTCCAACTTCTTCACTAAACGTTCAACTGTTCTTTTATAACGACCAAAAATTAGAGTTAAAGCTCGTAAAGTTAGAGTAACAGATCGAGGTTTTTCATAATAAATTTAGATTATTTGTGGACGTTGTTGGAGTATTCTGTTCGTCACTGAAATAATACAAAGCTTGCAAGGTGTTTAGAGACTCAGTTAAATCCTAATGGTAATATGTATTAGTGATAATCTGAAATATAATTATTATTTATACAATAAAATAATGAAAAAGAAATTTTTACTTGCAAGGAAAATTATCACAATATTTTAAATATCATGCAGATTTATTCTCTAAACCTCCTACAGATTTTAATTGAAAAAAAAATTTATTCAAAAGCTTGTTAGAATTAAATGAAATAAATGTCTTAGAAACGTAGTTCCAATTTCATATAGAATTAACACCCATTAAACACTACCATAAGGAATAAAATAATTCCAAGAAATATAATTTATTTCAAATTATTACAAAATTTTGTTTCGTATCGTATTATAATATTTAAATAATTAAAATATTTAAATAATGTTTCGTATCTTGTATTACAAAAACTAAATCCCTTTCCAAAAATGCAGTGGGACTGAAGAGTTATCGTTTGTAGTAATTCTAAATTGCTTTTTGAAGATGTGGTGCATGTGTTAGGTTTTTTTAAGGAACTTATTTGAAGTAAGTTATTTTTGGAGAAGTTCTTGAGGTTATGGTTTGCATTTTTGGAAAGGGATTTCGTTTTTATAATACAACTTATGAAACAAAATTTTGTATCCTTTAAGTGTTAATTAAATATTTTTAATTACTAATTTATATTTCTTGAAATTATTTTATTCTTTTTGTTACCGTGGAATGCGTGTTTATTCTATATGTGGACTAAATTGAAACTGTGTTTTGAATTCTGAAAAGTTTTTGAACAATTTTTTTTTTAATTAAAATCTTTAGGAGATTAACAGAATAAATCTGTATGATATTTAAAATATTGTAATAATCCCTCCATCAAGTAGAAACACCCTTTTTATTATTTTCGTGTTATGCCAAATATATCTATGTAATGCTCAACATTAAAAGATTATAGAGAGATGTAATTATAAAAAGGTAATGGAAATCAGAAAAAATAAACACCAGGAATCAATTGAATAAGAGCAATGACAATTTCAGGGTATGTTACACCTCCCACCATGAATATTAGAGAGTGAATATGAATTATTTGCGAACAGTAATCTGAAAGATCAATCTAATAATACTAATTGCTGGTACTTAATTTTGAAATGATGAAACAATTAAGCTTGACATCATATTATGGGTGAAGCGGACCGAATTTTAATGTGTGAACTATACTTTCAATATTGTCCGAAAGAACTGATTTATATATTATAAATAATGGATCAGGAAATGATGTTATTTGTGAAGGGTACTCTTGTGTCGTGTGAAAAAAATTATTAACTTTCAAATTTGTCTACAATAAGACGAATAGCGAGTCAATTAATTGAATAATGTCGTTCATGAATTCTCCTTAAATTTATATTTAATTTTATTCGATAAGCACTGATTTTTATAGAATAATTTCTGTGGATCTTTCGATGATTAAAAAGCATAACTTACTGAAAACAAATGACATGGAAAACGTCAAAAATAATTTAAGTGTTGCCATTATACCCATTTTAAATTGTATCATTCCTATTGGGAAAATCGTTGTAAATTTCGTAAGGTATAAAAAACTTGAAGTACATTTGCAGCATTTTTAAATTCTTCAAACATTGTGTACTTAAGGTAGTCTGGAATTTGATTTTTGCGCCTGGATTCTCAGTGAAACATAATTCTTTTAGAATAATGTACGGAGACATTGATTCGGCAAAATTTGTAAATTACTCACCGACTTCGAAAATATAAGCACTACAAGTCACTTTATTCCTTATCAAATTCAAAGGTATGGTTGCAACAGGCTTGATGATATTCTCTTGCACAGGTTCGATTATATTCTTCTGCACATTTTTAATAGACTGGGTGATATTGGAAGTAAACGGGGCCATAACAAAATTAATCAGGAGCCCCAAAGTATTCGAAAGAACCTTCATTTTGAAATGAAAATCAAGACATTCACACATTCACCGAAAAATCACAACTCACTCGGAGATTGTCATAATCGTAATATCGAACAGGTGATTTTTTTCAAATTTAAACATCGATTTAAATCGCTTCGAAGCCGGCACGTTTCATTTCTGCATTCGACCGGTAGAAGTAGAAGAGGCTTGTGGGTATTGTCGGCGAAATTGCTTAGGAAGCTATTTTTCATCGACTGATGTCCCCGCCATTTCACAGTCCTCTACCAAGCGGCTGGCCTTTGGTTGCAGGAAGAATAGTGGTTGCTTGATACGGCAAATTTGATGTGTTTACTTATGTTAATAAGTTGATTGATACGATCCTTAATTTTTTGTTTATTTACTTGAAATATGAGGAAGCTTCCGGATAAATATTATGATAACCTTAAGAATTTAAGAGTTAAAATTTTCCGGAAATTTTTCAGGGATTGTTTATTTAGTTTTCCCGACTGGCTGATATTATTGAAGCAGCTATAATTGAGAAACAATAAAATGACAATATGGTGTAACAATTCTTTACGATAAACTCCAGTTTTCAAAAAATAAATTATAATGTGATATAATTCTGAATTCAGATTTATATCTGTAAATTGCTACAATATAGATTGAAAATTATTTATTGAAAATTTAAATTTTTTCACTGTACGACATGAAATGTATTAATAAAAATGTATTTAAACAACATTAAGTGTCTTCCATTAACAGCGCCCCATTTTGTTTTGCGCATAAAAGTCATTATTTATTTGAAAATTATTGAACTTTCATATCATTATAAAGCACAATGGATACCATGACTTATGAAACAAGAGATCATTTAAATGTCCATCAAGTCTAAATTTGCTGGATGATTGCTGTAAACCAATGACTTAATGTAAGCCCAAAGAAAGAAGTCCAATTGAGTTGAATCGCAAGAACGAGGGGGATAATTTATCGGTCCATTTCTGGAAATAATCGAATCATCGAATTTTGTTTTCAATAAAGTCATACACGACGCTTTAAATGATCTGTTGGTTTGAGTTCTTGGGTTAAAACAATTTTGTATGGATGTAAACTAAGGTTTTTTCGTAAAATTCGCTACGAAGACGTCTGAGACATGCCTAGTTCTTATGAACGTCGAGAAATCGATAAATTTTGTTCTTCACGAACACTTTTACGTACGGCAACAATATTCTCTTCACTTCTTGAATTTCTTTGTCTCAGTGGCACTGTAAAATCATAAAGTGTAAAATTTGTTTCCAACTTCTTCACTAAACGTTCAACTGTTCTTTTATAACGACCAAAAATTGGAGTTAAAACTCGTAAAGTTAGAGTAACAGATCGCGGTTTTTCATAATAAATTCAGATTATTTGTGAACGTTATTGGAGTGTGTACTTTTCCATGTTTAAATGGTAGCTTAACAAATGCAAATGTTGTAAACTACGGCTAATGCAAATTTTTAAGAAAGCAAATAATAATATTATATACTTTCTTATTATTTTATTATATTATATTGTATAATGATATCAATAATAAATATTCCTAGTTTTTAAATTTCATACAGATTTATTCTGTTAACCTCCCACAAATTTTAATTTCAAAAAAATTTTATTCAAAAATTTTTATAAACACTGTGTTAATTTCGTACACATATAGAATTAACATTTATCACACAGTACCAAAGGGAATAAAATAATCCAAAGAAATATGAATTGTCAATTAAAAAATTATTAAATAAATACTTGAAGTTTGAATTTCAAAACAGATTTAATCTGTTAGTCTTCTACAATTTTAATTTAAAAAAAAATTTTATTCAAAAAACTTTTTGAATTAAATTAGTGTCTACAATAAGCACAGCTTATATTTAATAGACGTATATAATCAAAACTCAATGTATAATGTCAAATGGAATAAATAAACCAACAGACATAAAAAAAATCATTAACATCAATAAATAGATATTTAAAGGAGAAAACATTTTGTTTCTGGTCTTACCTTTAAGAACACCAATTGGCTTTTAAAAACATGAACACATTTTAAGGACTTCTCAAAAAATATAATTTATTTGAAATATTTAATATATTTAAATATTCGAATAAGTTAATTCAAAAATCTCTCAAAACATGCACTATATCTTCAAAAAACAAATATAATTCTAGGTAATCTCTTCATCGGTCCAAAATTATATTCCAAATATCAAAATCAAGTAACTATCACTATATCTCACCTCACACACGTGTTTACAGGATGATTGCTTCAAACAGACTAACTTTAAAATTCAAGATGGTCTATCTTCCAACAAAATCACAGAAAAGTTTAAGGTATTTTTAAGATTATATTTAAATCATTGACATTCCATAATGAGATTTATCAAAGCCTAAATATAATTATATATTATATATAAAATAAAATAGAAAAAGGCTTTTCACTTGATAGAAGAAATATAACAAATTAAACAAATTGAAATTGTAGAAGACTAACAGATTAAATCTGTTTTGATATTCAAAGTTGGTTATATTTCTTTTATCAAGTAAAAAGCCTTTTTCTATTTTAAAATACTTGAAGAGTAAAAAATTTTGTTTCGTTCCTTGTTTTATGAAAACCAAATACCCTTCCAAAAATGCAAAGCATAACCTCAAGAACTTCTACAAAAACAACTTGCTCCAAATAAGTTTCTTACAAAAACTTCCTTAAACATGCAGAACATCTTCAAAAAGCAATTTAGAATTATTACAACGCAAACTCATCAGCGTTATTAAATTGATATTTTTCAATATTTTGTAAGGTTAACATAATATCCTGTACTCAAATTTAAATTCAATTAAGTATATACCCAATACATTATGATAATTTTTGAATAAAATTATACCTTCATAATATTAGACCCATTCAATACCAAATATGGAACCTTTGAATTATAAAGTTAATATATTATTTATAATATTATTAATTATCTAACTTGCCTTAGAACTCTCATACTAAAAAGTATTTATTTAAGTTGAAAGACCTCCATGTTTTTGAATCACCTAATTTCTACACCTCTGAAATCTTTTGCAGAATATAATTGTTGAACTCGAAATGTTAACAGTAGTTCAACAGAAGAGTGAATGAAGCATGATGAGGAAAGCTCAAATTTTTATTGTCCTTGGATTGAAAATCTGATTTCGTTAGATGTTCTAACAATCTCTAATTCTTTTTCAAATATCATGCGGATTTATTTTGATAACCTCCTACATATTTTAATTTAAAAAAAAATGTATTCAAAAACTCTTAGAATTAAATAATTGGCTTTAGAACACACTGTGTCAATTAGATATATATAGTAGTAGACATATATAGTAGTAATATTTATTGCATAGTACCAAAGGGAATAAAATAATTCAAAGAAATATAAATTGTCAATTAATAATTATTAAATAAATACTTGAAGAGTACAAAATTTTGTTTCGTTTCTTGTTTTATGAAAACCAAATACCCTTTCCAAAATGCAAAACATAACTTCAGGAACTTCTTCAAAAACAATTTGCTCAAAATAGGTTCCTTTCAAAAAAAATACTTGAAACATGCAGAATATATGAAAAAGCAAATTTAAAATTATTACAATGGAAACTCATCAGCTCTACTTCATGTTTAAAAAATAAAAATAATTAACAAACATTTCTTAACCAAAAAACTGAATACAGTTATCTAGACAAACACTAGAATGGAATGAACTTTATTCTATGTTCATCACAGAAACTACATAAAGTTTGCAAGGTATTTTACGGACTCCTTTAATACCAGATGATAATATGCGATACGTATGAACCTGAATATATGATTATTATATATACAATAAAATAATAAAAAGAGGTTTTTTCTTGATAGAAGTATTATTATTACAAAACATTAAATATCATACAGATTTATTCTGTTAACCACCTACAAAGTTTAATTACAAAAAATTTTCATTTGAATTATTTAATTTTATTATAAAAGTTTCTGAATTAGAATTTTTTTAAATTAAAATTTATAGGAGGTTAACAGAATAAATCTGTATGACATTTAAAATTTTGTAATAATCCTTTTATCAAGAAATAACCTCTTTTCATTATTAAAAATATTCTCCATATTAAATTTAAAATTGTTCTTCAATTGTCGTGTAATATATTGTTCCTATCCTTGGAAATTGTGTTTGGCGAAGATGTTTATCATAACAAAAATTATGATAGACATAGCAGTATCATTATGATATAATTTACTTAAAGAGGATAAATAAAGGCATTTGAAATAAAAAATGAAATATACTCTTTCATGCTTCAACAGTCGACCTATACCGCTTCTCACCTACATAGCAGGAAAAGATATGATCTTTCCAAACACTATAATTGATCATTGTCAAAGTACAATACAGAACCATCGACATATTAAGCTGCACAACAATTATACATTATGTTCATAAAAAATGTCAGGGTGAACTGAGCGAATTAATGATTACAACATCGAATAAATACATCTAATTATCATGTTGAAGCAGCGATGATCATGTCAGTGCCATAGATTGGAACAATAAAAAAAATATCGACATTGAAAGCAGAATTACTTGGTGTTACTGACCCATCAGTGTGAATTGGACAATTAGTGATGAAACGCATCAGGTATTTGTGATAATATTCCACCTTTTTCGATGCAAATGTGCTAAAATACAATATCAAAAGTTTGACACAAAATACTTTTGAATCTGGTTTTTGTATCGGGTGTTTTTTTTAGAGTGATAGAACTTTAAATTGAAATAAAACACATTTAAATTAAGATTGAAACCAAACTTTTTTTATTTGAAAGATAATTTTATGACATTTATGTTTTACAAATAATTTCCGGCATATGTCCACCACGACTAGCTCTGAGGAACCGCATTGGACCGGACCAATTTTGGACTAGACCAATTTTGGACCACTTTTTCGAGTAATTTAGGCCTTTTTTCAGCAATAACACGAGTTATGTTGGCTTCCAAAGCTTCTATTGTTTCTGGTTCATCAGTATAAACCAATGACTTGACATAACCCCAAAGAAAATAATCCAGTGAAGTTATGTTATGTAATCCAGTGAAGTTATGTTGCATGATCTTGGAGGCCAATTGATTATACCATTTCTCGCCAATGTTATCGCCAAATCTTTCTTTCAATGAATCAATTGTTATGGTAGCAGCATGAGGTGTAGCACCATCTTGTTGGAACCAAAACACTTCTGGGTCGATGCCATTCAAATTTTGAAACAAATAATCATTGATCATCGATCTGTAACGAGCACCATTCACTGTAACATTAGCTCCAGCATCGTTTTTAAAGAAATATGGATCGATGATGCCTCCAGCGTGTAAAGCACACCATATAGTGCATTTTTCAGGATGCAATGGAACCTGCAGAACTTCTTGAGGATTGTTTTCACTCCATATACGGCAATTTTACTTGTTTACATAGCCGTTCAACCAGAAATGAGCTTCATCATTAAATACAGTTTTACGATTAAAAAGTGGATCAACTTCAAGCTGTTCTAGGGCCCAATCAGCAAACAAACGACGCTTGTTCTGGTCAACTTGTACCAGTTGGATATTTTTGTAACCAAGATTTTCACGCAAAATTTTTCATGTGGTGGACGAATAGACGAATCTGAATCATCACTAACACTATGACTTACAGCAGTGATATTTTCTTCTGAACGTACAGTTCTTTGTCTTGTTGTTATTGTTGTTGCACCGAGTAGGGAAAATGTGGTCCGAAATCTATCGATAGTTTGACGAATAAGCTGCTCTGATGGATGATTATGTAAACCATAAATTTCATGAAATGCTCTACAAGTTTGGCGAATAGAACACTGATTTTGAAAATAAATTTCAACAATTTGGAAACGTTGTTGCGGCGTGAATCTTTCCATAATAGTTTGCCAATGCTTACTGAACAGAAATGTCAAAACAACATGGCTTCTACCTTCTGTCAAATCACAGTTATCCCTATCGACAGTTTTATTACTCTAAAAAAAAAACACCTGATACATTTCATTATATTCATTCAACTCCGATAACTATATAATAGGTTGGGGGAAAAATTCATTATTTTCATATTATTGTTTTATTTCAAGACTTTATTTGACATGTTTTGGATTGTCCAATTTGGGTCAAATATGCATCGTTGTGTTCTATAATTTATTGCCAGTTTTGAGTTAGCTCCATTATACCTCTCTCATAGAAGTCTTGGTCCTTATTGACGAAAAACTCTAGTAATCGATTATACCAATCTTCTCTTGATGTCAATTTCTAATCACTCAGGACGTTTTGCAAGAGAGTAAAAGATGGTAATCGCTTGGTGTCAGATCCGGACTGTATGGTGGATGAATTAAAACTTCCCAAGCAAGCTGTCGTAGTTTCTGGTGAGTCACTACACACATGTATAGCCTGGCGTTGTCCTGATAGAACACAACACCTTTTCTGTTGGTCAATTCTGGCTGTTTCTGCTCAATTGCTACCTTCAAACGGTCCAGTTGTTGATAGTAGAAATACTAATTTAATGCTTGACCATATGGAAGCAACTCATAAAAAATTATCCCTTTCCAGTCCCACCAAATGCACAGTAGAACCTCCTGGCCGTTAGTCCTGGTTTGTCCATCGTTTGAGCTGTTAATGAATAAATTGTGGAATAAGTCTTTATTATTTTATTTAATTGAAGTTCAGATGGTTTGAAAAGTTGGGAATTGTTGGATCTGTAACTGTCGATATTCTAAATGTATCATTGGAAAACTCAGTATTATTCTCAATTAAAGTTATGACCAGAATTTTTTTTTATTATCATATTGTAGTTACATAGTGAGTTCGACCATTTGGTGTATAATATTAGGATATTTCATACTGTTAGGTGAAGAGCTGAAATTATTCAGTTTTTTTTTGTAAGCTCAATTAAGTTCTTCATTGAATTGTATTTGTTCTTCAACTAATTCATTTAATAAAAAAGGAAAAGGGTTTTTAGTTGGTAAAAGAAATATAGCAAAATTTGAATATCAAAACAGATTTAATCTGTTAGTCTTCTACAATTTCAATTTCAAAAAAAATTTTTTTCAAAAAACTTTTCGAAATAAATTAATGTCTACAATAAGCACCGCTTATATTTAATAGACGTATATAATCAAAACTCAATATACAATGTCAACTGGAATAAATAAACCAACAAATATAAAAAAGTCATTTAAAATCAATGAATAAATATTTGAAGGAGACAAAATTTTGTTTCCGATCTTACCATAATGAAACCAATTCCTTTTCAAAAACATGGAATTTTAAATTTAGTCTGTTTTAAACCAGCTCCGGTTACACTCTAAAGTAAGATAGACTGATTGTTAGTTGATTTTGATATTTCAAATATTATCTAGAGCCGATGAAGAGATTATCCGAATTCTAATTGTTTTTTGAAGATATAGTGCATGTTTTGAGAGATTTTTTAATTTACTTATTTGAATATTTAAATATATTGAATATTTCAAATAAATTATATTTTTTAAGAAATCCTTAAGTTGTGTTTTATGATTTTGAAAATGAATTGGTTTCATTATGGTAAGATCAGAAACAAAATTTTGTCTCCTTCAAATATTTATTTAATGATTTATAATTACTTTTTTTATATTTGTCGGTTTATTTATTCCATTTGACATTGTATATTGAGTTTAGATTATATAGGCCTATTGAATATAAGCGGTGCTTATTGTAGACATTAATTTAATTTTAAAAGTTTCTTCAATAAAAATTTTTGTGAAATTAAAATTGTAGAAGACTAACAGATTAAATCTGTTTTGATATTCAAAATTTAATTCATTTAATTTAGAGGCGTGTTAAAATGAATTCACAAAAAATGGAATACTCCAACCAATATTTAAATAACTTTCTCCTCTGATAAATTTTTCAAACAGAATTTTTCCCTCTGCATCACGTGAATATCAACCATAAGAGAAAAAAGTTCTGTTCTTTTTCTGAGATTATCGCCTATAAAAACCATTAATTCCTTGATATATAACAACGAAGCTTTCACACGAAGAAATTTCATTCGTGATTGGCGATGTGATTTTGAATTATTTAGCATGAATACTAGGAATTATTCAGGATAGGCTAAATTCATATTCAGAAAAAGCATTTCTTGATATGAATCACTAAGCGTTGAATGAAGCCATTAACACGTTGGACTTCACTGCTGCATCGTCCTTGAACTAGAGTTAATCGTTTACTTTGTACGGCTGTTACTTTTAAAGTAAACCATTATGAGTGATACAATAATCTGTGTTTTGTTGATTTCAAAAATGGTTTCCAAGAGTAGCACCTTCTGGCCTCTCTACTTCACAAGTTGGCTTTCCTTTCTTCATTGCTCACCAACATCTTAGCTAAATTTCTATTTACTGCTAAAGAATTAATTCTATTTTATGAAGACCTTTAAAGATCCTACTGCTGAAACCTTTTATAAAAGCCATTGAAAATCATAATTTGTTTTCTTCATAAGGATCATTTATATTGATACAATTTTTTTTTTAATAATGTGGTAAGCTTTCTTATTAATCATTTTGTCAATGATTTCAGTTCTATCGCCATTGTTTACCACTATAGTTTTAATTAGATTAACTTCTTTTCGGAAATTGACTTCAACGGAATGCTCAAAAAATATGAATGAAACTATGGAATGTTGACATTTTAATTTGTCACGACTGATTGGATTTTGAATGAATTATGGTATCAGAAGTGGTAGGTTTTCTGAAAATGTCGAATTCAAACTTATTATTACTGTGACTTATATTAAGATCTAAGAAGTTAATTGAAGATTCTTTTTCTATTTTTATTGTGAATTTATAATAATATTTTCATTTATGAAATGCTATTCAAATAATTCAAAAATTTCGATAGCAGTCTGTCAGCAATAATTTTTTAACGTGTCGAAAGCCTTTTCTATAAGAATATTCTACCTGTTTTCTGTTTTCTTGAATTGTATACGTGTTGACAATCAACAATATTTGACAAATAATGTTGCCATGCAACTTTGGCCCTAGCCGAATATCTGCAAAACCTATTTTATACATTACTTTTGTCCTAGCTAATGTTACAAAAACGAATTATATTAAAATTATGAAAAATACTAAAATCTGGATAGGTTCTAGATGGACTATAATTTTCAATTTTATATGACATAAAATGTAAAAGTTGCACCGCCGCCTGCGTTAGACAGATTGTGCGTAATTTATGAACACTAGATATTGATAATTTTCAACACAATTTTTTACACATTTGATACCCATAATTCTTCTTTCTTTCGCTTTCTGAAAGTATTGTAGTTACAAACCTGTAACCTGTTGATATTTATTTTTAAAATCAGTGTTCTATTTGCCAAACTTATAGAGCACTTGGTGAAATTTATGGTTTGCATAATCGTCCATCAGAGCAGCTTATTCGTCGAACTATCGATATATTTCGGACATTTTCTCTACTCGATGCAACAAAAACAACAAGACAAAAAACTGTATGTACAGAAGAAAATATCGCTGCTGTAAGTCAAAGTATTAATGGTTATCCAGATTTGTCTATTCGTCGACGTTCGCAAGTTGGACTCCACCACATGGAAAATTTTGTGTAAAGATCTTGGTCTACACCCATACAAAATCCAAATGATTCAAGAACTAAAGCCACTTGACCATAATAAGTGTCGTTTGTTTGCTGATTGGGCCCTAGAACAGCTTGAAGTTGATCCACTTTTTTATCGTAAAATTGTGTTTAGTGATGAAGCTCATTTGTGGTTGAACGGCTATGTAAACAAGCAAAATTTCCGTATAGGGAGTGAAAACAATCCTCAAGAAGGTCTGCAAGTTCCATTGCATCCTGAAAAATGCACTATATGGTGTGCTTTACACGAGGCATCATCGGTCCATATTTCTTCAAAAGCTATGCTGGAGCTAATGTTACAGATCGATAATCAATGATTATTTGTTTCAAAATTTGAATAGTATCGACCCAGAAGTGTTTTGGTTCCAACAAGATGGTCTACACCTCATGCTGTTACCGTAACAATTGATTTATTGAAAGAAAGATTTGGCGATAGCATTATTCGAGAAATGGTCCAATTAATTGGCCTCCAAGATCATGCGTAATAACTCTACAGGATTATTTTTTTGGGGTTATGTCAAGTCATTGGTTTATGCTGACCAAAAAGAATAGACGCTTTGGAAGCCAACATAACTCGTGTTATTGATGAAATAAGGCCTGAATTATTCGAAAAAGTGGTCCAAAATTGGTCTGGTCGAATGCGATTCTTCAGAGCTAGTTATTTTTAAAACATAAATTTCATAAAACTATCTTTCAAATAAAAAAAAATTAGCTTCAATCTTAATTTAAATGTGTTTTATTTCCATTTAAAGTTCTATCACTCTAAAAAACACCCGATAGAACATGATTAAGCCACGGTGTGGCGAAACAATTGTCGTTCAACAATAAAAAGTTTGTGGAAATCGAATTTTATTCATTTTCAGGTGAAAATGAATTAGCATCAAGTAAAGACCGAATCCAACAAATATAATATAATAATTCGTGGAGGCTTTTGTTTAGATTATTTCTATTTTAATATTTATTTTCCCCAATTTCTTGAAATGTTTAATTATTTCACTATATAACGGCGAATGCATATATTTGCATGTTCTTAAATCAAAATTGAAGTTCTTCTTAGAAAATATGATTTAGAATTAAATGGGTGAAAAATAAATATAATGAGAAAAATAAAATAATGAGATGACTGAATTGCTCAACGAATCTGTTGAAGAGGGTAAAATTATTAAGCTTTATTGTTCATTCTGTTTAGGAATCAAGCGAACGAATTAATCGATCTATCTTCGGTAATACCGCAAATTTGCAATTCAATCTTTCTTCCCTAATCCACGTTGTAATTACCTACCTTCTCGAAGGCTGCTCAAAACATATTTTCAGGTAATCAAGCCATTACAATCAAATCAACATCAGTTCTGCAGTTGCCATTAAACTTCAATTCTTGACTACCGTTTTCGGTGAAAGTGAAAAAAAATGAAAACATTAGAATACAATGTGATGATCATTATTCACATACCTAGTGGCCCAGTTGCTAAAGAAGCGTTACTGAAGCAACTGTAATAGTTTACGTCGTACAATATATTACTTAACATGAATTCAGTTCCGATCAATTTAGCCGTTGAACTTGCTTGCATGAAATGAAAGTGAAAATTTTCAATCAAATTTTTAATTTGATATGGATGGATTGTGATTATATTTTGGCTTATTGCAAAGCAGAATTGACCTTGAAATAGTTTCAAGGTTCAAAAACTTGAATATATTGTTGGCTACGGTAAAACGTGTTTTTATTTTGTTTCCGAAAGTGTCGATAAAAGCATATATCATAAATTAACAAATCAAACAAAGTATTGTCCGTCACTGCTTATTGATTTTCCCCACCTCTCAGGTAATTTCCGAAACCTGCCAAAGAAAAACTTCTTGTCTTTTGGGGCGATCCCGTTTTGAAGTCAATTTTCGATTTCTTTCAAAGAAGTGAAGCGGTGACCTGCCAAATTGTGTTGCTTCCGTCGAAACAGTCAGCAGTCAGAAGGAGCAATGTCCGGAGAATACTGTGGTTCAAACGAAGTAGTTGCAGTCTGTATCGATCACTCGTAATGGAATCATCAGGTTTCAGCAGCTCATAGTATACAACGCCCCTTGGTTTTACCAGATACACAACATTACTTTAGAATCATGAATGTTCAGCTTTGGTACTGATGTTGAAGTCGATGGCAATGATTGGCCAGGCAAAGCATAGTATTTCTTTATATCATGTCTGTGAAGCAGTTGCTTCGCCTTTCCATATTTCCAGGTTTCAATTCATAAGGAAGCCAACTGCCTTGCTTTTGAATCAGACCCATAGATAACAAACGTACAAACACAGCCTGTTGGATCATCCCCAAACATAAATGCCAACTCGTCTTACGTTGGACTCAGATCTTCATCGAGTAATGTCGCCTTTTTCAACGAGATCTATTTTCAACGTGGAAATCGCAACTTTTGAAGAGCTGAAACTATTCTTTACATAATTTGTCAGTTGAAGCATTGTCACCGTAAAAATCCACAACATACAATGAGCTTCAGATGCACTTTTTCTTCCAATTAAACAAGAAATTGCAACTTTCCGCAAATGCTGTTCAGTCATAAAAAAATCTGACATTTCCAATAGCGTAACAAAAACGTGTTGTATGAAATTCAAAACAATTCGAACAGTCTAGCTTTCGATTCGGTTAATACCAATAAAGAAATAAATAGACAACGAGAAAGAAGATGTGATACGTGCCAATCTTACACTAAAAACGAAGGTGAACATTCAAAGGCATCAAACGGGCAATCAAATTAAAACATATACTTACCACAGTTACTCAGAGGAACTGATAGTATACTCGAGTATGTATAGTTAAATTTGCAGCCAGGGATATCTTGAAGAAAGCTACACTTTAGCGTCCATGTTTGTTATTTTCACAGATCGCATGCATAAAGTTACGCTATCATAGAATATGTGTTTCACGTAGACATAGGCGGGTACACCGGGTGAAGTAATCTATGGGCAATTCTGTCTTCAGTCATTTTCCAATGTAATAGTGTTGTCTATATTTGCCTATCAAATTTTAAAACATCCTTCTTTTCTCGTCTTCACTAAAAACTCAACAAAAAGTGCAACTGAATTGAACTGAGTTAGACATATAACGATCAGTATTTTCCATTAAATCGACATGATATAGAGTCCATCTAAAAAGTATTTAGGATGTATTATTTTCCATAATTTTAATATACTTCTTTTTTGTAACATTCTCAGACCAAAGTAATGTATAAAATAGGTTGTGCAGATACTCGGCTATGGACAAAAGTGCATGGCAACACTATTTGTCAAATATTGTTGATTGTCAACAGGTATACAGTTTATTAAATAATATCGCAACTAGAAAAAGGAAAATAGGTAGAATATTTGTATAGAAAAGGTTTTTGAAACGCTGAGAAATTATTGCAAGTGACTGAACTGGGAAAAAGTGCTGTATATGAAACCATAAAGAGGATAAAAAATGGCATGGATATGAGGCATAGACCAGTTTCAGGAAGACCGCGTAATATTAAAGGAATCAATTTAAACGCTTTATCGGCCTTAGGAAGACACAATTCGCGCCTAGGGCTTCGCAAATTGGCTAACAGATTTGGAAATCAACGAAATATAGAAGTATGTCCAGAAACCGTCCTAATGTCACTGAAAAGACAAGGCTATATATCAAGGAAACCAAAAAAATCCCTATAATGACACTTATACAAAAGTAACGAAGGTTTGAATTTTATCAACGTTTTCAAGAAGATAATTTTAATAATGTCTTTAATTCTGATGAAAGTTATTTCCAAGTTATCATTTGAAAATCCTATCAAAACAACCTGTTACCGTCCAAATTTCCAAATAATGGTTTGGGGCGCAATATTTCAGCGTGTTGCTACTCCTCTATGTATAGTTGATGGTTCCATTAATAGTGAAAAGTATTGTCGCATTCTAATCGATTTTCTCCTTGAAACTGCGCATGCTTTATATCCAGAGGGGTGGCGTTTTCATCAGGATAATGCAAGATGCCATACTTCGGCCTATACTCAAGCTTGGATGCAAGAACACCAAGTGATACGTGAATTCTACCAGGTATTATTATTGGCATATTGAGCCTACGTCTTATCTAAGTGACTACTCAGCAGTCTCCACAGTCCACCACAAGAGGTAGAAAGTGTGATAAGGATTACGCCATATCATCGCGCGAAGCGAGAACCCCTCCGAAGAGGTGAACCCACCAGCTTCTAGTTTGGGTCCCGACTCGAAAGCCAGAACCGTCTGATTGATAGTAGCGAAGCATTATTCAACCTCTACTGGCTCTGCCGGTCAGTACCCGAGTTGATTTGAGACGCAACTCACCCGCTGGAGGAATTCTTATGCATTCATCCGAACGCAGTCCCATAAACTAAGATAATCCCAAGATTGATGACTAATATTGATCCTGGTACGAGCACCGTCTAGCGGCCTGTATGTCCTGACTCACCGAACCCATGTGGAGTCATTTGATTGATCCTGGCTTCAAGCACTAATGGCAGAGCCATTTCGTCGAGATCCACAAACCCTAAATAGTTACGCATTGGTCCGGGGCCAGGACAGGCCGGTCGAACCGTCAAGTCCCGTTAAACCCCGAGTCATTTCACGAGAATATCCCGAACATGGGGCTCTGCGAACAGATAAACGAAATACCTCCCTAGTCCAGCATGCGGTCTTTCAACCACAATCCGCTCGAGTCCAACACCAAAGGGGTAGCCAGGTGGTACAAGTAACACCTGTGGGCAAACGAGGTAACGCAGTATGCTACATAACGCACTCGGCCATTACAAAGAAAAATCCGGAGGTTAATACTGCCATAGGGTAGAGTACGCCAGTTTTAAGGGAGAAGCCCTGTGCTGCGACTGAGCAGAACGGCAAAACTAGGGCCCCATTCGGAGATCTTCCACCCTACAGGTCCAGTGACTGGCGCGAATGGCATTACGTTAGGCACCTAGACTTAACCCTCCATTTCGCTGGGACGAAACTAGGGTCCTAATCCTGACAAGCGCCCCCATCTCGTCATCTAATGCATGGGAAACACCAAGTGACAACCATTTCATGGTCAGCAGCTTCATCAGATCTTAGTCCCATTGAAAACATATGGGAACTAATGAAGATTGAAGTTGAACGACGCTCCGAAATAAAGATGATTTAATTCAGCCTGTTTTACAGTCCTGGACTACCATCACCTAAAATTATGGAGGTAATCTAGTTTCGGGTGTACCTCGACGTTAAGTCAAGTGTGTACAGTTAAATGGAGGTTGTATAGGTGAATAAGATGAATATGTTGTTATAATTTTCTAATTCAAGAATTAAAAATATATACTAAATAATTACAATTGAGCTTTGTTTTTTTATGGATACTTTCAAGACGCACTATATAACATTGGTATTCTTGTTATCATTATTTTGTTTACACTTGGGCCTGCATAAATACTTTGCACTTTGTTAAGTTCCCAGTTTCCCAGGTGGAGTAATACTTCGAAATTGCAGTAACACAAAATATGAACTCCTAATTACACAAAATTATAAATCTTTGGTAGTGAAATATATTAACTACTGAAATTCGTTTTAAACAGTGATCAAGTACTAATAAGAAACAACTAGCTACCAAATCTTCCAACCAGTTTAAATTTTTCAAGATCAACAACCTTATTCTATAGGAAGTTTCAAGAAAGTCAAAGGATAGCATGAAACAAAATCCTCTTTATCTTTCAAAGTCTGACACAAGAAGGTAACAATGACTAAATCGAGGAAGTCATCTGGGGTTCCCCATGACATCGTCCTTGGAGTCTCATAATATATAAGCATTACGTTTTCCTGTTCACTAGACCTAACCTTGATCTTTAGCTGCATCCTGATCACCCATGAATTCTCACGAATCAGGATAATTTCTTGCATATTCACATTTATTCAAACACATTCTCATCCGTTATTCAAGCAATCAGACAATCACGAATAATCATCTGGTAATTATTGGGGCATCATCGCGATAATATATATTGCCTTGTTTCGCTCTTTCAGAATCTGAAGCTTAGCAACATTGTGAGCCAATAATAGTTATCGATTGAACATTAATTATGGCATTCATTAGCTTTCGAAATTAGTAAGAGTTCTAATGTGTGCAATAAGAAAAAGTTGTAGATCTTAAAATGGAATTAGCTCATCGCTTCGTGTTCAGGACTACCATTTTGTGTATGCATATCTTAAAGAATATGTCAAAATCAAAACAGGTCCATTATGGAAGGAAGCCAATCCCATGTTTGGGCAAAGTAATTATAGCCGCCCCTATAATGTCGGTGAAAAATCAGACAGGGTTTTTTATGTGTGGGGTCTTCCAAACCGCTTACAAGGTCAGTAGAATCGAGAGTGTTCGTGAAGAAAATGTTATAGACCTAATAATAGTTTCAAACCGAGGTGAACTTAACGTGGGGGCAAAAAATCATTTTTGAACAGTGTGTTTTCTTATTATACGCATTCTCCGGTCATAAAACATCTAAATATGAGCGATCACCTTCTTATCAGGTCATTGTTCTGTTAAATCAATTGCAATGATCCATGAAATGCTGAAATTCAGCTTAATTTTATATTATATATATACAGGATGTCTACTTTTAAAAGAGCCAAACTTCAAGGGAAGATCAAACAAGTTATTTGCAAAAAATGTCATATAACGCATGGTCGAAATGGTTATTCTTGATGCTTATTTTTCAATAACATTTCTTGATTTCACGAAATATTTCCATGAAATCTATACTCCAGTTGTCCTTGTAGCCTCATCAAATTTCACCACATATCTGGAAACATCATTAAATTTGCTACAAGATGAGAAGTTCTGTGTGCCACAAAATTTTTATTGCGGGCGTGTTGAGGAGATGAATATCAGGATTATGAAGTGACCAAAATCAATCATATTTTTCTAATGGTTTTATAGATGAAATATTATTAATTATGGACATATTTTCTTTTCAACAAAAAATACCTCATTTAGTGTGTTTTCGAATGATATATCAACTTTTGGGCTGGCTGCTTGTCCTGTGCCATAATATCATGGCAAAGAAGATAACAACGAAAATTTGAAATATTCCAAACCTCCCTCTGATTGAATATCAAAGTAAAAATTGATTTAAAAATGTGACAGTTTCTGTCGCTTAATAATTTTGGGTATTAGTACGTTTTCTTGAATCTAACGAAATAACTCAATTTATAATAAGTATTCTAGAAAAAATGGAGAAAATTATGCGGGTTTTTTCAAACATCGAATATCGTGATATGTTGTTAGTCATTTTGATGAAGAATATAAATCCATTTAACAAATAGCTTTCAATAATTATTTTAATCCGTTAATTATAGATAATTTACTTGATAAAATAAATTACAAGAAAGCAATATCATAAAATAAATAGGGGTTTATACTTGATAGAAGGTATATAAAATTATTAAAATATTTTAATATAAGCCTTCTACATATTTAATTTCAAAAAATTATATTTAATAATTATAACTTCAGGAACTGAATTAAATCTTTTAAAAATGTTTAACATAATCTTAAGCATTTCAACATAAAACTATCTAACTTAAAATATTCAATAGTATTGGATATCTAACTTAGTTACTTTTTATAGAATCTCAAGGTATGTAAAAACATTACTAAAAAAAACAGAGACTTTGCTTCGTCAGTACTCAATTATATTCATATTAAATAATATAGAATATCAATCAACAACAAAAATATTTTCTCACCTTTTAACAATTCAGAAATGAATACTGAAAATTTAAATGAAATGTAATGTTAACTCAAATAAATAATTCTGTGGTTTACCATTGATCTAAAAAATTGAAAGGCACTTTAACGGTCTCTGTTATAGCACAAGGACTAACTGTATAAAGAATGTTAAGGAAACCAAATAATTATACATTATATATATTTATATAATTATATATATATATATATAATTATATATATATATATATATATATATATATATGAAGTTATAATTATTAAATATAATTTTTTTAAATTAAATATGTAGAAGGCTAATAATAAAATATTTGAATAATTTTATATACCTTCTATCAAGCATAAACCTCCATTTATTTTATTTTATTTATAATATATAATTATTCGGTTTCCTTAACATTCCTTATCCAGTTATTCCTTGTGCTATAACAGAGGCCGTTAAATTGCCTTTCAATCTTTTGGATCAATGGTAAGCCACAAAATTATTTATTTGACTTAACATTACACTGCATTGAAATTTTCAGTATTCATTTAACAGAAGCTTTCTGAAGATGAGAAAATATTTTTGTTGATTGGAGTACTGACAAATCAAAGTCTCTCTTAAAACTTGTTTTTTAGTAATGTTTTTACGTATCTTGAGATTTTATAAAAAGTAACTTAGTTAGTTATCCAATAATATTGAATATTCTAAGTAAGATAGTTTTATGATGAAATTCTTAAGATTATGTTAAACATTTTAAAGATATCTGTTTTCATAAGATTGATGAGCAGAAACAAAATTTTGTCTACTCAAAATATTTAATTTATAGGATTTTGGTTAACAATTGTTATTTATTGGATTTTGTTATATCATTTGGACGTCTTATAATGAATGTTTATTAAATATGTCGTTTGATATAAGTGGTACTATTATGACATTAATTTAATTTAATTCCTGAAGTTATAATTATTAATCATAATTTTTTGAAATTGAATAAGTAGAAGGCTAATATTTAGATAAAGCAATATCACTTGTATATCCAAAATTTCAAAATTCAAACGAAACAAAATTTATTTCATTAACTCACATAGGCCAAAAATCTGAAAAGATTGCTAGATTTTAAAGAAAAAAGAAAATTATAACATCTCTTTTAAAACCATTAATTCTATAGGCAGCTTAATAAAAAATAATAAAGATGTCATTCCTAACAACAAAAAACCAGGAGTTCACAAGTAAACATGTAGTGATTGCCCATGTGTATATGTGGGACAGACAGGCCGTTCATTCCATACAAGGAGACGAGAACATGAAAAATGTTATATTAATAATAAACCAAATTCAACTTATGCCAACCATTTGTTAGAGACTGGTCATAATTTCAATATGAACTATGAAATATTACATATCGAAAACAAATGTCAGAAACTAAATCTGTTAGAAACTTCAGAGATCAATAGATATAATAAAAGATGAATTTTATTGAATGATCAAATAGATTTAAACAGATCCCCCCTGCTTAATATTTTTCATTGATTGTAAACCATCTCTTTATACCCCTCTATTTTTTGTACCAGAGCTGTGTATTTAAGGTCATGTTTTGCATTGTATACCTCAGTTTTTTTTTTGAAAGGCCCGTTTTTATTGAGAGTTATTTTTGAAGAAGTTCTTGAGGTTATGATTTTTGGATTGGAATTTATGATGAAACAAATTTTTATATTCTTCAAGTGTTTTAAATATTGAATTGTATCAGTCCTTACTTGGTGAAAATCCATATTAAATAATATTTAAATAAGATTATTCTGATTTTCACAAATTTTTTTTGTTTAAATCTATAGATTCAAATAACTCACCTCTGTTAAATATATTCAGATAAGCTGGAATTTGCAGAGAACCTTTTTTGGGTTTTAGGGCTCAATAAAAATTTATTGTACTTAGTGTAATATAAATAGCAACGGATTTCGGAAACCATCTTAGTTATTCAAAATGTGATCTTGCCTGATGATGCTACTGTGATAACGAAACAATTGTTGTGAACATAACAATAAAAATTTGTGAAAATTGTTGAAAATTTGTGTTTTATTGGATAATTTTAATCAATGTTCTATATTTTCTTTGGATTCTTTTATTCCTTTTGATGCTGTGTAATGAGTGTCAATTCTTTATGTCTACTGAATTGAAACCGTATTTTCTGAGACATTCATTTAATTCAATTCCAAAAAGTTTTTGAGAAAAAATTTCTATAAAATTAAAATTTGTAGTGAGGTAAACACAATTAAACAGTTTGATGTTCAAGATATTCTTAGAGAAGTTTTTATAATTTATTATTGTATCAAGATTAACGTGTCCTATATTAAATTGTCTAAGAAGATCAATAAATGTTATTATTATCATTATTGTCCGAAACTATCGGACAAAAATTGATATCACTCGAAAATTCACGTTTTCATTGTAAAAGAATGAACCTAAAGTATTAGCATAAGATTTGGGAAAGTTTTTCTCCACTCGATTTAATTATTTCTTCGAATAACAAACCAAAAGCAAAAGCGGGTTAGTGAACCACAAAGCGTCTGGAAAATTTTAATCGAGCGTTTCACATTCGCCATAAGTCATTTCGGGACCACAATACCGTTCAATGAAATATTGTTTTAGGACAAAGGCGTCCGATCGAATTCGGCATGAAAAGCAATTCTGTATTCTTGTCGAAAATGTGACAATTCATGGGGTACTCTATATGTATTTGAACAAGCAATTATGGCAAGCCATTCTGTTCGATCTTGTAAATGAGTAATACATCCGATTATTAATAGTTGGATCAGAACACGAAAATGGAACATCATATAACTATTTAATAAATAGCATGAAATTAGTTCAGAATTGTGTACCGATTTTTGAACCAATTTATTTGAGTATAAGTTTGACAAAACGTCCAAGAAATTATTGAGAATAATTTTCATCTAATGCTTGGAGAAGGCAGAAGTGAATTGTGCGAAAGATTCTAAAAATTCTGAAAGAGGCATAGCGTCTTCGGAATGAGAATTAAGAACTGGACATTATTGAGTATTTATGGTGTTATGAAGTAAGAAGTAATAACTGAAGAAATTGCTAGAAATGGCCACCATCATTTAATATACATAGTTCATATCGTTTTCTCAAGTTGGTTAGACTATTTGGGATAGCATTATTATGGTTCTGCTTTGAGTTCATCGATTAATGCTTCAATTTAGTTTTTAATGATTTCAACACTTTCATTATTATCAGAGTAAATTTTTTTCTTCAGAAACGGCCATAACAACGTGTTCAAAGGTGTTAAATCCGAACTATTCGATGGCCATGAAATAAGTGCACCATAACCGATCCAAAGATCAATTTGACGACTAACATGTTCTTCAACTTCCAAAGCTGGGTGTGGGGGTGCTCCGTCCTGTTGTCACATTATATGCTTCAATTCTTCAGCAGAAAACAGTTGCTCCAAAAGCTGAGCTACCTCTGGCAGTATCTTTCCTAAATATGCTTAACGTGATAATGTGTAGTCAAAAAATTTAGGCCCCCACAATTTTATTATAAACAACGGCACACGCAACGTTAACAGACTTTCTTCCAGATTTTCTAATTTGAAATACTTTGCCTGGTCTTCGATTTTTGTTTTCCCAAGAATGTCTATTTTTTCTGTTGAACACGCCTACTGTGGAAGACGATTATTCATCCGTCCACATTATATTATTCAATAAATCAGGATCTTCCTTCAGTCTTTGCAGCATAGGTTGACAGTATTCTAAGCCTTTCCGCTTCTGGTTTTCTGTGAGGAGTTGTGGTGGTAACTTGTATGGCCTATAATTGTTCTTTTTAACACTTGGTTAACTTCCGCTCATATGTGTAGATATTTATATATGTCTATAAAGTGTTTCTAACGTAGTTTAATCGATTTCATTCTGAAAAAGTTTTAAGATATTTTGTAGATTGAATTTGTAGAGGTTTCGGAGAATTATTCATCTTTTAAATAATTATAATAATAAATTATCTGTGGAATTAATTATATTGTACATTTTGAATGAATATTTCCTGTTAGAAATAGAAGAGTTATTATTATTATTATTTATATTTACAAGCGTCAAATAAATAACATTTTTAGCCTATTTTATTGTCATTATATTCTGTTCTTATCTTTTGAAATTTTGGATTGATGTTTTCATTTGTTCCAGGAAAAACTCTTGAACAAACTTGAGGAAAGTGAACCAGAATTAGCGGGATGCCAAGAAGAAGAGGTTGGTATTTGTTTTATATCAAGAAAATCATTTGGTATTTTTTAGATAAGTTTATGTCAGGTAGAGGTCTTAGTATTTTTTTTGTTAATATTTAACCCGATATTCCTATATATTCTATAAGGTCGTCTTGTTTTGATTCAAAACTTCAAAGTTAATTCTTTTGAGAATTTTATTTAATTAGGCTACTCACAGACATTACAATAGACTGACTGTTCTAGGTAGAAAAAATTCCTTGATTCAACCAAAAATCCTAGAAATTTTTCATAACTTTGTCCTAAACTTTTTGGTGTTCGATATAAGTAAGCAACAATTTGTCTTTTATTTCATATAAGGAACTCTCGGGTGTTTAAACGAATATTGCTGGTTTTATTCTTCTCAAATATGATTATACACTGGTGATTCAACATATATAAATCGTAATATTCTTCAAAATTTCTAAAATGGCAGGCATGATCCAACAGAAATGTTTGTTTCTAATTTTATAAAAGACATTTTGATTTTCCTACACCAAGGTAAATTTACCGGTTCAATTGATTAGTTTATTGATCTACCGATTCAATTGACCAAACCAATATATTTATGAATAGATTATTTTCGACTAATCGAATATGAGTATCATTCGACTCTAGGTCCATTAAACTTCGTCAAAAATATCAACATTTTTTTTTAATACTATCATTTTTACCATATTTGTATCTTTTGCTACAGTGTGTCATATGTATCAATGCGAAAGCAACTATGGAGACTGTTCCGTGTGGACACAAGGTGGTATGCAGGAAGTGTTTTGTGAAAACCATACAAATAGCTGTGTCTCAAAGACTTTTACCTCTTAGATGTGTCATATGCAGAGCGAAAGTATTGAGACTGAGGGTAAGTGGTATATCTCTTTCTCTGGCTTCAGTTCAAGTTGTCACGCATAAAAGGGTGCTTTCAAAGCTGATGTTTCTTTCTTTTAGAAGATGTACAACGTCAAAAAAAGGTAGTGCACAAAAATCGCATATATGAAAATTGACAAATGTTGGAGTTATCAACTTATTGTCATTATGGACTTGCTGGACTACGTAATTCATTTTTTATTTATTTATTTATTGGTCAAATAAGATATCAACAGGCATAAGCCCAAAATGACATTCACAGCAAAATATAAAAACTTTGACAATATGTGCTACACCAGATCAACCCTAATTGCACCATCTCCAATCTGTGCTTGTAGATCTCATATTGTGTCTATCAAACAACCGATGAAATCTCTACAAGATCTCATCATAAATCCCAGCATCTGGCTACTTTTGGTCACCACATAATCGATGTGTAAATCAAACAACATTTCGAATATCAAATATTACACCCAGATCCCTCACATTATGTCGATGATGTAAACCACTATCATCTAAATAGTCAATATGATTGATCTTCGGTTGATGGACTATAGTTTGTTGAAATAAAACTCGAAAGAATTGTTTCGTTTTCATTGTCCTATCTTCATGAATTTGGTGCGAGTTATAGAGTCTAAAAGTGTGGTATGTCGGAAGCTCTTTTTCACACTTGTTCCGTCTCATTAGAGGCGGCCCTGTCGTTCGAAATTAGTTTGTCATTCACTTATGTCTTTTACGTTGATATGCGATCTAGCAGTTTTGAAATTGTTTCAAACTGTTTATTTTTACCCGACACTTCAGATTATTGGTTTTCCAATTATTATATATGGCCTTAGAAAACATGGAAAGTCAGTTAGAGATTTGGATATATTTATGCCTGTTAATTTCACATGACGCAGCATTCGGAATTACAAACTAACTCTATCCTTCTTTACTTGCATTATTCTCATGATTTTTTTGTAACCAATAAAAAGATTTGGTCTATTCATTCAGTTCACCTCCAAATGGACCTTCTAATCAATTACGTTAACTTCCCTCTTTTTGTTAGAAAGGGTGCATCGAGCACCTCTAACGTTCAGTCTTTGAAAAGACTGTAAAATCATTATTATTCGTGATAATCGAAGTGTTCGCATGTAGCCCTTGCTACATCATGCATTATTATTCGTAATAGTCAAAGTGGTCGGTCGCATGTAGCCTTTGCTACATCATGCATTATTATTCGAGTAATAGTCAAAGTTGGTGCATGTAGCCGTAGCTTCATTATGCATTATTCTCCGAATAGTCAAGTTGTTCGTTTGTAATTGTACAAGCTTAACGCGATTACTGTAAACGTAGCAATCCACCTTACACTTGTTTGTAGTGTAATTGTCATCACATTAGCTTGGTATCATATACAGTGATACCAAAATATATGAGTTTGTTTTGTTAAAAGTGTTTTACTTCAGTTCATCATCGTTGTGGTTTATCATTATTAGATAACGGAAGCTGTAGACCACCGCACATAGAGTGTTCTTTGAAGTTAAAATCACCGCTAATAAACAAAAATACAGTCCACTAGAAGCTATTGAAATTAATCATTGAGATTAATTAATTTGCAATTGTCTAATATTTCAAAATACTGAAATAATAGGCAAATACTACGCTAAACTAACCGTGGTACGAAACAAAACCAAATAACTGAAAATTTTAAAGTACTTTAGAAAACAAAAGCACTTACTTAGATCTGTAACAAGGGTAGATTGATTGATGTACAGTAGAGTTTATAAAACAATGAGAGGGAAAAGTTTTTCTCAGTATTATTAGGAGTACAAATAAGTTTCCGCCGTTTTTTAACACAAATTAAATATAACACAAAAAAAATATTTATTATAGAAGAACGGTAAGACTGCTTGCTGAGTGACTTCTAATGTTAAAGCAAGTTCTTTTTGTGTTTGAGATGAATCTTCCTCCAATAATTCCTCCAATTCTGCATCCTCGTAAATTTTTGGCCTTCCACTGCGATCTTTGTCTTCTACGTCGAAATCACCGTTTTTAAACTTTTGAAACCACTCTCGACACGTTCTCTCACTCAAAGCACCCTCACCATATGCTTCTACGAGCAATTGATGCGCCTCAGCAGCAGATTTCTTTGAATTAAAGAAGTAAACTAATATTTCTCGCAAATGACGCTTACTTAGCTCAAATTTTGACATTTTCAACTTATAAAAATTATATTTTACCAATATAAAATCAATGATAATAATAGGTTATGTTGTTCTTGAATGTCCAAACTATTTTTTAAGCCGTTTATCATCTGCGAAAGCTAACCGAAACTCCGTGCCGCGCCATCTACAATAAAACGGCGGAAATTTATTTGTACTCCTAATATTATTAAAGAACACAGCAATATAAAGCAAATAAAGTTCCATAAATCATAGTGAAAGAAACTTTCAAACATTTTTCAATTACAAATTATCTTCACGAAACAAGGAAAACCTGATTCAAATCCACCTAAAGATAGAAACAATGTTCAAGAGAGCGAATCTTCAGCAAGACCCTCAGGTCGTCGGCTAGAAACAAGAATCTAAAATACTTTCCAATGTTATTAACTTAAACCATAAAGAGTAATGAGCCAACCAAGATGAGAACTCTTCGGAATTCTAACCGTTAACTAACATATATTGATTTGTATCCAAGAGAAACAACATTAACAACAGCATAATCTTAAATTACCTCAAATCAAAAGTTTCTTGAGGTTATAAAAGCGAAATTAATAGTAGACAAACTTGTTGAAGCAATTGGACAGGAATGACGTTTTCATATAAAAAAGATATAGCGAGTGGAATTCAGGATTAAGACCCACAAGAAACGTTGAAAGTGGAAATACCTTCTACAAGATAAAATCTTCTGATGATCCGACTTGGCTGTAAAAACTGTATCAACTATGAGTGAAAAGACCTTTCCATAGAAATGAGAAAACACTGGGATTATAAATTCTACACGATGCACAAAAAGTATAATTCCCCGAAAACACCGCACCGATAAGGGAGAGGCTTTTGTCTCCGTTTGGGTTGCCGTACGCGAACTGGCACAATTCTGCGAAAGTCTTCAATGCTCAAGAAATCATATCATCCAAAATATTTAGCTATTTCTGAATAAAAAAATTGTCTTAAGTTTATCGATAAGCCTATGATACATTCTATATATATCCGTTCAAAAATATTTAGAAAAATCCAATATTAACAGTGAGCAATTACAATCTAAAACTTCAAAATATGTTTTATTTCCTCAGACAGGACCGGCTTTGCCTTCATCCGTAAGCGGCTACTCTGTCAACTCGAGAGCATCTTCCGTTCCTCAATCGGACAGCCTGTACAGTGTGAGCAGTGGCGGCTCGTCAATTTCTTCCAATTCCAGTGCTTCCGAGTGCGGTCCTGGAAACCACATAGCTAGGGTTGGAGTGGTTGGTGGTTGTTGTGGGGGTAGATGTTCGGGGGCATATCCGAGACAGCCGGCTGCTGGAGCCATGCGAAGAAGTCAGCAACACTCGATGAAAATGCGAAAGCAGGACTTGTGCAGGCCGGATAACAGATTGCCCCCTATCAGGGAACTACCTGGACAGAGTCCTAGCCACAACACGCCTCCTTCTTCCACTAGAATAAGGTGACTTTCATTGGTTTATATTGAATTTTTTATAGGTTTCTGGCGAATAAGCTGAGATTGCCAGATTAAAGATCGTAGTAGTTAAGTATAATTGATTTATTCAGTTTCTTCTTGGTGTACATCCATTTCATTTAAGTAAAATTAATGTGTCATTCAATAAAGTAAAATATTTAATTCCTTGTTAATATTTATTCAAGTTTCATCATAACATTACATGATTCTGGACAAACTATCGAATATAATCCAACACAAATAGCATCATTATATTCTACAATTATTAAATAGAATAAAGAATATATTTAATTTTCTTAAATCATAGAGTCACACTCGGTCGTCCATCTTTGTTATTGCCACAGAGCGCATGTATTAAGTTACTTTATCACAGAAGCATAGGCGGAAACAGCGTATCTATGAGAGATTCTCTTCGTTGTCCCCTCTATGATTCTTAAAGAATGCGATCTCTTCACTTCCTTTTTTTGAATTTCCGCTGAATTTAACACCTACCCAGATGATAATTTATCGCAATATTTGTGAAATAGAAACAGATAAAATAGCTGAAACAACATCCATGAATCAGACTGAGAAAATGAAATTTGAATGTTAATTTTCAGAGAATTAATGCATTAAACGGCACTATCCTGGTCGGAAATATAGTCATATTTAACAACAGCACAATTGTTGTGGTGATCAAAATGTGGTTTAAATGACGAAGTTAGATGGAATATAGCGAAAAACATTTAATTTTATGGACAACTATGAAATTCTAATGTATAGAGTATGCATTCCGGCTTATGTTAAGGTGCAGATTAAACGTCAAATGCAAACCAATATTTTCAATATGAATTCTACTTCCTGTTGAAAAAGATTTACTGTGAAAATATCTTGTTAATTTAAATTTACAACATCCTCTTTTATTTGATGCTTCGCTATCATTCTTCACTTCCTCCTGATTAAAGATAAGACTGATTGATATGTTCATGTCAATCATCAGTTGTTATAAGGAAATCTAACAAGTTTTCATTATTTCCGAATATGCGTTTCACAAAACTTTTGCTGTTCTTTCGTTATTAGAACTTAATTAATTATGAATTCGATATCATTTCATTTTCAATTCCACTATAGAATTTAATCGATTAAGTAATGAAAGTTTCCTTAAACAAACGAGTGAAATCAACTGCAAGACGACGCATACGTTACGCTTTGACGGCAATGTTTACAAAATGACTCTTGTTTGTAAGTATGCTAATATGATATGAAATGTTATCCTGACACTCCTAGATCTTCTGTGAAGATCCCTCAGAAGCTTTTTAGCTTGTGCTAGTTAGGAGTTCAGTTGTGTTCTGCATCCTCACGCCACCTTAAGCGTAGCAGTGTTAAACCCTTAATATAAATTTGAATATGCAATGAAATTCTGATGTTTCATAAAGGTTGATTTTTGTGAAGTTATATGGCAATAATATCAGTGGTCTCGCCTGTAAAGAACTAAAACTGAAATATGAACAACACAAATATCAAGGTAACGTAGCTTTATTTCAGTGGACCCTCCGCAAATGGGCAGGTTCTGTTTGATAATTAATCATCATTTCAGATAAGAATGCAGCATGAGATTTTAAATCGTATTTCGGTGAAACCCTAAATATAATATCAGGAGTGGACCTACAAACCCAAGTGAAATTTACAATAAGATTGAACTCATGTAAAAACGGATGTGAATAATTAATTTAACATTGAAGTTGGCATTTATGGGTTACAAGGTCGTTTTAGTGGAACCATGGTCATTTTTTACAACCTTGAATCACGCAAGGAAATTAAGAATGTTCAGAAAACACTTCTGATTTATTTTCCTGGAAAACCATTGTCGTTGAACTTTCAAGGCGTTGGAAATCTAGAAAATAATAAAAGAGGAATAGGAATTGTACTTTAAAAGTGTATGTTCGTTTTCAACTTACGTCAAATTAAGGATGTACATATATTTCCCGCCGTATTATTTGATTTATGCAAGATGGAGCGCCCCCACATTAAACACTTTCTGTTAGGGAACATTTAGATCAAACATTTCCCAGAAGATGGAGGCCCAGTGCCATGGCCCGCTAGATCTCCCGATTTGAATTCTTTGGACTTTTGTATTTGGGGTTATTTGAAAAGTTGAGTGTATGGAACGGCAGTAAATAACATCGAAGAGTTTCAACATGGGAACTATTCGATCACAACAAGGTCTTTTTGAAAGAGTACGTAATTCCTTCATGCGACGATGTACCTTCTGCATTGAAAAAAACGGTGTTCATATGGAACTTCTTCTGTAAAACACTAGAAATCAAAAATAAATCGAATATCTTCTGTAATTTATCGTATTTGGTTGCGCTAGTAGTTATTATAATATTTTGAAAATCGAAAATCGCTCATATTTCCAAAACGCCTCATTTTGGGATCCATGTTTATACGGAACGTTTTACTTATTTTGAGGTCTAGAATTAGCTTCTAAAATATTGAAACATTGTTTTTTAACACCCGGTATATTATTCGGTACCAACATCAAATATTACTCAAAAGTCATCATTAATTTAAATTCCTGAAAATTATATTGCTTCCTCAAGTGGCGTGAAAACTGGGTCAGAGAAATATTCTGATACTTTGTAAGTCACTGCAGTAGTTTGAGAATATTCTATATATTCCGAAAGAGCGTACTCAAGTAAAGAAAATCTAGCGCCAAGTTTCATTTTGAAATACTCAAAATTCGTGGAGTTAGAATTAAATATAGTTTTTTCTTTTCAAATGTGTTAATTTTGTCCCCATACGGGAAAATTAATAGGAAAAATTTGTAAGAAAAAATATTATTAAAATTTGGGAGGTGAACCTGCAATTTCACTCAGGCTTCATAATTACGAATACTTCGTATATCGGGTGCTATAATTTCTACATAACAGCCTATAACCAGAGTTGTGCCCATAGACTTATTATCCTAAGGAAACTAAACATCCCTCTGTAGAAATCTTATTTGTTTTGGTGCCAACACTTAGATTGTTTGGATAAAGACGAATTAGAAGGATATTGAATTGAATCAGTCCTTATTTGGTGAAAATCCATATTAAATAATATTTAAATAAGGTTATTCTGATTTTCACAAATTTTTATTGTTATGTTTACACAAATCGTTTCGCTATCACAGTAGCATCATCAGGCAAGATTACATTTTGAATAACTTGTTATTCAAAATGTAATATTCAAATAACTTGTTATTCAAAATGTAATCTTGCCTGATGATGCTACTGTGATAGCGAAACGATTGTTGTAAACATAACAATAAAAATTTTTGAAAATCAGAATAACCTTATTTAAATATTATGAACTAGAAGAACTAACGAGTGCCACAAGGATGAACAAATCTGATAGTTCTGCATTGGTTGTAGGAAATTCGATATTCTTCAAATTCATAACATGCATGTAATAGAATAAATCAGGATGGGAATTCTGATTATTTTTACATGTTTCACTTTGAAGAACTATATTGTCCACAAATTTCCAAATAAATATTTAAACTTAGGAATGTATGTACCGATATTTGAAGAAACAAGAGGTGAAAAACGTGGTTTCACATGATTTGGTCCTCAGTTCTCAAGGACCACCTTCAAAAAGAACTGTCTTGTATGGGGTGTTTTTTTTAGACTGATAAAACTTTCGATAGGGATATTTGTGATTTGACAGAAGGTAAAAGCCATGTTGTTTTGACATTTCTGTTCGGGAAGCATTGACAAATTATCATGAAAAGACTCACGCCGCAACCACGTTTACAAATCGTTGAAATTTATTTTCAAAATCAGTGTTCTATTCGCCAAACTTATAGAGCACTTCGTGGAATTTATGGTTCACAAAATCGTCCAACAGAGCAGCTTATTCTTTGAACTATCGATAGATTTCGGACAACATTTTCTCTACTCGATGCAACAACAGCAACAAGACGAAGAACTGTACGTACAAAAAAAAATATCGCTGCTGTAAGTCATAGTGTTAATGATGATCCAGATTTGTCAATTCGTCGACGTTCACAACAAGTAGTACTCTGTACATCCAGCACATGGAAAATTTTGCGTAAAGATCTTGGTCTACACCTATACAAGATCCAACTGGTTCAACAACTTGAGCCACTTGACAATAATAAGCGTTGTTTGTTTCCTCATTGGGCCCTAGAACAACTTGAAGTTGATCCACTTTTTTATCGTAAAATTGTGTTTAATAATGAAGCTCATTTCTGGTTGAACGGCTATGTAAACAAGCAAAATTGCCGTATATGGAGTGATAAGAATCCTCAAAAAGTTCTGCATGTTCCATTGCATCCTGAAAAATGCACTGTATCGTGTGCTTTACACGCTGGAGGCATCATCGGTCCATATTTCTTTTAAAAACGATGCTAGAACCAATGTCAGTTAATGTTAGTGAATGGTACTCGTTACAGATTGATGATCAATGATTATTTGTTTCAAAATTTGAATGGTATCGACCCAGAAGTGTTTTGATTCCTACACCCCCGTAACAATTGATTTATTGATAGAAAGATTTGTCGATAACATTATTTCGAGAAATAATTAATTATTTCCAATTAATTGGCCTCCAAGATCATGCGACATAACTCCACTGGATTATTTTCTTTGGGGTTATGTGAAGTCATTGGTTTATGCTAATAAACCAGAAACAATAGACGCTTTGGAAGCCAACATAACTCGTGTTATTCATGAAATAAGGCATGAATTACTCGAAAAAGTGGTCCAAAATTGGTCTGGTCGAATGCGGTTCCTCAGAGCTAGCCATGGTGGACATTAAAATGTATTTTGTTTCAATTTAAAGTTCTATCACTCTAAAAAAACACCCGGTACATGTATTATAATAGGAGAAAAATGTTCAGTATTTTTATTGATTGGTGGATAACTTATTTTATTCGATGAAATATTAATATGGAACTATAACTGTGAAAAGCTTATGAATAAAGGAGGGGTTTATAGGATTAATAATATTGTGAGACGCTTTTGAAAGAAAACATTTTCAAATGAGTAGTTTAGGAACACAAGACTAGTAGTATTTACATTGTTAATAATGAGTGATATAGTGTAAGCCTCAGTGAAAAACGTAAGTAATTGGATATTTCTTAATACGTCTATAGCTGTACCTCACGCGATCTTTCAATCCTAAGCAATGAAAAATCCTTTTCTGCATTCCAGAAAGAACTTTTGTTTCTTATAAAAGAAATTCGGTGTTGTGAGGGAGCTTTTATCTCTTAATTTGGGAGGAGCCGTTTCGTTCTGATCATGCGCTCCTGAACTTTCAGACAGGCATGGTGCGTATATCTGCCTGTGACGCCAGTAACCTTGAGTTCCACATCAAAACGATCGTCGATAGCTGTGTTTCAAGAATAGTCGTGTCCTCTATATGATACGCCGACAAGCTGCATCAGAGCAAAGCAGAACTCTGGAGGTGGAGAGACGAAGGTGGTCGCTATACACTCCCCCTCCAGTGAGCGTCGGTAAGGTAGCGGAATAGGGTGATTAGGACCTGGGCTGGAACAGTCCGCCGCTGGGCTGGACGCTGAGCCATCTCCAGCGGGGTTACTGTGGAACGAAAGGAAAGTTGCCTCGGAAATAGGATGGGGTAATTAGGACCGGATCACGTCGGGGTCACTAATGAAGCTCTGAGGGAAATTCGGTGTTGTGAGGGAGCTTCTACCTCTTAATTTAGGAGGCGGCGTAGGAGTGAAGAAGTTGGTCCTTATACTTACAAGAAGATTGGTTATATTCACCTAGAGTACATTTCGACTAAATTAAGCATGTTCCACAAATTCTCCTTGCATTGTTTCGTCCAATCTAGATCATTTTTTTATAAGGATCCTACTTAAATTGAATTAAATTCCTTAAAATGACCCAATAACCGAAATTGAAATATCTCAATCTAGTACCCGCATCATCTCGTTGAAATCCCCATAGTAAGAATCAATCACTACGTTTTCTTCCGACAGAATTTATCCCGGCTTCCAGGAAATTTACAACGACAAGCCCAATGTAGCAGAGTTTTTCGGTCGACTGGTTTTATTCCACCCAAAATGTACACTTGCCGCTGAGGAAGAGGCATTAATGATCCAATTTATTACAGACTTCACGTCCTGGAAGGTGCTCTTTATTCCGATAGCATGCAAGATCGATAGAAGAATAGCATAGACTTGGACTTTGAAATTGATGAGGTTATTGTAACTCAGCATTGAAATTAGAGTATATTTTGAAGAAATCCAGATTGAGATATGAACCACGGCGAATAAAAATGCTGTTCGTATCACGATAAGTTTATCGTAGTAATTTTCCGTTATTTCAGTATTCGGAAACAACAATTCATTTATCACAATGGTTAGTTATGTTGAATTTGCAGAGGAGTGCATCATTAGAATATTCAGGTGTTGATTTTTAAAAACACCTTGTTATTTTCCAAATAATTAGATTTCGATTGTTGATCCAGTATTAAACAACAACAACAAGAATGATGAGGAAATGGGTGAAAACTTTAATATTTTCAATGAAAATTTCACTTGTTGCCCTGAATATGAAAAAACGAACTAAACTTGCCCAACAAAAATGTTGTTGATTTCAACGATCTAATAAAGCATGTTGGATATCGACGTGAAAAAAATCAACAAAATTCCAAACAGAACATTTTGAAAAAACTTTCAAAAATATTGATTGTAATAATATATCTAGAAAAAGACCTTTTCCATTTAATAATGTCAATAATATATCTCCTTTAAACAATCAACAAATTTCGAGAAATGAAAAACCATAAGTGAACCAAATTATAAATTGAGACACGCTATCCTCATTAGGATTCTTCAGCCAGCTGTAATAGTTAGAAAATCAAAAATATTCTATACTGGAAAAATTCAGGCGTTCCCTAGTGAATCAAAATCAATATACTGCCACGTATTAAAAATATCTATGTCATACCAAACTAAATGTTCAGAGCAAACAAATCTAAACAAAATACACTGCGCAAAGATTGAATGGATAATTTGCGTATATATAATAAGATACGAAGGGAAATAAAAGAGCGATTTTGTACTCCCCAATCGCGGGTGCCTGGCGGATCTTTTTGGCGTCAAATTGAAACTGTGCAATCTATTCTGGATTGTCAAACCAAAAAACTGTCCTATTGGTAGCTTACCGCAATGAGTTATTAATTCGGAATGCTGTGAAGCATCAAGATATATCCAACAATCCTGAAAATTTAATTCAAGTGCAAAAAGTAAGTTTTCTTTCGAATATCCACTTCAAATTTTGAGCAGTTTATATTATATCATACAAATAATAATGTATTATAACATATGTAGAAAAAGGTAAAACTGATTCATTGAACACTTCGGAAGCTTCTTTTGTGTGACATTCTTGAATATATTTTAGGATAGTCCTTTTTCAAACTGCCATCAGGTGCGTATTCCATATTTCTTGGTAACGGACCTCCATTTTTTATTCATTCTACCTTGTCCCCCCAAATTTTAAGGAAAACGGTCTATGTGACTGTGTAAATAGTGTACTTTAATTTTTAATTGAATCAGTATTCTTTTGATGAAAATCCATATTAAATAAGGTCAATCTGATTTTCACAAATTAAACAGTTACCAGAATTAATAATTCACATGAATTTTCAATATTTCATAAACCAATATATAGTGTATTGTACACAATAAATTAAATAATCCTGTAAACCAAAAATTATCAGCATTTAATTGTATGATCCACAGATTAGTTAACATCCCCATGAATCGAGGAAATTATATTGCTGAACTCAACATCATTGGACAAATAGCTATTAATAATGGCTACGATCCTACACTGATAGATAAATTGTTAATGAATGAAAATAATGAAATAACTTAAAAAATGGTATATCCCAATACAAAAAAAAGGAAATTTCAATAACCTTAAAATTTACTGAAGGTATTTCTGAGAAAATTGCTAAATAGTTCCAAAATGAATATGATTTAAGAACTTCATTCAAAACTTATTAAACCTGAGTAAAATCATTGAAAATAATAAAAACATCACACATAAAGCTGATAAATATGGAATTTATAAGTTAACCTGCGGTGATGGCCCAGAAGTTTACATAGGATAAACCTGAAGAACTTTCTAACATAGAATTTGTGAACATTTGAAGAGTTTCCTCAATAACAAAAGTAATTCTACATATTCGAACCATTTGTTAAAAACAGGATATACTTTCAACCATTATTTTGAAATTTTACATATGAAAAGCAAAAGTTATGCCTTAAACCTGCCACGGTACTGAGAATAAATAAATACAACAAAATTGGAATAGTACTTAACGAACAATTAGACCTAAATAACTCACCTCTGTTAAATTCATTCAGTTGAACTGGAATATACATCGACCCCTTTTTGAGTTTTAGTGCTCAATAAAAAAAATATTGCACCTACTATAATTTAAATACGTGGAAACCGATTTCGAAAACAAATTTAGTTATTCAAAAATGTAAAATACCAACCACCTGAAGATGCTGCTGTGATAGCGAAACAATTGTTGAATCATAAAAACAATAAAAATTTGTGGAAATCAGAATAACCTTATTTAATATTATTGTGTTTTTAATGTTGTTTCACCCTAGAGATCTAAAATTGTTAAGAATCACGTTTACCAGTTCAACATAATTTTTAGCCCTGCGTTTGCCCAGAAAATTTTGTACAACTACAAAAAATGGGGTTCAGGCTTTTCTCTCTGATTCATTCATTGAGCTTTGGAAATCAGGATTCCTAATGAGTCTTCTTAAAATAAATGAGGGTTTGTACTTGATAGAAGTTATTTAAAATTATTTAATTTTTTTAATATTCACAAATACATTCTGTTAGCTTTCTACATATTTAATTTAAAAAAATTATATTTAATATTATAATTTCAGGAATTAAATTAATGTTACATAAGCACCGCTTATTTCAAACGACACATAAATAAACATTCATTAAAAGACATTCAAATGTGATAACAAAATCCAATAAATATAAATTGTTGACAAAAATCCTATAAATTAAATATTTTGAGTAGACAAAATTTTGTTTCTGCTCATCCCTCTAATGAAAACAGATATCTTTTAAAAAATGTTTAACATGATCCTAAGAATTTCATCATAAAACTATGTTATTTAGAGTATTCAATATTATTGAATATCTAACTAAGTTACTTTTTAGAAAATCTCAAGATATGTGAAAACATTACTAAAAAACAAGTTTTAAGAGAGACTTTGCTCGTCAGTACCCAATCACATTTAAAAGGGTATAATATCAATCAACAAAAAACATTCACTTACTTTTAACAATCCAGAAAGCATCTTGGAAAATGAATACTGAACATTTAAATGGTGTCCAATGTGAACTCAAATAAATAGTTCTGTGGTTTACCATAGATTTCAAAGATTGACAGGCAATTGAATGGCCTCTGTTATAGCACAAGGACATCTGTATAGAGAATGTTAAGAAAACCAAATAATTATTATATTATGAATAAAATAAAATAAATGGAGGTTTATACTTGATAGAAGGTATATAAAGTTACATACTTTAATATTTACAGGTATATTCTGTTAGCCTTCTACATATTTAATTTCAAAAAAATTATATTTAATATTATAACTTCAGGAATTAAATTAAGGTCCTATAAGCACCGCTTATATCAAACGACATATAATTTATTATATATCATTTGGATGTCTTCTAATGAATGTTCATTTTATATGTCCTTTGATATATGCGGTGCTTATACAATAATTTTATTCCTGAAGTTATAATATTAATCATAATTTTTTGAAATTAAATATGTAGAAGGCTAACAGAATATATCTGTAAATATTAAAATATTTAAATAAGTCTTCTTATTTGTGAACCTTTTTCCCATTGTATACAAAGCATGCTACATTTTTATAGAAAGTTTTTACATACTTCTTCATTAGATCCAGCTTCATATGCACTGGAGGAAAAATGATTTTCTCTCGTTCAACTAATAGGTCTCTTCTAATCCAGTGATTTGTTCTAGAAGCATAAAAAACGAGTATATTTGATTTAGTCACTTAGATATCCAAGTAAAAAGTTCACCATTTTTAAGGCCACACAAATCACCCCTTAGTGTTCATATAAATGTATCTTCTCTAGCACCAGGTATCGCTTTGAGCTCAAAGTAATAGACGCCAATCATCGGAAGAATATTCAGAAATGATCAATTTTTGCAGGAGTCCTCTTATATATATATAGCAAAATTCAAGATTGTCTTCTTGGAAAAAAATGATAGCAGATCCTCTACTCTTGTAAGATAAAAGTCATTTCGGTTTCTTATTTCAATAAATGTTTATTGTTCAATCCTTATACATTCTTGACACTGTAGTGTATTCAAATTACAGCTCATTTATATCTGAAACATGTTTAGATTATTGAAATATTTGGTTTTGTTTCCAGATGTGCACAAAAAATCGTTACACAGTTAGAGTCGGTATCGATGCTAGGTAAGAAGAAATATCAAAAGTTACCACAAGACGACGAAGGTGAGGAAGAAGAAGAGATCGAAAAGTCTGTTCTTGTTGATCGCGACAAAAAATGGTGGAAAGATTCGAAATGGTCTATAGGAGAGGACAAAAGCGAGGAGAGGTCCGACAATAAGAAGAACGAAATAGTAGAGAAGCAGATGGAAATGAAAGGGAAAGGAAAATCACTTTTAAAAAGCGACAAAGGGAAAGGAAAACTTGCACTTGCTGTTGGAGAGGAGGAACAACAATTCTAAAATGGACTGTTGAAGCTTTGTGAGAGGAAATGTAGGAAAGTATTTGGCAATATCAAATGTAATTGAATCAAGCCTGATTTTTATTAGGAACATATACTGAGAATATTTTTTTCATTATCCTTTTTCATTTTATTTTGAATGTCTTTCTACATATTTACTTTTTTCAAATTCATTCAAGTTTATTTCAATTTTAAAAATGTTCGCCTTATTTCTATAAAAAATGAATTCCTCATATAAGAAACAAGAATAGAAACTTAAAGTTTTTACATATTTTTTAACTTCTAATAATAATAAGAAAAGATATAACTTGTCACAATCTATGGGAAGTAAAAATTATCATGATATATAAGTGAACAACTGAGCTTCTAACTGAAATTTTTTTTTTTCAATTTATAAGAAGTTTTCGCAGGAGTCCATTGGAAAAAATATCAACTGTCAAAAAACCATATAACGCCACTGTGTTCATAATTTCATTTATTATTTAGATTGAAGGAAGAAATGTAGGAGAGTTCTACCAAGTTCGCATTGAACACTCTGGAGTTGTTTATTACTATGTCAATGAATATTATTCAGAATTAATTGTTTTTCTGTTTATCCTTCTACTGTGAAAACATTCATTTGTAATATGAATCATAGTTTTGAGTATTATATTTTAGGAAAAACTTTTTCATATGAACCAACTAACGTCTCATAACGCCAATATTTTCATAGATAATTTGCCAGTGAGTGAAAAAACTCCATTTGCCTTCTGTACCTTATCAGGCATTTTATAAGAGTTTCAGTAATAATTCCATATGATGTTCTCAAAATTTCGTTTAATCTACTGCTTTTTCAAAAATGTGAAAGAATGGGAGTTTTTTACAATTATGCAGGATGTATACGAATAGTTGCAAAAAAATTTAGGGGGTGATTCCTCGTCATAGGGTGGGTCTTTCATATAAACTTTTTTTGAGCCCCCCCTGTTTAGTTACAGCCCCCTAAATATGTATGTGACAAAAATCTCAAAATGATAAGCCAGATCAAAAATAATTGTATCTGAAGCCAAATTAATCATTTTTCATAAGAAAAAGTCATCCACTTACTAGATAAATTCTAGTTCGGAAATAATTTCAGCCTCTACGACTCAACCTATCATGTTGATAAATTTTTTTTTCTTAAAAACTGTGCATTTCAGAAAGAAAGTACAAGAGGTCTTTCTTAAGAATAGATCAAGCTATCCAAAATTAATGTTTTATTGTAAAATAGGAATATGGAAAAAAGTTTCTTGCGAAAGAAGGTTGAAGGGTGGCTTTTTCTACCCCTTGCAGTCATAGGGGAACACCACCAAAAATTTTTTTGAGTGGCTTTTTGCACGCATAAAATGTCTGCTTAATTTTAATTTTGTTAGTTTTTTGGCTTTCATGAAAAAATTAAAAACACTTTTTCGGGCGCTATCTTTAGGGGGCCGTTACTACGCAAGGGGGGCTCAAATAAATAAAGTTTATATGAAAGTTCCACCCTATTTTTTGACAAGGAATCACCCCCTAAATATTTTGCGCAACTATTTATATACATTTTACATTGAACCAAGCATTATATAAGTAAATCACTAAATTTAAGAAGGAACAATTTCCAATTGTTATGAAGTTATTTTTTCAGTGCTGGAAGAAATGTATACTCATGTAGAAATTTCTACATTTGTACTGATTAACAATGAAAACGATGCAAATTTTACATAAATGTTTATTACTCTACAATAGAAAATTAAGTTGATGAAAATCGGTTTGATGGAAGATAAAACTTATAATAAGTTTTTGAATTCTTTTTATTGAAATTCTTCATGCTGAGCTCTGAGATTGAATTGATTGTGCTCAAAGCCTTGCAATTGGCGGACAAATTTTTATACCAAACTTCGCAAATACTTTCTTAGAAATTCTCAGAAAAACGGAACAGCGGCTGAATGGATTTTTTCATTCAATTTTTGAAATCCATATACTTCAGAATATAGACTAAGAAAATTTCTTAAAGAGTTGAAACTTTTTTTTAGTTACGAAGATTCATTATTTTTTAAACCAAAAATATATTTTGAAACGCATTGGCTTTCACTTGTTCGAAATACATTGTACACATTAATTGAATAATACACATATTATGTTGATTTCTATTTATATTTGTGAGTGTCATTTTGTTATGACAACTGACTAGTTTTGATTAACTTTGATTCAGTAACAATTATTGTCAGTTTTTGTTTTTTAAGAAAAGAACTTAAAACTATTTTTCGGGCGCTGTAACTAAGCAGAGGGACTCAAAAAAATAAAGTTTATATGAAAGACCCACCCTCTTTTTGACAAGGAATCACTCCCTAAATTTTTCCGCAAATATTCATATACACCCTGTATTTTTGATAACATGAGTCTTTGAAAAATGCATTATCATTATCAAATTTGAAGAATATAAACTAGGAAATTTTCATAATGGTTTAAAGTTTACCTACAAATGTGCATTATTTGGATAAAGTTCTAAATCAAAATTATATATTTTGGAACTTCATCAATGCAATATGGGAGATACAAACTAAAATCGAATAGAAACATCTAAAGGGGGCTTTCATTAACAACGCCCCATTTTGTTTTGTGAATAAAACACATTAATTATATGAAAATTATTGATATTTTTACTTAATTATAAAGTACAATGGATACCATTAGTTATGAAATAAAACATCATTCAAATGTCTACTAAGGAAACGCAGGCAAAAATGAAATCCTTGAACCCAATTTTCCATGACTCTCACACAAATCAGGTCGTATGTTAGCAATTACTGGTTCAATATTGATCTGTAAATCGTCTGAATTTGCTGGATGATTGCTGTAAATTAATAACTTAATATAACCCCAAAGAAAGAAGACCAATGGAGATAAATCGCAGGAACGAGGCGGATAATTTATCGGTCCATTTCTTCTGATTTTTTCTAAGCACCAATTATTGAATACACGACGTTTTAAATGCTCTGTTGGTTCGAGTTCTTGGGTTAAAATAATTTTGTATGGATGTAAACCAAGGTCTCTTCGTAAAATTCGCCACAAAGACGTGTGGTAGATGCCTAGTTCTGGTGAACTTCGAGAGATCGATACATTTGGGTCTTCACGAACATTTTAATGTACGGTAGCAACATTCTCTTCACTTCTTGCATTTCTTTGTCTCACAGGTACTTTAACATCATGAAGTGTAAAATTTGTTTCAATCATCTGCACTAAATGTTAGAGTAACAGATCGCGATTTTTCATAATGAATTTGGACTATTTGTAAACGTTGTTGGAGTATGTCTTAAATTACCCACAGTTTTCACAAATGAGCACGGATTTTCATAAAAGAATTTAACAATTTCTAAACGTTGCTGAAGTGTATATCTTTCCATGATTAAATGGCATAACCTACCGAATACGAATTACCTGAAGAATGTCAACAATAATATACAGTGTTGCCATTATAACAATTTTAAATTGTATCATTCCTATTGGAAAACACGTTAGATGCACCTATGTGTATTGAAAATCACATTTTTTTCCAGTATTTCTCGCAAAAGTTCAAATATAATTTTGAAGATCTACATAGTTCATAAAGCATCTTTTGCTAAAGATAATTCTTTAGCTTTGCGAATAGACCAGTCAATATTTCTTCTCAAAAAGAACCTAAAGCAACTAGAACCGGAATTTTTTTATTGTTTATTGAACTTAGATTGACTTTTACACTTTAAGCGAAATTATAGGCCAGCTTTGGAACATCGGATACTGTCATAAGAAAACCTTATCCGGTTCTATTTTACCAGTCCTGGACACATTTTTTTCAACGATTTTTCTAGAAGTCGCATAACTCTTTGAGATGTCGTTCAAAGAAGAATCGTTCCTAACAAATCCAATCAGCCTAAGAAATTTTTAATGTAATAGGCACGTTTTATGTTATCTCTTTTATACTTTTTCCCAACAAACTGTAAAAAAAATCAAACTGTAGAGAAAGAGGAAAAATCAATATGACTTTCTCTCCTAAAATGCTAGGGAGGAATAGCCAAAGAAAAAGCAAGACCCACCATATATTTTTGAATGATTTGCGAGGTAACAATTATCTTATGAACATTATACTACCTTAGACCTTGAAACCAGCAGTAAATTTACTTCTATATATGCACAAGAATATAGGATAAAACTACTATGAAATTTTATGAGGTCTTCATATGGTTTTTATTTTTTTGATGCTTTAATATCACCTTGAAGTAAACGTACTAGACGTGTTCATCCATAAACATTTATTACCGAATACAGCCCTCGAATGACTCCTTATAAAATTTTTTTCGACTGGCCATCTATCCCGATTTTACTCTTAAAAATTTGAGTATTTATATTTAACCTTTTCCACTGCTTCCTGAAAATACTTTCAATCTCTGTTTAAAATATTCTCTGTATGAAACTCTTAGTTCTACATATTTTAGTATATGAATTGGTGATTCGGGCTTGATTCAATGATGTCAACTTGTGTCAATTATTTCTGAAGCAAATAATTTTCACTTCGAGTTCAATCCAGTTTATAGTGTTCAATTATTCATACTTAACATGTAACGTGTACCAGAATTGAAAGTAAGAGCAATTTGCTTATACACAAAACAAAATATACATAGTAATGAAAAAATTTCTACATTCTGCAGAAAATCAGAATTTTTAAATGATAATAATGATATTAATTTCTTGCATATCATTTGGTGGAATATTTTTAAATTAATAAGGTAAATAAAAGCACTTGGTTTAAGTTTCACTGTTTATTTTATGTCTGTTGACATATATGTTTCGGGTTTTTAACCCATTTTCAAAATTAAGGAGAACAGAATTTAAAATCATATTTATAATAGTTATACAGGTAACATTTCGAGGAAGGTAAAAATAATATGTTGGGTCGGTTTTATTCTTTTGCATATAAAAGCAATGACGATAAATTAAATTTCAGATGGTAATTCGCCTTCTGTGCGCTAAAGAAATTTCCAAACTTTCTAAAAGGTTCATTCTTCTGCTTTTATTACCTTCTTGCAAGATCTCAGTTCTACTGAAACCTATGAAAAAAAAATACAATTTTCAGAAAAACCAGTTGTTATTTCATGTTTGCATTCTTGATAAATAATATTTATTTCTCGCATATCATTGAACATTGTATAAATCACAACCATTTCATAGATTTTAGTAGAACTAAGATCTTACACGGAGGTAATAAAAGCAGAAGAATTGACCTTTTAAAAAGTTTGGAAATTACTTTAGCACACAGAAGGCAGTTACCAATAACAAATGACCAACTGAAATTTATTTTATCGCCATTGCTCTGATATGTAAAGGATTAAAACCGACCCAACATCTTATTTTCACCTTCCTCAAAATTTTCACTCTTTCACAAATTATAAATTTGATTTTAAATTCTGTTCTCTTTATTTTTGAAAATGGATTAAAAATCCGAAACATATTTGTCAACAGACATGAAATAAACAGTGAAACTTAAGCCAAATGTTTTCATTTACCTCACCAATTTATAAATGATACCTTTAAATTCAGAATTATATCTTCGAACTTCCACAATATATATTGAAAATTAATATTATATTATTAATTTTATTGATACATTTGTATTAATACGTCTCATGTCGTTAAGTGAAAAAATTTTTCCGGGACATTGGGAAATATTTTATATTGATTATTATATATTGGGATATCAGTTTGATAGATTTTCAGTAAATATTGTAGAAGTTATTTCAATTACTTTTATTTGGTATTGATTCACATTTCAATTTATTTTTTATGAATAATTATTTTGTGTTATCGTTCGAAAATAAAAACATGAAATCTCAATTAACGAAATGTAAGGTTTTCAATTTTGGTACACGAAAAAAACCATATATAGTTAAAGGAATTTCCATACTGAACATCTTTCCCTAAGCCACTACCATAGTACTTTTTCTATAAACAAGAATCGTGATCACTTGCAATACTTTCATCAGGTATATTCTAATTAAAATAATGTTAATGAACACTATAAAATATCTTTTATCTTTGAATCCGATGAAAACATGTTATATAAGCGATTTATCTTCATTTAATATGGAAATTTATATTCATTGTCTTATATTTAGCTACTCTGACTCATAATAATCTGTGATAAAAATTTTATGTATTGAATAAACATGCCTAAATACGACTCCAATAACTTACATGAATTTTAAAATCAAAAAGTATATTAGACACATGTGCATAAGAAACGGTTGTGATTTTTCCTTTCAAATCTCGATTTTATGACCCTTTTACATGTACAGTTTCGTCCGTATTTAGGTATGTCGTACACGTGACGTAGATATCCACTCATTCATAATTGATTGATTCATAAAATATTGTTTAAATTCATTAGATTCAAAGAAAATTTCCTATAACGGAAAAACGTTCCAGAGAATTGGATGGGGTAACTTGAAATCATTTTCATTTTAAGTTTTCATAAGATGAGTAAGTACAACCTAATGAACATCCTGTATACATCGTTGATACCCGATCCATTTAGTCAGAATATCACCCGTACGAAAACGAATGATCGGTATTATAGTCTTAGAGAAGAACATATCGTTTTACAATAAATAAAATCAAAAAATCAATTAGAAACGACGTTACATTCACGATCAGTTTGTTTTCGGACAGAGTGGGCTGTTTTAAAATGTTGGCAATAATATTTTAAAGATTCCTGATTAAAACATTTTAGACATCGCCAGTTGCGATGTTATGGAAATAGAGTTTTAGTTTTGTAATAATTAATAGGTGTTGTGAAAACCAAAGTGTTCCTGAAAAATATTGAGATATCATGAGAGAATTAATCACAGTAACATTTAATTTAAATGCCTTCAACTTATTATTCTACATTTTCCAGTATATTTTGTCACTGACATCTATCGACGATCAGATACAAGGAGAATATTATATATATATATATATATATATATATATATATATATATATATATATATATATATATATATATATACTTCATACCCATGTAGCAAGTATGAATCTGGGTGAAAAGAGCTTAATAGATTTGTTTGACAGCTGTTCCGTTAAAATTAAAAAACGAATTCTGAACAGATTGATGACTATCATTTTTCTGAAGTTTATTTTACATATTGGTATAATCCATCAAATTTCCATTGATTTATTAAAAAAAATATATACGCGATTCTTTTCAATAACAATATAATTTTTTTGTCGATATAATTTTTCAAACATATTAAGATTACAACAAGAGTGATGCATAATTATTAAAATTACGAAAAATTATTTGAAATTAATATTAAAAAATTTGGAATGAAAAAAAATGAGTGATGATGCTCAAAAACTCATTTGAAACCTTAATTTCATTATAACATTGAAAACATGAGATTTTTTTTCATAGTATTTCTTTGGCAATATTTTCGGCATTAAAATATGAAAGAATTCAACGAGTTTATTCTTGATGCAAGTTAATATGCAGTTTCAAATATAAAAAGTCTCTACATAATTTATTTCATTGAAAAATATAATTTTTTTTTTTTTTAATCAAACTGTATTAGAAATACTGAGTTTCAATTTAAGAAGACATATGCAATTCTCAAATCTCATACAACAGTCCAAAATAAAAAAAATCTATAAAACATAGAGAAAATTGATAGAAATATAAAAGCACCACGGTCGATAGATATAATATTGTTTCAATTCTACTTAGAAAATTTCAACCAAAAAATCAATTTGACCAGTCAATTTTAAGATTGAAAACTAAAATCTACCAAGAAAAGACATTCCACATACCAATATAAAAATATATGTAATATTTATAATATTTACATTTAGTTCAACAAGGAAATTGAAATTGAAAAATTAAATACAGGATATTTGGGAATTTCATATTATATCTACTAAAATAGAAACTTAGTGTTTCTAAGACATTTTGATCTAATCTTTTTTTATTAGACGAATAATGTAGAGGTTTCAAAGAATGATTCTCTTTATATATTCCAAATTCAATAAGATGGTCTTGTAATTAATATTTGTCTGAATGGCGAAAGACTCCAAATGTGGTTAAGAATTTTACAATTTAATAGAGAAACATAAACTGGGAGGAATTCTTAAGCATTTTCTTGATAGTTTTCAATAAATATATTCCATGTTAATTTTAATAAGTTATTATGAAGTTTGCTCATTTTCTAGATTGTTCTCGGGTCGAAATACCAAGACGTTATGTCAGAAAACACAATTTACCAAATTTTGAGCAATCAAATTTCGTACTAAACTTATATTTTTATAATAAAATCTTTTCAATTTCAAATTGTCTTGTGTCTCAAAAATCGGTAAGAACAACTGGTGGTTGAAATGAATTTTGATTAAGTCTACTTGGAAAAGGCTTTAATCGAATCAAAGAGATAAAGATAAAGCATGCACTATCTTATATCATCAATAATCAGATAAATGACGAATTAAAATAAAAAACAGAAAAATTCTATATGTCTCAACATAAATTAAGGTTTACAGAATTTAAAATTTAATTATCATACAGATTCATTCTGTTAATCTTTCACAAATTTTAATTGCAAAAATATTTTTTATTAAAAAACTTTTAGAATCAAATTGAATAAATTACTTTAAAATAATCTCTGTTTCAATTTACTAGACATATATAATTAGTACTTATTACATTAAGTGTAATTTTATTAGTCTACTAAGTTAACAGAATAAATCTGTATGATAATTAAATTTTGTAATAATTCTATCAAGAAAAAAACCTCTGTTTATTTTTCATTAGTTTACAGAATTGTTTTCTTCTTTCAATGTTAACTCTACATTATCGAGATATTTTGATCTTAATGTTTGAATCGTGTGGAAAATATGTATTATATAAAAATCTTTTATTTCAAAAATAAGGATAAACTGTGAATTAATTATCTTTACTTGATCTTTATATAAATAAATGAAAAAGAATGTTTACTTCGATGAATAGATGAATGAAAGATGTCTGAGAATTAAATGACATAATCAAGCTATTTAAAGAGATATTAATCTCATTTCAAGTGAATTGACACAAAGTCAAATAGATCCTGATTTTGATTAGTTCTAACTTGTATTTATCTGGCAGTTATACGAAGAGAAATAATATTTTGTTTTTTTTTATCTTAAAATTTCTAGAATGAAAGTATAATCATGTCTCGTTTTCATTTCAATAGGTGGTATGTGTGTTTATAAAACACACAAAAAATTTCAAAATTAAATTAAAACATTAAAAATTACATGATGATCAATATTTTCCAACAAATTATCACTGCGGAAAATTGCGGTTACAATAAATAGTTACTGACGAACTATTTGTTTTTATTGAAACCCATGTTTAAACCTTTTCCAGAATTGCGAAAAAAGTCTCTAAATAAAACATTTTGAATCCCATAATCAGTTTCCTAATATACAGGGGCCTGCAATAGTGCGTTGCGCTTCCATAACTGCCGAACAAGACTTCGTAGAAATTTTGTTCGAAAGCAGGCTCTGTGCACTTTCATTTCTACATTTCAGGAAATTATTGTCTAATATACAATGCTGTTCACAAAAAAACAATTGCAAAAATGTGTTGAATAATTTTTTGGGAATATTCTGTATATTAGAGAATAATTTCCTGAGATGCGGAAATGAAATTACAAGGAGCCCGCTATTGAACAAAATTTCTAAGATGTCTGATTCAGCAGTTGTATAAGCGCAACACTGTTAATGAATGTGGAGGTTTAGGTTTATAAAAAAGATTTATTTATAAATATTTTCTAGTCCAAATATCGTTCAAAATCTCACAAAATTATTTTTCGTTATAACTTAAGTATCAAAGTCTAACGTGCTGAATACAAAAACTTTTACATTTCTCAGAGAAAACTGTAATAAATTAAACAAGTCTATCAGGACTTCCTGGAACATATTTGGGATTACATGCGTGATATCTCGAGAGCCAAGCTCTACCTGGCTCGCTCCTATTCAAATCTCCTCTACATTGAAAACCACCATTAAAATTCATCATTGAATAGTCATAACAGTCTGTCACACCATCGCCATTGCAGTCCTGTAAAAAAATTTTGTTTTCTTTATAGTAAATGAGGACTTAACAGCTTACTCTGCCATATTTTATGAAATAGTTTGTGACTATCCTCTGAGCACAATTGAAGTCGAGTGCGCAATCCTCATAAGCTGAAAAAATATTGCATCAAATTAGCGAAACATAATTAAAAAGTGGACAAAAATTAAAAATAAAATCGTCTACTCACCACCAGCTCGTTCTTTGTCATCATAGGGTAATATTACTTCCCCTGCATCTTTCCAGTAGATTCTGCTTATTTTGTATGGTCCGCAGTACCCCTGTACACAACCATAAGTTAAATTACAGCTTGTGGCAGCATGACATAAACATCGAAAGCAATGTTGGTCCAAATTGATTAGTTTGATGTTATCTATAGAAAAACATTTTTTAATAATTCTCGCTTTTGATTGAAAATATCGATAATAATGTGGAAATTCTCCTTAGAGAAGTACGAGGAATGTTTAGTTCTTGAGCACGAGGACGAGTTGATGTTGATGGATGTTCAACCACATTCTGGTCTACAACAGCAATGTTTTCAGGTGTGCTCACTGGTCGAGAGTGTGAATGGGTTGTTTTGTCAAATAACGATCCAGATTCACGAACTCACTTCATAAACTGATCCAGAAAATTCCTGAGACGGCATCTCATTTCTATTGAATTTTCAAATGGGAAATGAATTTTTAATTTTTCCAGTTTTGTTCAGGCATAAATCGGCTCATTCCGTTAATGTCAAACATTAAACTAACTTTTTGTCGAATGGAAGAAGTGTTTCCAGAATCAAAATAATCAGTACTTCAAAATGCGAACTCTCTATTCTTTAACAAAATTTTGACGTGTGCGTGCAAAGGAAAAGTCAAACTTTCACCAGTTGAGTAGCGTCATGGGAAATGAGTAGCGTCACGAGAAATTTGGACGGCAGATTCAAAACAAAAAGAACGTAAAAAAAGATAAATCAGAGGAATTACATTTTTCCAGCACCAAGAATCTATACTGTACTACTTGTCAATTTAAGGAACGGTAAGACAGAAGATATTGAAACGTAAACTTAAATATTGGATACTAGTTAGTGGCAGATACGTTTTCCGAGAAATTATGAAGTAAGTAAGATGCTGATTTCGAAGGAATTCGATATATTATGACCTTTGCATTATTAAATAAGATTTCATTGCTTAATTGAATGTACCAAGTTTATATTAAAAAATCGCACACTGACTACATCTCAGCGATTATTATTGTTCATTTTTGAATAAACTATATTTTATCGTTATTACTATTACAGGGTGCCCAAGTTATCTCTGGCCAAACTTCACAAGGTGATTCAGCAGGCAGTTTGCAACAAAAAAGTTCCTATAGACTATGGTCCAATTACACTGGGCGGCAAAAAGAATTTTTTTGTTTGTAACATAACGCTGAATAGCATATTATGGTAGAATGGACCTATCCAAATACGAAAATGAGAAAAAAAAATTGTTGCCTGTAAAGTCGGTATACGGGCGAAAGTTTTACGTGACAACGACTTTGAGTGGTAAAATAATTTTAATGTGAATATTCATTCGTATAGTAGGAAGAAGGATGAAATAATAGTAACAATTTAAAACATTTATTTATACAAAGAATTATATTTAAAACATTAATTTATACAAAGAATCTCGCACTGAATTTCATATTAACAAAATTTTATTTATCAATCAGTTGTTATAAGTTATTAATAAATTTAACTTGTTTTACATTGTTATAAATATAAAAACTAAATTTAAAAGTTAGAACATTTATTTAAATCACATTAATTGTTAATATCAATCGATTTTAATTCAAAGTGTATTTTCTAAAAGGAGAAAACTAATTCACATTTGATCTTTGAATTTGTAAATCGCGCGCTTACGACCTTGCGCAGTGATTAGTCGTCTCGGTTTGAATATTTGAAAGTTTCGATTTGACAGGTTGGAGGTTAAACATTGTTATTTCAATTTTTTACATAGCAAGTCGCGCTCATTTTTTCAAGTTAAACAAATTATTATTGGTTGAGAAACGATTTCTACTACTTTTTTGATTGAAAACTACCACAACATTGTGATTACTACAACATAACCTATTCACTTATGTCTTAGTCATTTATTTCATCATGTTATATTATCAGTCTGAAATTATTTACCTTTGCTGTTTGAATTGTTGCGATGGACGAAACTACCTTCACATTATCACTACACAATCGTTTTACAATTAACTGGCAACGTGTAAACTTGTATGCAGGCGCCTAAGCGAAATAGAAGCGCAAGACATGAACCGGTGTGTATGCCTATCTCTCTCACTCTCTCTCTCTCTCTCGCTCTGTCTCTCTTGCTCTTAGGCGGGCTAACTGTGCTCGAGTGGAAGGGACGCGTGCCTTTCACTTTTTATGTCTGTCTCTCTCGCTCTTAGGCGGGCTAACCATGCCCGAGTGGAAGGGACGCGTGCCTCTCACTCGCTCTCATTGTGAGCGCATAACGTGAGCGGAGCGTAACGCAGTTTCCTGAAGTGTCACCCGGCAAACCAATTTATAAGACGTTGTCACGTCAAAAAGTTGTAACACGTAGGGTTTTCTTGTTACATTTATAGAACCACAATATCTAATGTGTGTTGAAATAAATGATTTCAGAATTTTTTAACCGTATATATTGAAGAGATCCAGATCCTCTAAGGATCATACGAGTCACAGAGTCCCTCATAGATTATATAAATTCCACCATTATGTCATTGTATTTACCTGCGTTATTTCTGTGTCAAAATACTCTGTGGCGCTGTAACTTGACACGTATGTGATTAGTGACCATAACAAAGGAGAACAATCTCCTTATAGCGTCCCCATTGTATTTTAAAGCATTCAAGAGGAAGGTTCTTGGAAATAAACCTCCTGGGAAACTTAGTAACATACTCGAGATAATGGTACCCCTTAGTAACTCTTAGTAAGTAAAGTTTTTTTAAATGCTTTATGATTAATTGCATGCTTTACATTTTTGAATACCACCTTATGTGAAATAAGTGATTATACGCTCGTTCTTTGTACTTCCATTGATCGCTTTTCCTTCTTGTATATTTGCTTCACTCTTATTTAGTCCGACCGGAATGTTTTAACTAAATTCCATTGCCTTTGTATATAACTAAAGCTGCACGACCCTCACAAATTATATGTTTGTATTGTATACTTTCTTTCGGTGCCTAGTTGCTTTTTGCTGTATTTGTAAATAGTGGTTTTTTATCTGCGTAGTACTTGCTAATAAGGATTTGTATTATCTATTTTTACTAATTGCGGCGCTTGATATATAACTGATTTGTATGTACTCTTGTGTGATCCCCTGGATACCCATTTCTTTGTTTGTTCTTATTGTAACGTTCATTAACACGCCTAGGTGATGGGGTACTGTATCTTTTTATTATGTCCTAGTCAGTTCGTGTTACATATTTGACATATGCATGTGATCGCTTACTTTGAGAGATTGTATTCCATGTGAATCAGTGGCGTTCTTTAGGGTAAATTGCTGAGTAGTCCTAATAGAGGACAACATATCGTATAGAGAAAGTAAATACCTTCGGATATCCAAGGCTATTATGCGAATGTGTGAGTGATTGCTAGATAATTGTTCCGAGGTATTGTGATATCCCCAGGGATTAGTTTGCGTGACCCTTCAGGTAGTGTTCGGTATGTTCTTCAGTAATATCTGAGCCTTCATGGACCTTGTCACCCCGAGAAGGCCAGATACAGCCCATTTGATAGTAACTTCTCCGGTCGACTCCAATTAGGTTAGATCCCCTGTTCAAGGAGATCTCCTGGGCATGCCACAATTACCCTTACCTTACTGTCCATTTAAACTTACCCTTTGTAATGGAAGGTTCAGCACTGGTTACCGGAAGTACAGTTGAAGGTGCGAATGCTGACTGTATCCCCTTTTCCTGCATAACTTTAACCTTTTCCACTGCATAAGAATGATATCTGATTTGAGCGAGTAACCGACCTAACGGTATGTAATAATAAGTCATTTAGACCTGGGGCGCTATTGGGTTCACTGGAGCGCTTTGCAAACCACTGCGTAGAGTAGATTTAACCATAGGCTGATAAATGTGTTTCCATTTATTGAGGGTTGTTACTTTTGAACATTATTAATAGAAATATATTATTCGGGTATTACTGTGTTTCGAATATTTGAACCTCCCGTCACTGTTTCCTTGCTCTCGTTAGGTGTAATTTGGGTTGCCTACACAACGTAACGTTCTATTCGCCCGCCACTAGACGATCACGATAAAAAGGTTAGAGCTCTTTAGATTTATTCGTAAAATTCCAGATCTTTTAGAGTACTCCGTAAACCCCTAGATCTTTTAGAGTACTCCGTAAACTCCTAGATCTTTTAGAGTACTCCGTAAACCCGTAGATCTTTTAGAGTACTCCGTAAACCTCCAGATCTTAGAGTACTCCGTAAAATCCCGGATCTTTTAGAGTACGCCGTAATGTACGGGATAGCTCAATATCGACTTTATTTAGTTTAACACCTACTAACCGTACCTTACATTTAAGAAAAACACGAAGATTGAAAATATTGACTGAAAATACTAATTAAATTCTATGTTTTCCTTTTATGAAGGGTCATATCTTCTCTCTTCAAAAATCAGCTGTAATCACCCATCATGGATGGATCCTATTGTCCTTGATAGCGAATTTCCATTGTCTTAATATCTTGGTGGAATCTTTCAACCTGCTGTCACTAACAACTCCAAATTTTCAGGAAAAAATGGCTGAATTGAATGGAAAAAATGGATTTTTAATGACATTCGGGCACCAAACATTTTGTAGGCATATAATAGTTCATTAACTAACTGTTGGTAGTTTGCATCCATTAAGTTCCTGCCTGGTAAGTTACTCTGTAAAGTTAACGTCGTCCAGCAATTTCCTGATTTGTGGTCCAATAAGAATGCCTTGCTTTAATTTGGCCTCACTGAACGCGGAAAATAGTTGTTTTAAGTATTTAAATCCATCACCATCTTTATTCATAGCCTTCACAAAGTTTTTCATGAGCCCAGGTTTAATGTGAAGTGGAGGCAGAAGAACATTTTTGGTATCTACAAGAAGTCTAAACATAACATTTTGAGATGCCGGTTGAAAAACACTTCTTTCTGGCCAAATTTTTTATAATGCTGAGTTGCTGCACTGATCCATAGACAAAGAAAACAGCAATATTTTGTAATTCTTCCCTGAAGACCTACTAAAATTTCTATAACTTTTAAGTCCCCACATATCTGCCATTTATACGTGTTGTAGTTTATTTAATCCAAAAGAACGCGCACATTTTCATAACTTTCTTTCATCGTCGCTGAATGGGCAATCGATATATAGGGTTTTAAATTTCCATTATGCATTACCACAGCTTTTAAATTATGTATTTAGACGAATCTATAAATAACGCCACTCAGAGGGGGAATGCTTATATCAAGTTCCTGCATCAAACCATCAATATCAGTACACGCAAACAACGAATTTTTCTCACTGTATAATGCAAAAAATTGAGCATTTCTTTTTCTGAAATTCGTAATTTTCGGTTCGTTGCCTAGTACGATCCATTGCTTAAGACTGGGATCAAGAAGTTCTGACTGTTGCTTTGATAACCTCAAATCACGTACTGAATCATTTAACTCATTTTAAACAACGAAATGTGGGCCTGGAGTAAAAGTAGTGTCGGAGCACTGTTCTTCGGAGCAGCCTGATGATGTTGTCCCCAATATCTTCCAAAAAATATTTTGCGGTACTAAAGGTGCGATCGGCACTGATAACTCTGCATTATGAGGAAGAGATCGAATTTCAGACTGCAAATTTGGATAGTCGATCTTGTGCTTTCCCTTTTTTGGAAAAACCTTCAGTCTTTATCAGGCAAAAATAGCAATCGTGTAAATGATGTGGGTTCTCGCAATACCATAGGTACTGCAAAAGGGATGCTTTCTCTCTTCTTATTCATCCACTGTACCAATGATACGCTACAACTAACACAGCACACATGGAAAGCCTACTACTTATCTTAATCTCCAATTAAAGCACTAAAATATTGGAAGTAGTATTTTTAACATTTTCAGGAAAGTGGCTGATTTTCAATCTTAAGAAGAAGAGAAACTTCATTTTCATTAAAAATTAACAAAATAATGCCATACACCATGAAAAAATATTTTACTTTTAATTTTAAGTTAGTCCACAATAGTAGAGTAGTTAATGAATGGTTAGAGGTTCATTTTGAAGGAAAATAGATAGAAAGATTAGATGGCCTACCCGAAGTTCCAACCTTACACCCCTAGACTTCTTCCTTTGGGGTGTTTTGAAAAATGCGGTGTAGTCTATCCCATACTCGTGACCAGCTTATCAAAAGAATACAGAACTGCTGCAATGTGCTAAGGCAACTACGGGGGAAGTTGCAGAAATTGTGGATTCTATTCGAAAACCATGTAGGCTGGGTATTAGAGAAGTAGGCAGGCATTTTCAGAATTTTTTTAATGAGTTCATCATTTTTTTCTTAACCGCCCTATTGTAAATGAAGTTTTTTTATAGAGATCGCCATAACCCGAATTTAAGGAAAATTTTCCGCTCTTTCCAATGGTGTACACTGAATTTTCATTAAGGTAATAGTTTTCGAGTTATGCTATCTTTTTAGTGGAAATAGTAGATACTTGAATAACCTTACAACGAAAGGTAATTTGACCATACTCCATAGGAAATTTTTATTCCAAATTGGCTGTAGAATCACCTTGTGAAGTTCAGCCAGAAATAACTTGGGCACCCGGTATATACCCCAAACCTTTCCTGAAAGTTCCAAGACTCTAGCTCTTTTCGTTCGAAAGTTGGCAAACTTTTGGTCTCGTATTCTTCATCAGTGAGTCCAACTTAATCTTTTGAGACTATTTTCGGCTCGAAATTCGGAAATAACATACATTTTGGCGAAAGGAAAGCACAGTATTGACTGGAAAAAGCAGGCAAAAATAGCTAGGGAATGATCTAGAATTCCAGGAATTAGGAGGGTGCTGCAAAATGAATTCCTCGAACCAATAACAACAATATTACCACTAGCTGTAGATGAATTACTCAATACTTCATTCTGTAATTGTATGAATGGATGTGGTGCAGGCTACGGGTGTTGAAAATCTTTTTTTTTTCATTGTCTCGGTCTTTACTTGACATCTTCAATATAAGAAAAATAAATGTTAACTTCCGCTATTTTATTGATTTACACTACAATTGTTTCGTTATACCATGACTTAATATAATTCATGACTTAGTATAATCCTGTTGTAAAAACAGAAATATTAGACGCCTTGAACGTTTGCCTAGATCAAAAAAAAATTTTGTTCAACTGCACGTTTTATCTAGACGAAGAAAATCTAATAATGGGTAACCCATTAAGCCCCTTGTTATCAGATATATTAGGCAGCTTAATAAAAAATAATACAGACGTCATTCCGAAAAACAAAAAATAAGGAGTTTACAAGTAAACATGTAAGTGATTGCCCATGTGTATATGTGGAACAGACAGGCTGTTCATTCCAAACAACGATACGAGAACATGAAAAATGTTATATTAATAATAAACCAAATGCAACTCATGCCAAGAGTTAGAGATTGGTCATAATTTTAATACGAACTATGAAATATTACATATCGAAAACAAAAGTCAGAAACTAAATCTGATAGAAACTTTAGAGATCAATAGATATAATAAAAGACAAATTTTATCGAATGATCAAATAGATTTAAACAGATCCTCCCTACTCAGTATTTTTCATTGATTGTAAACCATCTATTTCCACCCCTCTATTTTTTGTACCAGAGCTGTGTATTTAAGGTCATGTTTTGCATTGTATACCTCAGTTTTAATACTCACCTGATGAAATCATGGTATGATAAAACAATTGTCGTGTAAATCAATAAAATAGTGGGAGTTAATATTTGTTTTTCTTATATTGGAAATCATTGTTGCGATGCACTTTAGTTTGTAGTCAGTGTAATAGGCAAGCTTTTGAACCGGAAATGTTGAAAGGCCTGAAGGTCTTATGTAGGAAGAACTAGAAAAATCATTTCTATTGAAATTCATCCTTTCAGAACTTTTTATGAAACACACCGCCGCAATACCAATTCGCCCTTTAACATTAGAAGAATAGAAAAAAAGACATATTAAATGAGTCAATTGAGCTCTTATTAAAAGAACGATGATTTAGTTTCCAAATGAAATATTAAATGTGTCAATAGACCTCAATGTCTTGAAGAAACGACTATTTTGCGTTTTCAATATTGGTATTACTACTCGTCTACTTCATCAAGTCAAAAATTTTGAAATAATGAATGTTTATTATAGGACTTGATGTTCATCCTTTTGAATCTTCATAATTAACTACACCTTCTTTCTCCATAATTTCATTAAAAAAAACAAATTCCGCGAAAAAATTCTCGATATCACGCAGAAGCTTCGAACGTGTTTGTATATTTCTAGGAAATCATCTTACCTTGAGCACGGGAACAAATCATCATAACAAGTACACTTATAAACATCAAAAACCAGTATTTCTTCATTTTTAACATTTTCCTACTAACGTTCCTACTAAGAGAATGAAAACAACTTTACGAAGAAGTTTGGTCGGAAAAACAGAACATTGTTTGGGAACCAAGACTCCCTTTGAACTGTTTGGGTAATGAAGATTGTTATATCCATCCAGAACTAGTTTCTCTTGAAAAAAAGTTGACTTAGTGTCTACTACCGGTGAATCTTCATAGGATATAAACTGGCTATAGCGGAGAGGTGAGAGGGGCAATCTCATGAAGGACTCATTTAGTTTATTTCAGTTTAATCACTGAATGTCATTTTGAAACAATACAGAATGTGACTGAATGATAAAAACATGCAAAGCATAATTCTTGTAATTTCCTTCGAGATATTTTCAATTCAAGTTTCAAATTAGGTGGAATTTCTAATGTGTACGCAGCCTATGTTCCAGAAGTGGACGTCAAGTCGGAATCAGTTATAATAGTCATCAGAAAAATATGAAAGAAAACCTAAGTGCTGCATTTTTCACATTATATTGCACTTTCTTTTATTCAATAAAATGCACACCGTGTGATGATTTTTGAACTCCTGTTGCTTCAATTTTTTACTTTTTTCAAATGTTATTCTTCCTATGTTATCCCGAATAGTGCTTCTGTAACCTGTAATCTTCAATTCTAAGCCAATTGCTCCAGCTTGGAAAATAATGTCACTTTTTGCCGAACCAAGTATTCAAAATTAAAGTTTCGTCCAACTCCATTTGACTATACTGAAAAAAAAATTGTACTACATCAGTTTGGCAAGTTACTTCAAAAGTTAGCACATTTAATGAGAATTCTAACGTGCTATAACACTAACTACATCCTTTTTTAGATTGGACAAAAAAAAGGTTTTTCTTAAAGAAATTCAGTTTCGTTTTATGACAAGATTCAATAAATTCACAAAAGATGTTCAAACAGCCCTCCTTCAATCGCAATACATGCACGACATCTTCTTAAAAAAGATCGGGATATCAGGTTATTGACGAATTGCATTACTTCCCTAATTCTCTCCGAAGCTCAGCTACATTTTCAATTTGTTTTGAATAATTTTTTTCTTTCACTGTTCCCCAGTAAAAAAATCTAAAGGATTCAAATCAGGTGAACAGAATGGCCACGAGATTGTACCAGATCGCCCTATACATATACCCGGATATTTTTCATTTAGATATTCTCTAACTGAGAGTGCATAGTGCGTTGGACAGCCATCTTGCTGAAACCATTTTTCTCTGAAAATATTAAGTGACATAAATTGTGGGGGAAGACCTACAATTCTTAGAAAAAATTTCTTTTGTAGCATGGTATGGCAAAACGCAATCCGAGATTCATAATCCCGAGGTAACAAAGTTTGTACTCGCTGTACAGGATATGGGTGAAGCTTATGTTTTTTCAATAGTCGGTGGGGCTGTACATTTGAGCACTCCTGTGCTTCACTGAATTTCACGTAGCGAAGTACTTGTATCTTCCTCAACTGCTTGAAGCACAATATCGTCGTAAGGTAAGGAAATTCTTCCTTCGCCATGCACTTTTTTTGGAAGTCGGGCCGCTGTGAAGAGTAGTATTAGTACATTCGTAAAAATTCGATGATGTGGATAACAATCAGCTTTAGGGTATCTCTCGCGATACATTCTCGAAGCTACATTCCCCATAAATGAGGTGTATGTTGGCATATTCCTGTTTGGTATACACAGACATGATGGCAATACACAATCACAGGTTAGTCCAAGTTACATCAAAGTTCGTCGTAAAGATATCAAAACTATCCAAATCACAAGCAAACAAATCTAATAAACGAAGCCAAAGGTCGTAAGTACACAAATAACACGGTGAAATACGGAAAGATGCGCAGTAGACCAAGGGGCGTAGTGTACTGATTATAGGCGTTATAGTCAAGAATAGTCAAGAATATCCTGGAATTCACTACAACTATAAAAGTTATTCTTAAATTTTGCGTTGTTCTCTTTATCGATTTGAAGCGATATCTAACTTCATTACATTCATCAAGTAAAAAGTGTATATATTATTTACTAGTCATCTAATAAATAATCTACATTGTTCGTATGTACATTTTATTTATAATTTCATTAACACCTTCGACGAATATCCACAATTTCATCAAAACTTCACGTAAAAACGTCAAAATCTTCATTCAATTCAGAATTTTCTTCACTTGGATAGTTTTGTTCCTGTATAGCTGAAATTGTTGATACTTCCTGTGAACAAAAAAGAAAACAGTTATTTTGTGGAAGATGATAAATTAGAGAAATTCGTAAACACAGGCAATCAGACAAACTTGAATAGACACAAAAGTTAATGTGTGTAAATCCATCAATACGTGTAAATAAATTTATTACTAATGGCTGGCCATTTAAAATTTGCACGGACCAAAAACCGCACCAAACAGTTACTCCTTGTTGTTGCATCGACTTTTCCAGAATAACGTGTGGATTCTCTGATCCTCGAGGCTTCACTTCTTCCAGTAGTTGAACTATGCCAAAATATTCTCAAGTTGTGAGCGTCTACTCAATTTTATATCAAATGGAAGAATCTATCTGAAATCGCTAAAATTCAACGTGTTTTTTTTCAAAAAAACTTAAACAATACTATTTTCATTCAATATAATCTGAGATTTTAATACTAATGAATCATGATTTTCCCGAACCACCAACTGATAAAAATATAATTTATTTTACGTTTCATAAACGATCCAATTAAAAGTTTTTAATTCAACAGTTTATTGAAAGTTGAATAAATCTGAAACCTCGAATCTGGTAATGATACCATTGTGTGAATCAATATATTTTTGATCTCTTTCGTATGGAGTTTTTCTTGGAGAACCAGAAGATTTCGATAGATATACAGGTAAACTAGGGAAAATTGATAGAACTGCATTTTTATTCAGGTTCGAAAGCCTCTAAAAGTTCTTTGTAATCATCTGTTAGTGTAAATTCATTCTCTCGAAAATTAATTGAAGAAACAGTCCAGTTTTTGCGGAGTATTATATATATTTTAAATTAGAGTCTTTCACATCATTTTCGAGCTATTTCGAATGTTTACTAGAGGGATAGGACGGCAAGTAACTTTCTAACCACATCTGGACACACTTATTCAGAGAATTTGCACCGAATCAATAAAAAACACTTAAAAACTGATCACTTTAACACTATGAAAACTCATTTGAACTCGTTTAAAAATACACAATAAACCGCAAACAAGTGAAAAGCAGGTGAAAATTCTTCTTATCTATAACATCTTGTGTGCTACTGTCGGATCACGTAGGACTCTCTGACGTTGTTGCCAGCATCTTTTATTTGAGAAGACTGTGATTCTAGGGAAAAGTAGTCGAGCAAAATGTTGAAATCTTAAGGGGCCAGAAGGGAAGCAGCAATTTCAAGACTTACGCTTTCAACCTATACAGTTTTCGAATTGGCTTTCAGCGAGGTGCAAGTGGAAACGAACACCCATTCTTCGAAGGTTACATGTTGCACATCCATCGACGTACACAGAACTTAAACCTGAACTGTACGTTCTTCGACATTACATGCTAATAACCTATATGGTCTGTATTATGACCGGACACCCAGACCATTCTATCCGGTGTTTTTTTTTAGAGTGATAAAACTTTCGATAGGTATAACTGTGATTTGACAGAAGGTAGAAGCCATGTTGTTTTGACATTTCTGCTCAGTAAGCATTGACAAATTTTCATGGAAAGACTCACGCCGCAACAGCGTTTACAAATCGTTGAAATTTATTTTCAAAATCAGTGTTCTCTTCGCTAAACTAATAAAGCACTTCGTGAATTTATGGTTTACACAATCGTCCATCCGAGCAGCATATTCGTCGAAGTATCGATAGATTTCGGACAATATTTTCTCTACTCGATGCAACAACAACAAGACAAAGAACTGTACGTACACAAGAAAATATAAGCTATAAGTCATAGTGTTAATGATGATCCAGATTTGTCTATTCGTCGACGTTCAGAACAAGTTGGATTCTGTGCATCCACCACATGGAAAATTTTGCGTAAAGATCTTATTCTACACCCATACAAGATCCAACTTGGTTCAAGAACTAAAGCCGTTTGACCATAATAAACGTCGTTTGTTTGCTGATTTGGGCCCTAGAACAGCTTGATTGGGCTCTAGAACAGTTGAAGTTGATCCACTTTTTTATCGTTAATTTGTGTTTAGTGATGAAGCCCATTTCTGATTGAACAGCTATGTAAACAAGCAAAATTGCCGTATATGGAGTGAATACAGTCCTCAAAAGGTTTTGCAGGTTCCATTGCATCCTGAAAAAATGCACTGTATGGCTGGAGGCATCATCGGTCCATATTTCTTTACAAACGATGCTGGAGCTATTGTTACAGTGAATGGTGCTCGTTACAGATTATTTGTTTCAAAATTTGAATGGTATTGACCCAGAAGTGTTTTGGTTCCAACAAGATGGTGCTACATCTCATGCTGCTACCGCAACAATTGATTTATTGAAAGAAAGATTTGGCGATAACATTATTTCGAGAAATGGTCCAATTAATTGGCCTCCAAGATCATGCGACATAACTCCACTGGATTATTTTCTTTGGGGTTATGTCAAGTCATTGGTTGTGCTGATAAACCAGAAACAATAGACGCTTTGGAAGCCAACATAACTCGTGTTATTGATGAAATAAGGCATGAATTACTCGAAAAAGTGGTCCAATATTGGTCTGGTAGAATGCGGTTCCTCTAGTCGTGGTGAACATATGCCGGTAATTATTTTTGAAACATAAATGTCATCAAATTATCTTTCAAATAAAAAAAAATTGGCTTCAATCTTAATTTGAATGTGTTTTATTTCAATTTAAAGTTCTATCATTCTAAAAAAAAGACCCGATATTATCACACAACAGAACCTCTCCGAATTCCAATCCATGGATACCAGGAAGAATTTCGGTGAACCTAAACAATTATTTACTACATTTTTCAATTGATAAAGATTGTGGCAGTTCCATTTAGATTATACATCCTGTATGTATTATTTTCGTATATTTTTATTGTTATTAATTTCAATACCGAATATTAACTTCTGTTAGAGATAGAGAATATTTCGTATTGAAGTTTTAATCAATTTTTCAACTTCATATTATATATACTCAATGGATTATATTTCCTTATTTATTTTGCGAACTTATTTCACTTGTGAGTTACAGAATCTTTTGTATTTGACTTTGAATTAATAAAACTTTGTAATAAACAGGATTTCAATTATAATATCTACTTACTGTTTTATTAGAATTGTTACTAGTGGTTCCCAAAGTTGTTGTGGAAGTTGTAGAAACGGTTTTGTCTGAACCACCTGAATGTATTATTTCTGTTCTGCTCATGCAACTTTTATATCTTTTCAAGCGTTCTTCATCAAGAGAAATATTATGACAGTTGTTTGGTCCAAAGGTATGGATCAGTACATAATCATCGCAATTGATCAATTTGTCGTTATCACAGTCCTGAAATTGATCAAACAAAGGAATACATTAGTTCAGGTGAAACTGTAACCTCCATATAATTAGCAGATATCCGATTCAAAAATTGAATGAAATTTTGAAAGAAATTAAATTCTAGCTTCATTTTGAAAATAGCATATTGGAGCATAGAAGGAGATTGCTTACGTTGTATAGAAATGAGAAATATACGAATCAACTTTGTGCTATCATTTTTGTTTAAACTTCAACTTGAATATTCGTCTATTTACAATTACCACAATTCATTTTGTGTTCGTTGCATCTAGTTTTGAATGAGCCTGCAGTTTGTCCTTCATTTTTGCTTTTACAAGTTGAAAATACGACTACTAACTCACAAATTCTCCATTTATGTATATTTGAGGTTTGGCTTTTTGGCATTAAATGAAAAAGGTTGAAACTATCGTCGGGGTCAGAAACTTCTACACGCTTGTTCAATAGTACATTTCAAATTTGTGAATTATTTCGTGAGGAAGCTAATATCATGAATAACAACTGTTAAATCACTGAACTGAAGCTTTCCATAAATATATTAGGAGTACATATAAGTTTCCGCCGTTTTATTGTAGATGGCGCGGCACGGAGTTTTGGTTAGCTTTCGCAGATGATAACCGGCTTAAAAATAGTTTGGACATTCAAGAACAACATAACCTATTAATATCATTGATTTTATCTTGGTAAAATATAATTTTTATAAGTTGAAAATGTCAAAATTTGAGCCAAGTAAGCGTCATTTGCGGGAAATATTAGTTTACTTCTTTAATTTAAAGAAATCTGCTGCTGAGGCGCATCAATTGCTCGTAGAAGCATATGGTGAGGGTGCTTTGAGTGAGAGAACGTGTCGAGAGTGGTTTCAAAAGTTTAAAAACGGTGATTTCGACGTAGAAGACAAAGATCGCAGTGGAAGGCCAAAAATTTACGAGGATGCAGAATTGGAGGATTTATTGGAGGAAGATTCATCTCAAACACAAAAAAGACTTGCTCTAACATTAGAAGTCACTCAGCAAGCAGTCTCACATCGTCTTCTATAATAAATATTTGATTTGTGTTAAAAAACGGCGGAAACTTATTCGTACTCCTAATATAAAACCTTCGAAATACAACTACTTATTCACCAGTTTAAAAATGTATTAAAAACTAGGAAATTCGAGTCACTGCATCTAATAAAAAAGTGATGAAAAACGAAGTAATTTCTTATTTAGTCCAATTTTTATGATGAAACAAATTATTAAACCTTATCGGAGTAACTGCGTAGTTTTAAAATGGAATTGTAAAACTAACATCTGCATATTTTTCCATGTAATACTGCACCGCCCAGATGGAACAGGGAAGAGTCTCAACACACCTCTTGAACTTCTCTAATTCAGTTCCAGGTTTGTCATCCAGAACCGGTTTATTCGAGGAAATCCAGAATGGAGGTGTTATTCCAAAAGGTCCACATGCACAATCATAGTTATTAACCTCAATTTTTGAACATTTTTCTGGATCGCAAGATTTTGATGCACACTGAGTGGCAGTTTCGCAAAGACATTTGAGGCACTGGAAGTCCAGCGCACACTCGGCTGTGAAAATAAAAAAAGTATTAAAAACTAGTCAAGAATTTCTTAATTCATTCCTTAGGTACAAAGGTTCCAGAGTGGGTGTAACAAACTGATAGAGTGTAACGTATTCTAACGATCAAGTTCTCTACGCCACTGGTTGTTGCCTGCCAGTGTCAGTCGCGAACACTTGAGATATAACTGGAAGTTTGAGAATGTTCGAGCAACACCACCTAAACAACAAGGCCTACTCACTTCCAAATAAAAGGGGATATGAGTCATCACATGTAGGGTATGAAACGATTCAGGTACGCTGTAGAGTGCTGTCTTCTGTCCTGCTTCTGACAATTAGTGTTGTTTTTTTATAGTGTATGTAGTTTTGTATTTTTTTTTATTTTTAATTAATATTAGAAGTTTTGTAGTGCAAATTGTATATTAAATACATTCAACATACCAAACTGTTCTTGTGTTCCACTTTGTAAGGTGGACTATAAAAATGGGGTTAAAAAGAGTTCCTTTGCTTTTCAAAAAAAAATGAGGAACTAAAGAATGAGTGGTTAAATACCATAAGTCGTGAAAATTTTAACCCAACTGCAAATACACGGGTATGTATGTTTATCAATTATATTTTGATATTTTTTTACTCAATTTACAAAAACAACGTTTGGTTATATATATCTTTAATCATATAATGATTATTTGTTTCAGATGTGTGAGGATCATTTCTTGAAAAGTGATATTGAAAAAGTTACCAATTGTTATGTTGAATCAACTGAGAAATTATTGTCAGCCCCTCTGAAGAAACCTCGATTAAAGCCTATAGCCCGAGGAGCTCCCGGTGGTAGAAGAGAAAGACTAGAGTATTCGATGTTAAGAAAAGGTCTGAAAGAAAGCGTTAAATCTAATAAAGAATATATGACATCAATAGCTGTGGCAAATGTTGAAGAATTGTATTTTAAGATTAAGGAAAAGGAGTTTGAGCAATGGGTTTTGAAGAAATGTAAGAGCAAGTTATAACTACTTTGTGTATTTTAGTGAATCTCTAGTGAAAATTCAGTGCAGTGTTGTAGAGTTGGAAGACATGACGCTGAAAGTGTTTTATGGGGATATGGCAGATCAAGATCTATTCAATAATAGGAAAGAAAATCAGCAACTCGTAACTGATACAAGTCAAATGACAGATATTTTAGAAAAGACATCGCCTTTCTTTAAAAATAAATTGATGGAAAGCAACTTGAAAGAAAGTATCAATAACTAAACATTGTTCTTACATTTCATTATAGAACAGATCCAACTCCTTGGACAACCTAATAGATATTCCTTAAGATACGGTATAAATACAACATTACTTTGCGGATTGCTGTATTGAATTTCGCCTCATGCATATAAGTTTCTTAAAGGTTATGGAATTTTATTTCTGCCTAGTTCATCAACAACAATAGAATGCGTCAAAAATTACCTACTGATCCTCTTATAGAACAGCACAAATCTGGCATTTTATATATATTTTAATATTTTGAAAAATTAGGATAAATCGATAGTACTTATGATTGACGAAATACAGAATAAACCTTTTATAGACTATCGAGGAGGCAACGTTGTTAGGAATATTTATAATAATTCTGATAGAGCTACAAGAGCACATGTGTTTATGATCAGCAGTCTCTTATCGATATATAAAGAAGTGGTGCATATTTTACCTGTAAAAACTTTAAAAGCCGTTTCATTACACCAATATCAGTAAATATAAATAGACCTTTGTTTTTTATCATAGATCGTGTACACATTCTCAAAAACATAAGAAACATTTGATCAATAATACTTTCCAGAAATTTGTTTATCCAGATTTTATTGAGAATCATTTAAAAACTGTATCATTCAATTCATTAAAACAAATGCATCAATCAGAAAATGGCTAGTTGTTAAAATATGGTTACACGTTATCTTTGAAGGCTCTTTATCCTACATCACTGGAACGACAAAATATCAATTTAGCATTGCAAATTTTCAATTCGAATATTGTTAATGCTCTTAGAGAACTAGGAGGGAAAAAATCGATAACTTTGAGGAAACTTCTGACTTTTTGAATATTATATGCACTTGGTGGGATATTATTAATGTTGAAACTCCACTGAAAGGTCAAAGATTTTGAAATAAAAACTGATGCAAAGAAATAATATTTTCCTTTAATAGTTTCATTCATTTGTTAATGAATATCCTATAAATACACTTTCAAAACTCATGACATAAACTTTCATTCAACATATCTATCTATTCAGTGTTTATATTCATTATTCATATTGTCCTCCTGAAATGTTTCAATATATAATAGTATGTACCAAGTAATATATTGTTATCCTTAAATTGTGTTTGATTTAATCCATAGACAATATATACTGATTTAATATTGAAATTTAAATGTCTGAATAAATATTTAATGGATTTAATCACTTCATTCCACAGATTATTAATTTTCATTGTCAATATATGTCATATGTCATCCAAGTGACATTCGTTCAAAATTCAGAAAATAATAAAAATTTAATTTTGGTAAGTTTCAGGTTGATTTCCTCCATACAAATAGAAGGAATGAACATAATTCGGGACTTTTACGAAAACTAGTAACCCTATCCGTGATGACTCATCTTTCGAGGTGAGTAGGCCTTATTTTTAGGTGGTGTTGGTTCAAATAACCCCGTGGATTTATATAAACGGTCGAAGAAGCCCGATGGAAGTAGTGGAAAAGCGTCAGCGAGCAGTGCCGTACTAAGTAGCGCAGTAGAAATAAATCCTGTATTAATTCTGTAAATATATCTTGTACAGTGAAAAATAAATTAATATAGTGTACATAAAAGAATTCAATTAACTGAAAACGTAACAGTATTTTTTTCAGTGAGCGAAACAATTTTGCAACAAACGGATCTGAGTAATAATGACTTTCAGTTTCTTGATCCGAAATACCTTTTCAGATCAACAGCGGTTTGCGAATCTTTAATTATTCTTATCAACCACGCCGATAAGATAACAGATCTCTGGCTCAGTCCAGTTTCAATAAGTGCCACTATTCTCGCACAATCTTCAATTCGTAAACTCATTTTATGAAATTGTTTCTTTCAGAGAGTGCAAAACAAACTTTTCAAATGAACGCAACTGATAAACGATGAATTTATCGTGAAGAATTATTCGAAGATAATTTCTTTTATCGAGTTTTATAGCCCATATGTCTACATTTTGCGCATATTCAGTTGATTTTCTAACGGAAGATGGATGATGAACAAAATATTATTGAATCAATTTGAACTCGTAAGTCTATTGAAAAAACAGTGTAAAATCTTGGTGACCCGTTTTATTTCCGTACACCAGTGTATTTTGATGCGACTCAAAGCATCTACCGTACTTATTAAAAGTTTTTAGCACGTTTAAAACATTTTTATTGCCTTACCTAAAAAGGTGTTTTGATATTACAACATCTCCAACTTGAACGCCACTGACATTTTCGCAAATTATTAACGAAATTAAAATTCTTGAAGATGATTATTCAGAAATTTTCGAGAAAATCGACCGCAAATATTTTAGGATTTGATTTTGTATGAAAAACGAATACTTTGAAATTAGCAGGATTTCTAGTGGAAAATTAAGGAAATTCAAACAGAAATCAATTTTATGTATGTTTAATATAACTACTAGTTTTTCAATACAAGCATTCAAGCATTAAAATGTCTCAGAAACACTGCTTCACATATAGACATATAGAATTATCAACACATTTGAGCTGCAGTTAACTAATGAAGAATCATTCTTTGTGAACGAAGGTATGTATCGGTTGTTTTTTTTTAGAGTGATAAAACTTTAAATTGAAATAAAGCACATTTAAATTAAGATTAAAGCTATTTTTTTTTTATTTGAAAGATAGTTTTATGACATTTATATTTTAGAACTATTTTCCGGCATATGTCCACCACGACTAGCTCTGAGGAATCGCATTCGACCAGACCAATTTTGGACCATATTTTCGAGTAATTCGGGCCTAATTTCATCAATAACGAGTTAGGTTGGCTTCCGAAGCGTCTATTGTTTCTGGTTCATCAGCATAAATTAATGACTTGACATAAACCGAAAGAGAATAATCCAGTGGAGTTATGTCGCATGATCTTGGAGGCCAATTTATATTTACCATTTAATATTATTTATATTAGCATTTCTCAAAATAATATTATAGTCAAATCTTTCTTTAAATAAATCAATTGTTACGTTAGCAGCATGAGATGTAGCACCACCTTTTTGGGGTCAAAACTGGGTTGATACCATTCAAATTTTGAAACAAATAATCATTGATCATCGATCTGTAATGAGCACCATTCACTGTAACATTAGCTCCAGCATCGTTTTTAAAGAAAAATAGACCGATGATGCCTCCAGAGTATAAAGCACACCATACGTGCAATTTTCAGGTTGCAATGGAACCTGCAGAACTTCTTGAGGATTGTTTTTACTCCATATACGGCAATTTGGCTTGTTCACATAGCCGTTCAACCAGAAATGAGCTTCATCACTGAACACAATTTTACGATAAAAAAGTGGATCAGCTTAAAGCTGTTCAAGGGCCCTATCAGCAAACAAACGACGCTTATTACGGTCAAGTGGCTTTAGTTTTTGAACCAGTTGGATGTTTTATGGGTGTAGACCAAGATCTTTACGCAAAATTTTCCATGTGATGGATGCACAGAGTCCAACTTGTTGTGAACGTCGACGAATAAACAAATCTGGATCATCATTAACACTATGACTTACAGCAGCGATATTTTCGCCTGTACGTACAGTTCTTTGCCTTGTTGTTGTTGTTGTTGCATCGAGAAGAGAAAATGTTGTCCGAAATCTATCGATAGTTCGACGAATAAGCTCTGAAGGACGATTATGTAAACCATAAATTTCAGGAAGTGCTCTATAAGTTTGACGAATAGAACACTGATTTTGAAAATAAATTTCAACAATTTGTAAACGTTGTAGCGACCTTCGTCAAATCATAGTTATTCCTCGAAAAAAACACCCGATATTATTTAATTGATTAATTGATAGAATCCAAATAACTTTCAACTGAGGAGAATATGGCTAAGAATTTCATATTTTTTTCTGAAGAATGTACTATCTTTTTTTAAAAAAGGGAAATAAAAAAGTCCTTTCTCAATTCTATGTGGATTATTTTTTGGCGATGGAATCTGTTATTTCTGAATATCCAATCGAGATAGGCTTTTCTTGGATAATGGTTCTGGGTGATCTCGGTAAGTACTTCATGTTTTCTTTTGATTCTTTATCGGTAAACTGCCGCTCATATGTACGAGTATTGAAAATTCTAGATATCAATAAAGTGAAACAGTGTTTTTAAGACATTTTATCCAATTTAATTTTAAAAAGTTTATGAAAGATTTTTCAGATTAAACTTGTAGCGGTTTCGGAGAATTAATCCAGCTATTATCTCTAATATTTAAAAAAAAACCTTCCAAGTAAAAGTTCAATTCTTATTCGTAAGGTTGTTAATATCTCTTCTGATAATGCAAATAATTTGTTAACATATTCGGTGATCTTTACATTTGAATAATGTTTATTATTCTTTCTGTTTGAAATATGATAAGAAAATAAAAATACAAATAAATAAATTACTAATTGATAAACAACGGGACTGAATCTGATACAGTGTAACTATACACAAAAAATAATAATATATATGACATTAATTTTATTTAGTTCCTGAAGTTATAATTATTGAATATAATTTTTTGAAATTAAATATGTAATAATATTTAAATAATAATAATATTGCCGATGTATAATTGAAGAATGAAGCAGACTAACCACAGAAATAATAAAATATTGAAGTTTTGTTCAATTTGATGATTCTTTTTCCATGTTCAAAGGTAAAAAAGTTGATGGAATCCTTTGAATATAACAAATATTTAAAAGGGAACAGACAAATCTTCATTCAATAATTTCTTTTAACTCACCTAAGAAAGATGATAAGAAAACTGTTGAAACTACCAAAAACCATCCCAATTCCATAATTTCCAGGAAAATCAACGAATTATTTCAGTTCATTCATGCAGGTTAGCGCAGCTGTTGGGAAAATGCACTAAAGAATTCATTCTGAAGAGTCTCAAAGCGATTTCCTACTTCCTGTTGGCGAGTCATCGGTGCTGCAAGCCTTATCAGTTAATTAGTTTTTCCTGGTACGAACTCCCGGATTGCCAATTCATTCAACGTTTACTGAGAGACGATATGTTATTCTTTTGAATTCGCTTGACGATGAGTTGAACGTTCCGTCATAACAATTCTAAAATATTCCGAAATATACGTCTGGGGAATCCGATGTCTCCATAAGATTGATGCTTTTCTAAAGATAATAAACCTCAACAAACGTGACGAGAGAATTTTTTTGTACACCAGAAACATAGCATTTTGAAATGTACCCATAATTAAAATCAGTCAAAAGTCTCTATAAATTCTTCAAAATTTGAATGAGCCCAATCTAAAAGAAAAAACAATTTATAATAATGCCTACGTGAAATGATTTTCTCGTCAACAGTTGAGGATATTGAATTAATTTGTGTTTTCTCGTCAGAAAACCCTAATATCCTTTTGAAATATGTATATGTTTCAGGTTGTTGTTGTTTATTCGGGAATAACAAAAAGGTATAGCCAAATACAGTTATTCATTCAGAATAAAATATACCTAGTTAAATTAAATATAAAAAAAGAAAATACAATGACAAAATTTTCCCTCACGGGGTTCAGAATTCAAAAAAATAATAATTATATATAACACAAATATCAAATTAACAACAAATACTCCCTCAACGTCCTCTTCAACACCTCCCCAGAGACACCAAAAATTTCTATGTTTAAAGTATTACTGTATAGAGTAGATAATCTCATCATTCTACATATATATCTATATATGTATGTATCTGAAGAGGTTGCTACATCCAAAAAAATCTCACTTAATAACTGCGGTGAATCGATTCTTTTATTCAAAATCTTACACAAAAAGATAACATCTGACAAATTTCTTTTTTTCTTCAAAGTAAAAAGTTTAAAGTCAATTCTTACATAATTACTATTATAGTTAACAAGATGTTCTTTGAGAGATCATTTTGATTTCGGACATCCATTGCCTGAATTCTTTACATACACAATATATTCTAACCTGAAAAACGGAAGACTTCCTGAAAATTAATACAAAAAATATTGTAACAAATGTCTAACATACTGTGAAACAGAGACAATAATCATCGATTGAATCTGAATTCACATTTCTTCATATACACAATATATTTAATCGTGAAGTGATCTTAAAAAACAAAAAACTTCACGAAATGAATACTTGTCTCTTTAAAAATAAAGTGTGTCAACGGTCAGAGATACTTTACTGACCGAAACGTCGTGTTATACACAACATGATTTTTTAACTCGATTTTTTGCGAGATTTGTAATTATATATATATATATATATATATATATATATATATATATATATATATATATTAATATATATTATATTATATATATATATATATTATATATATTATATTATATATATTATTATATAATATATATATTTTTTAAGATCACTTCACGTTAGAATATATTGTGTATATGAAGAAATTGTAAATTCAGATTCAATCCATGATTATTGTCTATGTTTCACAGTATATGTTAGACATTTGTTACAATTTTTTTTGTATTAATTTTCAGGAAGTTTTCTGTTTTTCAGGTTAGAATATATTGTGTATGTAAAGAATTCAGACAACGGATGTCCGAAATCAAAATTATCAAAATACTTTGCCTTCAACCTTTAAATCATTGCTTTGAGAGGTTAGAATAATAGGAAAAAGTATAAAAATTGTACTAAAAACAGAAACTCTGAAAATTTCAAAACTCTTCTTGTATTCACCCTCAATACAAATTATGAACACCACGTGCATCAATAACTGCTTGCCATCTTCTCTGCATTCCATCAAGTTATTGAGAATATCCTGCTCTATTTGTTCAAAAACTTGTGGCTAAAGATCTCGGAGCTGTTGAAACTTTTTCGGTTGTGGTTTGTGGGCACCAAGGATTCTTTATGATTGGTCCCAAGCTTGCTCGATTGGATTTAGGTCAGGTCAGGGCATATTCAAGGTTAAGCTGGATGTGGAATAGTCACTTGAAGAGATCTAGGTGGCAGAGCATTATCATCCAGAAAAACGAATTTTTCGCCTATAACTGCGTGGAATTTAGGGACTACTCCGTTGATAACTTCATTACCATATGTCTGAGACGTCATGATTCTTGGAAGTACTTATAAGTCAGTTCTGCAATGAAATTCTGCTTAGAACAGAGTGGCGATGCCTTTGCATGAGTGGACGTATTTACACCCGTACTCGTCGACTAACAGAAAACTTTACTCGTCTGTAAAGTGTACGTATCGCCATTCATCTTGTGAGTATATCCCCTCCATTGCTCACTCTAATCTTTGACGCTTATGTTGGCGAGTGAACTTTCAATAAGGATCTCGATGTTATATTGACTTCACGGAGACGTCTTCTGACTGTGCTTAGAGAACGTGAAGTACCTATGGCATCTCAAAGATGTTAACTTGCTATTCTGCAAGTGGGAAGCTGCTGTCTTCTCACCGAAAGAGTTAAAAAAGGGTCTTCTACTGAGACCTAGAAGTGGTAGGCCATGCTACCACTTCTAGGTCTTTGACAAACCGTTCTAGTAGCAAAGTTCCATGCCAGTGAACGTGATATCACACTTTGACTAACATTGAAGAAATTAGCCACTTGCACTTCTGTTCGACCAGTCTGAAGTATCCCAGAGCTCTGTTGGCATTGTCCTAGAATAAAATCATTAAAATATGTATTTCGCTCACATATGGGCAAAAAATTATTAGACTTGATAAAAACTTGATTCACGATGAACCAGAAGACGTTTCTATAATCGTTATAAGTTTATGTGATCGAAAAATAATATTAGGATGACTTGGTGATTGTTAAGGAATTATAGACAACTTGAAAGTACCCAAACTGTATTATTGATTGCATATGCTTTAATTGTTATGTCTTAAATGTTTAGTTTACTTTTACGCACACGAAAAAGTAAATTCTCTATGCTGAAGAATATTCTGGTCGAAATTTCTGAAAGAAAACTGAGATCCGTATTCTCTAAGGATCATACGAGTGATAGAACCCCTCATAGATTATACAAATTAAATCACTACATCACGATATTTACTCGCCTATTTCTGTGTCAAAACATTCTGTGGCACGGTAACTGGACGCATCTGGTCGTTGACGATAAAAAAGAGGAGGACGCCCTAATGGCGTCCCCATTGTAATTTGAAGCAGCAGAAAGGAAGGTTCTTGGAAATAAACCTCCTAAGCGACTTGAAAACAAACTCGAGATAATAGTACTTATAACAGTTCCCTTTAGTAACTCGTAACTAAACTTCTTTTAGATGCTTCTAGTTAATCGCGTGATTTACACTTTAAATACCACCTCAGTTCTAATGTGAGATTCTCAGTTATTGCACGCTCGTTCATTGTACTTCCACTCGCTTTTCATTCTTGTATTTTTACTTCGGTGCTATTAATTCGACTGTATTGGTTTACTAAAACGGCACGGACCCTCACAAGTTATCTATTTGTATTGTATACTTTCTCTCGGTGCCTGGTTGTTGTTTGTTGTATTTATTAATAGTGGTTCTTTATTTGTGCTGTTCATGGTATTCGCAAGGCCTGATATGTAATTGATTTGCATGTAATCTTGTGTTATCCCCCGATTACCTCTTTCTTCGTTTTCTTTTATTGTAACGTTCATTTACACACCCAGATGGTGGGGTATTGTATCTATTTTATAATGTCCAAACCCTTGTAACTATTAGGTTCTGCACGGGTTACAGGAAGTGCAATTGAAGATACATGCTGGCTGTATCCCGTCCTCTTTAACCCTCTCCGATGTATAAGAATGATATCCGATTCGAGCAAGTCGATATGTTGAAATAAATCGTTTAGATCCGGGGCGCTATTGGGCTCACTGTGTAGCTTTACGAACCATTGGGTAGAGTGAATTTAACAGCAGGCTGATAAATGTTTGTTTCCGTTCATTGAGTGTTGTTGCTTTTCAGTGTAACTAATATAAATATAATATTCTGATGTTACGGTGTTTTGAATATTTGAACCTCTCATCACTGTTTTCTCGATCTCGTTAGATGTAATTTGGATTGTCTACACAACGTAAGGTCCTATCACCCGCCATTAGATGATCACGATGAAAAGGTTAGCGTTCTTTAGAGTACTCCGTATAATTCCAGATCTTTTAGAGTACTCCTTAAAATCCCATGAAATCTGAAAAACTTTCACTATATATATTTATATCATAAACTGTGAACTGAAAAATGAATATTTTTCTAGACAATTATTAATTTCATATAAATTTAATATATATATATATAGTGAAAGTTTCCCAGATTTCTGATATTATTTGTCAATTTGTTTCATTAATTTCAACTCAGAACGATTATAAATGCAATAATTATTTCATTTGTGATCCCATGATTTCAGCTAAAAATCCAAATTTCCAAATATACAAGGAAAAATAAAACTCACTGTAAATAAATAAAGGTATCTTATCAATAACTTATATTCTTATTAATTATTTTTCATTGCTCTCAAAACGTAATATTTTCACTCAAACACAGAAGTTCAACTTGGAGTAACATTCAATGTTATGCGGACTTTTTTTTGTTGAATAGTCTAGGTCTTTTTCTTATTTTCCTTGTCCGCCCACTAAAATCTTGCATTGCTGGTAACGTTGTCCGAAGACTCCAAGTGCTGCAAGAGCTTGACCTTTACAACCATAACCTCCATATTTGTGGATGAGGGCAAAGTCATCACAGTCGATTCTGTTATCACCATTGCAATCCTAGAAAAATTTAAAACAAATTTAATATAAGTTGCAACTGAATAATATGAGTAACTGAACCAAATTTAGCATGTTTATATAGAGTGCTAGACTGTAAGACAATCATGTATCCGTTGAGGTTTTTCTGGTTATATATTGTGACTTTCTTGAATTTTTTTAATAAAAATCATCACACGCATCGATGATTATATTACGAATGATAATAATTGGTTATAATCAGTTACGATAATTACTAAGAATAAATTTAAAAAAATTAAAATATTAATTATATTAGTTTATATACAGCAACTAGTTTTCTATGAAATCATTCCAGGGTTCATTCATTATTTTATCCGAAAAGTGTTTTCTCTTCCTGATCAACTATTTATACATAACTTATTATTATTATTATTATTATTATTATTATCCTGATACTCCTAGATCTTCTGTGAAGATCCCTCAGAAGCTTTTTCAGCTTGTACGAGTTAGGAGTTCAGTTGTGTTCTGTGTAGGCTTTGTTACTGCGATCTTGCGCCACTTTAGGTCACAGCACTGTTAATTTTTGACCCAACAGTGAAATGGTGGCAGATACCCGTCCAACTAGAAAATTTCTTTTCTACCTGAATAGGATTCGAACCCTGGACCTCCCGGTCACGAGTCCGATGCTCTCCCGCTGAGCTATCCACACTCATCTATTATAATATCTGAATTACTAGAAAAATATCTAAGCGAAAAAATTATCGAATTTTATATAATCCAGAAAGAAATGTGTGAAAATTGATGGAGTGTTAATAATTATCCTTTTATCTTATACTATGGTCGATTATTCATTAGGAAAAAATTAAAATTAATTCATACATATATATTCCAGTTTATCACATCACATACTTCTTTTTTCAATTCAGTTATAGGCATAGAAATTGTTCCCATTCTTTTCAAATGGAATCTGGCATACAACTTTTTTTATTATTATTTGTATAACCGATATTTCAAACAGGATACTGGAACATTTAAATAAACTGGAAAACATTAAATTCTGATTACTATTCGAACATTATTTTCTTATTATTATTTTTAATTCTTACAGGAACATTCAGAATCTCATAATTTTTTGATCAATCGTTTTTACTTTTTTCATTGGAAATTTTTTAAAACAATTTAAATTTTCAGGCTCAAAAGTGTTCAACTGTTTCAAGAGTAAATAAATTCAGAAGACGCGAAATGGCGAATGCGCCGGTTAAAATTTTCTGCTGTCGTTTTGTACGGATGTCCCAGAGTAGGTAGAAAAAGTGACAGAATAGATAGTTCTAATGAAAATAAGGGCAAATTTCCTGTAAACGTGGGTTTCACTTCCGCGACACAGGGTGTTAAAGCTGTTTCAAATATTTTTAGTGGCGTAAATGAATAGGTTAATTGATATCACAACGTCCCCCACTTGAACGCCACCGACATTTTCGCAAAGTTTTTACGGAATTGAAATCTTTGAAGATTATTCTTCGAGGCAATATGACATACAAACTATATCACTTTCTTAGCCACTCTGCCCACCACATTTAAATCCAATTGAACTCATGTGAGATATAATGGGAAGATGACTTTCTACTTTGCATTCTCCACAGACTATGATATAGATAATACTCGATGTTCAAATTGCTTGGATCGAGATACCACGAGCAGACATCGACTATATCATTTCATCGAAGCCTAGACGTATACAGGAGTGTACAGCTACGGAGTGGCGGAACGAAATTTCAGTATAAATCAGAACTAGCAAGGTAAGATATTGGAACGAATGAATCAGATTATATAATATCAAAGCATTTTTCAATTAAAGCCGGTTAGTGTATATTGAGAAGAGTGTATTATATTCCCAACCTTTACAAACTTACTTTTGTTTCCAAGTTACATGGATTAGAATATCAAAACAGATTTAATCTGTTAGTCTCCTATAATTTTAATTTCAAAAATTTTATTCAAAAGCTTTTAGAATTAAATCAATATCTTATCAGCACAATTTATATTTGATAGACATATAAAATCAAAACTCATTATATAATATCAAATAGAATAAAAAATCCAACAAATATAAATGTTCAAACGAAGATAGAGGTAAGTTATTTATTGTTAAATGATTTTATTTTTAAATCTGAAGTTGGACTGAAGAAGACCTCATCTGAATTCCAATTGATTCTAATTTGAGAGATTTTTGAAGTAACTCATTTAAATATTTAAATATATGAAACTTTTCAAATAAATTATTTTTTTGAGAAGTTCTTAAAATTATGTTTTGTATTTTTTAGAAGGATTTAGTTTTTACAAATATAAGATCACAAACAAAATTTTGTCTTCTTCAAATATTTATTTATTAATTTCAATTGACAATTTTTATTCGTTGGGATTTTTATTCCATTTAATATTATATAATGAGTTTTGATTTTATATGTCTATTAAATATAAGCTGTGCTTATGAGACAGATTTAATTCTAAAAGTTTTGATTAATTAATTTTTTGAAATTGAAATTATAGGAGACTAACAGATTAAACCTGTTTTGATATTCAAATTTTGTAATAATCCTTCTATCAAGTAAAAATCTCTTCTTATTATTTTACATGAATTACCTTTTTTCAATTTGAGGTTTGATAGAAATACAAGACTATTTGTGTACAGAATGAAGAAATACGTTCAATGAGAATGAGATTAGAAATTGCAATGATAACATTTGACCTCTAATCTCGTGTACTTCAACAAAAGCATCTTTATCAACACTGTTTAGGGAAATTGATTACGTGAATCCGTTACGAATAAATTGCAATTGGTATCAGGATAATAATAATAATAATAATAGTATCTCCAAACCAAACAAATTTGTGGAAATATTGGTTCGCTTAGTTATATATGTTTATTGAATTTCGATTAAAGTTCATCTGACATATGTTTAAAATTTACAAAAAATTTAGAAGAAAAGAGAGCACAAACCCCTTGAAGGGGAAAGCATAAGGAATAAAAAAGATAGTGAAATATTTTCTTGAAAAATAGAACGCTGGATTAATTGACATAATTCAACATAAAAATCAAAAAATAAAGTGAAAAAGTGAAAGTTTCAAGACTCTATACTCTAACGTTCGAAAGTTATAGTAATTAAGGAAGCGTTCAACGCTGATCCGCTTCCAAATTTTTTTGAAACTTTCAATCATACAATTCTCACGAAATTTATTATTCTATTTTTGAATGCTGAATTTCCGATTGATCGAATCTGTAATTCTGAAAATATTAGAAGAAATATGAAGAATTTTCAAATGTGAATAACAACGAAACTATCAGACTAATTTTGCCCGTTAACGAACACAGCTGAGATATTTAGATCTCAAACTTTCCCTGGAAGTTAGCGAACGGCCTACCAGACTAATTACATTTGGCCTCGGATTCTTCATTAGTGAGTCCAACCCAGTTTTCAAACATTTTCTGCTCAAAATTTGAAAATTATAGACATTTGAACGAAACGATAACACGTGTTCCCTGGAACAAGCGTGCAAAAATGGTATCATAGGTTACAGCTAAACTCCATGGTTATTTGAAGAAAAAGTAAACTTGACTATTTGAAAATATGATCATACCTGTTGGAATTTCTGCATGTAGCCTTGTACCGCTAAAGCCGAACAATAGGTGTCAGACGCGCAGTGAGCGTAAGCTTGAGGAGCATCTGGAGCCTCATTGTTAACTGTTGGCTTTCCTGCGTCAGCCCAATATGCCCAAGTTATCCTAAAGGGTCCACACACATTACCATCACAGTTTCCGCTTATATCACAGTTAGAACTTGCCTCACAAAGGCATCCCAGACACTGTTGTGTAACTGGTAGGTCTTCAGAAATAACACCTATAAAAAAGCACAATTAAAAATATCTTTAAATGGAAATATTGATTAGGAATAACTTAAAATAAAACACATTTCAATTAATATTGAAGCCAATTTTTTTTGTTTGAAAGACAATTTTATGACATTTATGTTTTAAAAATAATTTCCGGCATATGTCCACCACGACTAGCTCTGGGGAACCGCATTCGACCAGACCAATTTTGGACCACTTTTTCGAGTAATTAGGGCCTTACTTCATCATAACACGAGTTATGTTGGCCTCCAAAGCCAGATCTTGGAGGCCAATCAATTGGAACATTTCTCGAAATAATGTTATCGCCAAATCTTTCTTTCGATAAATAAATTGTTAAGGTAGCAGCATGAGGTGTAGCACCATCTTGTTGGAACCAAAACACTTCTGGGTCGATACCATTCAAATTTTGAAACAAATAATCATTGATCATCGATCTGTAACGAGCCCCATTCACTGTAACATTAGCTCCAGCATCGTTTTCGAAGAAATATGGACCGATGATGCCTGCACATCATGCAGTGCATTTTTCAGGATGCAATGGAACCTGCAGAACTTCTTGAGGATTGTTTCCACTCCATCTATGGCAATTTTGCTTGTTTACATAGCCGTTTAACCAGAAATGAGCTTCATCACTAAACACAATTTTACGATAAAAAAGTAGATCAACTTCAAGCTGTTCAAGGGCCCAATAAGCAAACAAACGACGCTTGTTATGGTCAAGTGGCTTTAGTTCGTGAACCAGTTGGATCTTGTTTGGGTGTAGACCAAGATCTTTACGCAAAATTTTCCATATGGTGAATGCACAGAGTCCAACTTGTTGTGAACGTCGACGAATGGACAAATCTGGATCATCGTTAACACTATGACTTACAGCAGCGATATTTTCTTCTGTACGTACAGTTCTTTGTCTTGTTGTTGTTGTTGTTGTATCGAGTAGAGAAAATGTTGTCCGAAATCTATCGATAGTTCGACGAATAAGCTGCTCTGATGTACGATTATGTAAAACATAAATTTCAAGTGCTCTACAAGTTTGGCGAATAAAACACTGATTCTGAAAATAAATTTCAACAATTTTTAAACGTTGTTGTGGCGTGAGTCTTAACATGATCATTTGTCAATGCCTACTGAACAGAAATGTCAAAACAACATGGCTTCTACCTTCTGTCAAATCACAGTTATCCCTATCGAAAGTTCTATCACTCTAAGAAAAAACATCCGATACATCTTTTCAAGAATATGATAAAGATTCTTTGTGAATATTAATCTGATATGTACAATACTTCAATAATTTCAGAAAACAATTATTATTAGCATCAACAACTTACATCGTAGATTACTTAATAGATACCTAAATTTAACTGATATTTTAACACATACTACTATTTTGAATTCATTTTTACTCGTAGTATAACCTACAAACGATTATGTGTATTCCAAAACAAATCTTGAAGATTTTAATAGAGTGGTGATTTCACGAAAGTAATTTATCCTTAATCAAGGATATAATTATCAAACAATTTCAAACACTCATTTTGTCTTAAGGTAAAACAGTTTAAGTTATAGGAGTATAAATAGATTTGTGCTGTTTTTTTTCGGAAATTGAAGCTTTATTCTGAAAAAATGGTTATACAATCAAAGTGGATACATTTTGAATTGATTCCTACATGTAGATTTTCAACTTCAAATATTGGATTGTAAACATTCACTTGAATTTTCCATTTGGGCTTGAAACCTTTCCTGCAAATCTCAAGTCTCTATTTCATTTTTCTCCAAAAGTTATCGATCGCAGTTACAAACTAGCAGATGCACAAAATGTAATTTTACAGTAAACTTTTCATCAATATGTTATGGTTCCAGTTAGTTTCGGCTCTAAATATCCAAAATTTAGATGTTTGAACAAAATGATAACGATTAAAAAATATATAAGAGATAGTATTTTAATTTCCACAAAAATGTTTATAATACAACAATTGTTTCATCACGATGTGGCTGCTTTAGGTATCTACATTCTACTGGCTGATGGTTTTCAGTATAACCGAGTGTTAAGTACGTGACAAAATACTGGAATAACAAGTCATAAAAACTTAAGGTAAGGTTTATTGGGGTTTGCCGCTAAACAATGTCATAAGGGGAAGAAATTCAGTAGTGGAGCTTTGTCAACATCTTTTGTTCATTCAACAGGATTTTGCGGGCACTGTACATCTTGATTTTAAGAAATTCTAAAAGTTTTAATCTAGAACTTTTGCTTTCGACGTGGATAATTTCATAGTTATTATTGAAATTATACCTGAATTCCTTAAGATGATTAGCATACTACTCTGTCAAGAAAGTACCGGGGATTTTCCATTAAAACAACATTTTTACATTTAATCGTCAAAATTTATTGGGTCGCCTTCAAAATAGGCTCCATTTGCTCCAATACATCTATGCCAACGGCACTTCCAATTATCGAAACATTTTTTATAGGCGCTTTCCGGAATGGACTTTAGCTCTCGCGCCGAATTTTGTTTTATGGCTTCAATCGACTCAAAACAGGTGCCACGAAGGGGCAATTTTAGTTTTGGGAAGAGGAAAAAGTCGCAGGGAGCCAAATCCGGCGAATACGGTGGTTGCTGAAGCACGTTTGTTGAGTTTTTGGCGAGAAAGTCAGTCACAATCGTAGCTCGGTGAGAAGGCGCGTTATCGTCATGCAAAATCCATGAGTTGTTCGCCCACAAATTTGGCCGCTTCTTACGGATACGCTCACGCAAACGTTTCATAACGCCTAGGTAATACTCCTTGTTTACCGTCTGACCCTCTGGAACGAATTCGTAGTGCACCACGCCACGGATATCGAAGAAAACAATGAGCATCACCTTCATTTTCGAGCGGCTTTGGCGTGGATTTTTCGCCACCCATTCCGATGATTGCTGGCTTGTTTGCATATCGTACTCGTAGACCCAGGTCTCATCACCAGTTATAATGCGTTCCATTAATGTAGAATCGGAATTACAGCGATCCAGCATGTCTGAAGCAACCTGTTCGCGATGACGTTTTTGAAGAAAATTCAGGTCTTTCGGTACGAGTCGTGCGGCCACCTTTCTTATGCCCAAAATATCAATCAAAATCGTACGTGCGGACTCGTGGGATATCTTAAGATCATGTGCTATCTCTCTCAAGCTGGTACGACGGTTTTCCAGCACCCTTTCCTTAATTTTATCGACGTTATCTTCGATCGAAGCCGTCGATGGGCGACCACTTCACGACCGTCCTTGAAGGCTCTGTACCACTGATATGCACGAGTTTTCGATAGAGCATTATCACCAAAGGCCTTTTGCAACATTTTCAATGCATCGGCACACGAAAATTCATTTGCAACACAAAACTTTAAACAAATTCTTTGCTCAACGTAATCACCCATAGTAAAAATCGGCACGCACTCTGACATCGACTGACTTAATCAGCTGTTGCAAACACACTAGTTGACAGATCCCGCTCAAGCTTGGCATAGTAATTAAGGACAGTGGTACCAACCTAGGAAAAAAATTTTTTACCTGCCTCATTGCCCCGCCAGATTTAAATCGATAATTCCCGGTACTTTCTTGACAGAATGTATGTCGAATGTACGGAATCCGAAATGTAACTCTTTTGGTGTTCTTGGATTCTTTTCTTGAATGATCTTCCTATCTGGTCAATATATACTAAAGTCAATCCTTTCAAGTCAACTTGTAGACTCCAGATTTATTTTTTTTATTTATTCAATCCTTATTGGTTTTTATGTTATATTAAATACCAAGGTTATTAATGATTTTAAAAGCTGCGTTGTAATTGAAACTTTTTTTGAAAAATTTAGCAATATTTTCAGATAATCCATTAACATAAGATAAAGAAAAGTATTTATGTGTATTTCCCTCTTTTGTAATTGGGTACACGAGATTTAATGCCATACTTTTCTTCTAATGAAAATACTCTATCTTATATATCTTTTAATTAAAATGAGTTTCTACCAAGTAAAGATCGAATCAATCAAACAAAAATGATAAAGTTAATGAGGTAATTTCTGTGAAAAGTTCATACGAACGTTTCTTTGTTATCAGCAACATTTCCAAGAAAATGATCTGAGGAATCTTGTCCTTAACTATTAAGAAAATATGACCTGTTTACTCAAATGTCAAGAATGCGAGAAGGAACGAAGGCAGTACTTCCCTAAAAATGGTAATGAATTTTTAGCACCATTTATCATCTCACGTGAATCATATTATTCTTTTATTACTAAGAGAAAAGGTGTTTACTGTTTCAAACATAACAAAGTCACCTAGGTCAATGCCATGAAAGCTAGCCTTGCTTCAACCCACTTGGTATTCCATTGACAATATAAATGGTCTTGTATGAAATTCTCACATAAGATATGACGTCATCGAAGAAAGATATCGACGGGAGATATCCGAGGTTCAGCTGGCTATCAGTCAGATATTTCTCAGAAACTTCATCTTTGAAAATGTTAATATTCCCCCACTTTATCCCAAATGTTTCTGCTTACTCTGAAAATGTTTACAGTAGTTATTGAGCAACTTATGGTTTATATGCATCCAGTCTTTCCTTGACCTTTCAAACATCCTTCTTTTAGTCATTCCCAAGCTGATTCATTGTTATCACTCTTTAAGAATATGTAGGTGGAAGAATAAGGATTCGATAGCTTCTAGCTTACGATTTCATTTTTGATATTATTGAATAAACAATAATATAGTCCGCATAGAAAGTATCAGGAAAAAACAAAGCTCAATTGTAATTATTCAGTACATATTTTTAATCTTGAATTAGAAAATTAAAAAAAAATATTCGTCTTATTTACTTATACAACCTTCATTTAACTGTAAACACTTGACTAAACTTCGAGGTACAGCCGAAATTAGATCACCTCCATAATTTTCGGTGATAGTAGTCCAGGACTGTAAAACTGACGAAATTTTGAAAAATCTTTATTTCGTGGCGCTCCTCATTCAACTTCAATGTTCATTAGTCCCATATGTTTTCAATGGGACTAAGATCTGGTGAAGCTGCTAGCCATGAAATGGTTTTCACTTGGCGTTCTTGCATCCAAGCTTGAGTATGGGATCTTGCATTATCCAGCTAAAAACTCCACCCCTCTGGGCGCATGCGCCGTTTCAAGGAAAAAATCGTTTAGAAGGCCACAATACTTTACACTATCAATGGTACCATCAACTATACAGAGAGGCGTAGCACCACGCTGAGATATTGCTCCACAAACCATTTATTTGGTGAGAAGTTTGGAAATTTGAACGTTAACAAGTTGTTTTGATAGGATTTTTAATGATTTCCAACAAGTTGGAAACAACACTCATCAGATAAAGACATTTTTGAAATTATCTTCTTGAAAACGTTGGCAAAATTATATCCTTTGTTGCTTTTATAATGTGTCAGTACAGGGATTTTTTTTGGTTTCCTTGATATGTAGCCTTGTCTTTTTAGTGACATTCGGACGGTTTCTGGACATACTTTTATACTTCGTTGATTTCCAAATCAGTGCTGGTTTAGGGGTTTTTCTTGGACAGCTTCTATTATCTCTTCATGGTTTACCATCGAACTTGCTCTTTCTCGTTTACTTACTGACGGAAAGTGTCCAATTTCACGAAGTGAGCGATTAACATGTTCGAATGTTTGGTGGTTAGGAATTCGATGATCCGGATATAGCCTTCGATATTTCCTAGCAGCTTCACGACCATTGCTCTTACAGAATCCATAAACTAGCAACATATCAGTATACTCAGTATTCGTAAATGACGGCATTTCGATAATTCTCCTAATGAAAATTTTATGAAAACACAACAATCTACCACTTGCGTATTTTTCTATTTCAATAATTACCCGACAATGGTTTGAAATGTCAAAATTCTTAGCATGAGCCACTTAGATTTTGAAATGGGTTGAATTCAGAGTAAACGAATTTCTTCTGTGTTCTTTCACATAGCATTGAAAATAAATGATATCTTAAGCTTCAGATCAATTCAAGCAGCATGTGAGAAGATAAATAGTGGACCAGAAAGAAAGGCTAATGAAAGCTGCAGAAAATTCTATACAGGAGCGAGCAGGTGCCAGAAAGAAATTTTCGAGAACAAATCCCATACGAAAATTTATGGGGGAAGTAGTATAAAAGAATTTATTTGCGAAAGTGTAAATAAGATGTCCAAAAGTATTTTGTTTTGTATGCGTGTGTCTGGTTTCAGTCAGTTATTAATTTTTTTAAATATCTAAAATTTTTCAGATTAGTTTTCAAGTGCTGCCTCAAGTCATGATACTGAAAAATTAAATTCATTCAATGTGAATTAACGCATTGTTCGGAGAAACACAGGTCCGCGTTTACTATGAATCGAAAATTCCAGCTATTCAATAGCTCATAAAATACTGATGCGATGTGCGCCATTATTTCAAATGAGCTTGTTTGAAAAATAATTCATTGTAGATTTTGAGGAGAATTTCACTTTTCGAAAATTCGGTGTTCTCAGTCCGGATCTGCGCTATCGACAAGTGATTAGGAGCAAATATTAAGCATTGGCCTATACTCATTTCCTCAAATTTTCATGAAGATCCATGAAGGCGTTCAAGAGTTATGCCGATTGAAAGTTCAATGAAGCCACAACTTTAAAAAAATATTGATTGGTGTATGATTTATAGCTGATCAAAAATGCAAATTTTAAATGGTCCATCCCTTAGCTTTGGATGGCTATTAACGTCTTCAAACTGAATTTGATACGTTAAAGTAAAAATGACGGATAAATGATGACTGATAATCATAGTTTAAGTTGGAAAGATATCTCTCGAATCACTTCGTACCACTTCAAACGATTGATGTGAATAAAAACTCGTAGATTTTTCACCACGATATCCTACTTTTCATTGTAAACGACTTTCTGTCCAAAAACTCAATAAATCTTTTTGGACAGCCAGCGTGTTCCCCTGATATGCCTTCGACCGACTTTTTTCTCTGCAAAACTCCAATTACGACTTCGAAAAATGTTTTCATGATTGAATTATTATTTGACCTAAGTGTATGATGTACTTTGAAAGGGATACAGTAGTATTTTATTGAATAAATCACGATTTAGTTTGTTTGAGATTCGGTCTTTACATGATGGAAACACATTTTAATTAAAAAATATTTAAGAGGCAGTATTTTAATTTCCACAAAAATACTTAACAATTGTTTCACCACGATGTGGCTTCTTCAGGTATTTACATTGGATGATATTGTTCAGTGTAACCGAATTTAATTACATTGTTAGGTACGTGACCAAATAAAAGAACAACAAGTCATAAAAACTCAAGGTGTTTATTGAAGTTTTCCACTAAAAATTGCCATTAACGAAAGATATTCATGGAGGCTTGTAACATCTGTTTCTTCATTCAAAAGGATTTTACGGGCATTATACCTGTTGATTTCAAGAAATTCTAAAAGTGTTAATCTAGAACTTCTGGTTCCGACGTGGATAATTTTATAGCTATTGTTGAAATAATGCCTGAATTCCTTAAGAGGATTAACATATGTCGAATGTACGGAATCCGATATGTAACTTCTTTGGTGTTCTTGGATTCTTTTCTTGAATGATCTACCTGTCTGGCCAATGTATACTAAAGGGCAATCATTGCAAGTCAACTTGTAGACCCCAGATTTATTTTCTTTATTTGTTCGATCCTTATTGTCTTTTATGTAATACTAAGGTTATTAATGGTTTTAAAAACTCCGTGGTAATTGAAACTATTTTTGAAATATTTAGCAATATTTTCAGATAATCCATCAACATAAGATAACGAAAAGTATTTCTGTGTATTGTCCTCTTTTATGATTGGGTACGCGAGATTTAATGCCATGTTCTTTTGTTTATTGAATACCATTTTCTCTATAAAAAAGGGATTGTGACCGCTTTTTGACGCTATCTGTTTAATAATATTTAATTCTTTCAAAAAGTTCTCTGAATTCAAAGGGACATTCAATAATCTATGAATAAAACTATTAGATGCTGACATCTTTTGGTTGGTGGGGTGATTTACCCCACTGAATATCTTTCCCTAAAGGCATTTTTAGCGGCAAACTTCAATAAACACCTTAAGTTTTTATGACTTGTTCTTTCATTATTTTGTCACGTACTTAGCACTGTATTTAAACTCAGTTACACTGGACACCATCAGCAAGTAGAATGTAGATACCTGAAGAAACCACATCGTGGTGAAACAATTGTTGTATTACTTATAAACATTTTTGTGGAAATTAAAATAATGTCTCTTATATATTTTTCAACGATAAAGGTTATGCTTCCAAGTAGCCTCTGTCATTTTTAGTAATAATTAAATTTGCATTTACATCTTTTGCTATCATCACTTTCAAAATCATACAAGGTTACCTAACTGATATTGCCAAATATTCAACTAATAATTGTGATAATAGAACCATTGTATTTGGAAGTCTATACAAATACAATGATTGAACTATTCGATTAGCGTTCATTTAATTCATTTGCTTATTTATGAATTAGGTTTACCTTCTGTTATTGAACATTGAATTAATTATACCACCTATTGTTGGCTCTTAAGGAAGAAGAATTCTTGAATATGCTACTCATTACCAATACCTTGATATTACAATAGTGTCCAATTAATATCAAATTCACAGAAATATATAATTGCCATCATTATCGTATGAGCTATGATTTTAGTTGAGAATGAGTACACGCAGACAAGGCTCAAGATGTTTATTATACACAACGGAAGCAATATACAGGCTGTCCCAACGAAAATTTTACCCCCCAGAACTCAGAAACGAAGAATTTCCGAAGATTTTAAAAAACAGGTGTTTTGAGGGGGACGAATTCTCATCATGAGTGAGTTCCGAAAAAGCACCCCCATGAAAATGGCATCAACCCCCAACATTTTCTGAATTTTTTTTAAATCTTACAAAATTCCTGAGGGGGTCAAATTTTCATTGGGACAGCCTGTATACTTTAAGATACGGAAATTGCAGTACCAAGTGAGGAAATGAATGGTTTACGCGATAATTCTTTTAGCTATTCCTAAAAATTTACCAGGTGTATGTTTTGTGAGTTTTTACTCGGTTCTTATTGTTTTTGCTATTTTTTCGTTCATCTAATATAGGGCGTTCAACGCCTCCAAACACCCGAGAGATTATTTATTTATTTATTCACAAAGAAACACATACAGTTCAATACCTAGATGAGTGGTGCTAATAGCTTAATTATAAGAATTTTAACTAAGGAAAAATATACACAAACAGAAAAATATAGCAACATTCAAGAAGAGAAATAAAATACAAATTCAAAAATAAGTCGACCAAAAAAAATTGGCGATCACTGATACCGGAAACGAAACAACTACCCATAGCGATTCAGAAAAATATTTCTGAAGATATTCTTCACCGAATTTGCTCTTTGAAAGAACACATTAATTTGATTTTTGAACTGATAACACTGATTAAGTTTTAGTTAGTGTACTTAAGAGGCAAATGAAAAGTATCCGACTTGAACATGAAACTTTACCATGTTCAGGGAGTTCATGTGGTTTTTTTAACAATTTCTAAATATAAAAGAAATACTTGAGTCTGATATTTTAATCATTGGGATCTCCTCGATTTAGACATGAATTGAATCTTAGACTCAAAGAGCGAAAGGAATCTTTGCTGAACCTCCTCAATATATACATCATTCTGAGGGTTCCAAATCTCAGAAGTGTATTCACTTTATTGAGCACATAACTATGATAAAGCGTTAGTGCAGTTTTCTGATTACAAAAATATTGATACTGTCTCAATATAAATTCCAACATACCATTACAAGATGTTGTAACATAATCAATGTGGACATCAAATTTATGTTTGGACTCCAGTATTATTCCAAGATCTCTATCATTGGTTAGACGATTATTTATTTTGTAGCGTGTATGAAAAATGTATGGTATTCTTATTTCTTGTGAAGGATATTACATGGCATTTAGTTAAATTCATATGGGAATTTTGAGGTACACCAGAAGTTGACGAAAAGCATCGTGATTTAAATCCCTCCAGTGGAACATATTGAGCCTTTTTTTTCAAGAATGATTCCAACCAACGTAAAAGCGAGCCACAATCTAGTGATCAGTGATTTCTTCTGAATTTGACCCTTCTAATGTCACTGGTTATATAATAAACATATTATATTTAATAACATCAGTCCTACACCTTGAGCTGATATATCTTGCTATTTTTTTATATTTTTCGCAGAACTAATAACTATGTAGATAGGATTATGCGAATTCATTAGAACTTTTAAATATGCAAATAAAACACAACCTGCAATCTTCGTAAACCAGAATACCTGCTCTAATTTGTCTGGACCGATATAATTCTCGTCTCATATACGTAGGTTCATTTTGGCAGAAGACAAATTAAGGTGTATCCAATAAAAATTTCAAGGGCAACGAGAACAATAAGATATTACTTCAAATATCCCGGATGTCAATTTGAAATTATTTATAGAATAGTGTCATTCTCTAACAGACAAATGTCACGATAATGGTAATTTTATTATATTCTTATTTCACTAGGAACACGGTATTTTGCCCGATATTAATCTTCACGTGTGATGGGACTTGAAATAGATCTTACTTAAGCACTCATTTACTTCACTTCTAATTAAAAAAAAAGTACTAGATCGCTCAAAAATTCATGATGGCTCGAAGAAAAATCAGTTTTTCCTCTAGTTATCCTTAAAAAATCCTTCATAAAGTAAACATTCTTTTGGGGAATTGAATATCTTGTAGCTAGGTACAGGTATTAAGACTGATATATATGATGTATAAGGGATTTTAATTCCTAAATTCAGCATTTAGCTGGAGGACAACTTGATAATAATCATCAATATGAAACAGCAAATGTCTTCTTTTTTTAAAACCATTTCCTGTCTCTTGGAGCACATCTCAAGATTCAAGAGATCCACCTTTGAATGCATTACGTATATTGTTCTTATTGGATAATTTACTTCTTTTCAGGAGTCTCCCTCTTTTAACTATTCTTTTTCGATAAGCAAAACTAGTGAGGTTATTTTTGCAAGATACCAGAATGCTATACTTTGGCCCAAATGTCTGTAAGTTTCGAATTTTGAGCCGAAAATGATCCTGAGCAACTAGAATAGATTGAATTATGAAGAATCTGAGGTTGAAGGTAATTCTCTCCAGCCGGCCAACCGTCCGTAAACACACTAAGTTTCGAACAGAAAGAGTCTTGAAACTTTCAGGGAAGGTTTGGGGTATTAATATCTCAGGTAATTTCGGTAATTGGCAGAATCGGTTCAATAATTTAGCAGGTATTCATTTTCCATATATTTTTCCAATACTTTTGAAACTACAGGTTTGATCGATCTGAAATTCAGCATCAAGAGATATAATAATAACACGCCTATTTGTGCAAAATTTCGTCGAGAAGGTATGATTAAAAATTCAAGAAAATATTTATTTTCTGAGCGGATCAGCGTTAAGGGCTATCTTAAAAGGCTATTTCTTTCGAACGGAAAGAGATAGAGACTTGAAACTTCCGGGGTAGCTTTGGGGCTTAAATATCTCGGTTATGTTTGTTATGGAACAAAATCAGTCTAATGGTTCCGCAGTTATTACATTTGAAATTATCCCTTATTTTCATTGATATTTTCGAAACTCTATAGTTTGGACGTATGGACATATTTGGATAAATATCGCAGATGGGATATCGGATATAGATCCGAATGATCTGAAATTTGGGGTTTAGAAAGATTATCGTAACGCACATGTTTCTGCCATATTTCATGAGTCTTGGCGTTTTCCGGAAAAACTAATGCTAACGAAAATTTTCGGCTGGAATGTTTTATGTGGTCCACCCAGTATATAGTAGAGAAGAATGCATGTTCGATTTCGAAGTTTTTCATTTTCAAGAAAATTCTGAGAAAGCTCAAAAGGCAGCCAATGATATGAAACGATTGTATGAAATATTCTGCATTAGTGAGGTTTTTACTAATTGGACGTAGAAAAGTTGTTGTGTTTTTACAAATTAACACCCAGTTCTATTCCGAGAAACCCGACTAGGTCATTAATATTTGATTAAACTCTCATTGTGATTATGACAAGGTTACAATATCAACTGCGAATCATTTATTATATATGATAGGTATATAGGTCATAAACTATTCATTTTATTGCTTCTCTCATCTTATTATACTCAGCTTATCAGTACAGCTGATATAAAACAACCTTTTCCTACTCCAATCTTCTGTGTTAATTCTTTTTATGACCTATTCTTCTCGTATTTACTTTATCTCAGTTTCATTAAAAATCAATATACCTTTCTTAGATTTTTTCTCTGATTCTTCCATTATTTTGTCTACAGTTATTTAATATCTTTTCGTTGTTTTGCTCTAATTCTCTTTATTCTATATGTCTAGCTTTTTGTGAACAACGGATATACTTTCATTTGAAAAAGCGTTCGAAAATGTCACGTACGTCTTCCAAATACCTACAGTTTTAATCTCATTATGCAATAATTACTTTTGGAACAAATCTAGAACCTGTTGAAAGAAAACATTTCATGAAAAAACCTTCAGTCAAAATTTTCCATAAACAAAGTATTTGCTTCGGTGCTTACATTACTTCAATTATCAAATAAATAAACTATCTGAATTAGATTTTTGTATTGCACCGATTAAGTCTTTTCCTATACTATTAGTTTTTCCTGAATAAATATGGAATGATACGTTCTCTAGGTGTTATTACGTTTTTTGTTGGATTTTCCATTAATTTATCGAAAAATGTTTTGAATTTGTTGATTATAATAACAATCAGTTAAAAAAAGAACAAAGCTGAGAAAAATTAGGATATTGTTAAATTAAGTCCAAATTATATTTTTACCCATACTATTAATGAAGCCTACGCTTTGAAAACACCCCTGTATCAGTAAATTATCGACATCCAATTTTAGATAATTAGAATTAAAAAAATATTTCCTCCTAAATCTCAATAAATTATGGTTAGTATAAAAACATCCTCTTACGGAAGAGCAATTGTTAAGTTCTATTTTTTATTGAAAAAAAAGATGATGAAGAAGTCAAAGACAGAATGTTCATCTCCTGAGATATTGAATGTAGCATAAATGAAAATTGATATTACTCATTCAAATCTGAGAAATTCTGAGTTATCGCTTCAGTTACTCTTCATAAAAACACGTCAATAAAAAGTGAAAGCTTTTCAGTCGTCATAAAAACCCTAGACGCAAATTCAAAGTAAAGTAACTCAAGACTAGACGTTGCAAAATTGATTTCCCTTAAATATTCCCTGCGAATAACAGGATACAGAAACTGCAGAAACGGTATTTTTATGGGTTTGTTGCCTTCAAATTCTTCATCAAGCTGGTGCAGGAACGAGTTTTTCTAGAGATGTAAAACAGGCGGATTTGCCAGACATAAAATAAAACTTGTTTTCGATTCCCGCAGGATTTTAATCACGAAAATATTAAAGTAATAAAAGAAGGAGATTAAATTTGTCCCATGCTTCAAAATGGGAAATGCAGCAATTTAGATGAGAAGCATTTTTCTTTGTAACTACTAATGCATTTTCTATTAATTTAATAGCAAATTATGCAACAAATTTAGTCTTCATCTTTTGACAGTCTCAAGTATAGCAGCGGAGTAGTGCTCGAGATTTCCTTCAAGAGAAATTATCATCAAATATCAAGTCTAAATATCAGTTTCATGAAGGTAAAATCCGCTAGTAAGGGTGAAACTCAGTAAAATGTATTCAACTATTAATTTAGGAAGATGCTATCTAAAACTAATGCTCCTGAAGTCAGGCCAGTAATTACATAAAATTTTGAGTAGTAAAAAATGACAGAGACTACGTTTAGGACAATGGTAAAAACTTTATTTTGTTGTTTGTAGCTTTGAAAATCCAAATTTCCCACTATGTTTAGAAATAAAGACCATTTTATGTGTTCCATGGAATACCATACTTATAATAACTCAATTCTAGCTTTTTTGAATTATGTTTTGATCAATTCTTATCTACATAAAAACTGAGTTGAACATTTGCAAGAAATACATGGAAATATTGCTTCTAACAGTTTGAAACAATTTTCCTATACTAAATCAAGTTAGCATTTCTGCACTGAAACTTGTTGCAAGGTCAGTGTTTTTATAATTTTTAACACAGGATAGAATTTATCGGAATAAATAACATACAAAAAAGTAGCAATTGAAGAAAGATAGCCAAATGGAATTTATCATTAGTTATTATTGATTGTCCTTTTGAATCTGAGCTCAAACGTTTTCAAGGAAGCCATCTGAGTATATCATGAAAGTGATACGTTTAAAGTGTTCCTCTCAAATTGTATTTTTTTGTTTGAAATTTTTATTCAGTTGTTGAAAGGGTCTTTGGATTTTCGTGAAAAGTGTGAATATTTCGAAAAGTTTGAAGAACATACAGAGTAATTGAAACAACCAAAATGATTAAAATTGAAGAGAAAATAATTGAATTTAAAACATAAATAGAGGTTAATTTCTGATAGAAGCTATATAAAATTATTTAAATATTTTAATATTAGCCTTCTACATATTTAATTTCAAAAATATTATATTTAATAATTATAACTTCTGAAAATATAATTTTTTTAAATTAAATATGTAGAATGCTTATATTAAAATATTTAAATAATTTTATATACCTTCTATCAAGAATTAACCTCTATTTATGTTATTTTATTCATAATATATAATTATTTGGTTTCCTTAATATTCTTTATACAGATAGTCCTTGTGCTATAACAGAGGCCGTTAGATTGTCTTTTAGATCAAGGGTAAACCACAGAAATATTTATCTATAGTTAACCGTTACACTACATTTAAGGATTTTTCAGTTTACCAGAAGTTTTCTAAATTGTTGAAGGGTGAGTAAATATTTGTTGTTGATTGATGTTATATTTATTGAACATGAATTATTTGAATACTGACGAAGCAAAGTCTCTCTTAAAACTTGTTTTTCAGTAATGTTTTTACATATCTTGAGTTTTTATATAGAGTAACTTAGTTAGATATCCAATAATATTGAATATTCTAAGTAAGATAGTTTTATGATGAAATTCTTAAGATTATGTTAGACATTTTTGAAAGATATTTGTTTTTATAAGATTGATCAGCAGAAACAAAATTTTGTCTATTCAAAATATATTATATTTATAGGATTTTGGTTGACAATTTTTATTTATTGGATTTTGTTATACCATTTGGATGTCTAATAATGAATGTTTATTTTATATGTCATTTGATATAAGTGGTACTTATATGACATTATTTTAATTTATTTTCAGAAGTTATAATTATTAAATATAATTTTTTGAAATTAAATATGTAGAAGGCTAACATTATAATAATTAAATTTATAAGTAAGTAGTTAACCTTAATCAAATTGTGTATCAAAGGATGTGTGTCCTCTACAGCATTATCTAAACATAGAAGTACATAAGATCATCTCTCAACACCTTTGGTGAATCCTGTAGCAGTTCTAGATTAATCAAGACTCTGCGAAATCCATTTTGGATACAGACCAAATAATATTTCCACGTATTCGTGTGAATACTTTAGGTGATATTTCATAACATTCATGTTTTACATGTTGTACATTTAAAAACACCAGGACCGTATCTTATCTGTTATTATTCTAGTGTAGATTGCCGGCTCAAAATTTATTGCAATGAAATTCTAATTGTTCCTCAAGAAATTGAAACAATTGAAACCTTTTCAATATAAAATAATAATAAACGTTATGATTTGTAAAAAATGAAGATTAAGCTTTACAATTACATTACTTTCTGTGTCCTATCTAATCACAATTCTGTTTTTAAATTATATGGGTATATTTTCCAATGGGTAGTTTAAGACATTTACAAATTTGATTGTCCTACTTGAGCCTTAAATCTACCTCGCAAGTTTCAAGCAACTTTTTCGGAATTTGCTGATAGTCGAAGAGAATTTAATGAGAGCACGAATTTTTTCTTAATGTCCTGATACATATGCTCAAAAATGATCACCATCAGAAACAGACTGTACAAATAACGTATTGGTAGTAATTTTCTAATTGGTGTGATATTTTTAGAAAATTTGAAAATCAAAACAGATTTAATCTGTTGTCTTCTACAATTTTAATTTCAAAAAATTCTTTGAAGAAACTTTTAAGAATTAAATTAATGTCTTTATAAGCACTGCTCATATTTAATAGACGTCAAAATTCATCATACAATATCAAACGGAATCAAGAAAAACCAACGAATATAAACTGTCAATTAAAATTAAAATATAAATAAGCAAACATTTTTTGTTTCGTTCCAGGCATGCGTAATGAACTCTTCAGACAAACTTACGAAGCCCTGTTTGTTACAAAATGTATTGTTTTCCGATCCCATATGAATGAAAAATAACTCTTTCTCAAAAATATAAAACATAATTTCAAGAATTTCTCAAAAACTAATTTATTTGAAATATTCAATATATTTAAATAAATTACTTCAAAAAATCTCAAAACATGTAGCACATTCTCAAGAAATAATTAAAGTTACGATAAGATCAGTTCAACTTTACATGTAAAAAATAATAAAATCAATTAAACAATGTATAGACTTACTCAGTGAATCTTAGGAATACACGGTCCTCAACAGAAATAAAAGTAAAACACCTTTATATATCCAAGGTACTTATGTTCCAAGTTCACAGAAAATCATACAAAGCTTATAAGGCACTTGGCCCCAGTTAAAACCGTTCAAATGAATTTCTTTATTTAAAAAACCTAATATAATTATATATTATATATAAAATAAAATAAATAAATAAATTTTGCAATAATCCTTCTATCAAGTAAAAAACCGTTCCTTCTTATTTTATTTTATATATAATATATAATTATATTAGGTTTTTTAAATAAAGAAATTCATTATACAGTGTTGAACGGTTTTAACTGGGGCCAAGTGCCTTATAAGCTTTGTATGATTTTCTGTGAACTTGGAACATAAGTACCTTGGATATATAAAGGTGTTTTACTTTTATTTCTGTTGAGAACCGTGTATTCCTAAGATTCACTGAGTAAGTCTATACATTGTTTAATTGATTTTATTATTTTTTATATGTAAAGTTGAACTGATCTTATCGTAACTTTAATTATTTCTTGAGAATGTGCTACATGTTTTGAGATTTTTTGAAGTAATTTATTTAAATATATTGAATATTTCAAGTAAATTAGTTTTTGAGAAGTTCTTGAAATTATGTTTTATATTTTTGAGAAAGGGTTATTTTTCATTCATATGGGATCGGAAAACAGTGCATTGTAACAAACAGGGCTTCGTAAGTTTGTCTGAAGAATTCATTACGCATGCCTGGAACGAAACAAAAAATGTTTGCTTATTTATATTTTAATTTTAATTGACAGTTTATATTCGTTGGTTTTTCTTAATTCCGTTTGATATTGTATGATGAATTTTGACGTCTATTAAATATGAGCAGTGCTTATAAAGACATTAATTTAATTCTTAAAGTTTCTTCAAAGAATTTTTTGAAATTAAAATTGTAGAAGACAACAGATTAAATCTGTTTTGATTTTCAAATTTTGTAATAATCCTTCTATCAAGTAAAAAACCGTTCCTTCTTATTTTATGATATTTTTAGAGTTATCTATTAACATTAATTATTATCTGTTGAAATTGCATCGCTCATTTGAATAAGGCATTTCAGTTGTCCTGATAGATACATTCAAAGAAGAAATAAAGTTTCACAATATTGATATTTAAAAAATTGATCATTAGCAAATTAATGCAACACAGTAAATTATGTATAACTTTCACATTAAAAAAAACTTCACAAATATTAAAGTGAAATTGTCAAGAGTGCATCGAGTATGGTTTATTTACCTGCGAAGCAGAGTGCCAAAACACCGAAAACGTACAACTTGTCCATTTTCAACAGAGTTTCTTGTGCAACACACACTGACAAAGAACTAAACGTTTATCGTCAAAGAGTTAATTTATACTGAAGGTGCTGTATCTATATAAGATTAACGAGACAACCCACTACTATTCAATATTCTTTTCGAGCCAAACCAGTTCCCCATCAACTCATACGAGTTGGAAAGAAACAGCAACAGATTTCAAGTTTTCCAATCAGAAGACAAATCCTTGTTCAGTGTCAAGTTCTTCGATATGAATTAAATTAACTATAAAGATCCACCGATAGGAATGGCTTTTCCGAAAAATTTGGACATTAATTTGTAGTTAAAGAGATAACTGTACATTTCTTTTATTGAATCGATTATTGTTTCTTATGACGACATTTTGAAATTCGCCATATGATGAAGCTGCACCCCTTTGGTGCTTTACAAAATTAGAGGAACCTGGAACTTTGTATCATACCGGATCTATCGAGGGTTTTCCTAGTAAGATGATTCAAAGTCAGAGTCCTTGCATTGTATGGAAATAAATATTGGCGAGTTCTTGAAATTATTAGGAAATAATTTCGCTCTTACAAAGAACTCGAAGATATCGAATTCCTAAAACTACTAAATGAAATTTTTGGGAATCTCTCGAATTGAAATTGTACCTGTGATCCATTATTTGTTCATTATGTTGTCACATAATAAAACTTTGAAATCATGCGGGGAAATTTTTTTTACTTCTCAAAATTTTGACAGTTCACATTTCGACTTACAAGAATTGCATTCAAAAATTATAAAAGCACTTATTGGTAGCACCATTGAGCGAAATTCATTTAAATATTCGAAAATTTTGTTGCTTGATTGAATACATATATTTCTTGGATTTATTACTTTCTTCTATACATACAAAGTATCCCAGAAGTCGACGTCACATCAGAAACGGGTGATAGCCCAAATAGTAATAGTTATAAGAAAACAACCATTTCGTTAATATCGAATATTAAACTAACTTTCTGTCAAAACACGAAATATTCATCAATATTATATATCTAAATTGCTCATAATTTAGTTACCTTCTCAGATATTTTTTTTCGGAAAGAAACCCAGTTTTGAACGGTTTACGTCAGGACGGTTTCTGCATAGAAAACACGGGTCAACATGAAATTTGATTTTGATTGCAAAGCATTAAATTTCGGTAGTTTAGGTCGTAATAAGACGGAAAAAAAATATATGGCATGAGAAACTTTGCTTTTGTGCTTAGAAGTCTAATTGAACGAAATTTTTAAAAATCTCGGATTTTAATTTTTGATTGAAAATAAAACTATTGAAATAAAAATGTTTATTATTTTTATTAAGTTTTACTATCAAATTAGCTTACAGAAAAGTGGAAAATAACTTAAAAGTGCACACTTTTACTTTTTCTTTTATGTTCATAGCTACTTTCTCTCAATAAACCTCAAATATAGTCGCCCATCATGTTTTCATTGTATTGGCCTTGATAGCGTTGTTCAAAATTCATGATGTCCTGATGGAAACGTTCTCCTTGCTCTCCGGAATAGGCTCCCATATTGTTTTTAAATTTATCCAAATGAGCATGCAGCATATGTACTTTTAATGACATCCTGCAGCCCATGGCCTTAAAATTTGTAAGCATATCCTCAACCAACTTTTCGTAGTTTTCAGCTTTATTATTTCCTAAAAATCCAGAAACTACTGCTTCAAAACTGTTCCAACTTGCTTTTTGAGTACGATTCAGCAACGTTGGAAATTTTTCATCGGCGAAAATCTGTCTTATTTGCGGACCAACAAAAACCCCAGCTTTAACCTTTGCTTCCGATAACTTTTTTTAAGTATCCAAAAGCTTCTGAAGTTTCATCCAGTTTTTTAACAAATTGTTTCATCAACCCTAACTTAATGTGCAAAGGCGGCATTAACACTTTTTCCGCTTCAACAATTGGCTCAAATTTGACGTTCTGTTTTCCGACACACAATTCTGTTCTTACAGGCCATGTCCGTTGAATATAGTGTTTAGAATCCGCTCTGCTATCCCACAAGCACAAGTAACACGGATACTTTGTATATCCACCCTGTAGCCCCATTAAAAATCCCACCATTTTAAAATCTCCAATCAGCTCCCAGTTATACTCACGATACTTTACAGATTCAAGCAAAATTTTGACACTTTCATAATTTTCTTTAAGATGTACGGAGTGAGCAATTGGAAGAGACGGAAATTTATTTCCGTTGTGCAATAAAACTGCTTTTAAACTTTTTGTAGAGCTGTCAATGAATAAACGCCATTCGCTAGGGACACAGGGTATGCCAATTGCTTCAAACATACCTTTAATGTCATTACAAAAACAAAGTCCATCCTCCTTCGTGAAAAACGTTGCAAACATTTCATGCCTAGTCCGCTGATCCGTGATCTTAACATCATCAATCAAATTCCACTGTTTTAACCGAGAGCCTAGAAGCTCTGCTTTATTTTTTGGCAAATTTAAATCTCTAATTAGATCGTTAAAATGTTCTGAAGTAATGAGATAGTGTTTTGGTTGTTCAGGTGTAGGCAAAAACTCCTTATCGGAATTACTTTTATAAGAACTAAAAGATGAGCTACTTTTCTGCGATAATTTTTTTGGTGGCTCAGGTACTGGTCGTGTCAGGTCGTGAGCAATTGGAGCAGAAGAAGATTCGAGGTCAGGATATTCAATAGGTTTTGCATTTTTACCTCTACGTCTTTTACTCGGATTCACCATACAAAAGTAGCAGTCAGTAATATGGTCTTTTGGTTCTCGCCAAATCCTTGGTATTGCAAATTTCATAGACCTTTTCTCACCTCGATACCAACCTAAAAATATAAAAATAAAAATTAATATGTCTATTATTTTGGATTCGTCGCTTGATTAAATAAAAATTGCTTACCTTCCAAACACCTTTTACAATAACTACAAGCAACATGTGGAGCCCATGGCTTATCTTGATTCCGTACAGGACATTCAAAATATGCTTCATAGGCTTCACAGAGAACGTGAGATGTCTTTAGTTCATATTTCACGTCTCGAACTTTAATAAATTGACCACATATAAAACAAAAAGCATCAGCATCGTATTTGCACTTTCGTGACGACATTTTAAGTTATTCTGGGCTTGTAAACAACACCTGATGGTTGTTTATCACTCGGGTGCCATCTAGCGGCACAGTGTTAACGTTAATACCCCACTCTCACCGCGCGGTCTTTTTAAAAATATTAAAATCAATTAAAATTTATGAAAAAATTGAAAAATGAGTATTATTATTATAACTATCACAAAAGCAAACTTTATACCGAAAAAAGGTATTTTCTTTTCGTTTTTGTGCATAACTAACTGGAAAATAATAGTATAAACTTTAGGACAAAGAACGAAAATTTTTTTGTAGAGTCTTGTAATCGATAATGTTTCTCGTTTGTCTATGGGTTTCTGATTCTATGTTGTAAGCATCAACATAGAATCAAGGAACATAGGATGTCTATTTTGAACAACCAGAAATCAACCGCTTTTGCCGAACATTGTATAGAAAATAATCTTTTGTTTACCGAGAAAAATGTCACTTTACTATATAATGTTAAAAAGGATAAATTGATGGACTATTTGGAGATTCTTTCAATCAAAAACACCCCTATATTGGATGCTGTTATTTCCATATGCCATAAAAATACACAGAAGTCCTAAATGTAATAAAAAAACTTTTTGTTCAATTTTAAGTTTAATTACTTTTTGTACTCCTTTGAAGACCGAAACACGTGTCAGGATACTGAATAAACTGTGGGACATAAAAACTGTGTGAATGTTTTAAATACAATTCTTACCAAACTTACTGTCGGGAATAAAGGAATAAGCATAAAGAACTCAATCAGAATATACACAATATGCAGGCCTGTCCAATTCAATCTTTGTTAATTGTCGACATCCAGCCCAAAACAATTTAAAAACTGCAGAAAATACATCCCGCCTTACAATTACAAAAATTTATATCCCGAAAACAGACTTCACAAATCATCCTTTGAATTATTGTACCGAATAACAAAAATACAACCAATAAAAGAACAAACGGAAAAAGCTCAATGAAAAATGTTATATGCGTTTGAAATAATCACAGGACATCTTGGAACTCTCCTACCGCGAACAGATCGCCCAAACAACCAGAAAATATCCACAAAAATTATTGATACTAAATATATGTATATTTATACATCTTTACTTTTTTTTAATGTTCATAAAATTGTTATTAGAGATATCCTGAAGGACCATGAGTCGATGACCTTTTGCTGTGAGCAATAAATTGCTGTTATCATTATCATTTTTTACCCAGAATCAAAGTTTTTCTGTGGTTACACACCTTCAAAAACTCTATGAAGAGATTGTACCAAGATAATCTGGTTCAGACTATACTGTGTGTTATTAATAATAATAATAATAATAATAATAATAATATTTACTTCCAAAATCATTATCACACAGGTGGACAATAAAGTAGAAAAATGTCAAAACAAATCAATAAAAAAATCAGAAGAACACAGTCATTCATATTCTAAGACAGTCTTTAAATTCTGCAAAAGAGTATGGTTCACAATTCAATATAAACAAAAAAAAAACAGCCTTACGAAATCGATTGTAATCTGATATGTCGCAAATATCTTTCGGTAGAAGATCATACAATTTAATACTCAAATAAAGTGTGCTTTTTTCAGTATAAGAATATTTATGGAGCGGGAAAAAGTATTCTTGAACTCTTCTGGTGAAATTGTTATTTTTATCTTAGGAGTACAAATAAGTTTCAGCCGTACGGAACCCAATTTCCTTGTTTATGAATCATTCCCAATGATTTTAAACGATGTGAGACTGCTTGCTGAGTGACTTCTAATGTAAGAGCAAGTTCTTTTTGTGTTTGAGATGAATCTTCCTCCAATTCTGCATCCTCGTAAATTTTGGGCCTTCCACTGCGATCTTTGTCTTCTACGTCAAAATCACCGTTTTTAAACTTTTGAAACCACTCTCGACATGTTCTCTCACTCAAATCACCCTCACCATATGCTTCTACGAGCAATTGATGCGCCTCAGCAGCAGATTTCTTTAAATTAAAGAAGTAAACTAATATTTCCCGCAAATGACGCTTACTTGGCTCAAATTTTGACATTTTCAACTTATAAAAATTATATTTTACCAACATAAAATCAATGATATTAATAGGTTATGTTGTTCTTGAATGTCCAAACTATTTTTTAAGCCGGTTATCATCTGCGAAAGCTAACCGAAACTCCGTGCCGCGCCATCTACAATAAAACGGCGGAAACTTATTTGTACTCCTGATAACTCTCAAAGTAATAATGATTTTATCGCAAAAATAGCAAAACTCTGTAGCAATAAAAACCTGGAAGAGTTAAAATATTGTTAACCTTAAAGCAGTTCCTACAAGATGACCTAAATTTCAAATTGAACATAGTCCTGATTGCCAATTTTTGTGTTACAAAAATATGTTCTACTGATGAACTGGAACCCCAAAATAGAATGCCGTAAGATAGAAGCGACTGAAAATTTGCAAAATAGATAGTTTTCATTGTGGTTATATTAATTTGATATTGAATAGCCTTCAGTGTGTAAACTACCGAATTTAACCTTGATATCAGGGAGTTACAGTGTTGTTCCACGTTTAGGTGTTAGTCTACTGCGAGTCCCAAAAGTCTTGTACTTAAGCTTGTTAGTATTCGCTGGTTCCCAAAGTTAATGCACGCTGGAAAACTAACATTCGTCCTGATGCTGGAAAAAAACATGATGTTTGTTTTATCAGAATAAAGAGTTAGTTGAATTGCAGGTGCACCATTCACTGACGTTCGATAAAGTAGTTGTTAAGCCAATAGTCACAGATTCTAGATCTTGGAAAGACACTATTATATTAGTATCATCAGCAGAAGTGTAAGAAATCGTTTCCAATACTAGTGATACCGTTTTTTGAAATGTATCAGGCTCACCTTCCAAAGCCTCTGGGAGATGGTCATCTTAGACTACGAATAAAATGGGTCCTAAATTAGTACCTTGTGGTACGCCAGGAGTTATAGTAATTTCCGTTGAGGAATATTTTTCCTCATTAACATTCAATACGACTATTTGTTTTCTGTCCTGCAAGTAATTTTCTATAAGCTTGAGTAGTACGCCTCTAATACCTTTCATTTCAATTTTCTGCAAAAGAACTTTGTGATCGATGCAATCGAACGCTTTGGAAAGATCCACATACAACCCCGCTGGTATTTTATCTTCTTCAAGGCAAGAATATATATTTTTGTGTGAATTCGAATATTACCGTTTCGGTGCTTTTGCACCTCGTGTAGCCATTCTGATTAGTAGATAGAATTTTACTAAACGGTTAACAAGAATTTTCTCAAAAATTTTTGCAAAAGATGTGATTGAACTTATGGGTCTGTAATTGGATAAGTCATTAGGGTTCCCTTTTTGTGACAAGCTTCACAAGTGCTATCTTTAATGCATCCGGAAAAATTCCTGCTTTGAAGGCAGAATTAATGATTAAATAGAGTGGACCCACTATATTGGATATATGGTGTTTTATTACACTGATAGGAATCTCATCATAACCTGAAGAAAACTTGTTCGGCATCCTTTTTACTGTAGATAAAATCTCGTTCTCATCAACTTCAAATAAGTAAAAAGATCTAGTAATGCTTTTGTTAATTTTGTAATTCAGCTTGGGGTTTAACCTGGCGTGTGATGAAACCTCTGAAAAGTATTAAAGTTATTGGCTAATTCAGACATTGTTCTAAGGTCTCTTCGGTCTGCATTCTCAAAAGAAAGTTTAGTAACAGGCTTTGTACTTCGGTTTGTAACCTCTTCTATAATATTCCACACTGCTCCTGTTTTAAATACAAGAAAAACAAATGTTAACTTACGCTATTTTATTGATTTTCACAACAATTGTTTCGTCATACTATGACTTCATCAGGTGAGTATGACGAAACAATTGTTGTGAAAATCAATAAAATAGCGGAAGTTAACATTTGTTTTTCTTATATTGAAGATGAATTTCCGTCAAGTAAAGACCGAGATAATGAAGAAAAATGCTCTTGTTTTGTTACCTGCTTTTCAATAATAGGTTTATAATTATTTCTTTTTTGTAGGCTCAAAGCGGTATCATAAGATCTTTTTGGTTCATTATAGACATCCAATAACTCTGATTTATATCTAGAAAGCACTAAGTACTGTATTGTCTTATTTGTTTTTTACTGAAATTAAAGTTGGAAGAAATAGAAGATATTTTGAAAATGAACTTATGACCTGTATGATCTGATATACATTCTGTCAAGAAAGTACCGGGAATTATCGATTTAAATCTGCCGGGGCAATGAGGCAGGTAAAAATTTTTTTTCCTAGGTTGGTACCACTGTCCTTAATTACTATACCAAGCTTGAGCGGGATCTGTCAACTAATGTGTTTGCAACAGCTGATTAAGTCAGTCGATGTCAGAGTGCGTGCCGATTTTTACTATGGGTGATTACGTTGAGCAAAGAATTTGTTTAAAGTTTTGTGTTGCAAATGAATTTTCGTGTGCCGATGCATTGAAAATGTTGCAAAAGGCCTTTGGTGATAATGCTCTATCGAAAACTCGTGCATATCAGTGGTACAGAGCCTTCAAGGACGGTCGTGAAGTGGTCGCCCATCGACGGCTTCGATCGAAGATAACGTCGATAAAATTAAGGAAAGGGTGCTGGAAAACCGTCGTACCAGCTTGAGAGAGATAGCACATGATCTTAAGATATCCCACGAGTCCGCACGTACGATTTTGATTGATATTTTGGGCATGAGAAAGGTGGCCGCACGACTCGTACCGAAAGACCTGAATTTTCTTCAAAAACGTCATCGCGAACAGGTTGCTTCAGACATGCTGGATCGCTGTAATTCCGATTCTACATTCATGGAACGCATTATAACTGGTGATAAGACCTGGGTCTACGAGTACGATATGCAAACAAGCCAGCAATCATCGGAATGGGTGGCAAAAAATGAGCCGAAACCGAAAAAACCACGCCAAAGCCGCTCGAAAATGAAGGTGATGCTCATTGTTTTCTTCGACATCCGTGGCGTGGTGCACTACGAATTCGTTCCAGAGGGTCAGACGGTAAACAAGGAGTATTACCTAGGCGTTATGAAACGTTTGCGTGAGCGTATCCGTAAGAAGCGGCCAAATTTGTGGGCGAACAACTCATGGATTTTGCATGACGATAACGCGCCTTCTCACCGAGCTACGATTGTGACTGACTTTCTCGCCAAAAACTCAACAAACGTGCTTCAGCAACCACCGTATTCGCCGGATTTGGCTCCCTGCGACTTTTTCCCCTTCCCAAAACTAAAATTGCCCCTTCGTGGCACTGGTTTTGAGTCGATTGAAGCCATAAAACAAAATTCGGCGCGAGAGCTAAAGTCCATCCCGGAAAGCGCCTATAAAAAATGTTTCGATAATTGTAAGTGCCGTTGGCATAGATGTATTGGAGCAAATGGAGCCTATTTTGAAGGCGACCCAATAAATTTCGACGATTAAATGTAAAAATGTTGTTTTAATTGAAAATTCCCGGTACTTTCTTGACAGAGTAGTATGTTCTTCAATAACTGTGGTTTTTCCTTCTACATTTGTAACGATACTATCAAGACATGAGGTGGTAAGGGTGTTATCCAAGTAGGTTCATTCAAAGTGACTTTCAAGTTGTATATACACAGAAAAGTTCTGCATTTAATTGATGGAGAAAGAATGTCAACATTAAAGTCGCCAGCTATTATTAGGCTTACATTTTTCCTAATACATTATAATATATTAAGCCACTTCAGGAACATCTCTCTTGATTTTTGATTCAACAATATATCAGTGGCTGACTATCCCAACCAGGAATGTTTTCTCTGGCCATAACGTAAACCCCACGACAAGACTCTACAATTACAAACTCGACGACTTACCACTGTTCTTCCAACGATTAAAGTTCAACATCTGAAGTGAGGAAAATATTGAAGATTCAATTCATTTATTTATTGTTTATGCTTACACAATTATACAATTATGGTAAATATAAATAACGAAAAAATGAAAATATCACAAAGGTCAAGTTGAAATAATATACCTAAGAAATATTTCCTACCTATTACATTCTTCATGTTTTTACATTAATTAGCATCCAAAGCGTATAGGTAGCGTAAGAGAGACATTAAGGTATAGTAAATTCAGTAACTAGAAAAATAAAATTGACTTTTTTGGTAACAAGCAACTACAACAGATTATAGTCATCTATTAAAATGTGATCGAATAATAATAAACAAATCACCTAAACGAAATCACAACAATATATCGATTTTAAAGCTCAAATTTCACCGTATTAAATTTCTTTTAAATATACGAACTGAATATATGTTCATTTCTTTTTCTTTGGAATGATTATAACAGTGAATATTCAATTAGTTCATAGTACCTGAAACAAATATGCAGAAGGAACAAAATTCAGTGTCGAGATTTTAAAAACTAAGTATAATTATGTGAAGATATTGATTAAGGTTATATTTATTAGGGATTCGAAGAATTTGTTCATTCGGATTACATTTATACATTTCTATACATCAAGATAATGATTATTAAATGATTTCATCTATTTTCCTTTATTCTCCATAATGAAAAAAATATTATCCCTTCAACCAGATGGAGACTAAAACTGGTATTCTCTAAGACACGTCTTTCAAAAAGTTTGGTCAGATAAACTATCGTTCAAAACAGCATAAACTCCAACCTAGCTGCCTCAGCAGCTACAATAGTGCTTTGTTATCATCGTTGAAAATTCAGTTACATCCTGTACAATACACATCTGCAGTGATCTCTTTAAGGGTGAAAAAGCTAGCTTTCTACTGGCTATACACCACCAGCTTAATAACTTTTGCATTGTATCTGTTATTATTATAATCAAACTGACACAGAAGACAAAACTAGGCCTTGGAATATTGGGGTGCCAAGAAATCGAGTAAATATATGTGGACTGTATTTATTACAATCTCAATTTTTTTTTAATTGTGAGACAAGAGTCATATTATTCTTCTCTTTATCAATTCAGATATATTTTTTAAATATAATAGGTTTGAAAGCATATTACTAATGCACAATTAAAAAATTCAGTAACGATTGAAATATAATCGTAAAGGTTTATTTATTACCATTATTCATTTGTCATTTCATTTGACATTCAAAGTTGCTCCATTTATCGATTCAAAAACCGTATTCTGTATTTAATTTTATGCGTTAAATTGTTTTTTGCTTTGAGTTAGGTAAGTTTACAGATGAATTCAAATTTTTTCATCAAAAACATGAATGCAACATCTTACAATCAAATGAAATGGTAATTTTTGCACAACATGGAAAATATCTGACGACATGCGAAAATTGTAACAAAAGTGTTACAACTGTGTAACTAACTGGAACATACTGGTAATTCTTTATATCTTTACGTTTTGCCTTAATATTGTATTATCCCCGGCATCATTCCATCTTATATCATTCAAAAATGTTTCCTAGACTCCTTCATATTCAAACAAATATGAATACATCATCCTGTGCGGAAATTTGCATTATGAAGATATAAACACAATTAACATCTCAAATATAATTTATGTTTTAAATTATTATCATTTGTAAATTCATATTGAATTATTCATCTAGTAGTATCACTTAAAAGCAAGTATTATTATTATTTATTATCTTATAAGTCTTAGTTTGGCCTTTGAATTACTCGATTTCATGGGACGCCTGGTACTTCTAATTCCGAAAATCTTGAATTGCCTTACACAAGAATTACTGTCTAGAAGCTTTATATAGTGTTACAATTTTCTTAAACATCAATGACTTTAATAGGTAATCGTTTCGCAACCTTACAAAATAAGTAATTATATCGTACAATGTCAACTTGATCGCTAAAATTCGAATCTTTTAATTACACCTCTGTGATCCTTCTGAGAATTACCAACGAAAAATATAAATTCGAATAAAAGAAAAATTCTGTAATACATTGTATAATGACTAGAACGTTCACACTTATCTAATTTGAAGACTTTAAATATGAAATCCTTACTGATTCTCGAAAACTCTGTACAGTTACCCCACATAGACCCTCATATTCGAATCGACACAAAATTGGAATGAATTGGAATAAGTAAATTTGTGGTTCATTCCACTACACCTTGTTGTCAAAAATATTCCTAATGTCTAAATTTACACTTAAATATCTCCACTTGAGAAAACCGAAAATACTGTAGTGGTGAAATGGGTTGATACTAAGATGTGGGTTATATGTTTAGCAGCGTTTTACTGTTGGCAAATTAACGTGTTATCTAAAGAGACATCTTCAGTAAACCAGTATGGATTCCATATTTAGTAAATCTCATTTACTCACAGTATTTTCGTTTGTCTCTTGGATTTTTCGTGGTTGTCTCCTAGCCGACTTTGATCTTATCTGACCGGCTAGAAGGGGATTTATAGCGTACAGCCAGTCGTGCACCTCTTTTTCGTGCAGTGTTTGTAGAAGGTAACCACGATGTTTACTGATTACACTGAAAGTATTGGGAAGCTGCACATTTCTCGACTGCTCCTCTGAATACTCTACTTGAGCCGTAGCCAGGTTTATCAGTGCTCTCTCTACCGGATCTTTCTCATCTCGGAATATAAAGACGTAGGGTCGTCTTACGGACTGGAAATAAAAATCAGAATAACGAAAAACCCTTAAATTAATACACATTGTGGACATTCGACGTCATCCTCCAAAGAGGTTATTTGCAACATATATTAAGTCCAGTTTACCAGGAATACAAAATGGATGGTTACTAAGCAATGAAGTTTAATCGACTTTTTAGAAATTGTTGCCAAAAACAACTAATTATGCACTGTAAACACTCAATTGATACTGTCCTAGCTCATCCAATTTTGACCGAATTAATTTGTACTTCCAATCTTTAATGACAAAAGATGAGGATAAAGCCTATACATTTTAGAAATAATCAAGAGAAAAATATAGATATAAATTGCCAGTATGCGACATTACAGAAGAAACTTTTTAACAACAAATACAATAATAGAAAAACGAAAAGAGCAGAAAGAAAATTTATGAAAAAATGAAAGTCCCTTCAAAACCACAATGCAGTTAATTACTCATCAAGATGGTTCTTGACTGATAGGGCGCACACAACTTTACCGAACAAGGCGTTCTACTCTCGAAACAAACAGTTTGACATTAGTATGAATTTCTAAAAATTTGCTTGGAAAGTGTTGTACATAATCCATTTTGGGTGTTTTGTATTCTATGAAAAGTTTAATCATTTCCACTTACCACCCAACGTTTCTTCCAACCATGAGTTTTATGTTCCAGTACATTCAAATACCCCTTTCTAGCGACAACTGGCGAAATCCTTATTTCTTCCATGTCTGGAACGTACAGGACAAGGTCTGGATCATGAGGGGCTGGAGGGATAGGCGATATTTGTGGGAATGGAGCGCATTCACCTGGTAAAGCGGCTCTTTCTGGGGAACATAGTTCTATGGAACTGTTCGATACGATGCTTGATAGCATGCTCGTGCTCATTTCGGTGGCTTCTTCAGAGGGACTGCTTACTTCATCTTTGATATTGCTGAAAAGGAGATGAGCATTTTTCATTTGGAGTCTTCGAATCATTGAATAAAATCCATTTATGGGTCTGTGAAAATTGTGAGAAAATTGGAAATGAAACTATTAGAAGAACTAACTTATTGCCTTGTCTGCTTTTGCAAAATTATCAGAGACATCCTGACAGCAGCAAAGGAATTCAGCTTTGAAATGTTAACACTTCATATGTGGTAAATGTACCATTTGAAAGGTTAGGCTAAAAAAACTAGACCCATTATTTGGTCATTGATGGAAAATAATTTTTAATTGATTCTTGAAGATTTTCAATGTCATCCAAATGTGTTAGGACTTCATTAGATGAAAATGAAGTTAATCATGAGAGCATTTGATAGATAATTACTTTCTGAAAATTACTGAATAATAAAAACGATTAATGTTTTCACAACTTGAAGTTGCAAAAACTAAATCTGCAGAAATGTAATATATATTTCATCACCTCCAAATAAAATATTCTGAATATGTATATGAATTTATTATGAGTAATTATTCATCTATTATCCAAGTGAATATCAAACAAAAGATCATAAAATATAACTACGATCGTAAAACTCATTTAGAGTGGAAAAGTGACATTATACAACCTTCGATACTATTTAAAATGAAAAACTTAAATTTATCCAACGAATTCTTACTTCAAAGCATCCCTAGCTCCTTTTCCTTGAATAAGTTTTATACACCTCATCAGCAATTCCTTTTCTCGATCGGAGTATTCGTAAAAGTCCAAATTTTGGGCAGCACTTGCATTGATGTTATTGTTCTTAGCCACCATATTGCATACGTCTTTTTCGTTCTTGGTGTATTCAAGATGATACTTATTGTATGACTTGTCGACGCCCAGTTTTTCCCTAAGTAATAAAGTGTGGCGCACACGTTCTACTTCTTCTAGTCTCGTCAGTTTTTCGAGTTCCCACTGGTGATCGAATATCAAAGAATCTCCCCTTGGTCTCCAGCCATGGAGGTTTTCTTCACCTCTAACGTAGGTGGAACTGGTATCAAGAACTCTTCTCTGTCTCCTTTGAACTCCTAAGAATGAGTTTGATATAGATTTTTGCAAGGGAAATTAAAAGTTAAAAATATAGGGTGAAAAGTTTATAGTCTACTTTATGGTTGAAATTTCATGTAATCACAACCGTAAGCCATTAAATGGTAATTTTTTTATAATATTAAAGGAATAATTAGGTGTCTTTTCATGTAGATGGGATTTCACTGAAGCGATAAAAAATAACGCTGTTTTTTGGCAGAAGAGAAGAAATAATACTAAGTGGAGAAGTATCAAACTGGAAATTCTTTCAAAAAATTAGACCTCTGTTGTTTGAAAATGATAAAAAGTATTTTATTCAAAATAACCTCTATTGCTGTTTATACATTTTTCCCATCTCTCTGACAGTTTATGAATGCCACGCCGAAAAACACTTGTTCTTTTGAAACAAACCAGTTATTGAGCCATTTTCGTACATTTTCATACCACTGTGTTTTACCAAGTGCATATTCACCTTAAGCTTCGACATGCATTTCTTGCGATTCTGTAGCATATTTAAGGTTATAGAAAAATATACCATTCTATGGACCTTGGGTTGTTGTGTGTCGAAAATATTTATCGTAGAGGGATTTGATCGTGCTGCAGAAGTGTTTTAAGTCCCTAAAATGATTGCTAGCACCGTCTATAGGTTTTATACTCCTACAGCTGGTATTTCCTGTCCTATATGAGATTCTATAGGAAGAAATGTAAATATATATTAAAATCATATAGAGGAATTCCGCAAACATTGTCAGAAAATAAAATTAATCAAAAAAATGCTTTTTCTCCGATAGACTGTAAACTTTTCAGCCCATGTGGGTCTTCAACTAGTCGAAAAAATATCAAATTTGAAATTGAGTTATTAGCACACACGTATAAAAAAAAAGTGTTGGTGAAATTCAAATAAATGTGACTATCTTAAAATAAGTATCCCACAAGGAAATGTTTCTTAAAAAGTTAAGTTGAGATATAGCTGCTAATAAACCATCTTCAAAAAACTATTGGGAAATAGGATATTCATGCAAATCAGCAAGCTAAAGTTCACCAATGGTATGTTCAAATTTGAATTTCTGTGTCCTATAGACATCGGTAAGAATTTGCTGTCGTGATTCAGTGTACTTTTCTTAGTTTAGAAGCTATGGGCCACCAAAATTCTAAAAATGTTCCATCTTCAGGTCACTTTTTCCACTATAAAAGTCCTTACAACCAGGTTTTGGTTTCACATTTTTGGTTCAGGAGACCAAGCTAAATACGACATCAAAAGATTATCGATATCTGTAAGACACTGAAATGCAAACAATTACCGTATGTTCTAACAGCAAAAAAAATAGTTTGCAACTTTTATCCAGCTTTCTTACTTTTCCATTACATGCGCATGCGTTTTATTGTTTACATTATTTCGTTTGCTGTTAGAAGAAACTAATAAATTAGCGAAATAGGGGTTTGGGAGGGACACTAAACTAGGGATCTACCTGGACTACCTGCTTCACTAGCTCGACGAAGAAGTAATTCATAAACTCCTGACAAGCGATTGGCTTCGGTGTTTCTGTAGCTTCCAGAAAACAGGTGTTTGAGGGATCTTGGTCCAGTTCTTGCATCTCTACCATATATGACCATACTCAAATCCTTCGTAATTATGGCAGGGCGACCACAATTTTCCAGCTAGAAAGAGAATGATATTGAATGTATAACAAAATAGATACAAGACAAATTGCCATTATGAAAGACATTTTCATTAAGAATTAACCTTGAAAATAAACTTTTAAAAGTGAACTTGTGGTAATTACCAAAAAATTTAGTTAGTTACTATGCAGCATATGTATTTGAGGATGTCACAGAGTCGTTAAATTGTTATCTACATGAATAAAAATGAATGACTAAATGTGTTGTTAAGCCCAAAACTGGAGAACGGCTGGACCAATTCGGCAAAGAAGATTCTTATGAAGAGAAAAACCGAATGAATTGCATAGAAAAACGTAACATCCACATTTTCTTTTTCCTATTCAAATAGTTTCGGGCGCGGTTTGTACTTGGATGGGTGACCGCTTGACGACATCAAGTGCTGTAAACATTTATTATTTTGAATTCAGTTGTATTGTATAAATGGGATAAATTGCACATAAAAAGGTTATTTTTCCCATTCAAACTGTTCTTAGCTGCCAATTAATCAAGTTTTTGGTGTCTTAAATATTGATTTGAGCAACAGATTGATCGAATGAATCGTTTCAGGAATTCAAAAATCGACTTCCAATTCACTGTTCGCATTGTTTTATTTGAATGAAACAAAAGAGTACAAAACTATAATATGAAGAAAAATCATTTGAAATTAAGTAAGTATTATAGCATTATAATTATGAAAGCAACCTTAAAATTGCTATAAACAGTACTTGAATACATCTGTAGATTTGACACTTTCTTTTTCTACTTTAAACAGCTTGTCTTCGATAATTTGTTTACGTAGATTCTCAATTATTTTTCTGTTTGTTTTTAAATCTTTGCTTTATGCACGACAAACAAATCGATTTACATTCGGTTGATTAATTTATTTTCACTTCAAGACTTATACCGCCTATAAGATGCGGGCGGAGTAATTTAAATGGAAGGACTAGAAATGCTATAAACCCAATTAATTCAGCCTAATCGAGCTGCACAGCAGCGAAATTAACTTTCAAAAACTTTTCTCTCATCCAAATTTTCACACACAGTTTTGAACACCGTACTTTTGATATCTTTAGGACGGCAGCTATCTCCTGCAACTTCATCTTACGATCTCATACTTGAATAATTTTTTATTTCTACTACTAGTACTTGGTAGAAATATATGAATTAGTGTCTACAAGATAAATTACTTAAGGTAAAATTAAATAATAACGGTATAACAACCACCTATAGTTAGAAGAATCTTGTAAATCAAAAAAATACCTGAATTATTGACTTACCTCTAAATAAGCAGAAATTGTCATGAAGATCTGCTCTCTTTGCGAAGTTACTCTATTAAGCAATGGTGAATTATGCAAGGAACTATCCCAAGCTGCTTCAAATCTGAACAAAACTCTGTCATCTCCAGGAATTTCTAAATATTCCCCAGGGAACAAACCAAGTGAAAGCACGGAATTATCGTTGTCTTCATCGTCCTCAGATTCTGGGTTATTTCTTATTCTACCAACAACCAGTTCCCTGATGTCCCTCCATTTTATTTCAGATAGCTTATCATGGACAATCGTTATGCGTATTCTCCTTTGAATACCCTGCAGAAAACAAGTTTGCAATTACTTTTTAATTACTTATTGATAGATAATACAATTTTTTCAATCAAAATAAATTTACTTTCTACAATTATACTTGAAAGTTAGTTTTTCAAAAAAAATATTCCTAGTTTAGGAAAATCATTCTAAAATGTAAAATTATAATTCAGGATGGGCACCCTCTAGTTGGGTTATGTAGCGTTTCTGGATATATATATATATATATATATATATATATCCAGAAACGCTACATAACCCAACTAGAGGGTGCCCCAATTCATACTCGTGACCAGCTTATCGAAAGAACGTAACTGTCGCAACAGAGGTAGTTGCGAAAAGCTGTTGATTCTATCCAAAAACAATGTAGGCTTTGCATTATATAAGGTGGCAAGCATTTTCAGAATTTTTTGTGATAAGTTTTAAACTTGTATGAATAATAAAGAAAATAACGCCTTTTCTTTGACAATCGCCAGATACCTTCGTGGTGATTCAGTTGGAGAGAGCCCCTGCCTTTTGCATTTTGGATTATCACAGGGGACCCATTTTGCGTCTCCAGGGATCATGAGATCAAAAAACGGTTATGTACGTTGCCGTTGAAGCAATACGTTGCATGTGATGGATCGGTTGGCTTTGTTCTTTTCGAACAGATTATGGGGGACCCAAACGCCTGCTCTGGTTATTTTTCCAATCTGCTGCAAATGTTCTTGGGTGGTCAACCAAAGTTGGTTAAGGGTGTTTGAGAGTTCCTCGATTGTTTTACATGGATTTGCTTCCACTTCTGCTCTTAGCATGTCGTTGTCTTATGTTGTTGGTTTTCCTGATCGATAGGAGTCAGAGAGAAAAAAGTTACCGGATCTGAACCTAGAGAACAGTCTTCGGGTTACTATCTTGCGAAACTCAAAAAGCATAAAATGCCGGATATGCTTTTCCTGTATTTGGCTGGCCATTTCATCCAAATTGCAAAGAAAAGTCTTATATTCAATTATTTGGAAATGAACAAATCACAAAAACCTTCAAATGTCGTTGACACGATTTCGAAGTACACATGAGCTGACAAATGACAATCAAACATTGACATGCGCATTACTTTCTACCTATTATTACTATTTTATCTCTTCTGAGTAGCGAATAAATATGTTGTATTTTTCCACGAAATTGTGCTAAACTGGATTTTAAACTCACTTGATGAAGCAAAAACAATCCTCTGCAAGGTAAATCGTCACTGTGTTCTACAACCACAGGAACATATTCCCCATTAGGAGCGAGTTCGCAAATCTCGAACCAAACTAACACATCAACCTTGGCATGAATATGCGCAGTACATGGCGAGGGCAAAGCTCCGAACTTGCTAGATCTCACGGGTTGAGAGATAGGGATGGATGGTGGTAACATTCTTCGTGGAGGTTGGCGCATACTGCCTTCCAGCTTGGCGTCTTTGTGCAAAGGATGCTGCTGATAGTGTCCAAACACTTCGAAAACTATGGGCTGGCTCTTAATGTAATCGATGAATGATTTGGATGTAGATACCGTTATCTAGAAAAATTGATATTTATGTTTTCCAATAACTAGAGATTTTCTGTAAACATACGTTTTGGACGTGGTAAAATCCAAGGGGGGCCCCTTTGCCAGCATTTTTGACTGGTTCAGTCGAGAAAGCTTCGTCATATCTATGTAAGAAACTGAAAATACATCAAAACGGATTAAAGAAGTCATTAACAGTAAAATTAAAGGACTAATTTAAATTGAATTTTTGGTCTCCCAGGCACAACTTTCTTTGGCCGTGAGAAAAATCTTTTCCTCTAAACAGATTTTTTTACTGGCTTTTGATTGATGATTCCTCTAGGTAAATAAAATACTGCCATTTTGATGAATTCTTTTAAGAAATCTTTAATCAAAATTCTTTTTAGAAATCTTTAATCAAAATTCTTTTTCAACCCTAGATCAAAAAGTTTGAATTTATAAGAAAAATGCACTTCTCTATCTATTCTTCATTAATAAAAATTCGTGTTTTGAACCAAAAATTGAGATCAGAACATTTGTATGAGGATCTTTGGAAGTCCTCAATTGAATTTTTGCAACATTTCTTTGCACCAATTGACAAAAGTTTTTTTTAAGAGATTGGATGTATGCGAGTGGAATTACAGCCCAAGTATGTCTCAATTTCATGGTTTATCACATGACAATCTTGCACTATCAGTCCACGAAATTTGTCCTGTAGCGAAGTGTGACCATCATTGAATTTGAAAAACCAACGAAACACAGTGGCTCTAGATCACCTAACAGTCAAAGCGAGTTGATTAACACAGTGCTGTTGGTTTAATTCCATTTTTTGATTAAGATGAATGTTTCAAATATCTATAAACAACACAAATAGCACTCATATAGCAACACGTTCTAAATACTGTCACCATCAAAAAAGTCAAACTTTACAATGACAATATCAGATTTAGCATATTCACATCACTGTTCCCATATCTCAAAACTTAAGTAGCACACCTCGCATTATTAAATTTAGCAGAAATATTTCTCTATAATATAAACTCACTTGAATTGACAGAATATATCGGCATACTCAGCAGATATGCCAACAGCTTGCAATACTGTGACCCGGAAGGTGAACTCCTTGCCAACTAAAAGATGCTCCGGAATTTCATCTTCTTTCACATCGGAAGAAACAGAACTGTCTCCTCGACCAGAATCAGCGTCACATTCGATCAGTTCATCGAGTTTGATAGGATCTATATGATTTTGACCCTCTATGATTCGATCTTCCATATTGTGAATATTTCTATCCACTATAGCTGCAGAAGAAAGCATATAATTTAAAAAAAACGATATATAAAAAAGATTTTTGATATAAGTCTCAAAAGATATATGGAAACAAAATGTGTGAGACACTTGTAAAAATTTAATGAGAAAAAGAAAACAGAACTATCTGAAAAACAATCGAAATAGTTTGAATAGGAATGACATGATGATAACTACTGTTACTAAAGAATCTTGCTTACAGTATCCCGAACATTTACCCTTGGGGTTCTCAAAGGCAATCCTTGCACTCTGCCTTACTCCAACTTGTTCAGAATTATCTTCGTCCACCACTGCTTGAACTGCCACTTTCAGGTATCCTCTCACATCTCCTTTTTCACTCACGATTGCAACTTTGTGGATTAGCGTGACTGGATACAATAGGTTACTCAAATAAACGAAGCCTCTTCCTACCAACCTAAACCAGGGAAATCTGTCGTAGAACGGATCTCCTCCAGTCAGAGCCTCCACGTTGTAATCTGGTGAAGTAGGCGACATCTCTGCTTCGTTGTGGTACATTTCTCTCATTAGTTCCAAACGTTGGCTGCAAATTAAGTCATGTACTCTTCATAAATTGTAACAGAGGCATGTTTCAGATAAAATAACATACTTAAAATTACACAAAAGGTGTATGGCACTTTCTTAAATGAAAGCACATACTTATTTAAGTTAAAATGTCAAGTATTCTGAAACAGGCCTTCTATGTGAACGAAAATAAGAACTGGTGAACTTGATACTACCTCAGTAACATTATATCTCATTTTGAATCTATGAATTGAAAAAGATATCAAATTCTTGTGTTCTTACTCGAATATATTCTTTTGTATGTCTTTGAAATGAAGGAAACTATTATTCAAATGATTTACGTCATGCTAATATCACCAACTTCATGCTTTAAAAGCGCGTTGCAATACTCGATTCACAGGGATTAAGATTCAAAAAGCAAATAGGTACCTCTAAGCTATAAGCACATTTTTAGCAGGTTGGTGCCTCAATAACAAGCATGGATGTTATGGTTATTACATTCTGCTGAATGTAAAATTATTACTTGGCAGTTTTGTTCCTAGATTTTGAAGCGATGAGAGTAATAATGATAATAAGCAGATAAAGGTGTTGATATCATATAATTGTACTTTACTCCACCTGACTTATAACTACAGAAATAATATTATTTGAAATTTTTACTTATTTAATGAAATATAACAATTATTTGGCTATACAGTGGCTGCTCCCAGCAATTCTAGAAATCTTCACGAAGGAGAATGGAAAAATATTCCACAGAATGTGATCCAAAATCTGATTCAAAGCTCGTCGTTTGCAAGTTATCACTACTATTGTTGTTTCCTTAGTCAAAAACACCACTTGAAGTTCAAGGATTGGTTGAGCAAACTGAACTTCCAGCAGCTGCTAGATGCTTAAAATGTTACAATTTAAGTGTTGTCCTATTCTCATGATTATTCTAGGGCTATACCAGGTGTTAAAAAATCAATTTTCAACATTTTAAGGATGTTTTGTGAATTCAAATCTAAAACTTATATACCAATTGTACAAACAGATATCAAATAAACATTTCCTTTTAAGAAAGTGTTATAGGCGATTTCATATGGCCTTATTTGACGTTACTCATTGTTTAAGACTAAAGGTTCAAACTTCACAAAGTAATTTCCTATTAGTCAGCAATCTATTTATTAACTGAACGATGAATTTCCGTTGACCTTGATTTTTTATTATTGAGTATTCTTTAAATTTAAAATAATTCTAGAATGAAATGTTCCAATTTGAAACAGCTAGAGCAGAAAATACTCAGTACTGAAGTTCTTAAACTATGTTGCAGGATGCCTCTAATACTCGGCAGTATATCACATGACCTATTTTCGTATTCATCAAGGTTTAGGACTCCTGTACAAAGCAATGAAGTCAGATAATAGTTTTATTTCAATATAAAATTCTTACAGTAACTGGCAAAAACAAAAGCTAAGCTCATCTTTTACGAATAATGAAGCATGGATCAAGCAGAATTGAAATAATGAAAATTGGAAACATACCATGTAGATATTATTTTTCTGTAATTATATTTCTGATTTAAACATTAATTCGTTTCGTCTAAAATTCAAATATTTTAAGAAAAATTCAAACTAAATGGATTTTGTCTCTTTTCTGAATGCCAGCATTAAGTTTTAGTGAATTTGGTAGAATATTCGGTATTGACATAAACAAGGAAGCTCAAGCTCACATTTCACTTTTTTGAATGTATGCATTATTTACATTCAGCCGAATGGAAGAGAATAGACAAGGGATAGAAGAATCGATATTTTATGATACAATATTCAGTGTTCAGTGAAATACATTGTGTATTGTGCAATCGTGGCACCAACCTCGAAGGTAAGAGACTGGTTAAAGTGAAGCGTTGTGATGGAGCCGGACACTGAGTGAGGCACCGAAGGAAATTTGAAGTATCACAGCCTACATCTGGACTCTCTAACTCTGCCTCTTCGTTATAAATCAGTCGCATTAGTTCCAATTTTTGACTATGGGTGCAAAACAAGTGAATGAATATAAGTGAGTGCATACTCGGTAATAATGAGAAGTTAAAATCTTCCTCAAAAAAAATAATTAACTTTTCTATGATTGTGAAAAACGCAGCTGCAGAAAGGGTTCTTTTCGAACCCTTTAAAAATAGCTGAAACTTTTTTCTTTTAATCAAGCAACATTGTTTTTATTATTCTCACCGAAGTTTATCCAGTGACCAATAGTGAGTAGCTCCATTTTTGACGTCCTGGACTTCAACGGCTACTATTGTGCGTGAAATAGGAGTGTCTTCTTCCTGATCGTATTCAATAGTCGGTTTTAAATCAGCTGGTAAAGGTGAATACAAAGTATCTGTCAAAAGAGTAAACTGAAACTGGACCTAAAAAAAGTTCAAATTAGACTCCATAAACTAAACTATAAAAACTATTGATAGAAAAATTCTTAACGTATTCAATAATTCAAATAATATGAAATAAGGTTATTCAAATTTTCTCAAATTTTTGTTGTTATTTGATACAACAATTGTTTCGCTATCACAGGTAGGTTCACATTTCAAATAACTAAGCTTGTTTCCGAAATCCTTTACTTTTTATATTACAGTAGGTACAAAAAATTTTTTATTGAGAGTTAAAACCCAAAAAAGTCTCTTTAAATTCCAGCTTATTTGAATATATTTAACAGGAGTGAGTTATTTAAATCTAATTGTTCGTTAAGTAATATTGCTTTTTTATTGTGTTTATTTATTTCAAAGGACTCTAACAAGTTTATGGCGTAACTTTTACTTTCTATATGTAGAATTTCAAAATTATGGTTGAAAGTATGTTCTGTTTCTAACAAATGGTTAGAATATAAAAATTACTTTTATGTAAACTCTTCAAATGTTCAAAAATTTTATGTCGGAAAGTTCTTCCAGTCTGTCCTATGTAAACTTTTGGGCAATCATCACAGTTTAACTTATACACCCCCGATTTATTATCTTTATGTGTACTGGCTTTATTATTTTCAATGAATTACTAAGGTTGGAACAGGTTTCGAATGATGTTCTTAAATCATATTTATGTTGTGTATTTATATTTATGTTGTGAGCAATTTTCTCACAAATACCTTTAGTGTAATTTAAGAAACGTAAACATAGGTCTGTAAATGCTTTATAACCCAGTTACATGGTGTTCAAGTTACCATGTTTTTTTCTTGATAACTATTGCATTTTCTGAGATATTCAAATCAAACTGCGATCAAGGTATGCCGTTGACCTTGGGACTGTAATAAAAACCCGAATTATCTCTCTAGCCATAAAGTACCCCAAATTCACATGCATAGCTGAAATAAAATGGCTATAAAATCCAAATTAAACCATATTAAAGGTGTATATTTAATATGAAGGTATATTTTTAGCCGACCATTCATCCATTTATTCATAGTCTGCCATTAATTTCAGTAGTTGTTAGGGTAATTTTAAAACCCTTTAATAAATTAGCGAAGTAGCTGCTCAACCCCCCAGGCAGTTCCATATGTACAGATTAGAACCATGTTTACTGAATGAAGAACATACGAAAAGTTAGTTTCTGTTAAGTTAAGCTTGGTATTTTTGTTTTGGAAAGAGTTGTTTTTAAACACACATCAAATGAATTCAAAGTCCTGTTCAAGTAGAAGGAATTGTGTAAATAGTACAGACATGTTTTGCTACATATGTGAAAGATATATGTTGAAGGAAAACAGAAAATCTGTTAATGACTTTATGAAGAGAGCTTATTTAGGATATTTTGGTGTTAAACCCGGTGAGCAGACATGCATGTCTGCTGCATAATGTGAGACCGTTTATCTTGCAGATACTAAATCAGGATAAGTCCACTTGCTATCATTGTTCCTTGGATACTTCCAGGCAAAAATTACTATTATTATATTCTGTACAAATTTGACAGACCACAGCTTATGCCCGACGATCAACAAAACCTATTTGGCTATATTTGAGTTTTGAACTGTAACATAGAGGTAAGTTGCATTGTCCCGATTCCAAAAACTTCCTATTTAGCTTAGCTCATACTCTATCTTATTTCAGAATAAATACCCGGCATTTTAAATGATTCATTTGAGTTTTTGAATCCCAATAAGAGTTACAAAAAACAATGAAAAAACATAAATAATTATTGCTAACCTTCTTCTTGAGTTCCACTGAGATAGCGTTAGCTTCTTTCAAAAATATAGCGTTACCCCACAGGTCATCTCTAAGGGACGTGAACTGATGATGTTTCCACTTTCGCCAAGAATACGCTGCGATTTCGTAGTCTTTCTCTGTCCAGTTGCACTCTGTGTCAAACAGAGGGTTCACTGAAAAATTGTAGCTCTCTCAATTCTCAAACAAAAGAAGCTACATGCGCTTTGGAATTCTACGGAAAGCACGCAGCAATAATCAAGTTCCTTACCAAAAATGTCGTCCTCTGTATTGAAATCTTCCGGAGTGTAAGAACTGTACATGGACATTGTCATGCTCTGCTCTTCAACTTGTTTCTGTAGTGCGTCAATTCGAGCTTCGTAATTCTGAAAAAAATTCGAATGTGTCGTTATCGATAGATTGATGATAAAGAACATTGACTTCAACAATTTACCTATTGTAAGTCGTATGGTTCTTTCCATGAAATACTTGATTTTAAAAAAATTAAATGGTTGACTAATGAACTAATTAATATTCACCATGAAATTGATTTGATTTCTATAACAAAACGTTTGAATTTCTTCAACATATGGGTAAACTATTTATGTTTCTACCGTTTTTCATTATATGTTTTCTGCTTACCTTCCTTTGCTCTTCGAACAATTGATCAGCCGTTTCTTTCTCTTTCTTATACTGCTCCTCTAATGTCATCAACCTCTTTTCCATTTCTACCTTGAGATCAACTCCCTGTTTTTCCAAAAGTTCTATTTGAGCAAAATTCCAATCAACTTTTTCAGCAGGTGTGTTCTTTTCTCTTATCTCTCTAACTTCTTCTGGATGGGTGTACCTAAATACATGATTCTTACCCAAAATAACTCTTGAACCAGTTTTGAGTGTGATTGGTTCAGTTATCTAAAAATTAAACATTGAATTTAAATGTTGTGAATGAGAACTATTGGATGCATTAGTCCGTTACTTTATGATAGTGCATTTTAAAATGGAATAAATAAGACAAAACCAACCGGCTTAATAATTCAGGAATTTATAAATTATAACGTGTGCAGTTGCGTAAATATAGGTAAAACCCGGAAAAGAATAACAAATAACATCAATAATCAGTATCGAAAAGATAACTATAATTTTGCAAAATAAGTCATGTTTTCCCAGAATTAGTCAATCTTGACATACTACACCTGAAGACAAGAAATTAGACATCTTGGAATCAATAGAGATCTATAAAAATTACCATAACCCAACAGTAAAACTACTAAATGAGCAAATGTGGGATTCCTTACTCTTTGAAGTTGTACATAAATCGAAGCCTTCCTTAAATAAATAAAAACCTTTGAAACGCAGCTTAGTACACAGCAGTTCGAAAATGTAGTAACACAACAAAACTCGTATCCTCAAATAAAATAGTGATAGAAAACAGAACAATTTCTTATTTATTCCATTTTGAAGAAGAATTTGATGCATTCGTCTTACCTCCCTACCGTTAACATAAATAAGTGCATTATTAAGTGGGAAAAGCATCACTCTTCCATCTTTGTTTTCAAACACACAATGTTCTGGTTTTATATGAGATCCATTAAGCTGAATATCCTGTGGATTCTGAGCTTCACTAGTTCCTATTTTAGTAATTCCTTCCTGTAATAATGCAATAGTTAAATCTATCACTGCATTGATTACAAGTGATGCATTACTTTTATATAGTAAATAAGACATTCCGACATGAACGGATCTTCATTTAAATTCACTAAGTGTGGAGTACTCTTAGGAGAGAATACCCCAACTGTAATACCATCTTCTTTCACAGCTACACCCATTTCTGCAAATACTGCTTCTCTCTGAATACGTATTTCTTCGGTTTTCTTTAATTTTTCTTCCCATGTTTCATTTAGTTCTAAAATTAGAAGTTGAACCAGGTGTTCTACATTATTCCTTAAAAAATATACCTGCTATCAATTTTTCACTGGCTTGCAATTGATCTACAGCTTCTTCGGCAGTTGTTGATTGTGTTCTAACACGTTCATTTTCTTTTATCGGTTTAGCAACCATTTCAGCTCCTGCAAAATAAGTTCTCAGGAATCATGGGCAGAATTATTTTATTTTAGGTATAGAAATCAATGGTAAAACATTCCCCAAATGGCTAAGCTGTGAAGCACTGAAAAATATTAAGAAACTAAATAATGTACTAAAATTATTTTACCAAATTTAAGCAAACATAAAAGATATAAACAGACAAAAATGTGGGTTTCATACATTATTAATGATTTTTTATTTTATATTTTACATACTTTTTTGTACAGTTTCTATTTGGACTATAAATTCATTTTTGCTCACATTCTCAATTTTACAAGAGCAAATAAATGTGATCACATTGAATAAAAATAATAACGCTGCAAATTTTCACAAAGGTTTATTATTTCCTCATCAAAAGGCACCAATTTTTTCCTATTCTTTACCTTTATATAATATTTTTCTCTCGTTTAAAAATCCACATTTTCACAGTTCCGAAACCAGTGGTCAGAGAATACTGCAGTAGAAAGATTTAGATTCAATATAACACAAAATTTTTATATATTCAAAATTGTAAGTTCACACGTTGATTGATACTTGAAATACAGGGAGGCTTAGCACCTGTACAATCTTTTCTACTTCCTGAATGCATAAATAAAAATATCTTTAAGTAATACTATATTCCACCTGAAAGTGGAAAATAGGGAGAAAAATTAGTGTATTACGAATATACAAAAAGGGGAATATTTTTCAGATGTATTTCAAAAACTGTGACAATCAGTCAACGCAAATTTTAATCAGCTAGTTTATTAGTAAGTAATTTAAATTAAATGAAAACCCCTAGCACGCCAAAAATTGTATTCTATATATTTCAAAAATGAGCTACTGCCATATTTGTTTGTTTATCTTGATGTTGGTAGAAATTAATCAATATTTCTTTTAGATTTCTTATAAAAAAAAATGCTTATATATTATAGCTATGGGATAAAAAACGAAAACATGTCAGAAACATGGTTTTTAAAGATTTCTTGAAAAAACATGCAAGAAATTATTTTGACTATATGAACATGGGTAGATCGGTATATTACTCCTAAGATAAGCCTAAGAAATTATTTCTCCCAGTCAGATTCTCATCGATTTGCCCAATAAATGATTATGAACACACAATGGAATTATTGCATTTTTTTATGTACTTTGAAATGTAACCAAAAATTTAAGAGCGTTGTAAAGATTTTCCACTGCATGATTCAAAAGGTCTATTATTTGAGAAAATAATAAACCAAAAATCAGTGAAAACATAGAATTGTTGAACAGTGTTACAAGATATAGTGCCACAAGCTCTGTCCAAGTTGAATAAGCCATCATACTTACGGGGTGTTTCTTTTTTCTCGTAAACAACCTTACCATCTGGACCTGGCCGCAGAATTGAAATCAATAAAAAAGAGTCAACTATCTTACAACTTCATACAAAGGAAAATTCACACTATGTACAAAACCTAAGAAACAAAACCTATCTTGCCAATTGGGGATTAAACATATTTACCTTTATTTTTCTCTATTCAACTAGCCTTTTCTTTTCTGACCTACATAATTCTTTCACGAATTTTCTCTTACCTATTCTTTGTTTTTGTTTGTCATTGCATAGTCACTTTTCTTTCGATATTTTTTTAATTGCTATTTTTGAGTTGTAACTACTGAAAACTGACATACCTTCTTGGACTTCAATTCCTTCCGCCTTGAGTAGTTCTCTAAGTTTTTGTATCTCCTCTTTGAGTTCCCTAATAAGTTTCGCATTTGCATCCTCATTGACAATAGCTTTACATACAATTTGTTTAGCTCTGTCTGCATATCTACGAATAAATGACGATTATTATTGCTTATCAAATGGGATTTCTTTTCTTACCTCAAAGTAGACAATGTTTCATCATAATTGATATCAGCAGGGGAGATAGCAGCTATCATAGCAGTTTTACTGTTTCCACCTAAATTCTCCCTCAGTAACCATGTTAAAACTGAATCTCTGTATGGTATGAAATCAGCCTTTTTAGATTTCTTACTTTTACCCGCCTGAAGAAGAATAATAAGTTGAGTTTAGTTATTAATACGACATTCAATAAAATTACATTATAATTCAAGTGGATGGGATATAAATGGGTAGAATTAAAAAGTGTAAAAACCTTAGTGTAATCACTTATACCAGAAAAAATCTTTTATAAACTAGAACCTACTTGATAAATGCCAGATTACTATAATATCACATGGTATAAGTTGCATCCAATACAGCAACTTTTTCATTTATATCAATATTATCGTTGTTATAAATAATCTAAAAATAATCAGTTTCCAAAAACCAAATCTGCTTAAAGCTGATGAAAATGAAATCTGCAGACATGACCTGTTTTTGTTAATGAGTTCAAATCAGCAATTGTAAGTATTACGTCATGAATATCATGAATCATATCCTACATAAGATAAATAGCTATGAACAGTATACACCAGGATCAAAAAGTAGGCGGAAATTGCAAATAAAACAAAATTGTATTAAACATGTTCCAAAATTAATTTTTTTCATCTCCTTCAAAATAAAATCCATTACAATTCTTAACAGCGATTCATTTGAACTACAATTATCTGGTGCTTTTTTATCATAGCAATATCGAAGCAAGAGTTTATTAAATGGGCTAAGGGAGCTTCAATCTCATGAGATATCTTCTTCAAAGTGTCCACATGGATATTATCGTGTCTGAGGGATTTTTTTTGTTTCTCATTGCATAATAATTTCATCTACCTCATTAGCGTTCGTGGAATACAGATACATTATTATTATTTTATAGTAAGCGAGCGTCTGTCCACCCTACCACTGCGTCTTTTCTTTGAACCTGTTTATGCAACATAGCATACCTCGCTGTAGTTTTCATGGCTACTTTAGATAGCAAATATTTTGATTAGCGAATATATATTTCATATCACTATAAAATTTTGGAAAACAAATTTCAAAGGTTAAAAGAATAACCAACAGTCTGTGTACAGATATTTTAAAACGGTGCCATCTACTACAGAGAAAAAGAAGCTGTAGTGGAAGCAACAGATAATGTCATCTCAAAGTTCTAAACAAAATGAGATCAGCAATTACACCAGGTTTTTTTAGTCATTTTAGTTTGAACCTGAAATTTCTGGATTTTTAAAAGCAGAACGTAGTTGTTTATATCGTTATAAAATGTTTGAATACAGCAACATTTAATAATATAATGTCAAATACTCACTGACTGTAATTTCCCATTTGAAGAATTGGAAAATAAAATAAGGTGAGAAATTAGTGAAACCTTAAAATACCAAGAGAAAATTGATACTCACTATTTCTGCCAATGCAGATATAACTTTTCCTAAGGTGGTTAAACTCTTATTGATATTAGCACCCTCCTTCAACCTAGTTCCCTTTGCACCAGTAGAATCAGCTCTTTCTGAACCAGCCAGATCGACTAACGATATCTTTGACACCTTTTCTGTAGATAAATCTGTTGTTTCATCGTGCCTGAAAATGAAGTAAAAAGATTACATAAAACAGAACGATTGATCAGAAAAAAAAAATAAAAGTAAATGAAATAATCTCTCACCTCTGTTGTGTGAAGAAAATAGTGAACACTGCGTGGGATCGAGAACTGGTTTCGTTCATGTTTGTAGCAGCCACAGTTCGGGCTTTATTACCTTCATCGATTAAGTCATGAATGTCTTCAAAACTTGTGACTGCTAGTTTACTCAGATCTTCAACATAGGGCCCAAGCAGAGGATGTTCTCTCACTCTAAGATTTCCTTTATTTTTAGGATTTAAAAGGTCTCTTACTCTTTCACAGTAGATTTCCATATAACTGACTTCAACTGAGTATTTGATGTCTGGATTTGTATTACTCCTAATTCTGTTAAAAAGATCTTTACATATTTGTGGAATTATGCCTTCTTGGCCTTCCTCTTGTTTACCCATCATAGTATAGGATTTACCAGCACCTGTTTGACCATAAGCAAATATACAAACGTTATAACCATCAAAAGAGTGCTGTAACATCTCCTCTCCAATATCCTTGTATACAAGAAGTTGTGATGAGAACTCTGGGTCACTTTCCTGTGTGATTCACATGGTTAATACTATATATAGATTTAAAAAAAAGCTTTACTTACATTGTGTGACCAGTAAGAGTAGTCAAAATTGAAACTCTTTGGGCCTTCTTTTTCGCGTGCATCAAGTTTTGGATTTGTGATGGCTGAAAATTAATTTAAAATTAGCAATTGATGCCCCTAATATTATACAAATTATTCTTACTGGTGGTGTTTCCACCCATTTTGATTATGCATTTGCAGTCTCGGGATATCTCCCTGCTGTTGAAGGGGCGAACTCTTACTGCTACTTTAACCGAAGACATTTTGTATGATGTTCAATTGCAAATCTGCAAAGAATGATTATCTCAGTCACCTATACTATATATTAGTTGGCATTACTAAAATTTTTAAAATGTTACCTTCAGTGTATTTGTTTAATCCATGTTTTCACAGGAATATTTAAATTAAACTCTAAATACGATTTAATACAAATTTGGAGGAATTCAAACATAATATTTTATTTGATTCAATTGTTACACATTCAACAATTGATGTAATGATTGGTACTATTCAATTATTCCTAGTTATTATTACTTATATCAAAAACTACATGTACTCAATATTCATAAAAATTACCAGTTGAATAATAACAGCCACAAACAGGTTTCCTCAATCGCCTCCATACGGTAACATTGAAGAGTGTTAAATTCGCTTCATTGAATTTTTTACAAATACTTATTTATAAAAAACATGGAATATGCTCAAATAAATGAAATAGAGCTGAACATCCTATTCTGTATTCAAATCTATTTTGTTTACGGTAACTTAACCTAAAAAAATAAATGTCAAAAGAAAGCACTGAAGACATCAACCAACGGCGATTATGTTCTCTATGACCTATGACTGAAAGCAGTACAAAAAATGGTGTAACGTAACGGTTACAGTATCTGGCGAGTCAAAAGGATTGTAAGATTTTAGAAGTGACTAGCGAAAGTTAAAAGGAGCTTGTTTCACGTTTGATGCCCGTTGGACTTTTTAAGAAGAAATTTAAAAAGCAGGTAGAAACATCATATATAAAAATACGTAATATGAAATTATGTCAGAAGTGTTCGATACATCGATAAATACAAATTGTCCAATGGCACCCTCTTCCTTGAACAGTTTATTATCAATTACATACAAAGGATCTAACTTAAACGGTGCTGAGAAAGACCTCATATTGATCGAAATTCAGTCGAATATAAAATTGGATGTGTGTCCCGAAGAATTCAGAATTTTCATCCTTAAAAACGGCTCTTCAGATGGTTTCTCATCACACAAAATCTTTTTAAATGCGTAAAGCATGAATATTAGCTTTTGAAAAACGCTTCTAATCAGCCTTGTATGACCGCCAGACATAACGATTTCGATTACGTACATTTTCTTCGACCGCCTTCTTTTGACATTTATATTTATAGGTTATGTAACCTCTAGGTGAAATTGAATTGAGTTGGTGATTTGTATAATTTTTCTTATTTTGGAATGTCAAAATATCTAGTGTTTCACATGATTGAAGTAAGAATAGAATTGCATTTGCGTTCTCCACAAGTAAGAATAACAATACATGTCTAGGGTACTAATCCGCTAACTTTTTATGAAATAATTTGGAATATTCAATGGAACCAGATTAGTTAAACTTCTTGTTCTTTAATTCTACATTCAAATTTTTTGGATTGTTGTAGAAAAAAGGTGACGGTTTTCTGTGTAGTGGATCCACTCGATGTTCGTTGAATCTTGTCTTGAATGAACCTCCTGTATTTCTTATTAGTTTTACATGTTTACTCCTAATTTATGTATATCAGAGGTTGATATTTTTGCAATAAATTAATGAAAATTATATTTCGTTCTTGTTGTAATTATGATTATCTACCAAATAGGAACGGCTGACTGTTCAATAACAAGCAGTTTCTATTTCCCCAACCTAAATTCGACAACGTACTCACTATTCACGCCCTTGCGTTCAAAAATCATTCACAACATTGAAGAATAACGAAGCCAATTCCAATGTTTGCGACGATGTTACGAAAGCTTTCTACTCTTGGTGGAGTTATAATTTGTTGGTAATTTGTAGTCACGCTATTCCAAGGCAGGCGCCAGTGCTGAAGATAAAAATCGCTCTATGGCGCCAAGGAAATTCTATATGGAGTTTCCAGTCTCGTCCGACTTTCCACTGAAATATTGAGTTCTCCACGTGCACCTCTTTATGTGAAAATATCGAATATTAAAACTGGAGCAAACGAAATAAGTTTTAGATCAATATCAATAATTAATAGACTGATCAATAGCAATAGTACAGCAGTGTACGAAATAATGTGAACATTGGTCATTTCATTTTATTCAGATATCACTGCTGTGACAAATTTGACAGCTGTTTCTATACAGCACACAATCTTTTATTCTATGTTAAATAATTGCGATGTCATCTTTCATCGAGTTGTAAGAGCTCTTCTAGATTCATGAGAAATTATATATTGCGATTAAAAAGAGAGAAAATAATTACAGCCATGACTCAGAGAGAAACTACTAAGATGTTACCTGGAAGTTGTCAATATGATAGTTAAACATAAAACAGGAGACTGGATCAGTTGGAATTCAACGAAACGGGAAATGATTTAGAAAAAGACAAGACTCCCTGGTGAAAGGTTTACTATTGACAAAAAACAAAATGAACCATAAAAAGACGAGCTATGATCTTCAAGAAGATTTGGGCGAGGATTCAAGATTCTCTTATTCAAAGTCGTCTTATAGAGAGAGGAAGGAAAGTAGTGAAAACAATTAGTGACGGAGGCTATGATGAAACTATTGATTAATAAGTCGCTGGTGGCTTTGACACAAATCATGGCATTATCCCTTTGATAGTCATCCTAGTCGCTTGTGACCGGGTATTTTACAATATTAGATAATTTCCTAGGAGGCTTCCTCAGGAGACAATCACATTTAGATTTATAGGAATGGAAAAGGATTTTTTTCATCCAATACTCGGGCAATATTTAATACAGAACCGAAATTTCAGGATATCGTGAGTCGATTGCCAGGATCACCCCATGGCAGTTCAATATTCAATAACTCAAAAGCAAGAGCTAGGTTTGAAAATAGAGAATTTTCTGACTAAATTATATTGGGGGATAGTGTCTATTCTATAAAACCATATCTTTCCTTTGAGGAATCCAGTTATACCTGCAATTCTGCGTAATATTGTCTTGTTATTTAAAAAGTACAACCTCTACTTGATAACGTCTTACATGCCATCAACGTGGTTAATAATATGTAAGAAATAAAGAATAATGAAAGAAACTGTTTATAGAAATGTATTAATTAATGAATTCGAACAGATTTTGTAGTTATTGGCTAAAATGAAATAAAACTGTATTATTTATTCAAAGTTTTTTATTTCCTTTTTTGTCTTTATTCCTAAGTTTGAAAAAATGTTCCTCTTGCATAATTTTTTCTGTACTTCAGCCTTGCATTATCCCCAATTCTTCGATACTTTTTACTTGCAGTAATCGAATTTCCTCCTTGTGCTTCTATTTAAAGATCAAATCTTCATCATTTGCTCAGTTTCTGAGTACTGATTGAACTTTTTCACCAATTGAATTAAAATTTATTCCTCCCTCTGTAAATTTAACAGGTCATTTTTTGTTGAATCGCCCATTTCTTCTTTATGACATTATTCACTTATATAAAAAATGGATGGGAAAAAAGAAATCCATTATTTTTTCGGTAGAATGCTGTGATGGTCCGATCAAACAATGTCAGATTTTTTTCCCCAACCATTATAATGAGTTCTTATCAACCTAGGCAAATATGATTAAAATGAATAAAAAAATGTCTAGTAAAAATTACGCTGTTCAACACAAGTCATGTTTTCCTTTTTTTATTCTATTGGGTGCTTCTATGGCCTGACTATGAAAAAAATACTGGGAGATTGCTAACAGCTTTACTTTTTGAAATATACAGTTTTTATTATTTTGTTGAAAAAATATAAAAAATAATACATTATGTTAACAAAAGAATGAACGGCTTTAGGTAGATCTGGTTGCAAACCCCAGCAGTAGTCTGCCATAATATCAGCGGCGGCTCGTGAAGTTTGGATCCAGTTAGGCGACAAACAGATTTTGGAATTACGTATTTATGAAATGATCCAAATATCCTATTTGACCCCTCAACAGATGCTAAAATTTCAGAAGCTTCTTCCGGTAAGTTCAAATCTCTAAGTGACTCATTTAGTTCTTTCTGATTAAATGGTTAAGGTTCTGAAAGGTTAAATTAGTAGTCTGAATCAGAGTCTTCACTTGATGTATTTCGTTCGGGCTCACAAAGATTTGGATCATCAGAAGATTTAGATGTGCTGGGTTGTACCTCTAGTTATTTTAATTGAGGTATATATTCCCTACAAATATAGCAAAAGTAATCGGGATTAAGCACACAACACCTTCTTGACGAAGTCATATCGAAAACAACAACAAAATATATTTTAGTGTTCAATAAAAAACGAGAATCTAAGTAAAAATAGTAAATGAAGGTAGTCACCTATACTCAAAAACAAAATTTGAATATCAAAACAGATTTAATCAATAACAATTTTAATTTAAAAAAAAAATTTAGAATTAAATTAATATCTTATAAGCACGGCTTATATTTAATAGACGTATAAAATCAAAACTCAATTTACAATATCAAATGGTATAAATAAACTAATAAATATAAATTGTCAATTAAAATTAATAAATATATATTTATTAGACAAAATTTTGTTTCTAATCTTACCACTATGAAAACTAATTCCTTTTCAAAAATACAAAACATATTTTAAAAAGTTAATTCAAAAATCTCTCAAAACATGCATTATATCTTCAAAAAACAATTAGAATTCCGATAATATCTTCATCGGTCCTAAATCATATTTAAAAAATAAAATCAACCAACAATAAATATAACTTACTTAAAAGTCATCTTGGGATCATCGCTTAGGTAAGTTATATTTATTGTTGGTTGATTTTATTTTTTAAATATGATTTAGGACCGATGAATGGAAAAATGACCATTAACTCATTTAAATATTCAAATATATTAAATATTTCAAATGAATTATATTTTCTGAGAAGTCCTCAAATTATGTTTTGTATTTTTGAAAAGGAATTAGTTTTCATAATGGTAAGATCAGAAACAAAGTTTTGTCTCCTTCAAATATTTATTTATTAATTTTAATTGACAATTTATATTTGTTGGTTTATTTATACCATTTGATATTGTATATTGAGTTTTGATTTCATACGTCTATTAAATACAAGCTGTGCTTATAAGACATTAATTTAAGTCTAAAAGTTTTTTTAATACAAATTTTTTTGATAGAAGGGATATAACAAAATTTGAATATCAAAACATATTTAATCTGTCAGTCTTCTACAATTTCAATTTCAAAAAACTTTTAGAATTAAATTAATGTCTACATAAGCACCGCTTATATTTAATAGACGTATACAATCAAAACTCAGTATACAATATCAAATGTTATTAGTTGATTTTTATTTCTCTTAAATATGATTTAGGGCCGATGAAGAGATTATCGGAAGTCTAATTGTTTTTTGAAGATATAGTGCATGTTTTAAAAGATTTTTGAATTAACTTATTTGAATATTTCAAATAAATTATATTTTTTGAGAAGTCCTTAAGTTGTGTTTTATGTTTTTGAAAAGGAATTGGTGTTCATAATGTTAAGATCAGAAACAAAATTTTGTCTCCTTCAAATATTTACTTATTAATTTTAATTGACAATTTATATTTATTGGTTTATTTATTCAATTTGATATTATCTATTGAGTTTTGATTGTATACGTCTATTAAATATAAGCGGTGCTTATGTAGGCATTAATTTAATTCTAAAGGTTTTTTGAGTAAAAATTTTTTTGAAATTAAAATTGTAGAAGACTGACAGATTAAATTTGTCTTTATATTAAAATTTTGTTATATTCCTTCTATCAAGTAAAAGCTTTTTCCTATTTTATCAAAAAGAAAAGCTGTTAGAGAAAAACTGTTGCCATATTTAAAAAATACGCGTCAATTTGAGATAGAAACAAAAAAATCACAGGAAAAAAACAAATTTTTTTGTTGACCAGTGTTATTGATGAGGCAAAATCTAATAAAAAATGTGACTTTTAGATTAAACATGTCATTACACTTGTCATCAAACGTTTTGAGCTAACTAAACTAACCTTTCATCATAACTATAGAACAGATCTTAAGCTTAAGCTTAAACGGGGGAAGAGTTGAACTTTACAACTGATCTTAATTAAAAATTAAATCGAAGGAAATTTTCAAGATACAAAAAATGCATCCTTAAATTTCATATTAATGAGAAGGAAAGCTCCACGATGTAAACTTCTTAATTCATTATAATTTTAAGTCATTCTTCCACTTCCAACGGAAATATATGGCAAGATAAAACTGAAAGGATTACATTATGGGCAAGCTTCAAACCACCACATAATCCCTTGAAGACTTAACCAAGGCTTCTCGTTCTCATACCTGTATTTCTCAAATATAACCTGGCAACATCAATAAGGCAAACGGATAGAAGCTACACGGTGAAAAAACCAACACGAAATGATTATATCCAACATAAATTTCATCCAATTTCCTGGAAGTATCCTCAAAGGACATTTCAAAAGGAAGTTAGCAGTTTTTGTTCCACCTAGGAACGACAAGATGGAACGTTCCATACTTTATTCATAAGCCCTTTTACTTTATTTTATTCGTGTCGGAATAACTTGAGGGCTCGCGTGGTCTCCACCATAGGATACTCAATTTTTTTTGATAAATTGCGGGATAAGTTAATTAACTTTAGGAATTTTTACAATGTGAGAGAGAATTTTGAACTGTTTCAGCCGTTACTAGTCGGCATTTAGTTTTCGATTATAATTAAAACATGTTTTTGCAAATTACTGTGCTTTACTATAAAACTCTGAGGAATATACAACTTTGTGTGAAATAAAATAAATGGAGGTTTATAATTGATAGAAGGTATATAAAATTATTTAAATATTTTAATATTTACAGATATATTCTGTTAGCCTTCTACATATTTAATTTCAAAAAATTATATTCAATATTATAACTTCAGGAATTAAATCTTGAGTGGTGGAGGTCCTCACTTGATGGAAATCCATTTTCATTTAATTTAAAAGGGATTAAATAAAAACATATTTAATAAAATTTCCACATTTATTGTGTTTCAACAATATTGTAACACTACATTTGCAACAATTGTTTCGCCAAATTCTTGGTTTAACATCGAACTCGCCTGAAGAAGCCAAGAATTTGGCGAAACAATTGTTGCAAATGTAGTGTTACAATATTGTTGAAACACAATAAATGTGGAAATTTTATTAAATATGTTTTTATTTAATCCCTTTTAAATTAAATTCAGGAATTAAATTAATGTCATATAAGTACTACTTACATCAAACGCCATATAAAATAAACATTCATTATAAGACATCCAAATGAGTTAACAAAATCCAATAAATATAAATTGTTAACAAAAGTCCTATAAATTAAATATTTTGAGTAGACAAAATTTTGTTTCTGCTTATTCCTCTTATGAAAACAGATATCTTTCAAAAATGTTTAACATAATCTTAAGAATTTCATCATAAAACTATCTTATTTAGAATATTCCATATTATTGAATATCTAAGTTACTTTTTAGAAAATCTCAAGATATGTAAAATCATTACTAAAAAACAAGTTTTAAGAGAGACTTTGCTTCGTCAGTACTCAATCATATTCAAATTCAATAAAATATAACATCAATCAACAAAAAATATTTATTTATCTTTAACAATTCAGAAAGCGTCTTGGCAAATTAATATTGAACGTTTGAATGGAGTGTAATGTTGACTCGAAATAAATAGTTCTGTGGTTTACCATTGATCTAAAAGATTTAAAAGGCAATTTAACGGCCTCTGTTATAGCACAAGGACCATCTGTATAAAGAATGTTAAGGAAACCAAATAATTATATATTATGAATAAAATAAAATAAATGGAGGTTTATACTTGATAGGAGGTAATTCATTTTTTTTATTGCTTTTCAATCTTTAAGATAAACCACAGAACTATTTATTTCGAGTCAACATAACACTCCATTTAAATGTTCAGTATTAATTTGCCAAGACGCTTTCTGAACTGTTAAAGTTAAATAAATATTTTTTGTTGATTGATGTTATATTTTATTGAATTTGAATATGATTGAGTACTGACGAAGCAAATTCTCTCTTAAAACTTGTTTTTTAGTAATGATTTTACATATCTTGAGATTTTCTAAAAAGTAACTTAGATATTCAATAATATGGAATATTCTAGGTAAGATAGTTTTACGATGAAATTCTTAAGATTATGTTAAACATTTTTGAAAGATATCTGTTTTCATAAGAGGTATGAGCAGAAACAAAATTTTGTCTACTCAAAATATTCAATTTATATAATAGGATTTTTGTTAACAATTTATTTTTATTGGATTTTGTTATCTCATTTGGATGTCTTATAATGAATGTTTATTTTATATATCGTTTGATATAAGTAGTACTTATATGGACATTAATTTAATTCCTGAAGTTATAATATCAAATATATTTTTTTGAAATTAAATATGTAAAAGGCTAACAGAAAAGATCTGTAAATATTAAAATATTTAAATAACTTTGCGTGACTTTTCAATTTAGAAATTTTATTTAATTTTCAGACAGCTGAAAACTTAACCAATTCTAGTTGAAGTTGCAGTCTAGAATCTACTAATTCTTTGATTTCAGTTGATACTATTTCCACTCTCTAGAAATTTGTTTTCCATGATTTTTTGGAGCAGTTGTTCACACCTGAAAAACGGCGTTCGACGTCTCTTGGCTTCAATTCATACCGCATCAAATTTCCTACCTTTCAGATCATTTCCATTGCTTTTGAACGATGGCAAATGGCTGATTGAGTGACTCTAAGTGTTTTTGCGAGTTTCCCTTGCGCTTGTGATGGATCTTCATCGAACCTTGCCTTCTAATTCTTCATCCTTAAACTTAAGTGGCGCTCCGGGTGGTTATTCATCCCCCAAATCAAAATAACCACTTTTATATCAGGCAAACCACTTCTGACACGTTCGTTCAGCTAGAGCATGGTCACTATAAACATCCACTAAAATAAGATCATTTTCGGCAGCCTTTTTCTTCATATTTAGATAATGAAGTAAAACTGCCCGCAAATAAACATTATTCGATAAAAAAGTTGACATTTTAGAGCACACAGAAACCATGTTGTTTACACTTCAGCGAAATGACAGATACTGAAAGCCTGATGATAACACATCAAAATGAAGGTATTTCCAGATGACACAATGAAATAATAATCTGTTATCAAAACCGAACTTACGAACTTATTTCTACTCCTAATATAAGTTTCTTGGTTATATTGAATTTAATTATTTTATTGATTAATAATTATGTCTGATGTCTTCTATTTATTTGTTCTCACTTCTTATTTTTCTTCTTTCCTTTGTGTTAAAGTATCGTTTTATTTGTTAGTCTGTTTCGTGATTTCTCTTTATACTGTTTTCTTTCAAGAATTCCTTCAACCTTGTACTCTTTGTATCTTTAATTTCATGACTTTCCAGTTTGTATTATGCTCTTCTGGATAATTCTGTTATAAATTTTCCTATCTTTAACTTTTTAGTTATTTATCTGACTTCTGCGTTTCTTATATTTCACGGTGCCCTATTTTAGTGCATCTTTTAGTATCTTGTTTTTTTATTATTTAATTTTGTTGTTGTTAATAAGTAAGATCCCGCAAATAAGTAAGTTGCGCTTCAATTATCGTTTTGTAGTTTCTTACTTTTAGCTTTTTGTCTAATCTGTTCTTTCTGTTGATTAGATAATAAAGATATTCTTTAATGTTTGATTTTATCGGTCTCTTCTTTTCGGAAGTATATCTCGATGATTAAAGTAAAACAACTTAATTTCCGCTAATTTATTTAATTTCACAACAATTGTATCGTCATGACAACATGACTTCGTCAGGGAGTATGGTAAGTTGTTTTACTTTAATCATCGATATTCTTTAATTCTTTTTGTTTTGTGTATTCATTGAAATTGAAATTTTTGTCTATTATTTTTTTTTACGCTGTTTGTCATTCTATAACGTTACTATTTTTTTATTATTTTTAATGTCTTTCCCCTTATTTCATACTGAAACATTATTGCATGGCTATTTGTCCATAATAAAAATAATGTTAAATTAATGAATGACCATTTGTTATATAAATCTAAAATACTTAACACATTTAAGAAGTCACTTCTCTATATCGTGTCTGCTTTTATAACACTTGTATTATTGTTATTAATTTATTTTATCTGAACCTGCCTTCATACTTTGTACTTTTTATTGAGTTTTCAGTTTGTATATAAAAAGGCCAATCAGTTTTTGCGAAAAATAATTAAAAAATTTCACATATACTGAAATGTTCTACGAGAGTGAATTCAAGTATAAAACGTAGCTGAGACGAAACGTATATAAGGTCCAACCAAAGAGAATACTAACGTGCGATGCGCGCTCTATTGAGTGATTCCGAAATCTTCACAATAACCTCAAAAGAACTCTAGAGGGGCGTCATAGAATATCGTTTGATTGAAGTAAAGCTATGCAATAATAGATGGAGTTCGTATTTGAATCGTGGTTGTACTGTACTGAATACAAGATTCTGTTTTCGAATAAATTTAACCGAAAAGTTGTAACTAGTATCGCTTCTCGGCCCTATGGCTAAGATCAAAGTGTAGTATCTGTTCTTATCGGCTTAATATCTGATACGCCCCGCATGCGGGGCCAGTATATTAAACTGATTTTCGGAAATTTATGGCGGTTAGGGGCTTGCTCCACCGCCGTCATGGGTTGGCCCGGTATTGCAGTACCTCCGGGATCGGCCCACTTCAACTAATTAATATCAAGATTTCCACCTAAATGGGGGGCGACATACTTGGATCATCTGTACTCTAAGCTAGCTTTGTAATATGTCCAATTGACCGTAAGACGGTGGTAAGATCTTTTCCTCGACAGAATTCCTCATTACAAATCGTTTCTATTCTAAACTATTCAGGGGCAACTTGAATATGTATATTATTATTTATTAATCGAGACCCTCCTCGAAGGTGTCCATAAAACGTTAGTGAGAAGCAATATTACTTTTCAAATTTATCTGTTAATGAGTACACTGGGGTTGATCACTCCTTCTTTGCGAACATAAAACGTTGGTGGAAAGCAATGTCTCTTTTCAACTTCATCTGCCAATAATAATGATGCAGGGAATGAGTTATAAGCACGGAGCACTCTTTATTACTTTCATTAGCAGATGCAATGTCTTTTTTCAACTTTATCCATTAATGAACATTTATCTGCTAATGTTCATTAGCAGATAAAGTTGAGAAGAGACATTGCGTCTCAACAACGATTTATGGTAGCCTTCGCGAACGTTTCTAGATTAATGTTCGAGGCGCAACTAATATTCCATAATATGTATTGATTATGTTTATATTGTTATAGCGCTTGAGAAAAATTTACAATAGAAATGAGTATACTTGGCTTCATCAATCATTCCTTGCGACCATAAAACGTGGTGAGAAGCAATGTCTCTTTTCAACTTCATCTGCTAATGAACATAACCAACGTTTTATGATCGCCTTCGCGAAACGTCTGGATTAATAAAATAGAAAGGCCTTTTACTTAATAAAAGAAATATAACAAAATTTGAATATTACAACAAATTGAAACATGTTTATCTTCTACAATTTTAATTTCAAAAAAATTTTTATTCAAAAAACTTTTAGAACTAAATTTATGTCTAAAACAAGCACCGCTTACATTTTAATAGACGTATATAATGAAAACTTAATATATAATGTCAAATGGAATAAATAACCCAACAGATATACGAAAGTAATTAAAATTAATAAATAAATATTCAAAGGAGACAATTTTGTTTCTGGTCTTACCTTAAGAACACCAATTGCCTTTTAAAAACATGAACACACTTAAAGGACTTCTCAAAGAATATAATTTATTTGAAATATTTAATATATTTAAATATTCGAATAAGTTAATTCAAAAATCTCTAAAAAAATGCACTATGTCTTCAAAAAACAAATTTGGAGATCAATGCACACCTGGGGGGAACTAAGTGTTCTGGAGCATGGAAATTCATTAAAAAGTTTAAATCTAGTGGAAGAAATCATGCATGCATAGAGATGATACCCATAAAAACATGGATAGGCCATTACGAACAACTGCTAACATAAAATAGGACAGAATATTCCTCGATTACACCCTCAGAAATACTGATTGAAGGAGAGGAAATAAACATCAACCTTACCACACTTGAAAGAGCTGTAACAAAGTTGAAAAATGGCAGAGCGACAGGTCCAGAAGGAATACCAGCGGAATTGATAAAATGTGGAACAAGAAAACTCTTCGAGGCTCTGACCTGGTGCATGAATACGTTCATAAATGGCGCTCCAGTACCGAAACAATGGAAAGTAGCCTACATTTCCTCAATCCATAAAAAAGGGACTAAACAAAATTGTGCTAATTATAGGGGCATTTCAGTGACAAGCACGATGAGTCGCCTCTATGGAAGGATTCTCAGAGATCTTATAGAATCCGAATACAGCTGTCAAGAGGAAGAGGAACAGTCTGGGTTCAGAGCTGGTAGAACATGCACGGATAACGTTTTCTGCTTGAAACAACTGGTAGAGAAACGACTGAGCACAAACCAAGAAACGCATCTTATGTTCATAGACCTTCACAAAGCGTATGATACAGTACCCGTTAAAAAACTATGGAATGTATTACAGGAGTCGAATATTAATCACACTCTAATTAAGGCCCTACAAAATCTTTATGAGAATTCAGAATTAAGAATAAAAGTAGGTAATAGAATATCAAGAACTTTTCCGGTCAGCAAAGGATTGCGTCAAGGCTGCTGTGTATCAACCACGCTCTTCAAAATCTATGTTGCCATAACTCTTGCTCTTGGAAGAGAAAATGTAGGGAAATGGGAATAGACCTGGGCAACACTTGTCTTTTTACGCTCCAGTTCGCTGATGACCAAGTCATAATTGCTAGTGAAAAGGATGACTTGGAATATATGACCCGAAAGTTGCAGGAAGAGTATAAACAATGGGGCCTAGAACTTAACACCGAAAAGACCAAATATCTTCCCATCGGAGGGGAATTAGCAAACATTCAACTCGATACAGAAGAAATCGCTTCCTGCACTAGCTACACATACTTGGGGGTTGAATTTGATATTACAGGCGATCGGGAAATTCAGAAACGGATAAACCAAGCCAGGGGTCTTATCTCATGTTTAAACGGAGTCTTTTGGAGTAATGAAATAGGAAAAAAGCGAAAATACAACATCTACGAAACAATGATTAAGAGCTCATTATTATATGGATCGGAAACGTGGCGAATCACAGAGAATTACAAAAGGAAACTGGAGGCCACAGAAATGGATGTGTTTAGACGAACATTAGGGATATCTAGAAGGGACCGAATACAGAATGAAAATGTTCGAATGAGAATAGAAGAATCGCTCATGGCAGACGTTGAACGCAGGCAACTTGTTTGGTACGGACATATACAGAGGATGGATGATGCTAGACTACCAACGCAGATGATGGAGTGGATACCATCACATCGTAGAAAACGAGGAAGACCGAGAAAAACTTGGATGGGGGGGTTTCTAAAGCGATGAGCTCAAGGAACCTGGCAGAAAACCAGTGGAGTGACAGGAGATTATGGAAATTAGGCATCGGATAACGACGAAAGACGTTTTGAAACCGATATATATATTATATATATATATCTGTTTATATAGATATATATAAAATATATAATATAATATATATAATAATATATATATATTGAGTTGTGAGCAAAATTTGATATTAATTAGATAAAGTGGGCCGATCCCGGAGGTACTGCAATACCGGGCCAACCCGTGACGGCGGTGGAGCAAGCCCCTAACCGCCATCAATTTCCAAAAATCAGTTTAATATACTGGCCCCGCATGCGGGGCGTATCAGATATTAAGCTGATAAGAACAGATACTACACTTTGATCTTAGCCATAGGGCCGAGAAGCGATACTAGTCACAACTTTTCGGTTAAACTTATCCGAAAACAGAATCTTGTATTCAGTACAATACAACCACGATTCAAATACGAACTCCATCTATTATTGCATAGCTGTACTTCAATCAAACGATATTCTATGACGCCCCTCTAGAGTTCTTCTGAGGTTAATGTGGAGATTTCGGAATCACTCAATAGAGTGCGTCGCAGCGTTAGTTATTTTCTTTCTTTCGACTTAATATACGTTACGCCCGTAAACGTATTGATATATATTAAGTGTAAAAGTGCGTCTTACCAACGTTTTATTGTCGAGCCCGCTCTCGCAAATCCTCACGAGTATACGCAAAACTTTTTAAGTTATTTTTTGTTGGAAAAGAGTGGTTCTTTATTTATGCAAACTGAAAACTCAACAAAGTAACAAAATCATGTAAAATAGATTGATAACATTAAATGTGTCACTTAAATGTGTTAAATATTTTGGATTTACATAAATCAGTATGTTCATTCATTAATTTCATATTATTTTCATTATGAACTGTGTAAATTTCAGGACATTATTTAATTATTATTGTTATATTATCCTGATACTCCTTGATCTTCTGTGAAGATCTCTCAGAAGCTTTTTCAGCTTGTGCGAGTCAGGAGTTCAGTTGTGTTCTGGGTAGGCTTCGTTACTGCGGTCTTGCGCCACTTCAAACGCTGTTAATATTTTCGACCCAACAGGGAAATAGTGGCCGAATCCCGTCCAACTAGAAAGTTTCTTTCCCACCTGAACAGGATTCGAACCCGCGACCTTTCTTTTAAGAGCCCTATACTCTTACCACTGAGCTATAATTTTGAATAACTGGATAAAAGCAAACATGAGGTAAAAAACAATGTGAGAAAGACCAAAATAAATAAAATAGGGAAACAACAAGATATATTTGCCGTTGGTCCTACATTAATTGCAGTCATTTGCTTCACTTGAGTATAATGCAGCATCATTTTAATAATATTCGATTCAAAAGATTACATTTCTTTTACTCTGTAAATCTGAACTGCTCAATAACGAGACCTAATAACACAAATAAAACGCTTCGAAACAATGCAAACTTTTATTATCACACTCGTATATGGTGCCATGCAGCCGTTGAGTTTGACTCCTACACGAATCGATCAATACAGTGCCATGCGCAAGATGTATGAAATAGGATATATACTTTTTATTGTAGCGATTCAGTTCCTTCCTGTCATGAGAATAAAAAATGCACAAGGACCACGAACCCTCAAACGATTTTGAAACATGATGTCTAAGGTCAAATATAATATTTATCTACCAAATATATTAGATCGGAATGAATATGAAGGCCCTAGATCCTAGATTCAAAATTCTTCTTCAATTTCCTCGTGATACTTAATGGGAATGTTTAAATTTTTTAACTGTAGTAGTTGTAGAAATAATCTTCAATTTCCTATTAATGTTTTCGTCATTTCGGATTAAGGAGACGAGATAATGTTCTACTGAATGCCTTACATTTTCTCAGAAGTAACCTTAGAGCTATTTTCACTCCTGCGTTCAGCAGATACGAAAGATGACATCACAACAGAAAATTTTATTTGAATAATGAACATAATGACTAACGGATATTTGAAAAAAAGTTGAAACAACGAAATCTACGGTAGAAATTATTCAGGTAATACTCGGTACATTTCTTTACTTTAATGATCCACGAGATATTCAAATAGTCGCCCGCCTTCTCTCAAACACAAAGCAATCCGATCGTGGAATGACCTTCTATTTCTATCATTTACTATTCTTTACCGCATTTTAAGAGCTGTTATTGGAACTTCATCATACACAATTTTCTTTATGTGACTCTACATAAAAATCTGGTTTGGTGAGATCCGATGATTTAGCATGCCATATCGTCGGTCCGCCCTTACCAATCCATCTATTGGGTTGTTCGGAAATTGATTTCGTTTTTTCAGGAAAATGAAAGACAATTTTCGTATAATGAATAAATATTTTATTAAATTTTATATTGGTCTTTCTGGTCCAACACCCTTTGTCACCTTTTTGGTATTAGCATGATTCCACGCTCATGAAATGTTTGGTCTTTGCTGGCAAAAAAACGGATCCAGGTGATTTTTGATCTCTTCATTTGAAGTGAAGGTTTTACCATCCAAAACATTTTGCAAAGACTGGAACAAATAATAATTCGAAGGCGCCAGATTTGTAGAATATGGTAGGTGTAGCAGTGTATCCCATTCAAGGTGTAAAAGCTTTTGACGAGTGACCAAACTTGAATGAGGTCTCCCATTATCTTGATGAAACACTACATCTTTTCTGTTGAAGTGCATCATTCAGTTTGTTCAGTTGATGACAGTAGATTTCCGAATTAATTGTTGTGTTATCCGGTAAAAGCTCAAAAAAAAAACAGATTCCTTCAAAATCAAACAGACAGCATCACCATTTTCGATGGATGTTGGCTTTCGAAATGCCTTGAGCCGGTTCATCTTTTTTGCGCCATGATCTCTTGCGTTTGACATTGTTATATACAACCATTTTTCCCAAGTAAGGATGCGCTTCAAAAATGGATCATTTTCGTTTGAAAAGCGAATAACAGACGTCAACTCGACGACACAAATTTATCTCCGTGAGAACATGGGGAACCCACATATCGTGCTTCAAAGTTGAACCCAGGCCTTTCAAGTGGTCATAAACAGTTGAATTCGATAAATTCAACCTCTCTGCGATCTCACGTTTTGTTATTCGCCGATTTGCATCAAACTAATGCCTTCATCGTGTCTTCATTTAATTTGTGATCAAATTCGGGTTACGATCGATTCTGACAATCGGTAGAGGGCTTTCAGCGAACTACTGTTTGTTCCCTTAACTTTTTGCAGCTTTGTCTGAATAAGATCTGTACCATTGGAAAAATATCTCTAATATTTTGCATCATGACAAAGGTATTGAAGGCCATTGAAAATATATGAAAATGTACGGGGTGATCCATTTAAAAAATCACTCATTTGTTGAATAATTGTTCTGGGAAGATCCTGTATATTAAAAAATAATTTTCTGAGATGCAGAAATGAGAATACGATACGTAAAAACTTATATGGCATGAGGTACAAATGTCGAAGACCAATTATAAAGCACCAGTCATGATCAAAAAGCGGTTGAATTGGGCCATTTTCCATAAAACACTTTCTTTTGAAGCAAGTGACAGAAGTGTTGCAGATTCTAAATAACCACTACTTCAAAATACAAACTCTGGATGGCCTACTCTTTATCATTTCTCTCTCTCTAAAATAGAAATAAGAAGATGTAATTAATTTTGATGTCTAGAAAAGTACAGTGGAAGTTGCAGATAGTATTCTTGTTAGTTCATATTAATTTGCACAGAAGTGTATGCAAATTTTGAGTTTGGAACAAACATTGGAGACAATTCATCGATCGATACATTTAAATTCCTTTTTTAACAAAGGTTCGATTTCTATGAGTATTTGGTAAGTTTTGTGAGTAAAAGATGGATAAAATTGCCTACACATATTCGGGTTATTATTATTAGTTTGAGTTATATTATAATGCTTCAATTCAATGCAAACTGTAAACTAAGCGATGTGTAAAATTTAGATTGTTAAATTTGTGTTGGTGTACTGGCTCGAGTAGTTTTCGCTCTAGCCTAGCGTGAAACCTATATTGCGTGATTCTCTTTTTCTGAATCCATTAAAAAAACCAGAATTCATCAAATTACTCTTGAATTATTGTAACATATTAGGAGTACAAATAAGTTTCCGCCGTTTTATTGTAGATGGCGCGGCACGGAGTTTCGGTTAGCTTTCGCAGATGATAACCGGCTTAAAAAATAGTTTGGACATTCAAGAACAACATAACCTATTGATATCATTGATTTTATATTGGTAAAATATAATTTTTATAAGTTGAAAATGTCAAAATTTGAGCCAAGTAAGCGTCATTTGCGGGAAATATTAGTTTACTTCTTTAATTTAAAGAAATCTGCTGCTGAGGCGCATCAATTGCTCGTAGAAGCTTATGGTGAGGGTGCTTTGAGTGAGAGAACATGTCGAGAGTGATTTTGACGTAGAAGACAAAGATCGCAGTGGAAGGCCAAAAATTTACGAGGATGCAGAATTGGAGGAATTATTGGAGGAAGATTCATCTCAAACACAAAAAGAACTTGCTTTAACATTAGAAGTCACTCAGCAAGCTTTCTTCTATAATAAATATTTAATTTGTGTTAAGAAACGGCGGAAACTTATTTGTACTCCTAATATTTATTTCAAGTAAGAGAAATAAGTTTCGTTTTCCTTCAGGCCCGAATAATTTTGTATACATCTTGTCATGAATTATTCAACAATTTCCGATTACTAATGAGATGTACAAAATTTGAATGTATATTAAATTTCCTTGCATTTATAACCACAACAAAATCAACGAGGGAGATGTTTTCAAATCAATATAATATTTCTGTGGTACTTGTTATTCGATATTCACTGTCTTGAGTCTGGAGATTATGTGAAGCTCGACAACTAATTCTGTTGAATTCGCAAGTTGGTGTGAGTGCATTCTAAATTATTTCCAAATAACGAGGAAACGACTATATGAAATGAGTTGAAAGGTTAAAAATTTCATGCAAAAGATTATTATTTCTTATTTAAAATGCAAGCATTCTCTCTTTATGATATTTACTGATTGTTCCACATTTTCACCATTTTTTCTCCATAAATCGAAAACCCATGATCTTAGAACATGCAATAAAATAATTCGATTAAGAGTTTTAACGGTAACGACTTTTATATAAATCCGTTAATAAGTTTTACTAGCTTAGTCGATTGATAACATTTTTTCACGTAGTTTAATAAGCTGGTAGCATAAATGAACCGATATGACATTTACGGCGAAAGGGCGTGTCTTGCTTTCATAGCAAATAAACGGGAAATCCTATGGAAATGAAAATGCTTTTATTAGTTAGATGGGGTTTTCGACATTCGATCCAAACCTGCACTTTTTCTGGAAACCCCTTCGGTAATAGGCCTTTTGACTTCCAAGAAAACATTTGTTGTGGTTAGTGTTCTGTGGTCCGTGTCCAAGGACGATTACTGTCCTAATTATTAAGTCTAGATCTAGGTGTAGCAGTATACAACTGGAATTTTCCTACAGAAGGTGCTAGCTATCAGTTTAGGGACCTTCAGACCGCTTCTGCAGCGCTATCATCTTCCTGTTACAGTTGACGAAGATTTTCAACATACAACAACCCAAGTTACATACACCGGAATATTTTTCTACCGTAAAAACATGTCGATTTTTGTGCCTACGAACTAATATATGCGGACAGCACTGGTTTTCTGTTAACATTTCAAAAAAACTGCTGCAGAATCGCAACGAATGCTTGTCGAAGTTGACGGTGAACATGCTCTTGGTAGAATACTGAGAAGCCACTGAAAAAGTTAGCAGAGTACGAATTGCAAGCGTTATTGGATGAAGATGATACTCAAACTTAACAAGAACTCGCGGATCAATTGAATGTGACACAGAAAGCCGTTTTCATTTGTTTGGAAGCTATGGGAAGATTCAGAAAGTGGAAAAAAAAGAAAATGCAAAACCTGCTGCTCGACAGATACAAAAGAAAGTCATTTCTCAAACGAATCGTCACAGGTGATATAAAATGGTTATATGTATTTAGAGAATCTCAAGCCTCGTAAATAATGGGTGAGTCCATCGACATCCACTGCAAGACCCAATTGCTTTGGAAAGAAGACAATGCTGTGTTAGGTGTGATCAGAAGAGTGTAATCTATTATAGATTGCTAAAACCCGGTGAAACGTTAACACTGATTGCTACCAAGAGCAAATGATCGATCTAAATCGATCAATACGTAAAAAAACACCGAAATATGGAAAAAGGGCAACACAAAGATATTTTGCTTCTCAATAATGCTGCTCACACTCAGCAAAACACGTCAGGTGAGCGATCGAGGCGTTCAGTTGGGAAATACCAGCGCTTGTGGCTTATTCTCCAGACTTGGCACCGTCCGATTATCGTCTGTTCGTATCATTTGAACACGTTTTCGCTGAACAAGGCTTCAATTCGTATGACCATGTACGAAAATGGATGGATAATTGGTTCACTTCAAAAGAAGAAATGTTTTTCTGCATGGCATTCATAAACTGCTGAATTTTTATACTATATCGTATTAAAATGGCGCAGAATTCGTATCAGACGAAAAGCGGTTTCGATAAAACGTTTTATGAAAATCTTTCAATAAGTTCATGACATTTTTTTCTTTTCAACTTTTAATACTAGGGTAGATCGATTCAAGTGAGAACTGAGGTTGAATGATGCTCGATTTTTGTACCGTCATCAGTTTTCCTGCGTTTATACCAGCTAAAGCACTTATCATTTCATCCAAACTTACATTTATAGAATTTTGAACCGAAAATTGTCTTGAACAATTCACATTGGTCATGAAGATGAAAATTTTGTAATGAAATTCAATTTTGTCCGTTGTCCAGCCGGCTTGTTATAAGAATAATTTTGAAAAGAATTTATATAATGAGTTTTAAGCATAATTTTTCAATTCTTTACTTAAAGGAAATTCATTTAATTGAATGAAATAATAAAGAATGATTCCCACAAATTTATTGAATAAACAACAAATGTTTCGTCAATACTGTGGCTTCTTCGAGTTTAATTTTGAACTAACTTAAAAAAATTAGCATCACCTCTTAAATAGGTATGGTTTTAGGCAAAAACCAGTTGATATTGATGGATGTTTAGTCGCATTCTGGTGCAGCAGTCCAATGTTTTCAGGTGTGCCCACTGGACGAGAACGTACACGGGTTATTTTACCAACTAACGATCCAATTTTCACGAACAAACTGATCCGCAAATTGCCGCGAAGGCATTTCATTTCTATTGAATTGCCTACGTGAATTTCTAACAGTTTGGATAGAAGATTCACCACTATGGAATTTTTTTTATATTTCCCAGTTTTATTCAAGCGAAATCGACCCATTTCGTTAATGTCAAATATTAAACTAACTTTCTGTCAAAACAGGAATAATTGGAAATTTTGAAACAGGTTTTGTTTGAATTAATTTTTATACAGTGCTCTTCTTTTAGTTGAATAAAATTACCTTTTTCTCTTATTTCTTCAACTATGAATAAAATTTAGATTTTTCGCATGTATGAAGATTTTTAGCGTATGGAACATATATTTTACCATCATGTTTTTATTAATTATCACTAGCTTTTTTGTCCCAAAGAATTTTTTCTATTAACGAGAAAATAAAAAATAAACCAAAAAATTATTCTGCAACCAAGCAGCAAAAACTCCTGTGAATACTTTGGTTATGACTCATTCAGTTTTCACAAATAATAATTTATTCTACTGAAACATAAACATGAATATTTAATTCATTTGAAGAAAACATAGTGTATATTAAAAATTATATATTATTTTCTTTAATACCCTGAATATTTAATATATTTTTTGAGAATTTATTTTTAACATTAACTAAACATTCCACAATTCCAACCCAAATGAAAACGTCTTCTTAGGCATGGATCATTCGTTTTAATACCCAACTAATTTCTATTATCTATTTAAATTTGTCAAACTATTGCTTATTCTGAATTTGTTCGTTCGGCGACTAACACAACGGAAAATATATCGCTAACATTTTGTATTTTATTATCAAATTCAGAGAAGAATAAATATTGTGTCACTGTTGAAGAATATAGGTTATTCCATATTTGAAATCAATATCAAAACTTGTTCTATCACAGTCGCTGAGAAAATATCTATATCTGCTATTTCACACAAAAAATTTATTATGATACATATTAAAAGAATTTTATAGTTATTAAACCGAAACACAAAATCCAAAGGTTATCAGTTTGATAAATAATCTTTCCAGCAGTCTCCCTTAAACGATTTTCTCGGGAAAATAAATATCTCTCCCAGTGAGATACTCATTTTCCCGTCAAATTTCTCTGTTGCGCCGTTATTAATTTTTAATGGCTTCGTTAGGAGCTACTTCTGTGAAGTAATTCCTGACTTGAAAGGATTTTCACCAATTTGTTTTTCTCGCTTAACCACCTACACGTTTTCATCAGGGGTAGGGTTCTGAAAACTTGGGGGGAGGTTGATTATTGGAAAATTGGATTTAGCCCGATAAATTGACTGCTTTTTCATTATGTATGTTTTTTTTTAAAAGGGTAATATGATCTGTGCATTTTCTGTATTTTTTAATTATTTTTTTTTGTGTTTTCTATATATTCTGCTCAAGCCATGATGAAAATTATGTAATCTTAACATACAGGTTGAGATTGTTTCGCCCATGAATGTATTTTCGTTTCATCATATCGATCGAAAACTCTTCAGTCAAGACAAAGACTGGACTTTTTCATAACAGGTAGGGTCAGTAAATAAATAAAAATCGTCAATATACATATCTGAAAGAAATAACCTTCTCATTATAGGAATAGCCGCAAACATGCAAATACCTCATTACACCCTAACAAAACCACCCCTTTAAGAGAGTGAATCATCAAATGTCAAATACACCCCGTAGGATTTTCCGGAAAATTCATTCTTTAAGAGTAAAACATACCTGTCTTTTATCAATTCAAGTTGTCGACTGGACACTGGCTGCTTTTTTGTCGCGATTTTCGAAAATGGCGAGGTCAGTTTTCACCAACATTTTCCCGAATCATATTGTGAAAATTCAGAAGCGAGCGCGCTGGAAAACCTAGGGGCTCTGACGTTCTAGGGAATTTTCCGACCGGCGCCTGCGCAGCGACACGTGACTCAAAATCAATACGACTATTCGCCAATGTAAGAAGTTGATTTTTAGACCAATCAATAAGATTTCTCACGGTCTCGAGAAGAAGAAAAATGTCACGAATAAAGAATATAACATTGACAATAGTTTCCTTAAATATAATTAAATACCTACCTATTTTTACTTTTCTATAAAAACATTCACTAAATAACATTCACTTCGCATGGTTGGAAATAAAATTAACTATATCACAGTAATATTAAATCGACTTGAATTCGATTGAAATTATTTACTCGAACAAAGCGATAGTAAATACAAAAATAATGAAACATTGTAGAAGATAACAGAATAGAAATTTTTTTTTTGCACAAATCAATAAATATCCATGACCTACACCCCATTAATATGTGATATCATTTTTTATTTTTTCATGAATAGCCTTTGACTAAACTCCATATTAAAAAAAATCAATAAAAATAATATTTTAACGATAAAAGGTTATTTACATTATTTCATTGTTTTTATTACAGTCTACAATTAATACGTCTCTGTTTTCCCGTTGCAATAGGACTTTAACAAAAGTGTTGTATGAACAACGCACGTTATTGAATAGTTTTCATTCAAACTTCTTGAATAACAATGAATGATTGGATATCTTACCTTGGTTCAATCAAAAATATACATTTGAAATTGGAACCACCGATGAAATAACAACACTTGCTGACATTGTTCAGGCAATTGTTTACGCAGGCGTTGTAATTGATGAGTCATACGCAGGACCGTACTCATTTTTAGGTTGACGTGAATGAAAGTGGAGAAAACCAAGAGTTTTCAATGAATGTCAGAATTGTACTTATTTATATATTTTCCAACCTCACATGTTATGTGAAGCACCCCTTTAACAGACAATAATACTGATTAATATGGATTAATCAGTATAGCCTTTAAATACGTACTGATCCATTCATATATTCCTATTTAAATTTATTTATTAAGCTCCTTCTGGACGGTCTATAGTGTTGATCAATAAGTATTGAAAACCTATACTGATCAATCAAACATATCGTCGGTCTTTATACCGTCTATATGTTGTTCAATTCTTGAGATACCCCAGATATATTGCTGATAAGTTTTTAACTGGAATGACCATCAATACTTTCTTCGATTTTTATCCATATTGTGTCATAAGCCGCATTGTGCTTAATTAATGGCTTCGGAAAAATGTTCTCCAAGATGTTATATAGCGAGAGACAGTGCATTAATGTGGTTTAAAAATTATCCAAGACTAAGCTCTACGTAAACATCGATTAACACTATAATAATATTCCTGGTTAACAGTTTAACCTGGCGAAGGAAATTGATGACACACAGCATAGTAATAGAAGAAAACTGTCAAAATACACTTTAATTTTTGACTAGATTTGGTTTTTCAACTTTTACACAATATTCGTTTGATTGGTCGGTCCATTTCGGATCTAGTTTATATCTTACTTCTTACTTTTAGTTTCATAGAGTACTGGTAGGCAACAATTATTATTATTCAATAGATCTTAACCCGTCTTTTGTTTTCTAAAAATGGAGTGATTTAAAAATTATTTGAGCTTCATCGCTAAAGATGATTTTTCTGGAAAAATGCTCATTTTCGGCTATGCGATTGTAGCGACCTTGCTCTGCTCTGCTTTCCGGGTAGCATATAGAGGACACGACTAGTCTTAGACAATACCTGACTGACCGTCCGCGCCCCGGCCCCCATGGCATTAAAGCTTGGCGCGCTTGTCCCCTAGTTTCATTCCGGTGAAATGGAGGGTTAAGTCTTGGTGTCTAACGTAATGCCACTTGCTCCAATCACTGGACCCGTGTGGTGGAAGGTCGACCGAATGGGGCCCGTAAGGTGGAATGGATGGCTGAGCCTCGTTGATCAACTCAGTGACAAGGGAGTCGCAGCACAACGCCTCTCCCTTAAAACTAGCGTACTCTACCCTATTGCAGTAAATCTCCGGATTTTTCTGTCCAATGGCCGAGTGCGTTATGTAGCATACTGCGTTACCTCGGGAGGGTGGATGCCCACAGGTGGCACTCGTACCACCTGGCCACCCGATTGGTGTTGGAGACTCGAGGGTGTAGTGGTTGAAAGTCCGCATGCTGGACTAGGAAGGTATTTCGTTTATCTGTTCGCAGACACTCATGTTCGGGATATTCTCATGAAATGTCTCAGGGTTCTATTGTGTGACGTTCCAGGGTTTGTGGATCTCGACGAAACGGGTAGTCCGTTGGTGCTTGACGCCAGGATCAATCTAAAGACTTCACATGGGTTCGTGGGTCTTGAAGTACAGGCCGGATTGACTAGTACCAGGATCAATCTTTGGATTAACTTGGTTCATGAGACTGCGATCGGATGGATGGATAAGAAGCCCTTCCGGCGTGAGTTTCGTCCCAAACAACTTGGGTACTGACAATGCATAGCCAGTAGAGGTTGGATAGTGCTTCACTGCTACCAGTCAGACGGTTGTAGGTTTTCGAACTGAAGCCCAAACTGGAAGCTGGTGGGTTCATCTCTTCGGAGGGGTTCACGCTTCGCGCGATGATATGGCGTAATCACACTTTCTACCTCTGGGGGAGACTGTGGAGATTGCTGAGTAGTCACTTGGTGAAAGAGCTACTCTCACATGTCAATTCAACTAACTGGTAGAATTCACGTGACCGTCCCCGCCTGCCCCCCAATTGTCTCTGTACCTTGTCGAAGTGGGGGTGCTTGTCATGGAGTTAGGAGTTTTGCTCGCTTGCTCCTACGAAGTTCACGAAAATTTTCTTTAGCCTTCTCTTATTTAATATCTGAATGCTAAATTTAAATTCGATCGGGTTTTGTAATTTCTTAGAATTGTATTTGAAATGGAATAACTCTGGAACTATTCTGTGCACTTTTGAACATAACAGGTCGATTTTCTCTCTTCGATCTTCCAGTGCCATAAACTAATACCTAATATATTGTAATAAAAGACCATAATTATCTACTGTAACTTTATTTAATCTCCATTTCTTGTTAACATCAACATTTTTAAATACTCATTAAGAAACTAATTTCTACTCTCTGTTTTAATAAGCATAGCAACTATAAGAGTAATTCGAAGGTAGAGGAATCATTTGATTAGAATATCTGTGAGGAATACCATAGCAGGTTTCTTATATATATTATATCACAATTTTCATGTAATTCGTAATTGATATCAATTCATAGCTATCTCATACAAACTATATCAATCACAACTAACATTTAACAATTTCAACAATTAAATTTCTGTTCTTTTATCGGACAAAACGTTGTACCTATCCGATGAATATATCTGTTAAAACTAAAGTTTAAGCGATCTACTGCTATTTATATGGGATAACAAGGATATAGATTGATATGTCCAAGTAAGTGACATCTAAAGGAATTCGAAATTTGTGATTGACAGTTTGAAGGTCCTTATTTGGTTCAGTCAACTGGAAAGAAGTTTTTTGAGGTCATACTGGCGAGTGATCTTGTCAATTTATACCATGCCAAGATGTTTACATTAGTAAGATTATACCTACAGGATGTAAGCAACAATTTGCTGTTTAAGTTGATATATTTCAAGATACATGATGTTTTATTTCCATGTGGTTTTACATAAAGGTAATATCGGGAATGAACGCTTATAGAGATATAATGAACTTAATTCAATTTTTTTAAATGTGAATCTAGACATTCATTTCAATCTCAATAACCGTCCATTACAGATTATTTTTTTCCACTCTGTTTCATATTTTTATGAGTTCAAGTAATCTATTAACCCTGTAAGTCTGAATATGAACGCAAATTGACTCTCTTTGCTCCCTAAATGTTACTTAATGTAAAATTTATCGCCTATGGTGTGATATTTTTATTTTCTGGCATGGTTTGGTTAGTTGGGATAATATTACGAGCCGAAATTGAAACCTGGAAATTTCAACGATGGTTTATGTGCTCGCCACATCTGAAAATCTCATCTCTGGAACTCTAGAACAAGGTACATCAAAACACCATGGGAATAGTAACATTGGAAATGAGTAAACCTAACTTTAACTTCAAGGTTTAATATACAATTCAGTGGACCATGGCAACCTTGCTTCTTTTTAAATACAGAAAAAAACCGAAACATTTCTTACGCTTCTCTCTGAAGAAAATATATAATACGAGTTCTGCACTGCATTACTTAACCTTCTAATACAGAGAGACATAGTGATCATACGACCTTTGAGCATTCAATATATACAATAGAAATATCTACCCAGTCAGTAGATAAGTAGTGAACTTTAAAAACCAAAAGTAAAATAAAAAATTAAGGCATCAATGAAATAAAAAGTCATTTATGATGATTCATAAATTAATTCAATCAAGAAGAAGCCAGAGTAACTAAAATAGTTATGAAGCTGAAGCTAGACTCTAATATTCCCACAAACTTTAATTTTTCCCAATAAATCTAGTATTCGATCTTTTTATTTTTATTTAATTCGAAAACTTTTTTTACATTAGGCCCCCCATAATAGTAGGGAAAGATCTAAGAAAAAGATTAAAATATCAGGACATTATTCAATTGTTGAAAAGCCTTATAACAAAGTAGAATTATACAGTTTATTGGCGATAAATTATTTTATCATATTTTCGGCAAAATAAACAGTTTTTCTTTTTTATAAAATCATTTGATTCTGGTAAAGGACATTAGAATAAGACGAGAAGTCAAAATTTAATTTGAATTTTTTTAGTTTAAGCGCACAAGACAGGACAGAAATAATGTAAAATACATTCAATTTTTTTAAAATAATTTAAGATACTAACTGAAATAAATAAAATGATCAAAATGGAACAGGTTGAACCTTGAAACCAACTCAATTCTTGATTCAGATATGGCCTTGAGTATATTTGAATAAGATTATAAATAAATCGAATGATTAAAATGAATTCGCAAAATAAAACAGTTGTAAATTCGGGTACATAATTTCTGTTGTATATATTGAATATCCAAATATTGTTGGTTCTTCAACCCTCATAGGTGAAAGTACATGATATCACTATGTTCTACTGCATTCGAAGGTTTATAGTAATTTTCACGAAATCTTGTTCCTCCACCACAAAAAAAGCAGTAGCCGGGATTCGAATTCTGTGTGGATAGAAACGACAGAGCATATAACGAAAAGCATTGAGAATAACATGAATAAAAAGTTTTCCTCGTAAGTAATATTATTTATACATTTCTGAAAGGTGCGTTCATAACTTTTTGTAACAGAATATTTGTACTGCAGTTCCAAAATGTCGACCACAAGGGTAATTAGACTGGACAATTTTTTGTTTATCCTCGACATGTATTTAGAAAAATCAGAGTTCATCACAAATTTCGAATTCTGATGCCCAATCACCAGCCTGTATCTCAGCAATGACTTCAAGACATTCTTCAAGATATTTTCCAAACAATTTGTCAAATATTGAAAATCATATTTGAGGGTTTTCTGACAGTCTAAACCTTTGGAAATACCTGGAAGAATTTTCTTGGGGAAACACTGTGACTGGTAGAAAGAGTATGGTTGTGAATTTTGATAATTATGTAATGAAAATACTGACAGCGAATTTTTTAGACATGGTAAACATTTTATGGGTGAAGGTGGAAGGGAAACTGATGGAAATTTGGGAATGGGGGAGGAAAATGAAGAAGGGGGAACTGTTACGACAGCTGCGTTATCACGCAGCCTTTCCTGAAACCCTCAGCTGGGGAAGCGGCAAAAGAAGGCGTACACAAGATCGTAGTTCTTGAAATGGCAAGTCTGAAGATCTTGTCTTTCGTATTCCCCAAGCTGGGTGAGATGTCTCATTTCCAGAGTGGGTTCTCTAGGATTAGACGTCTGCAAATAGAAAATATACATTAGAATTTTATTAATATCCGTATAGAAAATTGGAAACAGATAACAATTCCAGATCTAGTTAATATGAGGGTTTCTATTTAATATCCATTATAATAAATAAAAACAAATATTTACGATTAATTTTGTAGTCTCCAAAATATACTCGGCAATGATCCTTAACGTTTGCAGTTGCTTGAAACAATTTTTTTTAAATATTTTACATTCCAATAGAAGTATCTTTAAAAACATACATTCTGAATGCATCAACTTCTTCTGGCGTCGAAAATTTTAAACCACGTACAGTATTCCGCGAATTAATATGAAATTTGATCATTCCTGCATTTTATTCAGATGACACTGCTACAAACTTTTTCCTTTATTAAGTAATTGCTATTGTGAGTCTCCTGTCAGTTACATTCATTGAGTTAAATGTGCTATTTCAGATTTTTAAGAAATATCGCATTTTAAATTATTCTTTGGGTTTTCTGGTATCATGGATATTTTACAGGGAAAAAAAGGTTCATACATCCAAGACTCAGAAAAAAATGACATTGCTTAGGAGTGATAAGTTAGGCAGTGCCGGATTAGCCACGTAGCAAGAGTAGCAAATGCTACGGGCCCCGCGAATTGGAGGGCCCCGCGCTCAAATAGGTATTTCGTAATTACACCACTTCAACAGCAAGACATATGTAGAAAATGTTTTGTTTACAAAACTACTACCAAACTACAAGTTATTTGATTTTTTTTCTTAACGAAATAAACGAAAAAAGACAAATAGTCGGTATTTTGTATGTGTAAGAAAAGGAAAGCGAGTATTTGTCCGCTCGGTTGGTGCCATTGGCGGGCGAACCGAGCCGACCCGAACTGCGCGCATGGCTATTTGCGCCTCACCTCTAGGTATAATATCTATCACGAAAAACGTTGGTATCAAAATGAACAACAATAATTTGAAATTGTACCACATTTTTTAAATTGAGCGCTAGCCACACGCAAGTTATGTGTTGTACTACTTGCACTGCACTAAACACAAGTTGGCAACACTGCAAAACTATTTGGGGAATTCCCTGATATTGTCATCCATCGAGCTAGTCGTAACTCGAACAAATAAATTAGGATTCTATTGACTATCAAACAATAAGAAATTGATATACACTTTCCTTTGACTCAATATACAAGAACTAATAAAAGCACTTTAAATGTGAACTATTTGTGAGAAAAGTTGTCTTGACATTGCTTCGAGTACTGTTTTCGTGATTGACGTAGCGCTGTGTGCAATTCATTCAATTATCTTTTTTAAAACACAATAGAAGAGTTTTTGTATGTGCAAGTGCAAATGCAAAAATATCAACGAGAACAACGAGATTCACTTAAGGTAAGATATTTTACTAGGTAGGTATGTTTTTTTTATTAAATCGCATTTGACATGTTGATTTTTTTTTAATACAAGATTTTTTGTTAGATTGATTTCGGCAACGCTAGTTGTCCTACAAAAAGACGGACGTCGGCGATCGCTCTTACTGTATAAACACACTACGCCGAAATTACGCGACCGAATGTCACGCCGACATTGCTATTTCATTCAAATAGCATGCTATTTCATTCTAATAGTGACATTCGGTCGTAGTGTGTTTATACAGTTATACTTGAATCAATCAATGAAAGTTGATAAAAGGTCATGACATGACTTATCATTAGTAGAAGTAGAAAGTAGTAAAGTAGTTTATGCTTCCTCGCAATAATTATAGGATCAATGTTGTAAAATAAAGAAATATCACAATGAAAGTGATAAAAACAAGAAAAAATATTTAAAAATTATTATACCAAATTTACGCATTTTAAAAAACAATTAATTTAAAAATATATATTTCTCTAACCGTAGGTAACATGAACAGCAGATCTAGAGATACTGGTCGGCACTACGCTTCTGGAAGTGCTAAGCGTAAAGCAAAAGATGAAAAGAAAAAAAAGAACGAAGCTGGTATATCAAAAACACGTAAGCTGGCCGAGTATTTTAATGTTCAGAGTGATGTTGCTGAATCTATAGAAAGTAAATCAGAAAATACAGATGTTGCATCTCATTGTACATATTATGATAGTGGTCATAGTGGTACTACTAACTTTTCTGATGAAGCTACATTTTCTATAAGTGATACTGTAGTTGAAGAGACAGCAATTCCTCTTAATTTAGGTATATCATGTTCTAGCCAAAGAGAAGTTATAAGCACAGCCAGTCCTCTCGATCTAGAGTCGTCGTGTTCTAATCAAAAAGTTGACTCTAATGTCACTACAGTTTCAGTCCAAAAACAAAACGAAAGTAAAATATACTCCAACGATATTGGGCAATGGCCGAGCAACTTTGATAGAGATTATTGGATTGAAAAAGGAAGCAGCGAACTGCAAAATATGAATGGAGATTTTTTGTCTTCAAAGAAAATTTATGAAAACGAAAATAAACCACGATTCTGCCATAAGTCATTTTTCACCTATAAACATAAACTAACGAATAAAACTCACGTCAGAGACTGGTTGTGTTATTCGGAAACCAAAGGACGACTTTTCTGTTTTGTTTGTAAAATTACGAATTCAGATAGTTCACCACGGTTTACGAAAGATGGATTAAATGACTGGAAGAATGCGCACAATTTGTTGAGAAGACATGAAGAAAGCACTCCGCATAGACAAGCCATAATTTCTCTGTTAAACCTCAAAAACAAGAATACGCGTGTTGATTCTCAATTTGTGAGCAAAATTGAGACTGAGCAAAAGTATTGGAGGCTACTCTTAAAACGAATCATTGCAGTAATAAAGTTTTTAGCAGAACGAGGTCTTGCGTTTCGGGGTAGTGACAAAATTATTGGTTCACCTCACAATGGAAATTATTTAGGCTTGTTAGAATTAATAGCCCAATTTGACGCTTTTATGGCTCAACATATTCAAAGTCATGCTAATAAGGGAAAGGGACATACGTCATATTTATCTAAAACAACTTGTGAGGAATTTATTCATCTAATTGCATCAAGTATACTGGATCAAATTATTTGCGAAATTAAGAGATGCAAATACTACTCAGTTTCATTGGATTCTACTCCAGATATATCGCATGTAGACCAACTGACTCTGACAGTACGCTATGTTCTGCCATCTGGACCAGTGGAAAGATTTGTTAAGTTCTTGGACATGGAAGGTCATACTGCTGAACAACTCGCTCAAAGTTTACTAGATTTCTTGAGTGAGAGTGGCATTGATATCAAAGATTGTCGTGGGCAAAGCTACGATAATGCCAGCAACATGAGTGGGAAATACACCGGTTTACAGGCCCGAATTAAGGAAATAAATAAGTACGCAGAATACATTCCCTGCCTTGCACATTCATTAAATTTGGTTGCTAAGTGCGCTGCAGACTGCTGTACAGAAGCATTACTTTTCTTCGATTTCATTGAAAACCTCTATACATTTTTTTCCGCTTCTACCTACCGATGGGGTCGTCTTACGAATGCACTTAAAGATTCCGCTTCGAAAATTCCGATTTTGAAACGGTTATCAGACACTAGGTGGTCAGCCCGAGCTGATGCTACGAAGGCACTTTCATGTGGTTTTACCACTATTAAGCAAGTATTGAAAGACATTTTCAATAACGTGGATCAGAAAGCGGAGTGCCGTAATAAAGCTTATGGACTAGTTTCAACGATGAATAAATTAGAAACGGGAATAATGACAATTACTTGGAACGGAATCCTAGAACGCTTGCAAGCGACAAGTGCTTCGCTACAATCGTCTGATCAAGACCTTAATACGGGATACGCCCTTTATGAATCATTATATGGCTACGTCCAAGCAATGCGATCCACATTTTCAGATATTGAGGCAAGAGCCAAAGATTTGACTAACTGTGAAGAATACCAGCAACAGACATCACGACGAATCAAGCGAAATACAAAGTACGACCATTTCAGCGACTCTAATACACTCGACGACTTTGTTGAAAATCAAACACCTGGACAACGTTTCGAATTTGAGGTGTTTATTGTCATAATTGATAACGTACTGTCTGCTATAACTAAACGTATGAAAGGATATCATAAAATTACTAGTGTTTTTGAAGTATTTCGACAGATAAAATCTCTTACAACAGAAGAGATTTTGGAAAAATCGTCAAGGATGGTCAGTGCTTACGAAGATGATTTGGAGAACAGCCTAGGCGGCGAATTAGTGCAGTTCGCAGAGCTGCTGAAAACAGATGTGGCTACTGTAATTGACAGCAAGAAACAGGAGCCTCTGGAACTGCAATTTTATAAACTTTTATTAAATAATTCTTTAGAATCGTGTTTCCCAAATTTAGAAATTGCCTTGCGTATTTACTTATCTCTCATGATCACTAACTGCAGTGGCGAACGTTCTTTTTCAACGTTGAAACGAATTAAAATTGAATTAAGGAACACTATGGGCCAAGAACGTCTTAATCATCTCACATTGTTGAATATAGAGCATGACTTGCTTAAAGAAGTTGATATTGAAAGTGTAATCGCTAAATTTGCCCATAATAAATCCAGAAAAGTTTATTTGTAACAGTTTTGTTTTATTTAATACCCTTTTGAGAACCGATAGCAAACCAAGGGCCCCTTGACAGAATTTGCTACAGGCCCCGCGCTGGCTTAATCCGGCACTGAAGTTAGGTAGGGAGATGTTAACAAGGCAAAAATGGGAGATCAGATCATTTGAAGTTTGACAAAAGGGGAAATCCAGAAAAATAAGAGACAACTCCATAGGATGAAGTTTTTCTTTTGGGACACAGCCGAATGAACTTTACAGGCAAGTTACGATCTACAACAAAATTTCGAGAAGTCTGGTGTGAGGATACACTTTACAATTTGAAGAAGCTGATAGACACTATGATGAAGGAAAGCCTGAGTTGAACCAAAAAATATACTTATTTGAAAAGGACTGAAGAAATATCTTATTTTCTCATATGTGTAGGAAAATGCAGCTCACTTGGTACAAACTGTGAAAAATCCAGTTCATCTTATATGGGAAAAACGAAAGCTTATATCGATAAATGACATGATGAAGCTCAAAAAAATTACACAATAATAGGAGCATGCTTCACTAGAGAACTTGGAAAGATCCATGAAATCAGCAAATCAATATAACAACAGTTTCCAAGAAAATGTTGAACTATTTCAAGGACTATAATGAAACTCTTCTAGATTAACCAGAAAATTCACTACACCTTAATCCTATTGAAAACTCGGGGCTGTATGCAAGGCGAGTGGATTTAAACTGAATTGCATACAACAAAAAAAAGGTAATAGAATTCAGATGTGATTCTGAGATGGAAAAATCAGAAAAATGTCAAAAACTTCATGTCAGACAGTTTAAAGTATTATTCAAGACAAGCAGGCCATCGTTCTTATCGAATAACACTTAAATATCGTTTTAAGTAGTAAAAGACTTTTCTCACAATAAACTGTGTACTTGACATGTGTCTGTGTTCACATTAATTCTCGCGATACTGTACTTAGTTTTTAATGACAGAATCGAAAAGATATCCTTGTGTTAGGACGTAAGGTGGATTTTCTATCAATTAAATGATTTGATTAGTCAAATATTGAATTGTTTAAACCAATGTGTGAGAACTCGCGCTCTATGGCGTTTTTTTACTCTTCGAAGATTTGTGCATAAATGGTTGTATACCGACTCACATGCCTGTGTTTATAAAATAGGTCTTAGAAATGCTATAACAAACACTATCAACTAATGACATTTTTACCATTTTCAATATGGCTTCCATTAACGTTTGATATATCAGCAAATCTTATAAAGGAGTAACAGACGTATGATAAATATAAATTTAATTTCAGTGTTCGTATTGCAGCGAGTAACAGACGTATGATTCTATTTCAACTAAAATTATACCGCAATTAAAATTAATACGAATTAAAGTTTCGTTTCAGAGTTCATATTGTATAGGATTGGATATAAAATACTTACTTCACTGGTAAAGCAGGTTAACATGAACTTTCCCGGTTGGAAAGTGTTCAACACTCTACCAATAATTTCCTTGTATGAATCAGCTGGAACATTTGTTTCGAAGCTGACGTAGGAGCATTCAGGTTCAGGAGTAACATGAATAGTCATGTAGCAACCCTAGAAAAATTCAAGACTTGTTAAAGAAAACACAGAAAAATACAAATGTTATGAATAATTGACTAAAAATAGATAAAATTCACTACTGAACAAAAATAATATAATTAATGACATTAATATTATAAGGGTGAAATTTGTGAGTAAGAATTATTGAATAGATTATAAAAATATGAAAAAATTGCAATAACTGCAAAACTATTAAACCGATTTTTCAAAATTTACAGATTGCTTGAGAAACTTTCCTCACACTTTCTTAATGTCCTGCTATATGAATAATTTTGCATATCATTCTTGACTAGCATTTTCGCCCATAAAAAATTAGTTTTGAGATGATGGTGATGAGGCAAAGTGATGACGAATACAGAGTATAGCGTGATCTAAATACATGCTCATCAATACTCACATCTGAAACCTCTGTTATGACCTAGCATGCAAAAAAAAACTAGAAAGTCACAATGGCTGAACATAAAATGTTTTGAAGATTCCTAAATCTACTGGCTGGATATTTTTGTTTCCAAATATACATTTAGAGATGTTCACATCTGTATTACTTACATTCTTGTTGATTCCGTTCATTGAGTAGCCACAAGGATCAAAAAGGAAATCATCTATGACCATGTTGGGTATGATCTTATCGATTCCTGATTTCTGTAACATAAGAAACGAAATGAGAAAAAGCTAGACAGTTGTGGAAGTGATTTTTCTACCTTTGTAGCTTCTGTTGCATTCAAACATTCCTCCTTTGTGAATATTGACATCACCTCAGCGTCTAAATCAGTCATAAGGATCTCCAAGGTTTGGTCCTGGTCTTCAATAGTAATAGGACTACTTGATGGTCTCTTCACAGGAGGGTTCAAGGTGTACAAGTACCAACAGTCCCTGTTGACCGATCCTAGACAATAAGCTCTACCATGAGGGAATAAGGAGTCCAGAAGCCTCACCTAAGAATAATGATGTTAGTTTGAAAGTCGAAAATAATGAATTTGGCAAAACTGGACGAGATCCAAGTGTCTTGAAGATAAGTAGTCAGTTTTACATTTGGTGGAACAAAGATAATAAGATATAGTCTACAGAATACAAATGTGACCGTAGTACAATATCTAGACTTATACTTTAATAGCTTCAAAAGGGCAAAAAAGAACAAAGGTGAGTTTTTACGCGCTTATCATTTCGTGGCAATATCTGTACTTCCATCTAATTTAGAAATTTTTCTGAAGGAATTTCAAGAAATCTTAAGCATGTTAAACATTCAAGATGGAAGAAATAGTAGCTTAATAAGCTCGACCAAAAGATTTGATAAGTATTTTGGTCTAAATGAATTCTTTCCTACATCGTGCTGTATTTTGTAGTTTAAAAAACTAATTCTGCTTCACAGATAAATTCGTTTCATTTTTCAATACAAATCATATATTTTCAAAATACTTATGAAGGAGTTGGAAAACATAGGCTGAAATGTTTATACTCTACCAAAGGCGGAAGGTACTGAGCTAGAGTTGTGAAAAAGTTCTGAAAATCGTTTAATCGAACACAAAATAAGAGTCATTCATCCAAATTTATTGTATTTCCCTTTACGCCAACAAATAATCCAATCATCAAAATATTTTTAAACAAAGGGTGTCTCAAATGCTAATTTGAGTTTAGGAAAGATAAAAAAGTCGACTGGAGCTACATCAGGGGAATACAATGGTTGTTCAATAAGATTTGTTGACCCGAGTTCGTTCTCTGTTCACAAATCTGGTATTTTTCGACGAATTCGCTCTCTCAAACGGTACATAACGCTCAGATGATATTGTTTATTGACCCGCTTGCCTTCTGGTAAGAATTTCTAATGCACAATATCGAGATGATACAAAAATTCAAAACCACCTTCGCGTTTGATCAACACTGACGTGCTTTTCTCTGTTTCGGCTCAGTTGGAAAGCGCCATTCCGAAGCTTATTGACTGGTAGTCAAACTCGTGAACCAATTTTTGATTGTCTCGGTCTTAATTGACGGAAATTCATCTTAAATATAAGAAAAACAAATGTTAACTTCCGCTATTTTAGCGGAAGTTAACATTTGTTTTTCTGATATCGTGAACCAATGTAAATCACCAGTTAGAATGCATTTTTTATAAATGTTGGGCCGAAATTGATCGTTCTAGCATGTCTTCATAGACCTTTACGCGATTAAGGCTTTGTAGAAGTCAGATGTTTCGGGTCTAGTCGAACGGCGGCAACATTAGGACATTTATAAAGTCATAAATTCGGGTCCAGAATATTTTTTATAGGCCGATAACAAGACGTTCATTATTAAGAAATCTCTTTCGTTTTATAATTGAATTAACTATTGATGAAAAATCGTTTTGATAGATTATAAACTTTTCAGGCCATGTAGTACCCATTCAGTGTTGGGAGTATTAAATTTTTATTCAGCAAAATGTGAAGGTAAATTTTTATTGGTTGTGAGATGGATACCACCCACTCTTGTTCTCGTGAGTTACCTATAATAAATATAGCATGATAAAGCAATTTAACAACACCTTGACATATTTTCACCAACAGATTTTGTAATAAAATATTTTTAAAGGAAACAAACTCTTCGGTACAGAAAACAATATATGTTAAACATTAAATTGAGAAATTAGGAATTCTTTTCTGGAAACCTAAGTAATTTTTAAATTTAATGCATGCCTAAGAGAAAAACTTCTAACTTGACGACATCATATGATATTTTCATTATACAATAATGGTAATATGTATTCATCCTTTCAGACGACATTTTATATAAAGGACAAGTCAGACTATGAATATTCACAAATATAATCAAAAGTCAAAATTATAGCAGTAATAATCCTTAACACTATAAAAACACTCTTTCAATAATAAATCCTCAACTATCTTCTTGAATATATTCATATGAAGACTTTGTATGTATCGTGGAAGATTATTGAAAATTTTGATACTTTGATAATGTAGGGATATTTCAAACTTAGCAGTTTTATATTCTATTGTATTATCTCTTTTGAAGACCTGAATAAGAGAGACCTTTTTAAGGAGATGAGGAAATTCTGCAGTGCTTACTGACAAGTTTATGATATGAGCAAAATCAGTACTTATTTCACCAATTATCGGCTTCAAAACTCGGGCAGAAACGAAATCGGCCCCAGAACATTGTTCTAAAGGATCCATAAAATTAAAGAAATCATGTATTTAAAAGTTAAAACAAAATTGTGTATCAATGAGTGCAATTTATGTCTTAGGTAAACCATATAAGTATGAGTTATAGCCTACCTTGAGAGTTGCAAGTTAGAACAAAAATTTCACAAATATATGGAGTTAACTAATAAATTCTGTCTCTTTCATAGGTACATCTCGTTGGAAGATTTTCGTTTAAGCATACGTGTTAATTCAAAAATAGATCATTTTTTATAGAAATAATTTTTGATTTCTCAATCTAATTTAGGTACTCCTGTACATAGTAAAGAATTTATAATTTATTATAAGTTAAATATTTGGGAATGGCAAACTACATGTTTAGTACGAGTAAGTATAATCTGAAAAATTTTCCAAACTGTTGTTGAATAACAATTTCAAAACCCATCACTATAACCCATATATTACGGTTACTGTATAACGAAATAGCAACTGTACCTGTACCACATAAATTTCAGCAGTGATTGGCTGAGTAGGACCGGAGGTATTTCAACCTAGACAGAAATCACACAGGAGATTATATTCAAGTATGCAATGCAATATGCTCAGTTCAAGAAGCTGATCAGAAATATGAGACACCAAGCTAAAATTGTAGTAATTTCCCATGGAACTAATGGTCCAAAAACTGGAAAATAACCTCTCTGAGTGAGAAGGGAACTTGTTCATCTGCTGAATTGATAAAAGGAGGTTTACTTCCTTGGAGAGCGCTGAATTGATTTTCTGTTCAAAATCTACTTGACTAACTCATCTACTACGTATATATAGTTAGTGAAATACTTTTTAAAAAGAGCAAAACTGATTGAAGTGTAGGAAAAAATAATATTAAAAAACTCAGGCAACTTACAGTAAAACACCTGAGTTTTCTGAAACTTCGAATTTCTAAAAATTAGGTGGTCATTCTTTCATAACAAGAATATGTCATGTTCGATAAATCACTTTAGATACATAATTAACAGTCTCATTATTTTCCTATTTAGAAGTGCCAATAAATGAAAGAAGGGTTTTTCATTTGTATATTAGAGTAAGTACAAAAATTTTTATTGGGCACTCAAACCCAAACTTTGTAAATTCCAGCTTATCTGAATATGTTTAACAGGGGTGAGTTATAAGTCTCATTGTGCTATTACTTAAATACTTAGAATTACCTATAACATTGATTACATTTCTTCAGCTTACATCTCACTATAACTATCGGGTGTTCGTTTTAAAGTGATAGAACTTTCGATAGGGATAACTGTGATTTGGCAGAAGGAAGAAGCCATATTGTTTTGACATTTCTGTTCAGTAAGCATTGACAAATTATCATGGAGAGACTCACGCCGCAACAACGTTAACAAATTGTTGCAATTTATTTTTAAAATCAGTGTTCTATTCGCCAAACTTATAGAGCACTTCGTGAAATTTATGGTTTGCATAATCGTCCATCAGAGTAGCTTATTCGTCGAACTATCGATAAATTAAAGAACTGTACGTACAGAAGAAAATATCGCTGCTATAAGTCATAGTGTTAATGATGATCCAGATTTGTCTATTTATCGACGTCCACAACAAGTTGGACTCAGTGCAACCACCACATGGAAAATTTTGCGTAAAGATCTTGGTCTACACCCATACAAGATCCAGCTAGTTCAAGAACTAAAGCCACTTGACCATAATAAGCGTCGTTTGTTTGCTGATTGCGCCCTAGAACAGCTTGAAGTTGATCCACTTTTTTATCGTAAAATTGTGTTTAGTGATGAAGCTCATTTCTGGTTGAACGGCTATGTAAACAAGCAAAATTGCCGTGTATGGAGTGAAAACAATCCTCAAAAAGTTCTGCAGGTTCCATTGCATCCTGAAAAATGCACTGTATGGTGTGCTTTACACGCTGGAGGCATCATCGGTCCATATTTCTTTAAAAACGATGCTGGAGCTAATGTTACAGTGAATGGTGCTCGTTACAGATCGATGATCAATGATTATTTGTTTCAAAATTTGAATGATATCGACCCAGAAGTGTTTTGGTTCCAACAAGATGGTGCTACACCTCATGCTGCTACCTTAACAATTGGTTTATTGAAAGAAAGATTTGGCGATAACATTATTTTGAGAAATGGTCCAATTAATTGGCCTCCAAGATCATGCGACATAACTACACTGGATTGTTTTCTTTGGGGTTATGTCAAGTCATTGGTTTATGCTGATAAACCAGAAACAATAGACGCTTTGAGAGCCGACATAACTCAAGTTATTGATGAAATAAGGCATGAATTAGTCGAAAAAGTGGTCGAAAATTGGTCTTTTTTTTTAAAACATAAATGTCATAAAATTATCTTTCAAATAAAAAAAAATTTGGTTTCAATCTCAATTTAAATGTGCTTTATGTCAATTTAAAGTTCTATCACTCCAAATAAAACACTCAATATATATAAAAAAAGAAATATTTATATCAGGCACGAGTCCATCAAAATTTTTAAAGGTATTATTTCAGCAGATATTTCCAAAATTGTAATGAAAAAAATTAAAATTTTCAAATTTTTACTTCTAGATTTTGTAGAAAACGGATATAGCTGAATTAAATCTTTTTTATCAATCACAATTCCATGGAAGAGTTTAAAGGTACTTTTTCAACAAATTAGTTCCAGAAGCAATAAATTATACCTGAAAATATCTTGAAATTTTATAACAATTTTCGAGCCATATTACTATTAACTTAAAAAACGGTCATTAACAAATGAAAATATTTTTATCAGGTATAGTCGAACATATCTTGAAATTTGTTTGCATTTTTCGAGCCATATTCCTAATAACTTTAAAAACGGATATTGCTAAATAAGCATGTTGATATCAGGTACTACATTTTTGCAAAAGATTAAACAAAGGTACTTTTTTAGCTGAATTCCACTGTAGTGTATTATAACCGAAAATGATAATTATTCTCATCCAATTTTTTTCAACTATATTCTTGATTATCTAGAAAATAGTTATTGCTTAGTGAAATATTTATATCAGGCACGACGACATTATGGAATAGATCATATGAAATTACTATTTAAGTAGGCTTTTCCAGAATTTCACGGAAGTAGTTGGTTTTAGCAGAAAATAATCCAAGATTTTATAAAATTTTTCGAGTATTCCTGATTACCTAAAAAACTGTTAATGATAAATGAAAATCTTTAGATCGCGACGATATGACGGAACAGATCAAACAAAGGTTCTATTTTAGCATATTATTTCTAGATTTCAGTAGTGTATTATAATTGAACATGACCAAAAATCTCATCAAAACTTTTGAGCAATATTTTCGATTATCTAGAAAACGGATATTGCTAAATTAAATGTTTATGTCAGGCACAATGAAAAAGTGTAACGAAAGTACATTTTAACAAATTAATTTTTGAATTACACAGATTACAATCGGAAAAGACTAAAAATCCTGCCAATTTTTTTGAGCTCGATTTGCTGGAAAACGTTTATTGCTGAATAAAAATGTTTACATCAGACACGACGGAATTATACATGAAATTACTATTTTAGCAGATTACTTCCAAAATTTCACGATTATAGCAGAAAATAGCTTAAAATTTTATCAAATTTTTTCGAACCATACTCCCGATTTAGAAAAACGGCTATTGTTATTGTTTATATCAGGTACGATGAATTATACAATAAATCAAACAAACGTAATATTTTAACAGATTATTTCCAGAATTTCAAGGAAGTGGTGGATTATATTCGAAAATGATCAAAAATATCATCAAAATTTTGAAGCTGTGTTCTTGATTACCCAGAAAATAGTTATTGCTGAATAAAATGTTTCTATCAGGCACGACTATGAAATAGTATAAAGGAAGGTACTATCTTGGTAGTTTACTCCCAGAATTCCATGATTTATAATCAAAGAAGACCAATTTTTTTTAACTTCTCGATTTTCTAGAGAACGATGAATTTAAAAAAAAATCAAACGAAGGTATTAGGAGTACAAATAAGTTTCCGCCGTTTTATTGTAGATGGCGCGGCACGGAGTTTCGGTTAGCTTTCGCAGATGCTTAAAAAATAGTTTGGACATTCAAGAACAACATAACCTATTAATATCATTGATTTTATATTGGTAAAATATAATTTTTATAAGTTGAAAATGTCAAAATTTGAGCCAAGTAAGCGTCATTTGCGGGAAATATTAGTTTACTTCTTTAATTTAAAGAAATCTGCTGCTGAGGCGCATCAATTGCTCGTAGAAGCATATGGTGAGGGTGCTTTGAGTGAGAGAACGTGTCGAGAGTGGTTTCAAAAGTTTAAAAACGGTGATTTCGACGTAGAAGACAAAGATCGCAGTGGAAGGCCAAAAATTTACGAGGATGCAGAATTGGAGGAATTATTGGAGGAAGATTCATCTCAAACACAAAAAAAACTTGCTCTAACATTAGAAGTCACTCAGCAAGCATGCTCACATCGTTTAAATTCAATTTGTGTTAAAAAACGGCGGAAACTTATTTGTACTTCTAATAGTATTTTAACATATTATTTCTAGATTTTCACGGAAGTAATGGATTATATTCGAAAAAGAACAAAAATCTGTCCAAAGTTTATGTCAGCACTTTGAAAGAGATCAAATGCAGGAACTATTTTAGTTAATTACTCTCGGAATTTTACTGCAGTAGTGGATTCAAATATTATCAATTTCTTCGAGCTATTTCCAGATTGTTCAAAAATAGATACGTTTTTCACCTTCAACGCCTATTACTGACTCTTCCATACTCTTAAATGGGGAAAATCAATTCAGTACCCTCGTAATTGTGAAAAAATGATATTCAAAGCCCTTGTTTTCTACTACAAATTGTTCCCTTGCAGACCAGAACTACAATTATGCTAGCATGGAATGTTCTCACCTCTTGATCGAAATGTTTATGTGGTGTCATCTGTAGGTCGGGTCTTTTGTAATTTTTTCTTGAGTAAAATACGTCTTCTACTTCTGTGAATCCTGCATATTGTTCGGCTAGAAGAAGGAGATGCTCTAGACACAAGAGAGGAGTTGTAGTTCCGCAAGTTTTCAGGATGAAGCGGCGTTTTGATATGAACAATGAACTTTCACTGGAAAAGAAAATAGTTTTAATCTAAAATTCATAGATTAGACAAGTTTATTTAACAATATAATAGAAAACACTTATTTGATTGATTCAGTCTTTATTTGGTGGAAACTCATTTTAATTAAAAAAATATATATGAGACAGTATTTTATTTCCACAAAAATGTACTACTACAACAATTGTTACACCACGATGTGGCTCCTTCAGTTATTACGTTGTAGTGTATGATTGTATTCAGTAAAAAATCCAATTGGACCAGTAGTTTCATTTATAAACATCACCAAGCATAAAATTATATAGAGTTTTAATTTCCATCAAACAAACTTTTTGGCAAATACGCTATTAACCCTTGTGTTAGTAACCGGGTACCCGGGTACCCACCGCGGTGTATTTGTATGAATAGCTTAAAGAATATTTAATATTTTATTTTAAGCTCTCGAATCGTCGTTCTTTAACTCAAAAGAAAGCTAGTCGTGAGTGCATTTAATTAATTTATTTTTTATTCTTTTTTTTAAATAAGCTTACACTTCAGCTATCGCCCCATTGGCAACCGGATACCCGGGTAGCCACAATGGAAAAAATAGAAAATGAATTGAAAATGGTTTCTATAAATGGTTGCAACTAAATTTTATTGAAAAAATAAAGAAATATTACATTTTTTCATTATTAATGAAATTAAACCTGACATTTAACACATTGTATGAGATTAATTGAGTGCTCAACACATACTGGTCGGTGACAATTGGCACAGCTTTTACGAGTCTTTCGCCGTCTTTTTATTGGCAAGGCATTGCACACATGACAAGATCCTATCATTTTTTTTCTTCCGGTTTTATCTTTTTCAACCACCGGACCAGGATTTATCTTGATTGTTCCTGCTAATGCATGACCTAAAATACTTTCAACAGCAATCTTTGTTGAGAAGTGACGCATTATTTGCGGATTCGCCGTACGGTGTTCAATCATCGACAATGCTAGTTCTTCACTTAGCTTCCGCATAAATTGACGATGTTCTGTCGTTTTTTTGGCAATCATTTTATTATTTTCGTAATAAATTATATATGATGCAAGTGAAGAAATGTCTAGCATGTTGAAGAACAATGCCATTGGCCATCTCGAAGATCGTCGTTGACTTGTATACCTCCGGACCATTTGATCCATTGTGTCAACGCCAGCTTTATATCTATTATAAATCTTATTTTTTGTTTAATTGTCACTAACTATTCATAGTTGAAGAAAAAAATTTTTAGAATTTTTTTTTTAAACAAAATAAAATTTTTTTTTAATATTTAGATCTGTGGGTACCCGGGTACCCGGTTGCTAAAAGACGTCGGTAAAGTTGGTTACTAACATAAGGGTTAAAATAGCATCCAACTTATAAATAATATTCAATCCGTCCAATTGCCCAAAAATTGTAGATTAATTTATTTTGATGTACAAAATTCATTTCCTAGTATACATCCAATAGAAACAATACAAATTGTAAAAAAACTATTAATTAAAAATAATACCAATCCCATCAAAATGCATGATATTCTTAATTGCTTGGAAATATGTCTTGAACAAAACTACTTTCAATTTAACGGAACCGTCTATATTTCTAACAATGGTTTTATAATGGGAAATCACCTCAGTTCAATTTTAGCTGAAATATTTATGGATCATCTAGAATCAAAAATACACCTAAATCAAAGGCCACCGACCGAAAACTACATATCTTCACGAATTTCATTAATAAACTCCACCCAAAAATCAAATTCACAATCGAAGAAGAAAAGAACCAAAGTATTAATTTTCTTGACCTCACTATTACAAGAATAGATAATTTACATGATTTTAGTATTTTTCACAAACCCACACATACACACATCACAATACATAAAACTTCAAATCGCCCCACCAACCAAAATATGTCAGCATATAATAGTTTTATTCATAGATTATTGAATGTCCCTTTGAATTCAGATAACTTTTTGAAAGAATTAAATATTATTAAACAAATAGCATCAAACAACGGTTTTCTTATAGGCAAAATGGTATCCAATAAACAAAGGAAAAGGGCATTAAATCTCGTATACCCAATCATAACAGAGGAGAATACACAGAAATATTTTTTGTTATCTTATGTCAATGGATTATCTGAAAATATTGCTAAATATTTCAAAAATTGTTTCAATTATAACGCGGCTTTTTAAGACCATTAATAACCTTAGTACCTACATAAAAAACAATGAAGATCGAACAAATAAAGAAAATAAATCCGGAGTCTACAAGTTGACTTGCAAAGATTGCCGTTTAGTATACATTGGCCAGATTGGTAGATCATTCAAGAAACGTGTCCAAGAACACCAAAGGGGTTATATATCTGATTCTGTACATTCGGCATATGCTAATCATCATAAGGAATTCAGGCATAATTTCAACAAAAATTATGAAATTATCCACGTTGAAAGCAAAAGTTCTAGATTAACACTTTTAGAATTTATTGAAATCAACAGGTATAATGCCCCTAAAATCCATTTGAACGAACAAAAAAATGTTGATAAGTCTCCATTACTGAATATCTTTCCTTAATGGCATTTTAAGCAGCAAACTCCAATAAACACCTAGAGTTTTTATGAATTACTTCCATTATTTGGTCACGTACCTAACAATTTATTTAAACTCGATTACTCTGAATACCATCAGACAGTACAATGTAATACCTGAAGAAGCCACATCGTGGTTAAACAATTGTTGTAGTAGTACAAACATTTTTGTGGAAATAAAATACTGTCTCATATATATATTTTTTAAATAGAAAAAACTTTTTATCTCACTTGAAACTTTCAGTTGATGTTTCGAGATGTTTAAGTTTATTTCAAGTTGTTTCTGTTTTACTAAATTGTTTAATAAGAAGTGTGAGCTTTGGTAATAGAAGGTTCTACAAATCGAGACTGTGAAAGTTTGGTTCCAAGTGTAAATCGACCCTTTCGTTAATGTCAAATATTAACCTAACGTTCTGTCAAAACAATGACAGAAGGGTTGTCAGACTCTTTAATAACTACCCCTTCAAAACACAAACTAGTGTCTAGATGCTCCTTCCTTTATTTACTCCTACAATACACTAAAAAACAAGTTTACTTTGGATTCAGTCCACTTCTGCTCTGAACTTGTCATATTATTAACACACTGAATTCATGTCTATACTTGTGATATTGAAAGATCTAAAACTGATATTTTGCTGTTTGATCGCTTTTCTAATTTAAATTTAGGGTGAATAGGTGATTAGAAATTGTGGTGTCCCATATTTTGCTGTTTGATCGCTTTTCTAATTTAAATTTAGGGTGAATAGGTGATTAGAAATTCTGGTGTTCCAGAAATGCAACTAAATTTAAAGTCCAAGTATCTGTATCGAGTAATTTTGAATTTATAATGAAATCTTATGAAAAATAGGTTGGCCTGACGAAAGTTCTTCATTTACTGAATGGAAATCCCTTACTTTAAATACAAAGATATCGTCCAAAATTCATCCTATAAGTATAGTTCGTCTAGAAATTATCCGGAATTTATTATTTTTCATAATTTTAATGTACTTATTTTTTGTAACATTCTAAGACAAAAGTAATGTGTAAAATAGGTTGTGTAGATTCGGCTATGGCCAAAGTTGCATGGTAACACTATTTGTCACAAATTGTTGATTGTCAACAGGAATACAATTTATGAAATAATGTAACAACTAGTAAAAAGAAAACAGGTAGAATATTTTTGTATAGAAAAAGTTTTCGAAACGTTAAAAGATTAGTGAAATTGACTGAACGTGGAAAAAAAGCTGTATATGAGACCAAAAAGAGGATAGAAAATGGCATAGATTTCAGGAAGACCGCGTAAGATTAAAGGAAACAATTTAAACGCTTTTTTGGCCTTAGGACGACACAATCCGCGCCTGAGGTTTCGCAAATTGGCTAACAGATTTGGAAATCAACGAAATATAAAATTATGACCAGAAAGCGTCCGTATGTCACTGAAAAGATAAGGCTATATATCAAGGAAACCAAAAAAAATCCCTATAATGACATCTTTACAAAAGGAACGAAGGATAGAATTTTGTCAACGTTTTCAAGAAGATAATTTCAATAATGTCTTTATATCTGATGAAGGTTGTTTCCAACTTGGTGGAAATCGCTTAAAAATCCTTTCAAAACAACCTGTTACCGTTCAAATTTTCAAATTTCCCACCAAAATAATGGTTTGGGGAGCAATATCTCAGCGGGGTGCTACGCCTCTCTGTATAGTTGATGATCACCAATAGTGAAAAGTATTTTGGCATTCTAAACCATTTTCTCCTTGGAACGGCGCATGCTTTATATCTAGAGGGGTGGCGTTTTCAGCAGGATGATACAAGATGCCATACTTCAGACTATACTCAAGCTTGGATGCAAGAACACCAAGTGACAACCATTTCATGGCCAACAACTTCACCAGATATTAGTCCCATTGAAAACATATGAGGACTAATGAAGATTGAAGTTGAACGAGCAGCGCTACGAAGTATAGATGATTTAATTCAGTCAGTTTTACAGTCCGGGATTACCATAACCGAAAATTATGGAGGTCATCTAGTTTCGGGTGTACCTCGACGTTAAGTCAAGTGTTAACAGTTGAATGGAGGTTGTATAAGTAAATAAGATGAATATTTTGTTATAATTTCCTAAAAATATATACGAAAGGGCTGAAGGACTTCGGTCGATGGCCTTTGACTGTGGTCAATAAAGAACGGATATTATTATTATTATTATATACAAAATAATCACAATTGATCTTTGTTTTTCCCGGATACTTTCTAAACAGACTATAATTGTCTTATGAAAAATATGTTGTGTTGGCCTGACGAAATCTTCTGCATTTACTGAATGGAAATCCATTACTCCAAATACAATTTCGTCACAAATTCATCCTATAAGTATAAAGCATTCTTTTTGTAAAATTCATGTCATTTATTACTAGCAAAAAATATCAATTTGGGTTGGTTTACTCAAGATGTTAACATGATTTAATTTTTTTCTGTATAATACTGGGTGGTTCCATAAGTTTTCGTTGTGTTTAATTGAAAGTCGGCTAAGGACACAGTATTGATACAATGGAAATTAGTTTCCTTATAAAGATGTACGAGTAATATTCAACACTACCATATTTGGCAACAATTCATTGGTAGAAATTTCAGCTACCATCGAACCTATTTCATATGCGCGTTATTATGTTCTTTCTCTTCCTGGAGACCTATATAGTATTTTCCACACCTTACGCAATCGTTCATAATTTTTCAAAAAAAAATCGTAATTAAATTGATAACATATCATTTCCTCGACCACAAATAACTTCATTCGTAGTAAATCGAAGCCACAAATTATTCCAATCGGAATATCCTAGGTCAATTCGATATCAGTTTCTGAGAAGAGATATTAAATTGCGTAATTCGCCAACATCAGCAGGTGTTGCATTAACTGAGGTGATACGGTTCAAATTGTTATTGTTTTCTTGGAAGGTGTTGTTTGTTATTAAAAATGTAAGAATAGGCGCATTTATTGCAAGCGGATTGCTGAGCTATTTATTATTACGTCAATTTGATACACCTATTTATTACTCTTATCTTCTCGATTGTTTAGGTAGTTTGAGGAATTCGATTTAATTCGCAGTTTAATGGTGCTGATTTGGATTTTTATGCGTTGACGACAGGAAACGATAATTTCCTCCAAGAGTTCTGTTTATTCTAAACTCGTACAAATTTCTGACCTGAGCAGTTCAGGATTCCTAATGTCAATTATTTCGCCCCCCAGGCATTAGATCTTGACAGGATGGGGGCGCTTGTCATAACTAGGACCCTAGTTTCGTCCCGGCGAAATGGAGGGTTAAGTCTTGGTGCCTAACGTAATGCCATTCGCGTAGGTCACTGGACCTGTCTGGTGGAAGATCTCCGAATGGGGCCCTAGTTTTGCTGTTCTGGTGAAATGGAGGGCTGATTCGGTTGATTAACTCAGTGACAGGGTGTCCGTCGCAGCACAGGGCTTCTCCCTTAAAACTGGCGTACTCTACCCTATCGCAGTATAAATCTCCGGATTCTGTGCAATTGCCGAGTGCGTTATGTAGCACTATGTTACCTCAGGGGGTGGATTGCCCTCAGGTGTTACTTGTACCACCTGGCTACCCCATTATGTTGGACTCGAAGGGGTAGTGGTTGAAAGTCCGCATGCTGGACTGGGGAGGTATTTCATTTATCTGTTCGCAGACCTCGATGTTCGGGATATTCTCATGAAATGACTCGGGGTTTAACAGGACTTGACGGTTCGACCGGCTTGTCCTGGCCCCGGATCAATGCGTAACTGTTTAGGGTTTGTGGATCTCGACGAAATGGCTTAGCCGTTAGTGCTTGACATCAGGATCAATCAAATGACTTTACATGGGTTCGGTGGGTCAGGACGTACAGGGCGTTGACGGTGCTCGTACCAGAATCAAATGAAGTCATCAATCTTAGGATTATCTTAGTGCATGGGACTGCGTTCGAGTGCTTGGATAAGAAGCCCTTCCGGCGGGTGAGTTGTGTCACAAGCCAACTCTTGTACTGACCTGGCGAGCCAGTAGAGGTTGAATAGTGCTTCGCTGCATTACATCTGCTTTTAGAATACTGCATTATCGACGCTTGGCGCGAATATTTGAATCTTCTTTCAGTTTTTCCTAGGGCTAAAATTAAACAAGTATTCAGAAATTACTATGTTTTACTATCAAAAAATTGAATAGTAATTTCTGAACACTTGTTTTAATTTTAGCCCTAGGAAAAACTGAAAGAAGATTCAAATATTCGCGCCAAGCGTCGATAATGCAGTATTCTAAAAGCAGATGTAATGCAGTTCTCTTGAGAGTTGGTAATACAGTTTTCTCTAGTTGAATTTGTTTCATGCACCAGTCGCTACAAAAAAAGAGACAAACTTGATTCAGACTTTTTCCAGTGTCCCATATATATAGTCCTGTTAATCTATGCACTAGACGATCACGATAAAAAGGATATTTTAGAGTACCCCGTATAACACGGAATTGCTTAATTCCTTTAAAATGGCAACAAATTATAGAACAAAACGGTGCATATTTGACCCAAATTGGACAATCGGAACCATGCTGAATGAAGTCTTGAAGTTCACGCAAAAATAATGGATTTCTGGTGTTAATAAGATGATCGTTAAGTTTGGAATGGGACTAGTACGGTTAACGCCATTGTACTCGAACTGTCGTCTTAATTCAACACATACGATTTCTGTAGTCATCAGCGGAAACAATATTCAATAGTGCCAACTCTTCTACGGCCAGGTTATGATGTTCCACCTGTATATTCCCCTATTTACGGCCGTAAAGGGAGCGTGAAACGACTCCCAGGCTCTCTATAAAACAGAAACAACGTTACAAATCTTTCTGTCCATCCGTGGCACCTGAGAACGCGCGGGAATCTGACATAAATCGATTTCCCCGGTATCAATAAGCCAAGGGCAAGGTCAGCCGACATCGCAGTCGCACACGAGACCGAGGACGAGTTGGCCCTCCACAATTCGTAACAACGCAATCACGAAATGTGCCCAAGAACTGTAACATCATTGTTACATTGGCCGAGATCGTTGGGACTGGCTTTATTGGACGGGTGTTATTTTTAGAACACATCTGAGAACGGCGTCTGAATTAATATGTAACGCAGAAGACCGATTAATTCATGACTTACGATACCGATTCATATGTTATTGCCTGCGGCAATGACCAATTGAGATGAAATTACGTGAGGATGGTTAGGAAGTTTAGATGCGAATACTCAAAGATATGGCAGATCTAAACTACTTGAAAGGGTACTGAATTGTTTCAGCCGTTACTATTTGGTAGTTGATCATAATTAAAACAAATTGTAGAAATTACTATGTTTTACCACCAATAAAAATATACTTTACACATTTTCTTGCGACTCGAGTTTCGGGAAATGAACTATGCCATCATCAGACAACTGAAGACCTAACAGTGGTACAGAGGTATTTAAACAAAAGTGATAAATATTTTGAATATTTCAATAGATTTTAACACCTAATAGTGGTACAGAGGTTTACAAGCGGAACGTGATGAAACCCCGGTTAAAAAAGAGGGGCCTTCTAACAGATATCGGAATGTCGGCAATCGACAAAGAAGGTTGTTAAACAGATGGTACCCATTTAAATATCTCAAATAATTTTTGGAAAAGAAGGTTGTTAAACAGATGGTACCCATTTAAATATCTCAAATAATTTTTGGGGTTACATAGCTATTTTTACGTTATTTTGTTGTACATCTCAAATATTTGGATTTACATAGCTTCATACAGTCATTCATTATTTTTTAAATTATTTTTATTGTGAACGAATTTGAAAATTTCAATAATCAAGTTTCTTTTCATTTGAATCTACATGTAAAATTTTCTTAAGATTTTCTTTTGTCGAAAGGAATTACTGTTTTCTAAAGAATGAGTGGCAAAAGTTGAATTTTTTGTTTACTTTTCATTAAATTCATTTTATGTTCGTTGAGAAAGGTTTTAAATAGATGTTACTTTTTGAATATCTCAAATATTTTCGATTTACATAGCTCTGTACAGTCATTCATTATTTTTACATTATTGTTATTGTGAACTTATTTGAAAATTTCAACAGATTCTAGATAATCGAGTTTCTTCCCTTTTGATTCTACATGTAAAATTTTATGATTATCTATTGTGGGAAAGAAATGACCGTTTTCTAGACAATGAGTGGCAAAAGTAGAATTTTGTTTATTTTTTATGAAACTCATTTTATGTTCGTTGAACCTCGTCTTGAAGGAACGTCCTGTTCCTCCTATATATTTATTACTGCACGTAGAACAAGATAACTAACTCATAAACTCCTGATTTGTGTATGTTTGGAGTAGGGTCCTTTGCGTTAAAAAATACCGATGATAACTTGTTTTGCGTTTTGAAGGCAATATTGACATCTGATTTTGAAAAACTATTGGCCACTTTTTGACTTATGCTACCAAAGTACGATAGAGAAATGAATTTTTTATTTTCTTCAGTTATTATGATGGGATAAATTTGGCTCATAGCTATTTTAGATAGTTTCTGTCGAATTAGATTATCTATTATATTGGGGTTGAAACCGTTGTTCGCGGCTATTGATTTTATAATTTGGACTTCAGCTTCGCGGTCATTTTTTGATAAGGGTAATGCGAAGGCTTTATGGATCATCGATTGATACGCTGATATTTTTTTGCGAAAATGGGTGATTGGAATCAATAGGAATACATATATCAGTGGATGTGGGTTTTCTGAACACGTTGAATTCTATTTTTCTATTTGAGTGTGATATCGAGAGGTCTAAAAATGTAATACTGTTCTTTGATTCTTTTTCTAATTTGAATTTAATTTTTGGGTGAATATTATTCAAGAAATTCAAAAATTGACTCAGTTGTCTGGCTGTTCCGGAGATACACGTGAGAATATCATCTACGTATCTATACCAGAAATGAATTTTTACAGATACACGTGAGAATATCGTCTACGTACCTGTAAAAATTAATTTCTGGTATAGATACGTAGACGATATTCTCACGTGTATCTATGAAAATTCAACCCCAATTCAACCCCAATATAATAGATAATCTAATTCGACAGAAACTATCTAAAATAGCTATGAGCCAAATTTATCCCATCATGAAAACTGAAGAAAATAAAAAATTAATTTCTATATCGTACTTTGGTAGCATAAGTCAAAAAGTGTCCAATAGTTTTTCAAAATCAGATGTCAATATTGCCTTCAAAACGCAAAACAAGTTAACATCGGTATTATTTAACGCAAAGGACCCTACTCCAAACATACACAAATCAGGAGTTTATGAGTTATCTTGTTGTACGTGCAGTAATAAATATATAGGACAAACAGGACGTTCCATCAAGACGAGGTTCAACGAACATAAAATGAGTTTCATAAAAAATAAATAAAATTCTACTTTTGCCACTCATTGTCTAGAAAACGGTCATTCCTTTCCCACAATAGATAATCTTAAAATTTTACATGTAGAATCAAAAGGGAAGAAACTCGATTATCTAGAATCTGTTGAATTTTTCAAATTAGTTCACAATAACAATAATGTAAAAATAATGAATGACTGTACGGAGCTACGTAAATCGAAAATATTTGAGATATTCAAAAAGTTACATCTGTTTAAAACCTTTCTCAACGAACATAAAATGAATTTAATGAAAAGTAAACAAAAAATTCAACTTTTGCCACTCATTCTTTAGAAAACAGTAATTCCTTTCGACAAAAGAAAATCTTAAGAAAATTTTACATGCAGATTCAAATGAAAAGAAACTTGATTATTGAAATTTTCAAATTCGTTCAAAATAAAAATAATTTAAAAAATATTGAATGACTGTATGAAACTATGTAAATCCAAATATTTGAGATGTACAACAAAATAACGTAAAAATAATGAATGACTGTACGGAGCTATGTAACCCCAAAAATTATTTGAGATATTTAAATGGGTACCATCTGTTTAATAACTTTCTTTGTCGATTGCCGACATTCCGATATCTGTTAGAAGGCCCCTCTTTTTTAACCGGGTTTTCATCACGTTCCGCTTGTAAAACTCTGTACCACTATTAGGTGTTAGAATCTATTGAAATATTCAAAATATTTATCACTTTTGTTTAAATACATCTGTACCACTATCAGACATTCAGTTGTCTGATGATGGGATAGTTCATTTCCCGAAACTCGAGTCGCAAGAAAATGTGTAAAATATATTTTTATTGGTAGTAAAACATAGTAATTTCTACAATTTGTTTCAATACTTGAAAGGGTATCTATTAACTAGATTGATTCTTCGAAACCTCTACAAATTTAGTCTAAAAAATCTCTTGACAACTTTTTAAAATTGAATTAAATGTCTCAGTTTAATGAACCCACAAATGCCAAAATTATATTCATTAATGAAACTTCATAAAGAAAATAATCCAATTCATTTATCACATCACCAAGCATAAAATTATCCAGAGTTTTACTTTCTATAATTCAAACTGAACCAAACTTTTCAGCTAAATACGCCATTAAAATAAGCACCCAACTTATAGACAATATTGAATCCGTCCAATTGCGCAAAAATTGTAGATTAATTTCTTTTGATGTACAAAATTTATTCTCTAGTATACCTCCAATAGAAACAATTCAAATTGTAAAAAAAAAACTATGGATTAAAAATAACACCAACCCCATAAAAATCCATGATATTCTTAATTGCCTCGAAATATGTCTTGGACAAAACTATTTTCGATTTAACGGAACAATCTGTATTTCTAACTAAGGTTTAATAATGGGAAATTCACTCAGTTCAATTTTAGCTGAAATTGTCATGGATGATTCAGAATCAAAAATACACCTAAATCCGATAACCAAATACTTCCTTTATTGGTATGGATAAGTAGATGATATTTTTTGTTGTTTCAAAGGCACTGACCGACAACTACATATCTTCACGAAGTTTATTAATAAACTCCACCCAAAAATCAAATTCTACAGTATTAATTTTCATGACCTGACAATAACAAGACTAGATAATTTACATGATTTTAGTATTTTCACGAACCCACACATACAGATATAACAATACATAAAACTTCAAATAACCCCACCAACCAAAAGATATCAGCATATAATAGTTTTATTCATAGACTATTGAATATCCCTTTGAATTCAGATAACTTTTTTAAAGAATTAAATATTATTAAACAGATAGCGTCAAACAACGGTTACAACCCTTTTCTTAAAGAGAAAATGGTATCTAATAAACAAAAGAACATGGCATTAAATCTCGTGTACCCAGCCATAAAAGAGGACAATACGCAGAAATACTTTTCGTTATTTTATGTTAATGGATTATCTGAAAATATTGCTAAATATTTCAAAAATAGTCTCAATCACAGCGCAGCTTTCAAAACCATTAATAACCTTAGTTTTCACATGAAAAAGCAATAAGAATCGAACAAATAAAGAAAATAAATCTGGAGTCTACAAGTTGACTTGCCACGATTGCAAGTATGTATTGGCCAAACAGGTAGATCATTCAAGAAAAGAATCCAAGAACACCAAAGGAGTTACATATTGGATTCCGTACATTCCACATATGCTAATCATCTTAAGGAATTCAGGCATAATTTCAAATATAACTATGAAATTATCCACGTCGAAAGCAAAAGTTCTAGGTTAACACTTAGAAGTCTAGGTTAACACTTAGAAAGCACAATGCCCGTAATCCTTTTGAATGAACAAACAGATGTTGACAAGTCTCCATTACTAAATATCTTTCTGTAATGGCTTTTTTTATCGGCAAACTACAATAAACACCTTGAGTTAATTCGAAAATAAAATATTATAAATTGTATAATAAAATCAAAAATATTTCACTTTTAATAGTGAATTCTACAGCAGTACTCATTTTAGCTGAAATTTTCACGGATAATTTGGAAAAAAATGTCCATGAAAAGAACTAACACTAACAAGATTAATGGTTCAGATACCATGCATGACATAATCGTATGCTTTGTTGGTTTTTTCCATTACTTAAATTCATTACATAAAAGTATTGAGTTCACAATGGAAGCAGAAACTGATGACTAGGTGCTTAGATTATTTGGATTTAACAATAACTAGAGTTAATAACAAACAAAATTCTTCCATTTTTCATAAACCTTCTCATACAGATATAGCAAGCTCCAATAGTTCGTTCTAACCAATTTAACAAAAGTTATCCGCTTTTCATAGTATAACACAAAGATTTTTAACAATTCCTCCATCTCTGAAATACTTTGATCATGAATTAAATTTAGTCAGACAAATAGCAACTGATAACTGTTATTCGCCATCAATAATGGATATTATGGTTATCAGAAAACAATATAATAATGCTATTTACGAAATACATAAGTTAAAAACCGAAAAAATATTCAATTATTTCAGCTACCATGATTAACCATCTCTGCAAATAAAGAAGCTCCTTAATAATGTGGACATCAACCAATAATTCTTTGGAAATTTTTTTTTTATCATGTTATATTTATCATGTTTACCAATCATTATGTGGTAATCGCCCAAAAACTCATATTGGACAAATCAGAAGTTCTTAGAAAGTTTAGAAATCTGTCGTTTATGGAATTCTGAGAATTTTCTAAATCGTCAGACAGAATTATGAAGTTCATCCGTTGGGTCTTTTCGTAGAAACCCGGTGGTTTTTTCAGAAGTTATAACAACTTTGTTAAACCCTTATCTCACAACTGAACTCATCTGAATATTTTATCTTTTCAAAAGCATTTGAAGAAGCTACAATGAAGCGAAACGTGTCATGTGTTCAACTTATAGTAACAAATAGACATCAACATATATGTGTATTATCTTAATAATGTTCGTGGTAAATATTGACAGTAATAAAATAGAAAATTCTTAGTGATAGGAAATAACAATTAACAAAAAAGTTCTTTCAAAACAATTAAAAAGAAAAGAATCTGATCCAACATACGGCACATGTTCCAAATTCATACAAGTAGCCATTGAAGAGCTGCATAATCGCTAATTTGTTTTTAAAATGGTTTATTAACTAACAGGCATTTATTGAAGTGTAGATCGTTTGATCACCGTTCCTTGACTTTCATTTGTGTCTTGTGATTTTTAATCTAATATTTTTATTAGTAATAGATCGTTTCAAGAATTCGTTGAAATTTTTCAATAAATCTAAATGTGTAAGCTTGAGTGGAAAATTTTCTTTTCTGAAACTTTTTCTATGGGTTATTTACAATTTTTAAATACAAAGTCCACAAAAAAGTATGTAATATAAATATTCGTTTATATTTTTATAAACGGCTAAGATATTTTTGTCTTAACAGAAATCATGGATAAAGTGTTTATCATTTCATAATTCCTTCGAATTTTGCTTACGCGAAAGGGAAACGTTACATCATCTAAAAGTTCAATATCAATTTCAACATGAGGTAAAATATACAACGTTTTTGATACAAGTGACAACAATGTCGTATCATATTAGTTAAAAAAGATCAGATTTCTTAGACCTTGATGAATGAATTCCCCAGACATTTAAAATAAGAAACATGAGCTGATTGAAGTTCCAGTTAAGACTGGAAAATTAACTGTCAACTACATTGAAATTCAATTATTGAGTTGAACAATCCCTACACGTAATCAATTGAACCATTTCTTTACAATTTCAAAATGGAAGCCAGTACACTTATAAAACGAATCAACGTTAGTTTGAACTCCGTACCAGTCAAGCTACATTGAATAATGTGTGGTAACCCATGTATAATCCATGTCTTATCACGACCGACAAATGATTTTTCTTTTAGGTGAATAAATAGATCTAATGGAAGAGATATTTTGCGAAGGCGAACTCAACAATAGAACGTTGGTGAGAAGAAAAATATATATGTATCGGGTGTTTTTTTAGAGTGATAGAATTTTCGATAGGGATAACTGTGATTTGACAGAAGGTAGAAGACATGTTGTTCAGCAAGAATTGACAAATTATCATGGAAAAATGATTAAAGTAAAACAACTTAATTTCCGCTAATTTATTTAATTTCACAACAATTGTTTCGTCATGACAACATGACTTCGTCAAGTGAGTATGGTACTAGCGATACAATCAAACATATCATGGAACGACCCACGCCGCAACAACGTTTACAAATTGTTGAAATTTATTTTTAAAATCAGTGTTCTTTTCGCTAAACTAATAGAGCACTTCGTGAAATTTATGGTTTACATAATCGTCCATCCGAGCAGCATATTCGTCGAACTATCGACAAATTTCGGACAATATTTTCTCTACTCGTTGCAATAACAACAAGACAAAGAACTGTACGTACAGAAGAAAATATCGCTGCTGAAAGTCATAGTGTTAATAATGATCCAGATTTATCTATTCGTCGACATTCACAACAAGTTGGATTCTATGCATTCACAGGGAACCACATGGAAAATTTTGCGTAAAGATCTTGGTCTATGCCCATACAAGATCCAACTGGTTCAAGAACTAAAGCCACTTGTCAAAATTAAGTGTCGTTTGTTTGCTGATAGGGCCCTAGAACAGTTTGAAGTTGATCTACTTTTTTATCCTAAGATTGTGTTTAGTGATGAAGCTCATTTCTGGTTGAACGGCTATGTAAACAAGCATAATTGCCGTATATGGCTTGAAAACAATCTTCAGAAGTTCTGCAGGTTCCATTGCATCCTGAAAAATGCACTGTATGGTGTGCTTTACACGCTGAAGGCATCATCGGTCCATATTTCTTTAAAAACGATGCTGGAGCTAATGTTACAGTGAATGGTGCTCGTTACAGATCGATGATCAATGATTATTTGTTTCAAAATTTGACTGGTATCGACCCAGAAGTGTTTTGGTTCCAACAAGATGGTGCTACACCTCAAGCTGCTACCTTACAAATTGATTTATTGAAAGAAAGATTTGGCGATAACATTATTTTGAGAAATGGTCAAATTAATTGGCCTCCAAGATCATGCGACATAACTCCACTGGATTATTTTCTTTGGGGTTATACGAAGTCATAGGTTTATGCTGATAAACCAGAAACAATAGACGCTTTGGAAGCCAATATAACTCGTGTTATTGATAGAATAAGGCCTGAATAACTCGAAAAAGTGTTCCAAAATTGGTCTGGTCGAATGCGGTTCCTCAGAGCTAATCGTGGTGGACATATGCCGGAAATTATTTTTAAAACATAAATATCATGAAATTATCTTTCAAATAAAAAAAAATTGGCTTCAATCTTAATTTAAATGTGTTTTATTTCAATTTCAAGTTCTATCACTCTAAAAAAAACACCCGATAGGTGCGTTAGCTAAGATTTAACAGTGTAGTGAATCGGAGTTCGAAGAAATCAATAGAATGCTTCCCCAAAATGGATTTCCAAGAATTCAAGGGTTATTTATGTCGTTCGCTTAATTTTAACTGCCTTTCCACAATACGCAAATATTTGAAATTTTAGGGTATACGAATATCGACCCTTGGACGGGTTTTGTAGTACCCTATTAAGTATTAAACTGTCCTTAGATATTACCATATTTAGTTTGAACCGTCGTCACAGGTGAATTTTGGAATGACACATCATAAAGTGTTTCAGAAAAATTTAATCCTGGTTCAACCTTTCTTAACAAATTGAGCGACATTGATTTATATATATATATATATATATATATATATATATATATATATATATATATATATATATATAATTTAAGTTTTTACGGGTACCAGTCCTTAAAAAAAAATACTTTATAAATGATAATTTGAATGTACGTATTTACTACTTGAGTAAAAAAAAATCGTGACAACATAGGTCGCTTCATTTGGCAACACCTTCATTTTGAAGTGTCATCATTAGGCTTTCTTTTCAGTGTATGTCATTTCGCTGAAGTGTAAACAACATAATTTCTCGGTGCTCTGAAAACGTCCACTTTTGTATCGAATAATATGTTTTTGCGAAGAGTTTTACTTCATTACTTCAATAAGAAGAAATAGGCTGCCGAATGTTCATATTTTAGTGGATGTCATGCTCTACCTCAACGAACGTGTCAGAGGTGATTTGCCCCATTTAAAAGTGGCAATTTTGATGTGGAAGACTAAGAACGATCCGGAGCACCACCAAAGTTTAAGGATGAAGAATTAGAGGTGGTAAAGCTCAAAGATCCATCGCAAACGCAAGAGTAGCTCGCAAAACACTTGTATTCACTTAACCAGCCGTTTGCCATCGTTTAAAAGCAATGGGAATGATTCAAAAGGTAGGAAATTGGGTTGCGTATGTGTGAACAACTGCTCCAACGGAAAAAAAGAAAGAGATCGACGACAATTGATGCGTTTGAGCCGAGAATTTGTTATTAGCTTCCGCTATTTTCATTTTTCCGACAGTAAATGTGAATTGAATTTCTCAAATTTCGTTGAAATTGTGAAATTTAATGGAGAAATAGATGAAATTTGTCGCCTCATTGAAAACATTAAATTGGTGAAAGAACTACAAACTTTTCTCGTTAAGATACCGCCGAACCAAAGCATTTTCTATCTACCATAATATTAGAAAATAAAAGACAAAGTTCAGGGTCAATCCTAAGAATTGTGAAGATAAGATAAAGACATCGATTGCTTCTGTAATAGGCAATTATAGAGGTTGGTCGAAGTCGTGGGTTCTTCGGTGTAATAGAGAATGCCCGTTCTTGAATAGACTGCACCAATTATAAGCCCGTGTTTTTGATTAAGTCCATAAATCGTAAGTCTTAGATGACATTCAGCCCTTCTGCACAGGAAATTCCATTGGAAGTCCAAAATTCAAGACAGATTTTAATTGGACTTTTTTATCCATTGTGAAAATCATCAAACGCACTTGATTAACTGACAACATGCAACACTAAACAACCTAAATAACAGATGATGCTCGCGTAGGTAGGACAGTTGTACTAAGCGACTTTAAGGGACTTTTTAAATTGTCAATACACGTTACTTAGTTGAAATAACGTATTGTGAAGTTACATATAAATGGATGGGAAAAAAAACATTATTTTTTCGATTGATGGCTGTAGTGATCGATATATCTCGTAAAATATCGATCACTAAACGGATGGTGACTGGGGATGTAAAATTGGTCACATACGACAATAATATTGATCAAAGAACGGTGTAGCAGGTCAAACAATGCCCAAACCAGGACTAACGGTCAGGAAGGTTCTAATATGCATTTTACGGGACTGGAAAGGAATAATTTTTTATGAGTTGCTATCATATGGCCCAACACTAAATTTGTATCTCTACTGTCAACAACTGAACCGTTTGAACCCAGCGATTGGCCAGAAATGGCCAGAATTTACCAATAGAGGAGATGTTATGTTCCATGAGGACAACGCCATGCCACACACGTCTGTGGTGCATCGCCAGAAACTCTGGAAGATTGGTTGGGAACTTTTAATGCATCCACCATTAAGTCCGGACCTGGCACCGAGCGATTACCATCTTTTTCCCGCATTGCAAAACTTTCTGAGTGATAAGAAATTGCCATTAAGAGAATATTGTGAAAATCAATCACTAGAGTTTTACGCCAATAAGGACCAAGGTTTCTATGAGAGAGGCATTATAAAGCTACCTTAAAATGGCTACAAATTATAGAAAAAAAACGGTGCATCTTTGACCCAAATCTGATAATATGAAACATGTTGAATAAAGCTTTCAAGTTCACGTAAAAATAATAGATTTTTTCCCAACCTATCACAAAAGTTTGTTCCCTCTTTTCTTTTTTCGATATTTTTCAAAATACTTATACTATCCAAGTATTCCAAAACTATATGATGAAGTCCATTATTTCGAAGATTTATGATGATTTCACATAACAGATTATTGTATAAGTTCATTGCATCATCGTTTAGTTTTTCATTTCAACAGGTTTTCACGTTCCTATTAAGTATTCTGTCAAAACTGAGATTATACAAGTGCTCCTATAATTATCTTTCCCATGTTCAATGAACAAATACGTAAGGTCAAAATCGTAAAACCAATAAGTGTGATATTCGTTAAGAAAAAACGATAAATGCTTTAACACTAGGTCTTCTGAATCTGTGAGACCAATGTAAATAAATATACACCAGATAAAATATTACAAATTGACTAACTGGTTTTGTTAGTATGATAAATTACTACTTAAAATATACTCACACAAAAGATGATATGCTATAAAAAACATATGAAAGAGATACCAAGGAGGTATTATTGACCTAATTTTTAGTAATTTCGATGTATAAACCCGGTTATCCAATAATATTCAGTTACTACGTCATTCTGGTCCAGTAGCGTAGGACAAGAGGATACCCAAAGTGTGTTATAACCTCATTCAAATGCCTGAAGGTGGCGAATTTTTGGCTTCTAATTACATTCATCATGCAGATGAATAGATCGTGGTTAAATTTGAGGTAGACCCTTACTTTTATCTATTCTGCGATAAATAATATTCATTCCATTAATTCGGAATCATTTAATAATCGATGAACGTGTTAAAATTGAAAACTCATATTGTACCCTCATGAAATCACAGATTTTTCTCCAATCTTAATAGGTGAACATTAAAAAAAGGTAGAGTCTGAGAATAAACAGTTTATTACATTAGCATGACAGGTGCGTCATCTGAATATAATTAATAGTTTTCTTAAAAATGAAGGGCTTTTAAAAGCCTGAGGTTTTTCTCATTAACCTTAATAAGCTATTAATTAATACTTAAGATGAACTTGAAGTTATGCAAAATATGGTCACTTTTGAGTGTCAACTGGTATTCAAAATTAATCTGATTTGAATAACCCCACCATAGGGAGGAACAAACTGAGAAATAATTAGCAATTCCAGGAATCTTCCGAAAACATAGATTTAAATTACAAGAAATAATGTTAAGGAGTAATTTTTCAAAATCAATTAATCGAAATACTTATTCGAAAAGTATGAATTCTGAATTACACGTGTTTACTAAGTGGTTGCAAAATAAACCACAAATCATAAATTTCTAGTTTATTGAAAAAGGCGATTCTTGGCAAACATCATAAAATACCGTGCCAACATGACTTGCTTTCGATTAAAAAGCCCATTAAATGGCTCGAGATGGAGTTCATTCATGATCTTTGACAAAATTCAACACAAACGGTATTTTTCACTGAGTTGTTGAAGCGTATATCTTTCCATTTTTAGTAATGGAGTAGTTATTACTTGTCAAATGTCAAAAGATGACAGCTGCCCAGAAAGCGGGCTATTCAAAAAGAAACCTCTAATTGGAAAACTCTTTACAAGAAAATTATTCATATCCGAACAATTACTGAAGTTCATTCAAGAAATTCGTTTTAATTAATGGGTTTCAAAATTAAATTTTGTCGCTTCAGCGAATAAATGATTCAGTTTATTCAGTTTACCGCGATCTTTTGTGGCTAAAGAGAGAATAGATTTTAAATTCAATTAATTTTTTCTATCTTACGACATAAGCCAGCAAGTCATTTATGCGAAAAGCATATGGAGGGTATAAATACATTACAAACAAAGGGTATCTTAATTTTTTTGAGACTGAAGATAAACTGCTTTGTTACAATTTTCATATCAGTTGTTGCAACACCTCAAGTTGATATAATTTTGCATAGATTTGAGTCACTCAGTTATCTCAATTAAAAATTATAAATATTTCCCGTCGACGGCTAATAATAAAGTTACGAATTTGCTAATGATATAGTGGAAAAACGGATTTGTTTATTCGTTTAAAATTGTCTGAAATCGAATAAACAATTTATCCGATCTTCATATGTCCGGGAATAGGAACTCAAAATACTAGAGAACAATTTATAATAATACAGAATCAGAAAAATCCTTCCAAAATTTCCAAAAATGATTTCCGAAAACCTGAATATAGTCATGTCATTCTTACTGTTGAATTTTGGTGGATGCTCGCATTTCATTAGGCTCGATTACAAAATCCTTAATCCTAGACTTATTTAATATTGAAAACGATCGAATATCCATAAAATAATGAAAAAACCTTCATATGTTACATTTAATCTTAACCTTCCATCGTGATAATTAAATAAATATTATATTATCTCAAATATTCCTCGAATTTTGTCAAAACACACTTTTCAATAATCCGTATTATGCAGAATAATAATTGAAATATAGAAATTTTATATAATTACTCAATAATAAAGTTTTCTACTTTACTTTTCAGTTGAAGCATTGTTACCGTGAACTTCCACAAGCATACGATGAGATTCAGCTGCACTTTTTTCCAATTAAAACAAAAAATTAAAACTTCCCGCAAATGCCGTTTAGTCATAAAAAAATCTGACGTAACAAAAAATGTTTCGTATGAAACTCGAAACAATTCAAACTGGATGTCCAATCTGTCTAAAACCGCGACAATCAGCTGTTCTACTTAAAAATTTACTGTTTCATGAGATTATCTTTTCAAAATGGACCGAATTAATTTGTATTTCCAATACTAAATTTGAACTATCTTAGGACTATTGCTACGGTTTCACTAGCATTCAGCACTGCCCTGCTCTACGAACGATGTTCCCTAGAACGAGCGCGCAAAACGAAATTTATTAAAAATGTAACATACTTTCTGGTTGTTTCAGTTTGATAATTGATTTTCATATTTGTCAGCGTCCTTGAAAATACAACATACAAATTAAAATATAACAAATTTTCTGGTCAGGACAATGTTCGAAATTTAATACGAATTAGTCAGTCGTCATAAAAATTCTCAAAATCGACCCACCTACAAGAAAACAACAGGACTCCACGTGTGCTTCGAAAACAAAATTCGAAAGTGGACTATGTTTTTCGAGTTTTCAGCATGAAACTGATCTTCAAGTACTACATTGGTATTAGAGATTAAAAATTTGTGGTCGAATTCAAATTATCCATTCATAACTTCTAATGAAACAACTTTGCTACTTAAAATTTGCAACGTCAAATTGGAAAATTAGTTTGTTACAGTTATTGTCAGTTTTTTGGTTCGAAAAAATTAAAAAGTGTTTTTTCGGGCGCCAACTTCAGGGAAATATAAGCTGAGGGGGCTCAAAAAAATTAAGTTTATGTGAAAGACCCACCCTATTTTTTGACAAGGAATCACCCCCTAATATACATATCGGTGAAATTTATTTGACTTTTAATGTAAAAGCGCATCGTGTAGTAGTTAAGTGCTATTGTAATTTTTCATATCTCCAAAGTTCAATTAAATCTGAACGCACATGGAAAATACTTCTTAATAATTTTTCATGAACGTCCCAATTGCTTTGTAATGTATGCAAGAGATTCAAATATAAACTAGTTAATCAGTTGATATCACTTGAAATTAATCAATATTTTCCAACAGTCGCATACTACATTTGATAATATTTTTTGATACACTTATGGAGATTTCACGTTTTTCAAATCTTATTATATTCTATTAGAGGTTTACATTTCGGTAAAATTTAACATTAGGTGGTTCAAAATTGCTTTAAGAAAATCCATCGAACTGACTTCAAGGACAACAATATCTGGTACTTTGTGGTAGGTAATTTATCCGTTATCAAAAAATAATTTAGTTTGTGTGAATCACCTTAATTGCTTTAATTGGTATTATAAAAACCCGTTCGCCCATTTTAAACGTTTTAACAATTTCAAACATTAAAAACGCACACCAAAAACGTTGCGATATAAAAATCAAGGTATAATTTTGGAGTGTTCTAGAAAGACCCCGAATAATTAAGTACAATTGTCGGTCTTACATACTTGTATATTGTATATGTTTTGTTATTCATTCACAGTTAATTGTTTCATGTATGTTTGTTCATTTAATATTCCTTTTTTGAAAACTCACCTTAGTACATAGGCGTCAATTTGTTCGTTCCTTGTAAAACTTATAATTTCACAACGGACAATCTTCAACAGTCTTTCCAGTTCTTTCCTGCAACGGGAAAACATGTTACAGTTAGATCAGAACAATTTCGCGGCATATGACGTTCGAAACGGATGTAAATAAAGGTATCCAAGGAAAATCGATGGATGTCAAAACCGGCAAGTGACAGCGAAACGTGAAAAACTCACCTCGGTATTTTCCTCAAATCTGGAGACATGTTACCCTCGTCACTCGATATGAACCATATCTCCAGCAGTTTTTCCACCCCCTCGAAAAATTGCACAGGATCACTCATGTTGTAACTTGTTCTGCGCGCTGCGTGAGCTATTCTCTCGGGTTGCTGTGATCTGAGACAGACGAACATCCGCGTTCTCTAGATCTGTTGTAATCTCTAACGTGCGTGGTACAAATGTAACTAACCCGGTCTTGTTCGCTAGACAGCTCCGACGCCGTGCGGAGACACAGAATCGTGCGCGCGCAACGAAAACAATAATAAATCGTGCGCTGCAGTGGTGTCTTGACGTTGCATTGGTTGGTTTATGTTTGACAGGTGAGCGTCAAACTACTCCCCCCCACTTTGGTCATGTCAATCTTTACTACCCTTACGAAGAACAGATTTATGACATAATAGAGTAGGAGTTGAATATGACTTCTGGTTAGAAGCGGGTGATCTAAAGATTGGAAGATATAATGAGAATGACACCTTATTTCTAGGAAGTGGTTCGACTTCTGTGTCGTCTATTGGTAGTTGCGGATCTAAACTGTTAAAGATATTTAGAGGTACCTTTTGGTTCTATTATCTGGAACCCTAAGTGAATAAAATGGTTACGGACTTCAATATAAGCTCAGACGTGAAGATAATGAAATTGAATTGAGTTCAAAAATTATGTAATGTTCTTCAGGAAATGTAAATGTGGCTGAAATCAACAATGCTGTGACCTAAAGTGGCGCAAGATCGCAGTAACAAAGCCTACCCAGAACACAATTGAACTCCTAACTCGCACAAGCTGAATAAGCTTCTGAGGGATCTTCAGATATGATCTAGGAGTATCAGGATAATAATAATTCGATACTGATAATTTTCAAAACAGTACCTATAGTTTAAATATTGTTAAAAGATATTTAGAGCAGAATTCATTTGGAAATTCCGAGACTATCCGGAAACAAATTTCAAGAAACACGTTTCTTGCATAAGTCAATACTTGTTATTTTTGAATGACTTCATACGTTTTGCCGTCATTTGACTTTGTTGAAACAAACCCTTAATATCGCACCAAGACATTCATGATGATTATTTTTTGCGCGCTTGTTCCGGGTGAACAGCGTGCTATCGTTTCGCCTAAATGTCTGCAATTTTCGAATTTTGAGGTGAAAATCGTCTTAAACAACTAGGTCAGGAGTCGGCAACCTGCGGCTCAAATATTATTTATTTTACCAAAAAACAAAACATTTAAAAATCGTTCTGAATCCATTAACGAGGATTAAACACCGTTTCTATCTCTCAGCCACTTGTAGTCGTTTTTCACCGCTTTCGACGTAAGACAGTTTGACGTCTTCACCAGTGCTTTTGCTGTGACGTATAGTTTGTTGTTTCAGTTATCCTTCTAGCCGCATCAAATTTGACAACATACCTGGAAACGAAATTAAATTTGCTACAATAAGAAGTTCTGTGTGCCAAAAAATTCTTATTGCGGGCGTGGTAAGTAGATGAATATCACATCATTTCAGCAAAAATTACCTCATTTAGTATGCTTTCGAATGACATATCAACTTTTGTGTTAGCTGCTTGTCCTTTGCCATAATATCATGGCTAAGAAGATAACAACGAAAAGTTGAAACATTCCAAACCCAAATTTGCTCTATCTTGAAGCTCCTTGTGATTGAATATCAAATTAAACATTGAATTTAAAATCTGTTTCTGTCGCTTGATAATTCTGGGTATCAGTACGTTTTCTTGAATCTGACGAATTAACTCGATTTATAATAAATATTCTAGAAAAAATCGAGAAAATTATGACTTTGATATTCAATCATAAAGATAGAGCAAATTTATGTTTGAAAATTTCAACTTTTCGTTGTTATCTTCTTATCCATGATATTATGTCAGAGGACAAGCAGCTAGCACAAAAGTTGATATGTCATTCGAAAGCACACAAAATGAGGTATTTTTTTCTGAAAATAAAACATGTCCATAATTAAAAAATATATAGGAGACAGCATTTTGTTTCCACAAAAAATCTGGTGGCCAGCAGAATGTAGCGATGCTTTGGAAGCCTACATAACTCGTGTAATTGATGAAATACGGCCTGAATTACTCGAAAAAGTGTTCCAAAATTGGTCTAGTCGAATGAGGTTCCTCAGAGCTAGTCGTGGTAGACATATGCCGGATATTATTTTTAAAACATGAATGTCATAAAATTATCTTTCAAATAAAAAAAATGGCTCCAATCTTAATTTAAATGTGTTTTATTTCAATTTGAAGTTCTATCACTCGGAAAAAAATACCCGATACGTAACGCAACAAAAGAGGAACAGCTTTAAAAGAAATGCCGCGAGTTAAGGCACTTGTATTCGAAGTATGGAATAGTCTTCCAGATTACTACAATTAGGTGAAGAAATTGGCATTTGGTGTGCTGCCTTTCTTCGGATCGACATATTCGTGCGAGCAAGGATTCTCTTGCATGAATATAATTAAAAGTAAAGTAAGAAGCCAACTAACAAGTGAAAATTTAGAGTAGTGTTTGAAACTTAAATCAACAAGTTATGAGCCAAATTTATACAAACTTTCTAAAACCATGCAAAGCCAAACGCTCCCATTGAATTTGTTTGCTCAAATGTATGTTATTGTTTTTTTATTTTTAAGTAAAAGTTATATTGTTTAGTAAATTTTTAATTTTCTATTTGAATAATCATGAAAAACCATCGCTCTCACTGTATTTGTTTGCTCAATTGTTTGTTATTGAAGTACGCTTGTAAGTAAATGTTTCGTTGTTTTAGCTTTTACTTAAATAATAAGTAATTATCTTATAATGTCATATATGTATTATCTAATTCGTTTTCAATAAAAAAACTTTGATGAAGCTAATAATCTTATTTTTTACACTACTTATTTATGAATAAATAGATATTTTTTCTTATGAATAAATATATCAGTTTTCTTTATCAAAAAAACTTTATTTATGCAAGTAATATTTATTGTTGACAAGAAAAAATTTTGTGGCACTTTAAAAACGTTATCTTTCGAATGGATAAAGTTAGAACCTTGAAACTTTCTGGGATGGTTAAGCGCCTGAATATCTCGGCCGAGTTCAATAATGGTCAAAATCCGTTCAATAGTTTTGCAGTTATCCAAGGTTGAACATTTTTCATATTTTTTCAATATTGTTGATACTCTAGATTCTGTCGGTCTGAAATTTGGCATTTAGAAGTAGAATGGTAAGGCGCATATTGAAGCGAAGTTTCGTTGATTCCAACCGATCGAGAGGAATCAAACGCTGCATTATGAAACTGCACTATACTTATTGGTAACGCCTGAAAATAAGAAAATAGTATATTAAAAAACAAGTTAGGCAAGCAAAGTTTAGTAAAACTGCTTTTGTACGAGGTTTGTTTATACTATTTTTTCGCAGTTTGTGTTAATTATAAACAAATAATCGTAGATATGAAAGCATTACAAAGATAGCAATTCAAAAAAATTCATAGTATATATCAATATACCTGTGTAGAATTTCCGTAACCTAGTAACCTGACACTGTTTGTTTATTTACATAACAACAGATAACAAGTTTGATTTTTGTGGTTCGAATTGAGATTAAGTTAAATATTAATTATAAAAATGAGTCTTGCTACTGCTAACACTTCAGAAAATTGTTGTGAAGACGTTTTAAATGCCGCTCGAGAAGCGTCTTCGAGTTTACTTCATTTAAAATCTAAGGAAAAATACGAGAAGATATATGAAATATTTTGTAATTTTAGGATGACAAAAACGCACTGAGAACCGATGAAAGTGTAATGCTAGCCTATTTTTTTGAGAAAGTAAGCTAATTTTCATATATATTCTACTGTTTCCATACAATGTCTTTCATTATTTTAGGCAAAAGCTCTCAAGGCATCCAGTTTATGGTCTACATATTCCATGTTGAAAAGTACTATATATTTCACAATACAAAAACGTTACTTGACTTTTTGAAACGTCAAAATTACACATACGAAGCAAAGAAATCAAAAGTTTTGACTATGGAAAACTTCATTATGTTTTTCAAAGAGGTTCCAGATGAAAGTGGTACTAATATTTGGTTTAAATGAGGCATGTTGGCATGCAGAATAATGCAGCTTGACTGTCAAAGATATAGAAGACACTGGGAAAAATTAACTTTATATGATACCAAAACCCAGAAGAAACGTGTATTTACCATATGATCAGAGTCATATGAAACGGATATGAAATGAATCATAAGTATTACCAATTGAGACCCGAACAAGTAAAACATAATAGATTTTTCATTTACTGTAATCACGGTAAGTGCACAACACAACCAGTCGGCATCAACAGTTTTGCAAAGATTCCTCAAAAAGTTCAGAATGACGCGTTTGCATACTGCAAACGTTACGCAGTTCTGACTTTATCATATCATCTATCTGCTTGAGTGATGTTTTAGGTACCTAAATATTTTGTTTCCTATTCTTAGATACTAATGCATGAACGTTAGGTTTGAATAATTCATTTTATCAGCAACTTTTGAACATTTCAGCAAAGGCACTTCAAATTACCATTTATATGACGTAAAGAGTCAAACTGTAGTTTAAATATAACTTAATATTTTTCAAGTACAACAATATCCTTGAGCAGAGTATTGCTAAGGAGGTCAATTGATTTAAAAAGGGGCTACGGATGCCATAAATGATACAATGACTGTCCTACGAAATAAAAGGAAAAAGGCTCACACAATTTTTGAAGAGGCAAAAGAAGTAGCTGAGCAACTAGATGCAGAAATTAAATGCCCCAGAACTGTATCACGACAAACACAAAGAGCCAATAACCATCTTGCTCAATCTGCTGAAGAGTATTTCCGCAGAATTGTATACATCCCTCTTCTAGATTCTTTAATAAATGACTTAAAGGACTGTCTGTCTCCAGAAGTTCTAAAATTATTTCAACTAACCGTTTTTATTCCAAAAGTCATTTATACTAATGTAAATGAAGATAACGAAACTTTTAAACAGCTTGCAAACGACTATAAACTGCTAATAGACAATACTCCAATTTCAGTAATATATGTATGTAGAGGCAATATGAACCCCCCTGAAATGAACGCTGGATCCGCCCTTGACTGAAAGTGTTCATGTTCCACGTATTGTTCACTCAGATTTTCAAAAATGTGTATTTAGATGACGTTTTTCGTGCACAAAAAATTTCACAACTTCTACACAAGGCCGACCCTGATTTTAAGTTAGAACAAAGTAAAGTTTCTCGGAGAATAGTTACTAGGAAAAACAATATTAATTTCAATTCCGTGAAACCGTTGAAGGTATAAGTTTTGGCCAAAATTGTAAATCACTCCGCATACAGGTAATGACCGTTGGTGAGGGGGTAACATTGAATCGCCTTGACGTCTTCCATTATGGAGAATAGACGACTATTCATGTATTATTTCAACCTGTGTTATCGAGTTACAAAGGCATGAATTTTAGGGAGTGCCAAAACATCTTATTGAAATTTCAAATTGATTAGAATACAAATAAATACAGCTTGTAACGTAACGAATTTTTTTTTCGAAGGTGAATGAAACCAAAATTTTTAGAAAAATATGTATAATTATAACAGTGCTTTACAACTAAGTTATTACAATTATTTGCTTGAAAAAAATGTATTCTGGTCACATGCCTTATACTATTATCATTTTTCTTGGATTTGTAGAAAATTTGTTCAAAACTCTCGTTTCAATCCAGTCTTGATTTTCCGTAAAAAATTTACGATGGACGCTCATCAAGCTTAACCTAGTCAATCTGTCCTCTACCATTGTACTTCTCAGCCAAGTCTTTAGCCTCCGAAGGGTACTGAAAGATCGTTCAACAGTAGCCATAGTGGATGAGAAAGCACTCAAAATTAAGAGTGCATGCCTTGTAGGGAAAAAAATATTAGCCTCCTCGAAAAGTGCAGCCACACCAATTTGTCTCTTGTTAAATCTTTCTTTTTCCACAGATTATGCCACAAATCTAATTCTGCAAAGATATCACCCAACTCAAAAAAATCCATGAAAGTTTTTGCGTTTTTTTTCCAAATCTTTTGAAGTACTTTTTAGCATGTATGAAGGATGAAGATGCGAAAAGCAGGTGTATTCTCGTGTTGAAATCTAACATTCAATGATAAGATAGATTTTCGAATGGAAAGAGTTAAAGACTTGAAACTTTCGGGGTAGATTTGGGGCCTGAATAAAACGCTTGAGTTCGTTATTGAGCAGAATCAGTTCAATGGTTTCGCAGTTATTCACTATTGAAATTTCCCCTTATTTTTACTGATATTTTCGAAACTACGAATCCGATTTATCTGAAATTTGGAGTTTAAGGGGATAATTGTAATGCACATGTTATTGCAAAATCTTATGAGGATGATATATTCAGAACAAATACAAAAATTTTGTGAGCGGAACAGCGTTGAGCGTTAAAGGAACCATGGCAACAGTCCCTCCATCGACTTTAAATTTAGCGTTTACATATAAAATAACGAAAGGATGGCTAATACAAAATTTCGTGAAGATCATATAATTAGAAGACACAAAACTATTTTCTGAGGAACGTGGTGATACGAACTACCGGACCTGACTTCACATTAGTGCTTTCACTTTCTTTCGAATGTTCATTCATTTTCAATTGAATTTAGAAGGAAAAGTTGAATTTTCATTGCTTCTATTTCAAAACAATTTGAAAAATTAGTTTGAATAAATATCAAAATTTATAAATTCGGGTTTTCTTAGTCTTTCCCTTTATCCTCACTACAGATCAGATTCAATCTTCACGCATTGGGAAGAATCCATGTTCTAACATAGGAAACATAAAAAATTTCTTATCTTATCGAGAGTAAATATTCTTGTTAGAGTTACAAGTTTACATTCAATAATGCATCTGTCCAGGAATACTATGTAAAAAATATATTGAAAAAATTCCTTCATTTGGATTCTTAGAGAAGAGCGTATTTTTTTTATTTCGAAAAAGTCGAATATCTGGAGAACTGTAGCACTTTTAATAAATTGCGCAATTACTTATAGGTATCCCATTATCCATTCATTACTTCACACACAGTATATTTGTGTTTCCCTTGCTTTCATTTGCAGACTATTATCAGTATTTCCAGAGTTAGCAATTTCCAATTAATAATGAAAAATTATTATATTACCTTATATTCAAACCTTTTTAGCGGGAAAATAATTAAAACGGAAAATCCAAAAATCATTTATTTCTCTAATAAAACTAAATACAATCTTATCACAATCTTAAGTACCCATACCACAGCCAATGCAGAAAGAATCTTAAAGCACCTCAGAGATCTTTAATATAAAAAAATTATTGTATTCTTGATTTCCGCTAATATTTATTGTTTACACAACAATAATTGACGAAACAATTGTTTTGTAAACAATAAATATTATCAGAAATAAAGTGTTTTACTTTAAATCATACAAAATCATTGTAGTTTAATTAAACATATATGATATTACATATTGTATGAAGGATCTACCCAACCTTATTTGCTAATTTCAGTTATCCTGTTAGGAAAACAAGAATGTAAAAAATATTCATTTTTTACTTTAAATTGTCAATTGATATTTTAAATGTTCGCCAGTATTTTTTACTCCAGATTCAAAGTCTCCTCTTCTCTAAACGTTGAATCTTTTGTCAAAAATACGTTTCCTCAAGTTGATAAACAATAAAAGTACAAAATTGCAATTGAAATTAGTTACCCTGTGCAAAATTTATTAACTTTCAATATAAATAGAATAAATGTTGTTAATTCATTACCTAAATATCACTAAAATGAAAAATTGAGTGCTAGTATCAACCTCTTTACTCTTCTAGTTTAAATGGCGCTACATAACCTCCAAATTGTTTCTCCAAATGTTTGGCGACGGCAATTGTGAGTCTGTCGTTGTAAGGAGCTGATACAACTTGAATACCTAAGGGCAATCCTTCAGAACTCAGACCAAGTGGAACCTGTGTGACTGGTAATTTCATTGCATTCCAAATTGAGAATAGATTAAAGTTCCAAGGTCGAAGGAAAGCCGTGTAGTGATAACTAGCAGGCCATGGCGCAGAAGGATACAGGAGCACTCCGTTATCTCCCAGTTTATCCTGTAAAATGAAGAATTGACAAGATGTTGAATATTTCAGAAGAAAGAATACAGATACACTCTAAATTGGAGTTTCTGCTAAGAATCAGAGAGTTATTCCAAATTCTGAACAATATCTACTGTTATCGAGATTATTCCAGCATTATCCTTGCTACTTAAGTTTTGAGACCGAGAAACGAAAACAAGATTTCATAATTGAAAATGGCTTCATGAATTTTTAAAACATCCTCTATTAACAATAAACTTTTGCATGTATTTGAACCAAGTTTCGAAGAACTTTTTCCATTGGAATTCAGGTACTTCCAAAGCTTGCGATTTGAAGGCATCAATCTCTTCTTCAGGTATCGAAAAACGTTGATCTCGCAATTTATTTATGATCTGTGAAAATAAAAAGAAATCACTGGGTGCCAAACAAGAATATGACCTATTTGTTCGATGTTTTGACTGCTCAAAAACGTGTGAGAGCTTTAATTGTTGTAGTGGAGAATTATTCCTCTTTGGCGATTGGTTTCCTTGATTTCTCCAAAAACTTGTGACAAACAAATGCTGGTGTACCATTCAGAATAGAACGTTCTATGTTGCTCTAAAAAAAACAGACGACCATTTGCTTCAAAGTGCTTGGGCAAACAACTTTTGTTGAATTTGGCTTGTCTTAAAAGACCCATATTGTTGTTTAGTTTCAGGTTCATATGCATAGATCCATGATTCGTCGCACACAATCTTGCAGACGTCTTTTGAAGCCTTGTGATTGAATTTTTTCAACATTTCTTTGCACCAATTGACACAAGCTTTTGTTTGAGCGACTGTCAAATTATGCAGTATCCAACACGAACAAATCTTTTTGACGGCACCTAAATTCTTAAAAACCATCATCAGCATATTGTTTTAGTTGTTTAATCTATCTATTGCAAATTGTTGGAGTGAGTTTTGTTGCCATTGTAAGTGTTGGAATGGCTAAAAATAGTGTTGTTGCAGTATGAATTGTGACGGGTACAGAAGATGGCTGTGAACACCATGTTGTACCATTCATGGTTTATTCTTGGAGAATAGGCAACCTTTATGTGTTTAATTGCACAGCTTATTTCGATGAGATTCCAATCACAAGATTTGTTTTGTCTGCTGGAAGTCAAGAGTTAAATCCGATAGAAAATGTTTGGGATGAGATGGGGATATTTTACTGAGACATGGTGCAGGAATGGGCAATATTCCACAGTATGTGATCTAAAATCTGATCCAAACATTCCTCCTTGTTTCCAAGCTGTTATCATCGCTAGAGAAGAGAATACTTGCTACTGAAGTTCCCAAATTTTTTTTTGGTTGACGTAAAAGCATATGAAATAAAATTTTCACTTTTATTTATTTTCAATACGGTTTGAACAAAATAAAAATTATTATTATCCAAGCAATCACAACACAATCATCGCATGAAGTTAATAAATAGAAAAACAGAAAAAATCCGAATAAACAGGGGATGACCCTAATTTTATGCTATGCAGTGAATTTAGAAAAATAAAGATATTTATTGAAATTTATAACATAGTGTGATATTATTGGGAATTTTGTAAGCATTTAAGAATTTATTTATACGCAATAACATATTAGAATGCTTTCTTGGGAACTAAGAAAAATTTTTCAAATTTCATTAGCCAGGTTCATATTAAAAAAATTTCGAAATATTCCAAAACTTTCACATACATGGTGATATATTTAAAAATATCATCTTGGAAATCACTGCAAGTGACAATATTTTCATTCTTCTTTGATATTTTATTACTACTCATAGCTTTTGAAAAATCTCTCAAAAGTTGGAGTTTGAAGAAATCATACAATATTCTGATTAACAATTTTAAAAGTTATAATGATGCTAAAATAATTAGCGATATCAATTATTCCGGAAGCAAACAAAGTCAAAAGATTCAATGAGTTTATCCATTATCAGTATAATTATGACCAACTCCAACGGTGAATGTTGATAAGAACACACAATGGTTTTTATCACCTATGAAATATGTGGAACTTTGATTCAGGGTAAATACAAACATGTTGAAAAATATTATGATTTACGTACCAATATTTGTCTTTTTAAGGTTCTTGTTTCTGCCTCAGCCCACTGTGCTTTTTCTGCCGGTAACAATTTATTTACCATGTTGAAAATTGACGACAAAGATAAATTCCTATTCAGAAATATATACTTGATGATTTCCATCACAGGATTGAGCTGCAAAGTGAGTTATATAAAAATTTTGTGATTTTTTTTATTTCAAATGTTTTTCTATGCTAAAAACTCATTATGGTTAGGTACCAATATATGACCAAGGTTCACTGATTATGTGTTCAGATTCGATCGATCTTAAATTCGACATTTGGAAGTAGACTAATAAAGCATATGTTCGTGCAAAATTTTGTGAGGATCGTATGACTAGAAGTTAAAAAAAATATTTTGTTAGCAGATCAGCGTTGAGCACTACCTTGATCACCTTTCAGGATAGGTTTGAGGGCCCGAATATCTCGGTTGAGTTCGTTACTGGGCCAAATCCGCCCAACAGTCTCGCAGTTATTAACATTTGAAATTTTCTCCTATATTTAAGGATATTTTCCAAATTAGAAATTTGGGGTTTACAAGGATAATATTAACGCACATGTTTCTACAAAATTTCATGAGGATCGTATTTAAAGATTCAAAACAAAAATTTTGTGAGCGGAGCAGTGTTGAGCGCTAAAGAAACCATACCAACAGTCTTATGATCGAGTTTAAATTTAGCATTTAGATGTGAAACAAGGACAAGAAGGCTAATACAAAATTTCGTGAGGATTGTGGCTCATATGAATAAACGCGCTGAAGCTCCAGACTTCATCTCAGTTCTTTTCACGATTTTTCATTTTCAAGCAAATTTCTGAACAAGTTGAAATCTTATAAAGTGCTTATAGATGATGTCCCAAGCTTTCTAGTTAGACCAATTCTATTGGAGATTAAAATTAAGAAAATATTCTCAAAAAATTATCGATAGTTTTATAAGGAACTTGATATACGTATTTTTTTTCTGTTTTTACAGCACCTCTTTTCGCCCTGTATTCTAGGATGGAAAAAATAAGGAATACCAAAAAACAAAAAAAAGTAGAATACTCAGATTAGGGTAAAATAGTAAACATGTCTATAAAATTTGTATCATTGTCATTACTCACTTCTGTTTGCCTATCAGTAAGATCTCTCTCAAAATTAGAATTAGGTTCTTGCGTCATACAGTATCTCCAAAGTTTTCCGCCATATTTTATTCCATTGAATTCCACTTTTTGAGGTTTTTGGGGTAAAATATCATTGAAATGGTCCACCACCCTGAAAATAGATGGAAAATGCTAATTATTATTGAACAGACTATATCAGAGGTATTCAAAGATGAGCCTTTTTTTTCACTGAGTATAGAAATCATCAAAAAATTACGCAAAAAAAAGTAACAATTAAAAGAAAGATACTGAATTGTTTCAGCCGTTACTATTTGGTAGTTGATCATAATTAAAACAAATTGTAGAAATTACTATGTTTTACTACCAAAAAATATATATTACACATTTTCTTGTGACTCGAGTTTCGGGAAATGAACTATCCCATCATCAGACAACTGAAGACCTAACAGTGGTATTTCAACAGATTCTCGGTAATACCTAATAGTGGTACAAATAGATACAATAGATAATCTTAAAATTTTACATGTAGAATCAAAAAGGAAGAAACTCGATTATCTAGAATCTGTTGAAATTTTCAAATTAGTTCACAATAACAATAATGTAAAAATAATGAATGACTGTTCGGAGCTATGTAAATCGAAAATATTTGAGATATTCAAAAAGTAACATCTGTTTAAAACTTTTTTCAACGAACATAAAATGAATTTAATGAAAAGTAAACAAAAATTCAACTTTTGCCACTCATTCTTTAGAAAACAGTAATTCCTTTCGACAAAAAAAAATCTTAAGAAAATTTTACATGTAGATTCAAAAGAAAAGAAACTTGATTATTGAAATTTTCAAATTCGTTCACAATAAAAATTGGATGGAGTAGTCCGTTACTTTGTGATAGTTCATTTTAATGGAATGAAATAAGAAATTACTTTGTTTTCTATCACTTTTAAAAGTGATAGAAAACAAAGTAATTTCTTATTTCATTCCACAATAAAAATAATGTAAAAAATAATAAATGACTGTATGGAGCTTTCTAAATCCAAATATTTGAGATATCAACAAAATAATGTAAAAATAATGAATGACTACGGAGCTATGTAACCCCAAAAATTATTTGAGATATTTAAATGGGTACCATCTGTTTAACAACCTTCTTTATCGATTGCCGACCTTCCGATATCTGTTAGAAGGCCCCTCTTTTTTAACTCGGTTTTTTATCCGATTGTAAACTTCTGTACCACTATTAGGAATTACCGAGAAATCTGTTGAAATATTTAAAATATTTATCACTTTTGTTTAAATGCCACTGTACCACTGTAAGGTCTTCAGTTGTCTGATGATGGGATAGTTTATTTCCCGAAACTCAAGTCAAAAGAAAATGTGCAATATATATTTTTTGGTAGTAAAACACAGTAATTTCTACAATTTGTTTTAATTAAAAGAAAGTTTAAAAACTCAATTTAAATTTGATCTCAACATGATCTTGATATATTTAAAGGATTATTATCGATTCAAGAAATCTTATCCCAATTGAAGATGTTAGAAAATGACAATTTTATATTTATTAAATATAGGTTTTTTTATTCACTTTCTGTTTATTCGTACACTTGCTTATGCATATATATGATTAAATCATTTATTGTTTCTTGTAGTCTATTTCCCCGCTCTAATAACAATGAGTTCTTGTGTATTTGCATATTTATTTAGTTATTTCACCTGAAAATCTCTGGATACATAATCCCATACAATTCTGCGGTGTTCAATGCATCACAAAAACCTGCAATAACATTTGGCTGGAAGGACCCTAATGTATTGTACCGCAGTTAGTTTACCGCTGTATTTTCCTTTTTGTTCCAGTTTGAAAAACCAAACAAGAGCAAATTTATTAATTGCAATGATTAAAATCAGTTCTTGTGAACCGAATCTACTGTATTGTGACGATGTTTAACTATTTTTAACAAGCAGTTTGAATCTACTTATCTTAATAATGCATTAGCTCTGTTTATACAGGAATAAGATAACGATACCGTACCAGTTTGACTTTACAGCATATGTGAACAGGATAGCTCTTGGTGTTTATTATTATAAGATCTACATATTGTCAAAAAAAGTTTTCTCATCAAAACCACCCTTAGTTTTGGGGATATCACTCAAGTTCTTTTTTCTTCCATAAATGCTGAAGGCTTTCAGCATAGATCTAATGAACGATTTTAATAACAGGGGGACCAGAAAGTAATGTCGTTTTTGAGCATGTCGATATTTGATTTTCATTTGTCAGCTCACAATTGAGGAACTCTCAAACACTCTTTACTAACCTTGGTCGACCATCCAAGAACATTTGCAGCAGATTGGAAAAATAAGTAGAGCAGGTGTTTGGTCCCCTCTAATCTGTCCGAAGAAAACAAAGCCAACCGATCCATCATATGCAATGTATTGCTCCAACGGTACCATACAGAACCGTATTTTGATCGCTTTGATCACTGGTTTCGAAAAATTGGTCCTATATGATAATCCAAAACGCAAAAGGCAGTGGCTCTATCCAAATGAATCATCACAAGAAACTGCGAAGGCGGGTTTACTTCTCTAAAGGCGATTCTGTATTTTTTGTGCAGTATACGCGGAATTGTTCATTTTAAAGTGCTGGACAAACTGTTAATGCAGACCTTTATTGTGAACAATTGGATATTTAATCGAATACTATACGCTAATAGTCAACAGAAAAGGCGTTATTATCCAACATGACTTTCTTAGTGGCAAAAATTTTGAAGTTTTGAGGATGCCCAAAATGCATCTCGAGATATTTTACTCAAAAACCAATTCATTTTTATCATTCCGGCATTGAAAATTTGCACATAGGTGGCAAAGGGTTGTTGATAACGAAGGTGATTACATTATGGATTAAAAATAAGAACTTATTAATAATTTATTTGTTTGAATTTAATTTAAGAAAGTGACATTACTTTCTGGTTCCTATAATATATAATGCATGGTTCAAATATTTTAAAATTGTTTGCAGTTCAACATCAAAAACGTTGCAAACGACAAAATTTTATGTAAACGATGTGCGAGCTCACAAGAAAAAATGATACCGTCAGAAATTTCGGTAACTTCTTTTGTTTTCGTCAGTAGAAGTCCCAATCTTTTATAGGTATAAGGTTTTTATACATCTTAACTATACTGATAATTCTTGTACTTACTTCTTGAAACATTCTTTCATTTCTACTCTCATCATGCTAACAAATGGATCTTGCGGATCATCTATATAATAAACATCAATATTCTTAATATCGACCGGTTTATCCAAATTTAATTTGGAAACATTTTCATCTAGCATCACTTTCATGATTGGAATTAAATCTTCTGCGTATCGAGTCATAGGTCCAATAACCACCATGGTGTCTTTTTCTTCGCCAGTTCTGAATGTCATTCCTGAAAAAATCTCCAATAACTGAAATTGTGACTTTTTTTGATATTTTTATCGACTTACCTCTAGTACTAATTAAATTGCAGGTAGGTTTGTGTCCATAAATACCACACATGAAGGCTGGTATTCTGAGAGATCCGCCGATATCAGTTCCTGAAATATTATATACATATTTGCTTTCATATATTTTTTCTTGCTTTTTATAATTTATCCTACTTAATTAAGAATACCCAAAATACTTATTTAGTCTTACAAGTGTATTCCTACTCTGTCATATAACACTCACTTTCAAAAGTCTCTTATTTGGATTATAAAAGTAAATTATACCAGATGCAGAAGTATGAAACTGGCAGTGCCATACCAACAAAAATAGTTCTTTTGAAACAAACAAGTTATCGAGATATTTTCGTACATTTTCATAGGAATTGAAGCATGTTATTACTTTCTTTGGATTTATAATGAATATATTTTATTATTTTTTATAGGTCAATTGGAAACAGAAAACAGGTATCGATTTATCATTACCTAATCCAATTGGTGATCCACAAGCTGCAACGATACTTCCCTCGCCTCCTGAAGAGCCACCGACATTTCTAGTTGTATTATATGGATTTTTTGTTAGACCAAAAATTGGATTCATTGTTTCTTGCCACATATTCAACTGAGGAATATTTGTAACCCCTAAAAAAATCTTGATATAACATTAAACAATCGTAAAACTTTTAAAACGAACCTAGAAGTATTCCTCCAGCATTCTTCATTAACCTAACAACTTCAGCATCCTCCGCGGCCTTTCTACCTTTTCGAGCAAATAATCCAAATGTGAATGACATACCTTCCGCAGCTGTACTTTCTTTACATGTGAACGGTACACCTACAAAGATAATTCATCAAGGAGGAGTTTCAATAATGAAAGTACTCAATACCTAATAATGGTTTTTCACGAAAATCAAGATCGGTTATCTCACCAATCTCGATCTTTTTGTCTATTTTTCTGGCTTCTTCCAGTGCATCTCTGAATCTGTTATCTACTACTGCATTTAGAATAGGATTAACTTCTCTTATTCTGCTTATGAAAGCTTTCACAACTTCTTCAACTTTAAGCTCTTTATTCCTTATTTTTCTAGCAATAGTAGTGGCACTATCTAGAATTATAGGATTGTCTGCTGAACATACTTGTTGTTTTTTGGAATCGTGGAAGAATCCAAATATTTTATCGATGAATATATCCAAGTAATATCTGCACCAAAATAACATATTTAATAAAATTCCCTTAATGATAGAACACACTTTGGCAGAATTAGTTTTCTTCGACTTTTCCGGCTTTGCACTTGCGGATGTCTATAAAAAATTTGTCTGTTAAAGAAGTGCATGGATTGTATGGGTACACAATTGGAGAATAGAGATAACTTATCATGAGCAATTATTATTTATTGTTATTGACCACTCACTTGGTAATTCACCTCCGTCATGGTATAAGTTCAATATTCCAATGCCAATACGTCGTGGATTATAATTTAGTTTTCATCATTCATTAATAATTGTTTCGTATACCCACTTTCTAATACGTATACTAGAACTTGGAGAATGAGGTTAAATATTACTGTCTCATTAAAAACTGCTGAATAATTAATATACCAACAATGACTTCATTCAAAAATTAAATTAATGATTCAGGATGTCATTCAGATTATTGACTTGGAATATGAAAATTATGAAATAGGAACAGGTTTGCATATTTAAATATTTGAACCTTTCCTACATCTTTGACGATAGGTACCTACTACCTACAAAAATATTTTAATTTTATGTTCACGGATAGATGGAGTCACGTAGGTATAAATTCTGTTGTCATTGTACAACTTTTATACAATGCTGTCTGTTTATTATTATTCTTAAACAATCTGAAGACACCTACTGCAAAACACTGAACATTTTCTACTAAAAATTTCCATATAAAATGGCTCTTATTTTATTTCTAGTTTTTTTGACTGGTTTCTTCGTGTTTCGGATCTTGATGGGGAAAATACATGGGAAATAATACTTCTCTGTAGGAAGATTATCAGGTTGCAGTTAAAGTTTTGAAAACTGTTTATTATCATACTGCTTGTTGAGTTGGAATATATATAAAACAAAATTTATCACATTTTCGCTTAAAGCATCTGACGATCCAAATTTTGAGTACTTAGGCATAAGTATCTGATCAGCCAGAATATGAGTTGATACTCCTATATAGAGACCATGTGAACCAGTGCCCATCTAACAAAAAAACCGTGTCGATCAGGTATTTAGTGATTCCATAGACATATTAAAAGGAGGCTAAGTCTATGGGTGATTCTTATCGACCAACATTTGAGATGAAATGAGTATGCAACTTACCTCGTGAAAAGATATATGAAGTTGTTTGATGTTTTTGGGCGCTTATTCAAGGAACAACGTGCTATCCTATGGCCCTTCTTCTTCTAGTGCCTATCCGATTCCGTTTACACGTTTACAAAGATCAACTCTTTGGATCTCACTTCCTGCCAGATCACTTGAATGGTGAATTATTTTTTTCATATTGAATTGTATCAGTCCTTACTTGGTGAAAATCCATATTAAATAATTTGAAATAAGGTTATTCTGATTTTCACAAATTTTTATTGTTAAACTCACAACAATTGTTTCGCTATCACAGTACCATCATCAGGCAAGATCACATTTTGAATAACTAAGTGATCTTGCCTGATGATGCTACTGTGATAGCGGAACAATTGTTGTGAGTTTAACAATAAAAATTTGTGAAAATCAGAATAACCTTATTTCAAATTGTTTTTTTCAATTTTTATTGGAAGAGCATGTCAATATGTGGCATGAATTTCCATTGAACTTAAATTTGAATGCTTGGTTTCATTAATGGTTGTCCGGCATAGTTTCATGGAAATGTGAGAAACTGACTGAACAATAATTTTCCAGAGACACTTTTTTATGTTTGACCGCTCGAGGAAAGGGAAACCTGTCATCTAGTTGGAGCATCGAGCGGAAAGTTGTGTCCTGTTTGCTCTCGTCTTGAACTGTTGAAGATTGTACACTGAAGCAAACCATTCAGCTTGAAGCGTGTTCCTCAACTGGCCAGTTCGGTGGACGTGATAAACAGAAGTTCTCGGAGTTGTTAATTCAACTACACAGAGATGTGCTCGTTGAGCACAGTACAGCGTGTGAATCTGGCGGCAGCTGGCATCATTTCCTTAAGTTGCGTGGAGCATCGACCGTGATAATTTTTATAGAACAAGCACAAGTCGGTAACTCTCCTTCTATGTTCCAACGACTGCAAACTGGTTGTTGATGTGATATTGCTCTTTTCTCGGTGGAATCCAAAAGTTGTAACGAATGCTTGGATGCAGAGCACCAAAGATGAAAGCAGTATTCGAGCCATGGTTTGTGGTTTATACAGTAAAAAAACCTGATGTGCAGAGAAATATGTCCTAACTTTTAATAAATATCCCAGCTTATTTGCAGCAGACATCGCAATGCTTGTCACTTGCGAAAGAAGACATCAGCTTGCTATCATCCGCGAAGCTTACAATGTGGGTCTCGGTCGTACTAAGAAGATCGTTTATGTGGATCAGGAAGGGGGTGAGAGACAAAACTGAGTCTTGGGATACTCCAGTGTTCACGTTGAAATCACAGGAATCGACACCATCCACGACCACATAAATGTTCCTGTTGGTGAGGAAACTCTTCATCCAATCGCAGAAATTCTCGAGAAAACCATACGAAAATAGCTTATTCAGAAGGGCCTTATGCCGAACACGATTTAAAGTCTTGGATATGTCCAGATTATCCATAGCGCTCAATAGGCCTTGGATCACATATCTAAGGAAGTCACTTGTTGGTAGGTGTATGCGAAAACCATATTGTCTGTTACTGATGAGACCTTTGCTCTCCAGGTATCTGACCTTTTCGAGATTGATAGCTGCTTTAATGACAAAATGGATATTATCGGTAGTTTGATGGAAAACACTTCTTGGCCTTCTTTGATATAGGCTGCACTCATGAATCAGGAAATTTTTTTCCCTGTATGACATACTGAACATCGATGAATGATGAATGAAAGTTCCCAAATTGTTTCAACAGTCGAGTTAGCAGCGAATATCCGCGCGAAGACTTCGGCTTTAGCTTTAGGTGAAGTTGCATGTGAATCATCCTTTTCTATTAGAGGGGGAAAAGATGGATAAATGGAAAAAGCATGAGGAATCGGTATCTTGGCCTGCATGTTTCCCTGATCTTACGCCTTTAGATTTGGTAAGAAAGATTTATATGGAAACAAAGAAAGATCTTGTTGATCGTATTCAAAATACATGTGCAGAATTAAGAAATAACAATGTTATTGCATCCGTAAAAAGGTCTATTAGAAGTCATCGTGAATTAGGTATTCGACAGAATGGTACACATTTGGAATATTTATCATTATAAAAAAAATAATTATGTATTCTGAAATTTCCTGAATAATTCAGATGAATAAGGATGGATACAAAAAAGATGAGAAAAATGGGATCATACTGTAGCGAACAACTTCTTCGCTCCTCGTCCAGAACCTGTCTTGCTCTGTTTCACAGCTTGACCGGCGTATCAATAGAGGACCCGACCAGTCTAAAGATTCATGACTAACCGTCCCTGCCGAGTTCAAATAGGACAACCACCGTTTCAAGCAAAACACATGGTCACCGGCGTCACAGGCATGGCTGCGCATCACGCCTGTCTGATGAGTTTCACATGCGAAGACTCCGAACGAAACGCCGTCTCACGAATCAAGAGGTGGAAGCTCTCTCACAACATCGCATTTCACCCGATATTTCAATACGCTAGAGAATGGTCAGTGGCATGCCACAATGAAGTTTTGGAGTTAAAAATCTAGGGTAACCTTAAAATAAGTATCACCCAGTAAATCATCACAACAATTCTGATTATCATTCTATTTAAACAAGAAAAAGCATCTCATCCTTCGGAAACTAGAAGAGGAACTAAGAAAAAACAAAAAATATCTGGGAACTTTAACACTCTGTTGCGAGTTTATGAAGTATTTTCTCATCTATGTTTATAGGACATTTTTGTATGAAAATTAAACATTTTATCGACTGTTGAAGTTATTGTAAAAAAATTAACTATCCTGTATAGTACAGAATAATATATAGTCTAGAAAGTATCCGGAATTTATAAGTTTTCATAATTTTACTATACTTCTTTTTTGTAACATTCTAAGACAAAAGTAATGTATAAAAAAGGCCGTGTAGATAATCGGCTATGGCCAAAGTTGCATGGCAACACTATTTGTCAAATATTGTTGATTGCCCACAGGTATACAGTTCATGAAATAGTGTCACATCTAGAAAAAAGAAAGCAGGTAGAATATTTAAATAGAAAAGGTTTTCGTAATGTTAAAAAATTAGTGCAATTGACTGAACTGGAAAAAAGTGCTGTATATGAGACAATAAAGAGGATAGAAATGGCATGGATATGAAGCATAAACCAATTTCAGAAAGACCGGGAAAGATTAAAGGAAACAACTTTATTGGCCTTGTAATGACACAATCCGCGCCTGGCTAACAGATGTGGAAATCAACGATATATTAAAGTATGTCCAGAAACCGTCCGTATGTTACTGAAAAGACAAGGCTACAAATCAAGGAAACTAAAAAAATCCCGAACGGACAGAATTTTGTCAACGTTTTCAAGAAAATAATTTTAATAATGTCTTTTTATGTGATGAAAGTTATTTCCAACTTGGTACAGATATGTTGACGACGTTCTATGTTTATTCAATGGCACTGATAGACAATTTTCTCTGTTTGTGGATTTCATAAACAAATTATCCCCAAATATTGGATGGAGTAGTCCGTTACTTTGTGATAGTTCATTTTAATGAAATGAAATAAGAAATTACTTTGTTTTCTATCACTTTTAATTATAACTGATATACAGTGACTCGAGTTTCGTAGTGTTTACTACATTTTCAAACTGAATGAACAAATTAGATCTCAACTATTATATATTCTGATTGTAGGCTTCGGCAGAGCTTCGAAGAGAGGGGTTTTCCAAAGTTCCGTCTGTTCGTTAAGTAGGTTTATTATTGGTACGTGCCTCTAATTCTCTAAAAAATCTCTAATTAAAGTTAGGACCTAACTTTAATTAACAGTAATAATGAAATTTCCTTTGATATATATATAGAAAACCCACATCAACTGATACAACAATACCAAATTTTTCAAACCATCCGATCAATCATAAACTAGCTGCTTATAGATCAATGGTACATAGAGCATTTTCAATTCCTTTAGATAATATTACGTTAAAGAGGGAATTGAATACAATCAGACAAATAGCCGCAAAAAATCAGTTCGAAACCAAAACTATAAATTCCATCATAAACAAAAAACAAAAGCAACTAATTCGTAAACAAATTTACCCCATCTCCAAATCAGATCATAATAACAATAAATTTATAAAACTAACATATTTTGGACCAATTTCACAAAAAATAGCTCAAATTTTGTCAAAAATTAACATAGTAACAGCTTTCACACCCTCCCATAAAATTTCTAATCTCTTTTTTAATCCGAAAGACAAAGAGAACCGACTAAATAATTCTGGAGTCTATAAATTAAGTTGTCAAGTGTGTAATAGTGTATATATAGGACAAACGGGCCGACCTTTCCATAAAAGGTACAAAGAGCATCAATCTGCTTTTAGGAACCGGAAGAATAATTCCAATTTTGCGAACCATTTCTTCAATACAGATCACACGTTCCCAGAATTGAACAACCTTGTTATCTTGCACGTGGAAGCGAAAGGGAAAAAACTTGACATCCTGGAATCCATAGAAATTGAAAAACATAAGAGGCACGTACCAATAATAAACCTACTTAACAAACAGACGGAACTTTGGAAAACCCCTCTCTTCGAAGCTTTGCCGAAGCCTACAATCTGAATATATAATAGTTGAGATCTAATTTGTTCATTCAGTTTGAAAATGTAGTAAACACTACGAAGCTCGAGTCACTGTATATCAGTTATAATTAAAAGTGATAGAAAACAAAGTAATTTCTTATTTCATTCCATTTAAATTATCCCCAACCATACAATTCACTTATGAATGGGAAAAAAACAATAGTATAAACTTTTTAGGCTCAACTATCACAAAAATTAATAATAAACACGTTTTTTCAATATACCGGAAACCAACCCATACAGATAGCACAATTCACTTCACATCAAACCACCCATACTCACAAAAATTAGCAGCATACAATAGTATGTTATATAGATTAGCCAACATACCCATGTCACGTGAGAATTTTGGCAAAGAATATAACATTATTAAACAGATTGCGTTGAACAACGGTTTCAACGTCCCGATTATTGAGAATCTTTTCACAAAAATACAATTAAAGCTGGGTTTGAAATTAGTATATCCCATAAATAATGATTCAATTGAAAGTAAATACATTTTGTTGACATACTTGGGACCAAAAACAGAAAAGGTAGCTAGATATTTAAAGAAGAACCACAATTTTAGAATTTCTTATAAAACGAATAACTCCCTAGGAAAACTAATAAAAAATAATAAAGATAAAACATCTAAGAAGAAGAAATCAGGTGTTTATAAGTCAACTTGCGGTACTTGCCATTTTGTATATGTTGGTCATACAGGAAGATCGTTCCAGACGAGATTTAGGGAACATGAAAAATGTTATTGTAACAAAAAGGGAAATTCAACCTACGCAGAGCACCTTCTAGAAACAGGACATAGTTTTAATAGTAACTTTGAAATTTTACACTTAAAAAACAAAAGTTTTAGATTAAACTTGTTAGAAACTTTAGAAATTAATAGATATCATAAAAGAAAAATATTATTGAATAACCAAACAGAATTAAGTAGCTCCCCTTTGTTGAATCTTTTTTGATTGTAAAACTCTCTTCACCCCCTCTATTTTTATTATATCCATGTACTATAAAATGAATTTCTTGTTCATGGTATACTCAATATCTTGTAATACTCACCTGAAGAAGTCATAGTATGACGTAACGATCGTAGTGTTAATAAAATATTAGCGGAAATTAGAATATTGTTTTTATTCATATTTTCAAGATGAATTTCCGTCAACTAAAGACCGAAACAATCATAGATTTGGTGGAAACACTTAATAATCCTATCAAAAGAACCTGTTACTGTTCAAATTTTCAAAATTTCCACCAAAATAATATTTTGGGGAGCATGATGGTACGCCTGTCTGTATGGTTGATGGTGCCATTAAGAGTGAAAAGTATTGTGGCATTCTAAACGATTTTCTCCTTGAAAAGGCGCATGCTTTATATCCAGAGGGGTGGCGTTTTCAGCAGAATAATACAAGATGCCATACTTCAGCCTATACTCAAGCTTGGATGCAAGAACACCAAGTGACAACCATTTCATGGCCAGCAGCTTCATCAGATCTTAGTCCCATTGAAAACATATGGGGACTAATGAAGCTGAACGAGCAGCACCACGAAATAAAGATGATTTAATTCAGTCAGTTTTACAGTCCTGGACTACCATCACCGGAAATTATGGAGGTGATTTAGTTTCGGGGGTACCTCGACATTTAGTCAAGTATTTACAGTTGGACGGAGATTGCGAAAGTAAATAAGATGAATATTTTGTTATAGTTTTCTAATTCAAGAATTGAAAAATATATACTAAATAATTACAATTGAGCTTTGTTTTTTCCGGATACTTTCTAGACGCTTTATATGTTGCCAATATGACAAGTGGGTTCCGAATAAACTGTTCCAATGTTAGAAAGCCACCTCTACTTCTACGCCACTGCCATATAGTGTAGAACTATCGAAAATTCTTGCACAAAGAGTGTATTATTTTAAACTTTGATATCGAATTGAAGTTCTTAACACTAATGTTTCATTTTATATTTCCTAAAGGATAAAGTATAACAAAAAACCCTCACCAGTCATAAAACAATGAACGAAGAACCATAAACTTGATACTTATAAACCGAGCAATGTCAGCGAGATCAATTGGCCAACAATAAAACTCAATCTAAATTTGTAGGATTTATTAAATCGTACTCATAATCGAGAAATACTCGAAATAAAACGTAATCCATGTCATCAAGATGAATTTATCAGTTATTACATTTGACTAAGGACAATACAAAATAGAAACATAAAAGTATATTTAGTTGAATATTAATATTAATGACAACACTAACACTACTGGCAGTATGAATGCAATGAGACAATATGATTTTCAAATATGAACTCGTGTTTTACAAATAGGACTCAACTTAATAGAGCGAGTGGCTACATATAAATATTAAAGAGAACTTTGATGATTTCTGTCTCTAGAACATGTGTAATGAATATGTATGGAGGTTTGTTTGGTACACGAGAAAATTTCATTATTTTCAAATTATAACGTTGATTTAATTCAATATCAATTATTTCTACTCTGTTTTTTCATTGAGACGATTGAAAATTTACTCAAAAGTGGCACATTCTGAAACAGCTCTGGAATTAGGTATTTTCATTCCTCGAACTTAGAATAAGCCATCGCAAATATGTTAAAAACTATATTTCTCAGCGCCTATGGATAATTTATTGTAGTAGAAAAACATAAAACTTCATAAATTCATTCTAAACACCAGGTAGATAAGAAAAAAAACCTTCAATTAATGATACAAATAAACAGAATATTTTGATAAATAAATGACTGTTTTAATACATAATTCATTCATTTTTTTTCGAAATGTCGACTACACTGGGTGTTTCTTAATTGATTCGTAAAATTTCACGAGGTGGTTCTTTCGCAAAAATAAATGGAGGTCTTTTTTATACTTATTTCAATTACAAAATTTTATCAGAAGATGGTGAAAAAATCAACCCCTATAACATTTCAACATTTTCCAAATTAAAAAAAATGGTTCAAGAAGATAAATTCAGTAAGCAATTTCTTTGTATCTTGACCATGTCTCCTAAAATTGTTAGTTTGATTACAAAAAATAAAAATATCCTCATACGCTTTCCACATAAATTCACAAACGTTTCAATTTGTTGATAAAATTAAGCAATAGTAATGACCAATATTTTTATTGTTTTGATCATTGTCGTAAAAATTACATATGGAATAAGTATTTAACTCTCATGCAAAATATCGATTATTAAAGGCATCGCATAAGGTTATTAGGAATATATCTGGACTATTTTGAAGAATTCTTTTAGACGAAGAATAGAGTCGCGGGTTATTTATCAGAAAAGCCGTTTTAAATATTTATTATAAATTTTACTGTTTGTGTTTTGTTGCTATTTCAGTTTGTTTTTATTTCTGAATCAAATAATGGCATTTTTTCAATGTATTATTTCAGACATTATAAAAATTTTAAAATTAAAAATATGTATCATTAAAACTTTAATGATATTGACATCAACCTACTTGATATTCATAAATTACGTTATAGGGCAGTCTACTAAATTTTCAACCAATTATAACGTGTGTGTGAATTTATTAATTGTGTATTAATTATTCCATAGAGAAGATATTCAATAAAACAAAATTCTCCCACCAATTAAAAAGGGCAGTAACTTGAAGGGAAAAGGTTTAGAATGAAAAATTATAAAAGTCACCCATTTTTGGTGAGGAACCACCTCTTGAAAATTTTTCGCGACAATTTAGAAACTGTATATTGATTGTAATGACATGAAGTACCAAATCGTATTCTTATCATAGGAATTAGAGTATACTTTTTACATCATTGTTATCAATTAAAAAAACACAAGGCATATAAGAACTAAATGCTCAAATTTTTAGTAATCTGAATGACGTTTTACTACTTAAGTTCATGACTAAGTGGTAAAACTTTATTTTAGGCACTCATAGTTATCATTGCTGTTTCTTTACACCAAAATAAGGCAGATAAATGAGAAATTGTCTTTAAGTGAATTAAATAAAACTTCTCACATAATCTGTAACTCATCTAGATAATTAATTTTGTCTGCTAATGAAATTCAACACTTAAGATTGTATAATTTGCATAAATAAACTTCACAAATTTTCAAAGAGCCTTTTGAAGATATTTTCAATATTTTATATAAATTATATAAGGTTTGGACTGATATTAAATATGAAAGCAGCTTACACTTCAATTCTTTTCGAGGTAAGTTGTTTGTTTAGACATTTATAGATTGAAACATGGGAAAATTGAATTGCTGCTGTGATGAAAAACTTCCCTGTTCGATGTAGAGTACAAAAATTGCACTTTGCACGCATACAAAATTCAATCAACGCTAGAACTTGAACCGACGTCCGCTGTGCCCATAATTTTAAAAATACGTAACTAGATTTTTCATATATTTTTCTACGATTTGACCTAATACTCTCTTCTGGCTTGACATCGACTTCTGGCACATTTTATTGATATTAATGTTTCATTTATTTCATGAAAATCTTTTGTAATTTAGAAGGTTTTTTTTCTCGTGATGTTTTCGACTTTTCGGTAAAATTTTTGTTAACATATTTTTATTTGTTAAATGGTATCTCCTGTTTAAAGTATCTCATCTTCAACCTATAACAAAATTGTTTTAAATAATCGAAACAGTCCCAACGACTATTAAAAATTTGAAAAATATCTACTCCAGAACTGCAAAATAATTTACGTTACGGAATTCAGATTGCAGTACATTACAGCTGTTCGATCAAAACCACAGGTTCTACAATAAAAAAAAAATTGGAACAAAGATACCCAAAGTCAATTTCTCACAGATCTATCTATCATAAGTAACTTAGAGTTTTAATCCAAAAACTTAACTTCATAAAGAAAATTTTCTCATGTATTTTTTCAACCTCCCATAATTCTTATCTGCGTGAGTTAAAAGCTCAGTAAGTTGTTGCCACTCAAGAAAAAATTATATCACATAACTATCACAAACATTATTTAGAAAACACACTTTAGTGAACTTCATCGCATCGTGATTTTCTCTTATTTATTAAAATCCTAAGAATTTTAGACTCAGATTAATATAATCTGTAATACAAAATGGACTACTCGAAAAAGATAATGCGACGAAGTTCACGATACGCCACTGTTCCCTACGTTCATTCGTAACTAAATACATATTGCAAATATGTAGATTTAGATAATTATTATTGTTAGAAGCACCATCTAAGACCAACAACACCAATCACTGATTTTTTTCAGTTCTTTCTCCTATCATTTCGGTCAAGTATTTTCGTGATCCCTCTATACGAAGAACATTGATCAACATCAAAAATGTTTAAACACTACTTTCTATTCATGCGAAATCATTTCGACCGATAAACTGAAAATTTCTGAGATCAGTTCTTTTCAAATGTTCAGGATAAAAATGTGAACATCTTAAATTATTTATACATCAACGCAAAATAATTTTTTGTTATTTTAGTTGTTGCATCTACCGCAATTCCGATCATATAATTTCTTTAGGTAAAAAAATCGATTATTGAATCTGATATATTCATTACTTAATCCTAGTCCTCTACTAAACTGTAGTTTAAATTGTTTATTATAATACACCAATTATTTATGTATAAAATATTTCATGAATTCTAGGAGGAATAGAGCAATTAGAATATTCTAATGTAAAATAATTTTTTTTTAAAATTAATATGAAGATGCGTCTCGTTTTTCAATATAATTTCAATGGTCAGTGCTATTCTCGTATAGCAAGTTTTATTGTAAATCTATTGAGAAATATATTTTTCATATTCATTATTGATAAATTTTTTGCTTTATTTCTTATGCCATTCTATTATTTTATGCATTTTAAAATTATGTTCACTGCAGAAGTCTTTAAAAATTTAGATAATATTTAATTAAACCAAGTGATTTTTTTGTGGTTTCTATTAATTATATATTTTTTATTGTTGTTTCTTTCATGAACTATGTTATACAAGAGATAAAAATCTAAATATGCATTATTTCATCTATATTGAGTGATCCTTTCAAGAGATTGAGGATATAAAAATGCAGACCACCAAAGATTATGAAAATTCTACAAGTTTAATAATAATTATTATAAATATGAACAATATAGCAGTGCACAGTGCATATTTCTTGCACGGTTCGATCATTTACCACAGATTCTTTACCACAGACATAGTTTATCTACCACAGTATGCTTTTGAAAGGTTGGTAATATCTGAGTGTACGTTCAAGAGTTAATTGCCAATTTTTATCCAATAGTCACATCGAGTATTCAAAGTATTTAGCAGAGATCATACATTTTTATTACAACACTGTAATTTCTCTTTCTCCACTTCGATTTAGTTTTTTTATTTTAGTTTTTTCGAATAGAATAAAATAGATTTGATTGTCTAAAATACCCGCATGCATTGTTAATTTTACAAAAATAGTACATAGCTCAGGAAATTTAGTGATTAATCTAACAAGTGAAATATTGAAATTAATCTAAAAATGGTTCACTTTTCATTTTTCAAATACTTGAGGATTTTATTGGTCTGTCGAACATTTTTCGATAATTGTTTCGAATATTGAATACTAGAGACTGTACTTCTTTGGGAAAGTTGTTTTTCAATCTTCACATTCTCCGGAAAATATCGATTCAACATTGGAGAAAATTGACAATAAATTTGTTGAGGGATTAAGCTTCTAATCGAAAGAAAGCAGTGAACATCAAGACGCATGTACCTCTCAGAATTGACGATGTTGGTATGTTTATCAAACTCGTTCTAATTAATTTTTTGGATTTTCAGTTTGGTCCTATTATAGCGAATCCAGCTGACTCTAAAAAAAATCTTTCAAAGTATAGTTCCGGTCATCGATATTAATTTGAACACGTTGAACATTTAACACATGCATTTTTAATTTTAAAAAATAAAATCAATGAGCTTTTTCCAAATAAACTTTTACATCTAAAAGGTGCGAAAATATTGCTTAAATATGACCACATAGACTGAAATATGACGATCTTACTCGACATACCTCGGTCCAAAAATGGATGATTTCGGATATACAGAGTGTGAAAAGTTCATTTTTGTCCATAAAAAAATTGACGATATTCGATAAGAGGGAGCTTTGAGCGGTGAAAAATGTAAATCTGCACTTATTTCCACTGTTGTTTAGAGCAGCACTCAATTTGACATTTAAATAAAAAATATTATTCTCGAACGTCTTAAACATAAAAAAACTATTTGGTGATTCAAGCAAATTTATTCAGCTAGAATTTGAAATGAAGGTAATTTTGAACATATTATTTGAGCATTTTTTCAATAAATTCTTTGGTGTTGATAAATTTCTTATTGACCATTTTTACATGTGAATAAAATAAATTCCACATCTTGCTGTAAGGTAATGTTGAGTGACAGAAATAAAATATTTACATCTGTATATCTCAGAAACGGCTGTACCAATCAATTCTAACCAATTTTACCTTTTTGGTATAAGATGTTCAAAAAGAAAAATTTTCATTTAAAAGTTAATTACGGAGTGGGTCAAAAAACTTTTTTGTTGTAAATTTATGTATCTCAAGTGGGGCATTCTGAATGTTACTAAAAATAGCAAATTTGAAATAGAAATAACATACCCTTAATCGAATATTGTGGCAATAATTATTTATGAAAAACTAAAACCAAATTGAACTTATAACACTTTGAAATTTTCCTCTTTTGGACTAATGTGAGTGAGGTTAGATATTTTAGCCTTTCTATTCACGTTTCAGCATATTTCATCTGTATGATATCTTAAATTGCACATTTAAAATGAATCATAGCATATTTTAACACTTAGTGGAAGAAAAATAAAGATAATAAATAAGCAAATTCCGAGAATTATTCTTAACTTTGAAAAATACAGCATTATGTGATGGACCGTCTTTTAATTTCTATGCCAGGGAATTAAAAATAAATATTTTGGTGAAAACTTTCGAATAAATAAAATAGTACTAAAATGCACATAATAGGAAGATAAAAAAAGCGTAAAAATTTTGGAAAAGAGTGGTTTGAAAATAGACTTTGCTAGGCATTTCTATAATTAATTTTTAATTTTTTAAAATTTCAATTTTTTAAATCTAAAATTTGAAGAAGTACTGATCTTTAACGAAAGGAAAAATTGAAGTCTATTGAATAAATGAAATATTCAAGAAAAATCAAGTAGATGTTTCTAATCTAAGAGAGCAAAAGTTCAATGAAATGATTATTAACACGTAGCTGCTGTTTGATATTTCTTTTATATTTTAACGAATTTAATGGCCGATACTTGTTAGAAATGATTTATAATTGATTTTTTGATGAAACGCCTATTTTTATTTCTCCTTTATTTCAATGGTACTAACTAACCTTTCGTCCATCTTGAAGGACTTCATCTGAGTACAAGGTATACATTTTTTGGTCTTCAATTTATTTTTTGAAAAAAGTGTATAGATTTTCTTTAGTGGAATATACTTCAGAATTTCCTTTCAAACTAACCCTTCAAATTTTTTTATGTTATCTTTATGGTAATTTATTTTCTATATTCTCTATACATTCAATTTCAGATCTCTATTTTCAAAATTCAAAAAATTGAAATTATTTGAAAAAGAATGATCATCTTCTAAAGGATGTGATTCTTTCTTATCTTTATCAAAACTTTTTTGTGTTCAGATAAACTGATTCTAAAATATCTATCTGTTCTACCAATTTGAACTTTCGAGCAATTTAAGCAATTGATTTTATATATACCTCATAATTGAAATCTGCTAATATTTTGTTGGTTTTGAAAGCGACTTCATTATTTTCTTTGGAGAGTAGTGTTTTCGATTGTACAATAATATTTCCTAAATAAGTATTTATCCTCTGATAAATCATAAACGAATGGATAATTTTCTTTTAAAGAATTCGGTTATGATTTATGAAAAAATAAATACCTAAGTCTAACTTATTTAGGAAATATCACAATACAATTAAAAACACTACTCTTAAAAGTAAATATTAAAGTCGCCTTCCAAAGCAACAACAATATCAGAAGATTGATCAAAAGTAATAAAACGAAAATGGATAAATTTCAACTAACAGGTATTTATAAATTCAATTTCTTAGATTGCTCGAAATAAATATTGGTAAAAAAAGTAGAAATTTTGGAATTCATTCATCTGAACAGAAAATAAGTTTTGATAAAGATAAGGAAGGCTTACATTATGCAAAACACCTTTTAGGAAATTATGATTATTTTTAAATAATTTTGGTATTTCACATGTTGAAAACAGAGATCTGAAATAGAATATATAGAGTATATACAAAATCAATGAGCCTAATAATAACAACTTTCTTTCAAATCACAAGCGGGATTTTTGTTGCAACCCACGTTTTTATATTTTTAAGGAACTAGTCTGAAACGTAAAATTCATTGGTATACCTTTCTGTGTTTTAAAAACTTTAAAACTAAAAAGAATTTTATATTCTGTACTCTGACGAAATCCTTCAAAATGGACGAATCTTAAGTTAGTGCCATTTAAATAAAGTAGAAATGAAACATGATACTCATTGATAAAACTTTAATGCATGGAAAACTTTTATGATGTCAAGAATAAGCAAACTTAAATTTTTACCAATAGAATTAATTACAGCCAGATAAAAAATATAAATTTTTAACTATAGTATTTTAACGAACTGGTTATGGAAATTTTTTTAATGATTGTGATTAAATCTTTCTATTGCACATTTTGAAAATACTGGAATATATACGAGACGTCCCAAAAAATTTATATAAATTTAAATGAGCAGAAATATCTACCTATATAATCGTTCGAAACGAATGAACTAGATTATAAAATTGAAGTATGATATGGTTGCATATATAATTGAGCATATTTCTTAAAAATTGCAGTTTTCGAAATCTACTTTTTTTCATATTCGTAATTTCGGTGGATTCCTATACTGAGATTCATTTTCAGTCAGTTAGGCACGCTACAAACTATACCCAATCAATCAACACATTTACATGACTTATTATCTACTTATAACAATGATACATTATATAAACTCATCCCAGACACTCCATCTACAGTCAAAAAAAAAAAACAGTTGAACGAAATCTACCAAATCAAACTTGAAAACGATGCAATCAAGGTCCACACCACTTTATCACTAGTGTTCACTTTCACACATTGCGTCCTTGGTTTAAGTCCAATCGAGAAAACAAAAGTTAGTATTATATACTAGACCCTTATATGAATGTGAGGAATATCTTATCATTAACTTTTTCTTCGGTAACATGATGCAAGATGGTGCCGCTTCTGCTTGCGTCGAAACGTACATAAAACGGTCATTCCCATCCATTCTCCTTGATCATATGAGCTAGTTCGATGATGAATTTACCCTCCTTGTATTTTTGGCTGGACTCGAAGGCGTGTTCCTGCAAGAATTTGGAGGATTTTAGTCATAAAAATATTATTCGTAGCTTGAGTGTGCCAATTTCTAGTCCGAATCGGTAGTTGAAAAAGAGTAACGAGCTTTTATGTTTCTTCACAACTATCGAAGCAAGAATTTCCCCATTAATTTGTAGATTTCTATCTTGTGCGATTAACTACAGTGTTAAAATAGTATCTGAAACTGTCAGTGAAACACAAAAATGTATTTATTGTGCAGCCTTCAAAGTAGGCTCCTTTCGAAATAAAACACTTACGACAACCAATCATAAAAATCAAATAAAATAATTTATTTATGAACAGCAAGTGTTCGCCAACTTTGTGGCTTAATCAGGTTTAAATTTTGAACTAACTCTTAAAAAGTAACATCAAATTAATAGAACCTTTACTGTCGATATGCATAAGTTAATACTGTCTTTTTCTGTTTATTTTTAATCATTTTATAACCCAACTCTTGTAGATAAAATGATGAAAAAGAAAAAGATAGCATAAACTTGTTTTTATCCTACCACAAAAGACCCCATTCCGAAAAATTCATACAAATTTCATATATAATTAGAATATCCGAAGACATTGCCAATTATTTTGAGAAAAATTTTAATTACATAGCAGCTTTCAGAACCATCAATAACATTGATGAATATATTAAAAATAATGAAGATAAATCAAACAAAGATAATAATTCAGCAGTCTATAAGTTGAATTGTAAGGATTGCCCAATGATTCATATTGGTCAGATCGTTCAAGAAAAGAACACACGAATATCAAAAGAGCTATAGTTCAAATTCAACACATTCTACATATGCTAACAACCTAATAGAATTTGAAAATAATTTTAATAACGAATATGAAATTATGCATATCGAGATTAAAAGTTCTAGATTAACATTCTTAGAAACACTTGAAATAAATCGATATAATTCTCAGAAAATTCTCCAAAATGAACAAACGAACACGAATAGGTCACCTTCATTGAATATCTTCATATAATATGGAAAAACCAAGAACTAGCTCAATAACTTTTATTGCCACCTATATTATCTTTCCACCCACTTGAGAATACCCTAAAAATATTATTCTCCTTTTAGTCTCACTTCCTGTAATAACTAACAATACACATATAAGAACCTATGTAAGTTTGTATACAGTATCAGTTCAAATGTAAAATATGATTAAGCCACAGTATGGCGAAACAATTGTCATTCAACAATATGGAGATTGAACAATGTGGAGATTGAATTTTATTTATTACCTTTGAACTTGGTTTATATAGGGTAAACCAAGAATTATATCGGGTGTTTTTTTTTTGAGTGATAGAAATTTCGATAGGGATAACTGTGATTTGACAAGAGGTAGAAGCCATGTTGTTTAGATATTTATGTTCAGTGAGCATTGACAAATTATCATGGAAAGACTCTCACCGCAACAACGTTTACAAATTGTTGAAATTTATTTTCAAAATCAGTGTTCTATTCGCCAAACTTATAGAGCACTTCGTGAAATTTATGGTTTACATAATCGTCCATCAGAGCAGCTTATTCGTCGACCTATCGATAGATTTCGGACAACATTTCTCTACTCGATACAACAACAACCACAAGACAAAGAACTGTACTTAAAGAAGAAAATATCGCTGTTGTAAGTCATAGTGTTAATGATGATTCAGATTTGTCTATTCGTCGACGTTCACAACAAGTTGGACTCTGTGCATCCATCACATGGAAAATTTTGCGTAAAGATCTTGGTCTATACCCATACAAGATCCAACTGGTTCAAGAACTAAAGCCACTTGACCATAATAATCGCCGTTTGTTTGCTGATTGGGCCCTACAACAGCTGGAAGTTGATCCACTTTTTTATCGTAAAATTGTGTTTAGTGATAAAGCTCATTTCTGGTTGAACGGCTATGTAAACAAGCAAAATTGCCGTATATGGAGTGAAAACAATCCTCAAGAAGTTCTACAGGTTCCATTACATCCTGAAAAATGCACTGTATGGTGTGCTTTACACGCTGGAGGCATCATCGGTCCATATTTCTTTAAAAACGATGCTGGAGCTAATGTAACAGTGAATGGTGCTCGTTACAGATCGATGATCAATGATTATTTGTTTCAAAATTTGTATAGTATAGATCCAGAAGTGTTTTGGTTTCAACAAGATGGTGCTACACCTCATGCTACTACCGTAACAATTAATTTATTGAAAGAAAGATTTGTCGATAACATTATTTCGAGAAATGGTCCAATTAATTGGCGTCCAAGATCATGCGACATAACTCCACTGGATTATTTTCTTTGGGGTTATGACAAGTCATTGGTTTATGCTGATAAACCAGAAACAATAGAAGCTTTGGAAGCCAACATAACTTATTGATGAAATAAGGTCCAAAATTGGTCTGGTCGAATGCGATTCCTCAGAGCTAATCGTGGTGGACAAATACCGGAAATTATTTTTAAAACATAAATGTGTTTTATTTCAATTTAAAGTTCTATCGCACTAAAAAAACACCCGATATTTATTATCTCAAAATTTGAAAATGAAAACAGATTTAATCTGTTAGTCTCTTATAATTTTCCATTAAAAAAACTTTTAGAATTAAATTAATGTCTTATAAGCACAGCTTATATTTAATAGATATAAATTCAAAACTCATTATATAATATCAAATGGAATAAAAAACCCCACAAATATAAATTGTCAATTAATTTTAATAAATGAATATTTGATGGAGCAATAATCCTTCTATCAAGTGAAGAACCTCTTCTTATTTTATTTTATATATAATATTTAATTATATTTAGGTTTTAAAAAAACTCATTATATAAATATCATGTGGTATAACTGAGACCATAAAATACCTTACAAGCTTTGTGTGATTTTTGTGATGAACACGGTACATAGAATACCCTGGATTTTAAAGTTAGTGTGTTCAAACGAGGATACCACAAGGTCTTTGAGGTAAGTTATTTACTGTTAGTTGATTTTATTTTTTAAATGTGATGTTGGACTGAAGAAGACTTCATCTGAATTTTAATTGTTTTTTGAGGATGTGATACATGTTTTGAGAGATTTTTGAAGTAACTTCTTTAAATATATTAAATATTTAAAATAATTTTTTTTTTTTGAGAACTTCTTAAAATTATGTTTTGTATTTTTGAAAAGAATTTAGTTTTCATAAATATAAGATCAGAAACAATATTTTGTCTCCATCAAATATTTATTCATTAATTTTATTTCACAATTTATATTTGTTGGGTTTTTTATTACATTTGGTACTTTATACTGAGTTTTGATTTTATGTCTATTAAATATAAGCTGTGCTTATAGGACATTAATTTAATTCTAAAAGTTTTTTGAATAGAACTTCTTGAAATTAAAATTATAGGAGACTAACAGATTAAATGTGTTTTGATATTCAAATTTTTTAATTATATTTCTCATCGTTCAAAGTTTTCTTCATTTCCTCACCTTCGTTGGTTTAGCTTATTACATAAACGAGGCTAGTTTATTCTCGAGATAACCACATACAAGTGCTTTTTAAAGTTTTACACCGTCACACTATATCGATTACGTCCACCATTGCGTTTAATTAATTTGCTATTGTTTGTTGTTTAAAAAAACTGAACTAATAAACAAAATACGGCGGTAAACAAACCATACAATACAATAATAACTTACAATGAATCAAATTTAGTGTTTAATGGATTGATTCCCGGTACTTTTGAACAAGGAGGCGAGACAACCTTCCCAGAACCAAGAAGAATTGGGTTAATAATTAACCAATTAATTATCGTCTTACTGACTCGTTGCTGAGGGAAAGACATCCAACACTTCAACGCGAAGAGTTCGGAATAGTTGTTGCGACAACGTCCTTTCGCAATTTAATGTTACAGAGTCGAGATAGAACGGTCTTTTGTTGCTCAACCGTCGAATCGAATTCGCCGTTTAATTAAAACTGGCCGTTTGAACTTCTAAAAGACCCTCCGCAATTCAAATTACGGCAAAGAAACAGATCACACCCACGAACGGAGAATGTACCCGGTTCAGAGTCGTTGAATGAGGAAATTCACTTCGGCACGCTCAAGATTTTTATGACTTTATGTCTTAATGAAGTTTCCATTCGGCCGCGGAAAAGTTTAATGAGTGATAATATTTGAGCTAACAAATCAGCAAGTTGCATAGTTGTCTTTAGCGAAGTAGCTTCTCTTTGGAATCATTTATGGTGAAGTGAGTGCCCCAAATGGGATAACATTATTTCGAGAAAGGGTCCAATTAATTGGCCTCCAAGATCATGCGACATAACTCCACTGGATTATTTTCGTTGGGGTTATATCAAGTCATTGGTTTATGCTGATAAACCAGAAACAATAGACACTTTGGAAGCCAACATAACTCGTGTTATTGATGAAATAAAGCCTGAATTACTCGAAAAAGTGATCTAAAATTGGTCTGGTCGAATTCGTTTCCTCAAAGCTAGTCGTGGTAGACATATGCCACAAATTATTTGCAAAACATAAATGTCATAAAATTATCTTTCAAATAAAGAAGAAAAATTGGCTTCAATCTTAATTTAAATGTGTTTTATTTCAATTTAAAGTTCTATCACTTTGAAAAAACCCGATACTTATAAGGTGTTTTAACCCAAACACCTCAACTCTACATTTGATTGAGTCCTAAACAACAGATTGAAAATTTGCTATTGCTGGCTGTTCTAAAATACTAGAACAATAAAAAAATATCGCGGTTAACAAAGGCGGTACCAAACAGTTTATATGTTCCACAATGAATTCAGAATCCCGACATGTGATGATTTTACCACCATCTTCAAATGGATACAAAATTCATCTATTTTGTTTGAAATAATTCACATCGTTTTTATGTTTCACGATTTATTTAGAACCCTGACAAGTGTTTTGGTCTTTCGAACATCTTCAAAGGATTCAATAATTCTTTAACAGGTTAATTAATTATATCTTCAAAGGAGTACAAAAAGGAACTGAATTAACCTAAACACCCCAACTCTACATTTGATTCAGTCCTCAACAACAGTTTGGAAATTTGCTATTGCTGGCTGTTCCAAAATACTAGAACAATAAAAAAATATTGCGGTTAACAAAGGCGGTACCAAACAGTTTATATGTTCCACAATTAATTCAGAATCCTGACACGTGATGATTTTACCACTATCTTCAAATGGATACAAAATTCATCTATTTTGTTTGAAATAATTCACCTAGTTTTTATGTTTCACGATTTATTTAGAACCCTGGCAAGTGTTTTGGTCTTTCGAACATCTTCAAAGGATTCAATAATTCTTTAACAGGTTAATTAATTATATCTTCAAAGGAGTACAAAAAGGAACTGAATTAACCTAAACACCCCAACTCTACATTTGATTCAGTCCTCAACAACAGTTTGGAAATTTGCTATTGCTGGCTGTTCCAAAATACTAGAACAATAAAAAAATATTGCGGTTAACAAAGGCGGTACCAAACAGTTTATATGTTCCACAATTAATTCAGAATCCTGACACGTGATGATTTTACCACTATCTTCAAATGGATACAAAATTCATCTATTTTGTTTGAAATAATTCACCTAGTTTTTATGTTTCACGATTTATTTAGAACCCTGGCAAGTGTTTTGGTCTTTCGAACATCTTCAAAGGATTCAATAATTCTTTAACAGGTTAATTAATTATATCTTCAAAGGAGTACAAAAAAGAACTGAATTTAAAATTGAAAAAGGTTCTTTTATTACACTTAGGACGTCTGTGTATTTTTGTGGCGCATGAAAGTCATCCAATATAGAGGTGTTTCCGAATAGTATTTGGAAAATTGTTAAGTTTTCCTTTTTTTTAATGGCTACCACTACTGATACCATAATAACATTCCATAGTTTCATTCATAGACCTTTGAGTATCCCGTTGAACAAAGTCAATTTCCGAAAAGAAGTGAATATAATTAAAACTATAGCGGTAAACAATGGCTATAGAACTGAAATCATTGACAAAATGATTAATATGAAAACTTATTACAATATTTAAAAAAAATTATATCAATATGAATGATCCTTATGAAGAAAAGAAAATATGGTTTTCAATGGCTTATATGAAAGATTTCAGCAGTAGGATCTCTAATGGTCTTCATAAAATAGGAATGAATTCTTTAGCAGTAAATAGAAATGATTTAGCTAAGATGTTGGAAAACAATAAAGAAAAAAACCCCAACTTTTCCGAATCAAGGATTTATCAAATTAATTGTGATGATTGTAATGCTACATATACTACTCTGTCAAGAAAGTACCGGGAATTTTCAATTAAAACAACATTTTTACATTTAATCGTCAAAATTTATTGGGTCGCCTTCAAAATAGGCTCCATTTTCTCCAATACATCTATGCCAACGGCACTTCCAATTATCGAAACATTTTTTATAGGCGCTTTCCGGGATGGACTTTAGCTCTCGCGCCGAATTTTGTTTTATGGCTTCAATTGACTCAAAACGGGTGCCACGAAGGGGCAATTTTAGTTTTGGGAAGAGGAAAAAGTCGCAGGGAGCCAAATCCGGCGAATACGGTGGTTGCTGAAGCACGTTTGTTGAGTTTTTGGCGAGAAAGTCAGTCACAATCGTAGCTCGGTGAGAAGGCGCGTTATCGTCATGCAAAATCCATGAGTTGTTCGCCCACAAATTTGGCCGCTTCTTACGGATACGCTCACGCAAACGTTTCATAACGCCTAGGTAATACTCCTTGTTTACCGTCTGACCCTCTGGAACGAATTCGTAGTGCACCACGCCACGGATATCGAAGAAAACAATGAGCATCACCTTCATTTTCGAGCGGCTTTGGCGTGGTTTTTTCGGTTTTGGCTCATTTTTTGCCACCCATTCCGATGATTGCTGGCTTGTTTGCATATCGTACTCGTAGACCCAGGTCTCATCACCAGTTATAATGCGTTCCATGTCTGAAGCAACCTGTTCGCGATGACGTTTTTGAAGAAAATTCAGGTCTTTCGGTACGAGTCGTGCGGCCACCTTTCTCATGCCCAAAATATCAATCAAAATCGTACGTGCGTTCTCGTGGGATATTTTAAGATCATGTGCTATCTCTCTCAAGCTGGTACGACGGTTTTCCAGCACCCTTTCCTTAATTTTATCGACGTTATCTTCGATCGAAGCCGTCGATGGGCGTCCACTTCACGACCGTCCTTGAAGGCTCTGTATCACTGATATGCACGAGTTTTCGATAGAGCATTATCACCAAAGGCCTTTTGCAACATTTTCAATGCATCGGCACACGAAAATTCATTTGCAACACAAAACTTTAAACAAATTATTTGCTCAACGTAATCACCCATAGTAAAAATCGGCACGCACTCTGACATCGACTGACTTAATCAGCTGTTGCAAACACACTAGTTGACAGATCCCGCTCAAGCTTGGCATAGTAATTAAGGACAGTGGTACCAACCTAGGAAAAAAAAATTTTACCTGCTTCATTGCCCCGCCAGATTTAAATCGATAATTCCCGGTACTTTCTTGACAGAATGTATAAGACAGAAAGGCCGATGTTCACAAAATAGAATCAAAGAACATAGGATGTCTATTTTGAAAAACCAGAAATCAACCGGTGTTGCGGAACACTCTATTAATGGACTATTTTGAGAATCTTTCAATCAAAAGAGCCATTGAGAATAAGGAGAATTTAACAAATTTCCAAATACTATTCGGGAACATCGCTATATTGGATGCTGTTACTTCTATGCGCCATAAAAATACACAGCTGTCCTAAATGTACCTTTTTCAATTTTAAGTTTAGTTCCTTTTCCTACTCCTTTGAAGATGGTCTAAAGACCGAGACACGTCTCAGGATTCTAAATAAATTGTGAAAAATACAATCTGTGTGAATTTTTTCGAATAAAATTGTTGTAATGTTTCACCTAGAGCCAACCGCATACTGCATTCATGTAAAGCATAAAACATATATTGGACGAAGTACTGCATAATTAAAAATAAACTGCATTCACTTTGGTGGGTAAATGAAATAAACGTAGATGCAGCTTACTCCCAAGCTTTTACGATAACTTCAAAATTGTTCATTTCTGTGCACGCTAAGATGTACTTACGTATTTCCAGCCTAGTATTGTTTTGCAGCATTCACAGTAGATATCAGCCACGGCATGCAATCCTGTCAAGAGTACTCTTTCTTCTGCCGGACCACATCCAACGTTTACTCTGAAAAAACATTGAATTTTTAGAACGATTTATTCAGTTCAAAATTTCAGTATTTGATTTCTTCAATCCATGTATAAATTCTAATCAGTCATAATACAAAAAAGATAGCTAACCCTAAATATTCTGTTTACAGTACGAGTGGAACTGCCAGGCTGAAGAATGCACTAAACAAATTAAAATACACATTTTTTGGGACGATGTTAAAAAATCTCTAACTCAAATGTTCTTTAGTAGACCACAAAAAAAGGAAACATAAAAAAAGATCAAAAACCAAAGTTAAATTCCTTGAATTAATTTATGTCATTGGCAGTATGACAAATGGTTTGAGTTCAAGAGTTAAAGCAATTTTGTATCGACATAAACCAAGGTCTTTTCGTAAAATTCGCCACAAAGACGTCTGGGAGTTGCCTAGTTCTTGTGAACGTCAAAAAATCGATAAATTTTGGTCCTCACGAACACTTTCACGTACGGCAGCAATATTCTCTTCTATTCTTGTATTTTTTTTATCTCATTGGCACTGTAACATCATGAGGTGTAAAATTTGTTTAAAATTTCTTCACTAAACGTTCAACTGTTTTTTTATCCGGACGATTATAACGTGCAAAAATTGGAGTAAAAGCACGTAAAGTTAGAGCAACAGATCGCGATTTTTCATAATGAATTTGGATTATATGTAAACGTTGTTGGAGTGTGTAGCTTTCCATGATGAAATGGTAGACATTGACAAATACAACTGTCAATGTCACAAAAAACAATGGCTGCCATGCGACAGTAATATCAATTTAAAAGTGGGCGTTTCCATTGAAAGACCCTTTAGCTGTTATCTTCCAGAAATCTTAAATATCAAAAAACTTTATACAACACACGAATAAATAAGAACTCCAAGTTAAAAATGCTTTAACCAAATATAGAAATTAAAAATTAATTAATCGTGTTATCTGTACCAAAACAGAAACTTAATTTTTAAAATATTTTAATTTTTTAAAATTAAATAAAAGGATTACAGAGTGTTCTGTCTTCGTTTTAATATGTGTAAAAAAAACTTCTAGAAGATTAAATTGTCAAATGGATTCTTTTGGAAAGAAGACTTGGTCTATATTTGTGGTTAACAATTTATGTTATATTGCATATTTACTTTAAGAGCGAACTCTGACTATAAAATAAAATGGTGAAAAGCGCCATTCGAAAAGTGGAAGCTTTAGTGCGTTTGTTCAACACTCTATTTCCCCTGAAAATTTTAAATCTATGAATTTCTTCTTAAAGAAGCTATTATATGATGAATAAAATAGAGAATTCTGTTTTCTCTACCTATAAAGTTAAATTAACTTAATTTTTTGAAATTTCCGAACTGTTCTCCTGAAGAAAAGGAAAATTGCATGAAAACGGAAATTTTCCGAATTAATATGCACGAAATAATGCATAAACTTTCGTGTCGTTATTTCTCATCTACATGCTAAATCGGAATTCGATCGGATTTATACTTTCGAAAATATTTGACAATTAAAAATTCACATGAGGATAACTCAGAAACTGTTCTCTAGAACGAGCGCGCAAAAACCATAATATTTGACACATGTTGTCGATTAGAGTCGTTTTTAGATTGCAAAATGTTATTTTTGTTAAAATACTCTAGATATAAATAATAAAGCTTGCTGAATATCTTCAGGTATAGTGAAACTAGTGTAGATGTGTTCAATTTGTATTTTATCTATTTTATTTTCTATAAAATAGAAAGGCCTTTTACTTGATAGAAGAAATATAACAAAATTTGAATATTAAAACAAATTGATATATGTTTATCTTCTACAATTTTAATTTAAAAAATTTTTATTCAAAAAACTTTTAGAATTAAATTAATGTCTAAAACAAGCACCGCTTACATTTAATAGACGTATATAATCTAAACTCAATAAACAATGTCAAATGGAATAAATAAACCAAAAGATATACGAAAGTCATTAAAATTAATAAATAAATATTTAAAGGAGACAAAATTTGTTTCTGGTCTTGCCTTCAGAACGCCATTTGCATTTTAAAAACATGAACACACTTGAAGGACCTCTCAAAGAATATAATTTATTTGAAATATTTAATATATTTAAATTTTAATATTAAAAAATTTTATTTTATTTTCATTTTCCCAATCTTTTGGAAAACACTTCAATTATATAATTGAGATGCGGAAGATACAAAATCTTGAGAATGAAAAATCCTGCTATTCATTCGAGTGTACAAAAGACGAACTTGGGAAAATAATAAAATCACTTGACTTTTAATATAAATAAATTGAAAATTACTATGAAGAAGTATTTGCATATTATAGAATAATAGCTGGAATGAATTCTTCAGAACCTTTACAGCTTTTAATCTAAATAAATCTCATGAAAACATACAGAATTAAATTTTAAAACATGTCCTTAATACAGTTTCCCTTTATAGACATATATATTATCATCACATGTGGTGGAAATGAACTAATAAAGAATCAAAAGAAATATAGAATAATGACCAAATCACCTTATATATATGTTTTGATTGGATGTTAAAGAATCACAAGTTCCATCATCAAGAAATGTTCAGTATATAATTCAAGAAGGCTTTTTTTATTTTCCTTTTTTAAAAAATATATAGCACATTCTCCAGAGAAAGAACCTGATAAATTCGGACCCAAAATCTCTTCAGTAAGGAGTTGAATAAACAAAATAATCTTAGATAATGGCGAATTTATGAAGATTAATTCCGACTCAAGCAAAGCTTTTAATTAAGTTCCACATGAAGTGTTAAAATAAAATAGAATAGAAAGGCTTTTTACTTTGTTTTGATATTCAAAACATGAAGTGTTACTAAAGAAACTGCACACTTTTGGTCAATGAGAGAATAGGGCGGCGCATGTCGACTATGTCTTTGACTATGACTTTTTAATTATTAATTAGCAGTCCTACGTTTTGGATGTCAATTTATTATAGCTATTAAAAAAAAATTAGAGGGGCCAATTTATTATGGAATTTACTTTTTAAATTTTCAATATATGAATACTTGTTGAATCACCCTTGTATCTAATTGAATGTTTTGTGTGTGCGCCAGCTAACTCTTAATATTATAATTTTGTTATTGAAAATTTAAATTTAAATTTCATTTATTTTGATTTGTTTTTAAAGGGAGTGTTCAATCCGATTAATAAGTTAATTTTTAAAATTTATATTGAATCGAAGTAATCTGAAATATAAATCTGTGACTACTAAATTAATCTAATGTCTATGTTCCTAACGTCTGCGACCCTAACCTTATCGCTAAATATTGTAATTCTAACGTAAACAAGAAATGTTTTGAATTGAATTGGAAAGTTTTACAGAAATAAACTTATTTCTACCTTTGGTAAGTTTATTCATCGATTATCAATGTTCCTTTTATAATGGTCTTGCTTTGTTTCAGAAATTTGCTTGATTCTTGGAGAATTATATTTCTGGAATGTTCTGATTTCACAGCCAACTTCGTTGTTTTCTTTTTTTGGATTTAAATTATATGATGAATATTTCCATCAAAATATTTATTCATTACATTTCCATTCACAATAATGCTATTATTCTCTTGAAGAGTATTTTTAACGTTTTTTTAATCAGAGCGATACGGTTCCCGCTCTGGAGTATTAAATACTGAATGACATTTCCTCTGCTTCGTCCTTTTATAGTTGTCACGAAAAATTGAATTCCAAAGTTAACTAGCTTTTTTAAAAATTATTGAAAAAAGATGCTTTCCATGATTTTACAAAATTGTTACTATTTCTTGGTTTGAAAGTATTCTAGAAAAATAACCTATTTTTATGAACATTTTGATATTAGTTTCATGATAAACAGAATAGTGCAAGTCTTGCTTTTCAAGTAAAGTATTTCAAGTGTCAAATTTTACAAAGTTTAACTTCTAATGCTTCTAACTTATAAATTAGTTAATATTACCTATGAAATTGGTTACATTTCCTAAGCTTATATAGTTTTACAACTTTATCAATGTATAAGCATCTTCAAGGATATTTCTTACATATAAATTTTCAAAAAACTTCTGACGTAAACACTATGTTTCATTGAATTAATTGATTTTTGATTAATTTTTATTTTTTATCCTTTATCCTCTTGAAATCCTTTTTATTCTCCTTGCTTTTTCTTGAAAGTTCTACCGTATCCTGTGATTTTGGTGATACTTGTCCAAATACTGTTCTCACGTATGCGGGTGAATAAATCAGTTGTAAATATTCATTCTTGAACATCACATCTTCTTCGGCATCAAAATATATTTCTTTCAATTCCGGAGTTAATGAAATAACACACGTACGAAATGAACCTCTTACTTTAATCGATTTCAAGATATTCTTCACCTTCGGTAGAACCAAAAGTTCATGATAGTCAGATATATCCTGTTTGTCCTCTGGTATTTCATAATATGTATTTTCCGTTCCCGTAGTTTGGATCCATTTAAATTTGTATGTATTTTTCTTCTTATCAGTCTCTTCCAAAGTGATGCAAATTTTCATGGATGTCGTCATTATAGCTTACGTTTTTGATTTATAAGAATGTTATCAATTCTTATTTTTATAATCGAAGAAATAGACGATTTGATGTCATTATTCTGGAAGAAATCAAAAACAATGCTATTTCTTCGGGTTTCTCAATTCACATTTCTAACAGCTAACTAAATATAACATGTGACAGTTTTAGGTTAAAATCTTAGACGTAGAACATAGAAGTTTCAAAGTTGTTTTCCCTAAAAATAACAGTTTTATTTTTACAAATGATTGACAAACCATGTGAATATTGATGGTGAATATATTATTATTATTATTGTGTCATTAAATCGAAACGGAAGTTTTAATGGTATGAATTCCTAAATTGCTTTTATTTTCGAAGCTTTTCAGAATATTCTGATCTTCAATTTAAAAAACATACATTCACGAAAGAATTATCCTTGTGTCTCAAAGGCTATGCTAAATTAACAGTTGCCTGTCATACTTCAAGTTCTGCTCTCATCGATTATCTTGGCAATCTTGAAATGCAAAATTGACTATTATGAACGTTGAGACGGAAATTGCATGCAGCTATCGATGTAAGCAGAGACGTGAATGGTGACAACGTGTCATCTATAATTCACTGGACAAGGATAACTGAGACCAGGACGACATGTTACACGGGAGCCTAGAGCATTCGGAAATTTAGATTCGAGATCATGAATAGATTCTCTACCCGGCAGCGTGTCATGTTGGAGACAAAGGGATTCATGAGGAACATCTGATACTGCACCGTTCCTTTTTGTTTCTAAAACTTCAGACCAACCGAATTCCGTGAGTGAAACTAAACTCAAACTTCAAATAAATGCCGAATCGTCTGAAAAATAATGTTTCTCTCGGACAAGTCGTAAGGTATGAAAGATTTCTTGTCGAAACTCCCTCTAGATCGATCAGCGCGGATTACGATCTACTGGAACATTTCTTCGGTTTTTCCATATATCCGTACAACTGTACTGTCAATCCGAATGATGAAACGTTCTGGCATTAGCAGCAGCTTTTCAGAGATGTTTAATCACCATTTGGAAGGATTGATCGACAGGAACAATTGCGGGAAGCATTCGTTGCGAAGGACGAACACAAGAACGTTGCAATATACAAGAATCTACGTCGTAGTAATTGTACAGATTCGGAAAGAAACTTTTTCCTATAAGATATAAGAGATAGAACAAGATGCATTCCAAACAATGCTTCATATCAAACTAAAACTGGTACGGTTATAAGGGGTGGCCCATTTAAATTTTGCATTTTTGATCGGCTTTGAATAAAAAACTAATGAATATTTTCCCAAAGTTATAAGCTTCTCAGAAAGGTTGAACGAATGGAAAACAATATCATAGTACTCTGTCAAGAAAGTACCGGGAATTATCAATTAAAACAACATTTTTACATTTAATCGTCAAAATTTATTGGGTCGCCTTCAAAATAGGCTCCATTTGCTCCAATACATCTATGCCAACGGCACTTCCAATTATCGAAACATTTTTTATAGGCGCTTTCCGGGATGGACTTTAGCTCTCGCTCCGAATTTTGTTTTATGGCTTCAATCGACTCAAAACGGGTGCCACGAAGGAACAATTTTAGTTTTGGGAAGAGGAAAAAGTCGCAGGGAGCCAAATCCGGCGAATACGGTGGTTGCTGAAGCACGTTTGTTGAGTTTTTGGCGAGAAAGTCTGTCACAATCGTAGTTCGGTGAGAAGGCGCGTTATCGTCATGCAAAATTCATGAGTTGTTTGCCCACAAATTTGGCCGCTTCTTACGGATACGCTCACGCAAACGTTTCATAACGCCTAGGTAATACTCCTTGTTTACCGTCTGACCCTCTGGAACGAATTCGTAGTGCACCACGCCACGGATATCGAAGAAAACAATGAGCATCACCTTCATTTTCGAGCGGCTTTGGCGTGGTTTTTTCGGTTTCGGCTCATTTTTTGCCACCCATTCCGATGATTGCTGGCTTGTTTGCATATCGTACTCGTAGACCCAGGTCTCACCACCAGTTATAATGCGTTCCATGAATGTAGAATCGGAATTACAGCGATCCAGCATGTCTGAAGCAACCTGTTCGCGATGACGTTTTTGAAGAAAATTCAGGTCTTTCGGTACGAGTCGTGCGGCCACCTTTCTCATGCCCAAAATATCAATCAAAATCGTACGTGCGGACTCGTGGGATATCTTAAGATCATGTGCTATCTCTCTCAAGCTGGTACGACGGTTTTCCAGCATCCTTTCCTTAATTTTATCGACGTTATCTTCGATCGAAGCCGTCGATGGGCGACCACTTCACGACCGTCCTTGAAGGCTCTGTACCACTGATATGCACGAGTTTTCGATAGAGCATTATCACCAAAGGCCTTTTGCAACATTTTCAATGCATCGGCACACGAAAATTCATTTGCAACACAAAACTTTAAACAAATTCTTTGCTCAACGTAATCACCCATAGTAAAAATCGGCACGCACTCTGACATCGACTGACTTAATCAGTTGTTGCTAACACACTAGTTGACAGATCCCGCTCAAGCTTGGCATAGTAATTAAGGACAGTGGTACCAACCTAGGAAAAAAAAAATTTTACCTGCCTCATTGCCCCGCCAGATTTAAATCGACAATTCCCGGTACTTTCTTGACAGAATGTATAAATGACTGCCACGGGTGGCTACAGTTCAACCCAATTTTTCAGTACATTGTCGATCGTTAACTCCGCCAGTTTCACGCAGGGTTGGATTGAGTAGCCTACGCTTTTGTCAATGCCGTTCCCAAGCTCGGATAAAGGAGGGGGGCTGATGAGCAAGGTCCTACTCGCTGTAAAACCTAGAACGTCCAGAAGAATTTAAATAGTCCTCGGAAACACGCTGATTAAAGGCAACGACACCAGTAAGAAGAGGAAATGTATTAAGGATCGCAACGTGGAATATTACCTCTTTGAATGGCAAAGATCAGGAATTGTACACAGAGTTGGACTATTTGTAGGACAAAGAAAAATGGCGCTGGAACCTCCAGGATAGGAAACTACGTATTGGTTTACAAGGGGGTAGATAAAACAAGCAGAGCGCATACAGGAATGGTTATACTAATCAACAAGAAGTTCGGCGATCACATGGCTGATATTATGTTAATGGGAGTATAATAATGGTTGCTATTTCGGCTGTTATATCCGTTCTAAAAACACCCCTCCATTCTGCCCCACCCAATTAACGTTAAATTCGGTCACCTCCTGTTAGTTTTTTTAAGTAACATATTTCTTTATACTGCCCATTTGTTATCGTATGGCGGAGATCATACTATTATTGAAGTTTAAATTTTGATTGAGTTTTGATCGTCCCAACCGGTAAGCATCGCGTCGCACGATCTTCAGCACTTAGGAAACATCCTTCGATATCACCGACTTTAACGAGGTACACAAAACAGAAAGGTATTCGAATCTTCTTCCTACTAAACTTGCTCTTTGAATGAAATATCGTAATACTCAATCGGAGCAGGCACATACATGCAATATTTATGTGGGCTCGAGTAACCGACCAAGTTTTATACCCCATCTCCGTATAGATAGACGCCGCTTTCATCTTGTTTGCACTACCGATCAGTTCCGTATCGGGTCGATGTTTGTAAACAAACAAGACCACATACATATATGCTAATTTGGGAACAAATACGCCAGGAAGTTTGGAAACCAGCAGAATACTAGTATGAGTACTTCATTACTCCATTAGAGTATTTGAAGCAGTGAAGCTAACAAATGTTCTTGCTGAAGGTTGTGTACCTAAAGTGGGATTATAACGCGTTAAATCGACTTATGAGTTCTGGTGCATAATTATCAGCCATTTATATTCTTTTTCGTCAGAGATAATAAATGTTTCGTTAATTTTTTCAATATAATTAATTTTATTCATTTACAAAAGATTTGACTGAAAATACATTTCTATTCGTTACATATTGTCAGGTATTTCAAAATGAAACTTGACTAGGTTTTAGAACGGTCAATAATTTGAGAATTCATATAAAAATATAATAAAGATAAAACAAATCAAGACAGTAAATCTGGAGTTTATAAGTTGATGTACAAAGCTTGCCCTACAGGTAGATCCTCTTATAAAATCAACTAATAAATTTGATCATTTCTTAAGGATTTTGTGTTTGCTGAATTTTAATATGGAATTCACTAACGAATTTTAGGTTTGAAACTTTTTCGCATACCCTTATACCTAGTTAGGTTGTATCTTGGGCTACCGGCTAACTTTAGTTGTATTTAAAATTTTGTAATTAAATTGAGTTTTAATTCGAATTTCTAATTTATTTTCGAAAAATATATTAAATATATTGAAAACAAAATAATTTGATGTATGTATAAATCAAATCTGTGAACAAACTATCCTTCTTCTATGTTCTACGATTTAACCTTAAAATTTATGTAAATATCAGTAAGGTTATAGAGGAAAAATTATTTCGTAAATTACACAAATTGTCTATTCCTTTCTGGTAAGTATAATTTTACTGAATACTGTTCTTTATTATCTGCGTTATTCTGTTTGAAGAATTTCCGCTTATCCTGAATTCTCCACATTCGCCACTATTTCAATTGTTTCCTTCTATCTTTCCAACCAGGCCAAATCACTTTGTTGACTTTCCTGGTTCATACTTGATTTAATTGTTGAATTTTTCCATTATATATTCAAGTAACGTATTTCATGACATTAATTCACGGATATAATATTTTTTTCTTTTTAGGTTATGGAGAGTACATTCTTTCAGAAAAAGATCGACGTGGTCTCGACTCTGGAGAATTTCATACTAAATGACGTTTGGTCTGCCACTTATACTTATAGTTTCACGAAAAATTGAAATTTCCAAAGCTTGATTTAATTTTTTTCAAAATTCTTCAAAATGATAAGTATAATTATACTTATGCTATTGATGTGAAAATTAAAATTATTTTCATATCAAATATATATATTCACGAGAGACATATATGTTATCATCACATGTGGTGGAAATTACCTAATAAAGAATCAAAAGAAATATAAGATAATGAACAAATTATTTAGACATCACCTTATATATGTCGTATCTTCTTTCATTGTATATTTCTGTGATATAACCTAATTTTGGTATGCCATGCTTATGGCCATGCTTATCCCAAAATTGGTTAGTTGTTGCAGAAATGTCTAGTGATGACAAAGGGATTTTTATATATTTTTGAATGATTATTTTGTTTATTCAAATAACTCTTTACTGAAGAGATTTTGGGTCCGAGTTTATCAGGTTCTTTCTCTGGGGAATGTACTATATATTCTTTAAAAAAGGAGAATAAAAAGAGGCTTTTTTGAATTATATGTTGAATATTTTTTGGTGATGAACTTGTGATTCTTTAACATCAATTCGAAACATATATGTATAAGTTGATGTCTGAGTAATTTGGTCATTTTTTATACTTCTTTTGATTCTTTATTAGTTAATTTCCACCACATGCGATGATAATATATATGTCTATAAAGTGTATTTAGGAAGTTTTAAAATTTTATTCTAAATGAAAAAGAAAAGGCTACTTGATAGAAGGAATATAACAAAATTTGAATATCAAATTAGATTTGATCTGTCTGTCTTCTACAATTTTAATTTCAAAAAAATTTTTATTCAAAAAACTTTTAGAATTAAATTAATGTCTACATAAGCACCGCTTATATTTAATAGACGTATACAATCAAAACTCAATATACATTATCAAATTGAATAAATAAACCAACAAATATAAATTGTCAATTAAAATTAATAAGTAAATATTTGAAGAAGACAAAACATTTTGTTTCTGATCTTAATACTATGAACACCAATTCCTTTTCAAAAACATAAAACATAACTTAAGGACTTCTAAAAAATATAATTTATTTTAAATATTCAATATATTTAAATATTCAAATAAGTTAATTCAAAAATCTCTCAAAACTGCAACATATCTTCAAAAAACAATTAGACTTCCGATAATCTCTTCATCGGCCCTAAATCATATTTAAGAAATCAAAATCAACTAATAACATTTGATATTGTATATTGAGTTTTGATTGTATACCTCTATTAAATATAAGCGGTGCTTATGTAGATATTAATTTAATTCTAAAAGTCTTTTGAAATTAAAATTGTAGAAGACTGACAGATTAAATCTGTTTTGATATTCAAATTTTTTTAATTCTAAATGTTTTCATGAGATTTATTTAGATTTAAATCTGTAGAGGTTCTGGTGAATTAATTCCAGCTATTATCCTTTATAACCGTTTGTACTCGGAACATAGAAAAACATAATAAAAATTATTTACCCCAAATAACGCCCCACGATAAAAAAATAACCAGAATTTTAAAAATAATAGATAATTTAGGAATATATTGAGAATATTTAGACTCTATATGAATTTAATTCATAATTTAAAAAACAATTTGAACAAATTTGAGTCAATTTTTGATAGAAAAAAATTGTTTCTTAGGCTCTCTAGTAGTGGTAGAATAGAAGAATAACTCAAATATTTCTACAGATAAATGTTTTTTTCTACAAAAAAGCATAAGTTTGGTCTTATGGTTTGAAACTGGGGAATCTCGAATGAAAAGCACGGAAAGAAAAGAAATTCCAACGACATCCGAATGAAACTAAAGAAACTTCTCTTTTCTCATTCACAATAAAGGGAAACTCTAGCTTGACAAGGGCTAACATGGATAAACAAGGTCGGTGAACAAAAGGCTTATATTTTAGCTCTGAAGACGAAATGAATCCGTGGAATTATACATGGTAGTACGTTCATTAATCAGAAAGAAGCAGCAGAAACCTGGAGGCAGGGAGCTGTAGGAAAGTAATATAAAGGTGAATTAATTGTTCTGACTTCCTTCTACAAGAAGAAAGCCACATAAAAACAAATATTAGGGTGCATTGAAAATTACTCGTGTTAGGATTGAAGATGTTAGTTTTCATAACCTTTTTTCAACCACTTCGATAATTAACCTTCAATTTTTCAGGTTTGCATTTTGTGAAATTTGAAAATTCATTGAAAAATTTATCGTGAATTTTTTGCGTATTCGTTCCAGGGAACAGTGTGCAGTTTCGTCCAAATGTCTATAATTTTCTAGTTTTGAACAAAAACGTCTTAAACTTTCATTTTGAAGTGTCTTTCTTTTCCGTTATTCTGTTATTTCGCTGAAGCGTAAACAACATAGTTTCTGTGTACACTGAAAATGTTAACTTTTGTACCCAATAATGTGTTTTGCGGGAAGTTTTACTGCATTAATTCAATATGAATTGAAAGGCGCCACCAAAATTTAAGGATGAGGAATTAGAAGCAAGGCTCAATGAATATCCATCACAAACGCAAGAGGAACTCGCATAAATACTTGGGAGTCACTCAAATTAAAAGCAATAAAAATTTATGTCTTTTAAAAAAATGCGTTTCTTAGGCATTTTATTTCATTTAATTTCGAAGAAATTTTTCTAAAATTCAAATTTGAAGAGAGTTGTGACAGAATTACTCTGCTTGTTATTCAAGACAGGGAAACGATGATCAAGCAAGAATTAACCAGCAAAAAATCTGCCAACATATTGCGTAAATAATATAGAACAATCAGACAAAAATACAATTTATCTATAAATTACAGAATAATAGCGGGAATTAATTCTCCAGAACCTCTACACATGCACGTGGCTGTTATCTAATGCAGGGTCTAAGTCGCATCTTTTTTCATTGCTTATTTCTGTGATATAACCTAATTTTCGTATAGGCCATGCCTATCCAAAAATTGGTTAGTTGTTGCAGGAATGTCTAGTGATAAAAAAGGTATTTTTAAATGATTATTTTGTTTATTCAAAAAACTCCTTACTGAAGAGATTTTGGGTCCGAATTTATCAGGTATTTTCTCTGGAGAATGTGCTATATATTCTTAAAAAAACGAAAATAAAAAAGGCCTTTTTGAATTATATGTTGAACATTATTTGGTGATGGAACTTGTGATTCTTTAACATCCAATCGGAACATATATGTATAAGGTGATGTCTAAATAATTTGCTCATTATTTTATATTTCCTTTGAGTCTTTATTAGTTAATTCCACCGAATGTGATGCTAGTATACTACTCTGTCAAGAAAGTACCGGGAATTTTTAATTAACACAACATTTTTACATTTAATCGTCAAAATTTATTGGGTCGCCTTCAGAATAGGCTCCATTTGCTCCAATACATCTATGCCAACGGCACTTCTAATTATCGAAACATTTTTTATAGGCGCTTTCCGGGATGGACTTTAGCTCTCGCGCCGAATTTTGTTTTATGGCTTCAATCGACTCAAAACGGGTGCCACGAAGGGGCCATTTTAGTTTTGGGAAGAGGAAAAAGTCACAGGGAGCCAAATCCGGCGAATACGGTGGTTGCTGAAGCACGTTTGTTGAGTTTTTGGCGAGAAAGTCAGTCACAATCGTAGCTCAGTGAAAAGGCGCGTTATCGTCATGCAAAATCCATGAGTTGTTCGCCCACAAATTTGGCCGCTTCTTACGGATATGCTCACGCAAACGTTTCATAACGCCTAGGTAATACTCCTTGTTTACCGTCTGACCCTCTGGAACGAATTCGTAGTGCACCACGCCACGGATATGGAAGAAAACAATGAGCATCACCTTCATTTTCGAGCAGCTTTGGCGTGGTTTTTTCGGTTTCGGCTCATTTTTTGCCACCCATTCCGATGATTGCTGGCTTGTTTGTATATCGTACTCGTAGACCCAGGTCTCATCACCAGTTATAATGCGTTCCATGAATGTAGAATCGGAATTACAGCGATCCAGCATGTCTGAAGCAACCTGTTCGGGATGACGTTTTTGAAGAGAATTCAGGCCTTTCGGTACTAGTCGTGCGGCCACCTTTCTCATGCCCAAAATATCAATCAAAATCGTACGTGCGGACTCGTGGGATATCTTAAGATCATGTGCTATCTCTCTCAAGCTGGTACGACGGTTTTCCAGCACCCTTTCCTTAATTTTATCGACGTTATCTTCGATCGAAGCCGTCGATGGGCGACCACTTCACGACCGTCTTGAAGGCTCTGTAACACTGATATGCACGAGTTTTCGATAGAGCATTATCACCAAAGGCCTTTTGCAACATTTTCAATGCACCGGCACACGAAAATTCATTTGCAACACAAAACTTTAAACAAATTCTTTGCTCAACGTAATCACCCATAGTAAAAATCGGCACGCACTCTGACATCGACTGACTTAATCAGCTGTTGCAAACACACTAGTTGACAGATCCCGCTCAAGCTTGGCATAGTAATTAAGGACAGTGGTACCAACCTAGGAAAAAAAATTATTACCTGCCTCATTGCCCCGCCAGATTTAAATCGATAATTCCCGGTACTTTCGTGACAGAATGTATATGTCTATAAAATGATACAGTGTATTTAGGACATGTTTTAAAATTTAATTCTAAATGTTTTCACGAGATTTATGTAGGTTAAAATCTGGAGAGTTCTGGAGAATTCCAGCTATTATTCTGTAATAAGCAAATATTTCTTCATAGTAATTTTCCATTTATATATACATATTACCTCCAAAATCAAGAAGTTAACGAGAAGAATTCTGTGAAAAATAAATGTGTAAAACTAAAAAAGATTCAGTTACAAATTAATTGAAGGTCTAGTGCATCAATCGAAAAAAATTCTCCTTCTAGGTTGATCGGTAGGGGAACAATCAATATTCTACTATCAGTTCGATTCTAATTTTTTATCGTTGGAAGATTAGTTGACACGCCAATTTCGATATTCGCGCATTCCACTCAGTCTAGAATTAATTCCCATATTTATTGGAACAAACATGAATTGTATTTGCGTTGCAAATATCGAATATAGCAAAAACGAAATTGTACTTTTCCAGATTTGTCTAATATTATTTGCAGGTCGATTTCCGGGTGAATAGAAGCGATAAGAATGACAAACAAGATTAGAAGCATCTAATTACATGCGTTGTGTTTCTCGTTATCTGACGAATGTATGCATCGGTTCACGTTCGGTTTCTTCGAAAATGAACAAGGTATTGTTGACTTTTACGCAGCAGTTACTTGAATCCCGGCACTTCCTCAGTTATAATGACGTCACTTTTCGGACGTCGGAGAGCCCAGCCGGCTCTCTGAACTCAACGTCCTAAAAAGCCGTAATTTTTTGTTCTTAATACGACATTAGTCATATTTTTAAAAATTGAGGGGTTGATTTAGCCCCGCTAATCACCAGCCAGGTCTGCAATTCCGAGTTGGGATATAATAGGAGAGGTATCTGACAAGTTTTCAGCTTGCCTCCCAAAAATTCGTGCCAGCTCTCGGACTATTATCCCAAAAGCAGTTAGACAAAATTATCGCTGCGACATTAGTCACCTCAAAAGCAGGTAGACAATAAATGTCACCCCGACTGAGTCATCAAGGCTCAGTGGAATATTTTCGCAACTCTCCTACAATCGGAATGCTGAGTGCGTTGAAATTCGTATCCCTACGGCATTAGCTAAAAATATATCGCCTCAGTAAGTCTCTTTCGTACTAGCACACTTGACGTCGTCCCAATAAGCTGAAGAAGTACTCTTAGCAATAAGAAAACGCAGTTTCATTACGCACTCATAGAGAGAACTCAATGCGCATAATAATACAAATTCGCTAAAAGTGAAAGTATGATCTACGAAATATACACTTATGATTAAGGTTAGTGTATTTGTGAAGTGAACTCAGTGAACCCAAATGAACATTGAAGAAAGTAGCCCATCGTCTCCTCTTCTACGAGGAAAATTAAGTTTCACCACATCGATCGATAATAATTCACTTGATTTTTGAGTAAAACAATCCAAAATTGTAAAAGGTTCCATGTAATATATGGACTGTAAATAAACGAGGTTTGTTTACTATGACATCTCTATATTACCCTCGAATTATGCTTTTCCTGGAATTTGCATACCAGTTCAGTAATGAGACGAAAAACACCTATCTTGTCATCGACAATACAATGAGGAGTAAGACGAAGTGCAGAGCAATTCTTCGGGTGTTTTTCTTTCGATATGGATAACTGTAATGAAGGTAGAAGTCATGTTGTTCTGAGATTTCTGTTCAGTAAAATAAATAGAAGGTATATAAAACTATTTAAATATTTTAATAGTAGTACATATTTAATTTCGAAAAATTATATTCAATAATTATAACTTCAGGAATTAAATTCAATTAATGTCATATAAGTACCACTTATATCTAACGACATATAAAATGAACATTCATTATAAGACATACAAATGATATAAGAAAATTCAATAAATAAAAATTGTTAACCAAAATCCTATAAATTAAATAATTTGACTAGGCAAAATTTTGTTTCTGCTCATCAATCTTATGAAAACAGATATCTTTCAAAAATGTTCAACATAATATTAAGAATTTCATCATAAAACTATCTTATTTAGAATATTCAATATTATTGGATATCTAACTAAGTTTCTTTTTATAAACTCTCAAGATATGTAAAAACATTACTAAAAAACAAGTTTTAAGAGAGACTTAGCTTCGTCAGTACTCAACTACCTTTTAACAATTCAGAAAGCTTCTGGTAAATGAATACTGTAAATTTAAATAGAGTGTAATGTTAACCCAAATAAATAATTCTGTGGTTTACCATTGATCTAAAAGATTGAAAGCCAATTCAACGGACTCTGTTATAGCACAAGGACTATCTGTATTAAGAATGTTAAGGAAACCAAACAATTATATAATATGAATGAAATAAAATAAATAGAGGTTTATACTTAATAGAAAAACATATTTAAATAATTTCTTTTCAGTAAGCATTGACAAATTATCATGGAAAGACTCACGCCGTAACAACGTTTACAAATTGTTGAAATTTATTTTCAAAATCAGTGTTCTATTCGCCAAACTTATCGAGCACTTAGTGAAATTTATGGTTTACATAATCATTCATCAGAGCAACTTATTTGTCGAACTATCGATAGATTTCGGACAACATTTTCTCTGCAAAAAACAACAACAAGACAAAGAACTGTACGTACAGAAGAAAATATGGCTGCTGTAAGTCATGGTGTTAATGATGATCCAGATTTGTCTATTCGTCGACGTTCACAACAAGTTGGACTCTGTGGATGCACCACATGAAAAATTTTGCGTAAAGATCGTGGTCTACACCCATACAATATCCAACTGGTTCCAGAACTAAAGCCACTTGACCATAAAAAGCGTCGTTTGTTTGCTGATTGGACCCTAGAATAGCTTGAAGTTGATCCACTTTTTTATCGTAAAATTGTGTTTAGTGATGAAGCTCATTTCTGGTTAAACGGCTATGAAAAACAGCAAAATTGCCGTATATCGAGTGAAAAAAATCCTCAAGAAGTTCTGCAGGTTCTATTGCATCCTGAAAATGCACCGTATGGTGTGCTTGACACGCTAGAGGCATCATCGGTCCATATTTCTTTGAAAACGATGCTCGAGCTAATGTTACAATGAATGGTGCTCGTTACAGATCGAAAATCAATGAATATTTGTTTCAAAATTTGAATGGTATCGCCACAGATGTGTTCTAAGAAGATGGTGCTACACCTCATGCTGCTACCGTAACAATTGATTTATTGAAAGAAAGATTTGATGATAATATTATTTCGAGAAATGGTCCAATAAATTGGCCTCCAAGATCATGCGAGATAACTCCACTGGATTACTTTTTTTGGGGTTGTGTCAAGTCATTGCTTTATGTTGATAAACCAGAACCAATAGACGCTTCAGAAGCCAACATCACTCGTGTTATTGATGAAATAGGGCCTGAATTACTCGAAAAAGTGGTCTAAACTTGGTCTCGTCGAATGAGGTTCCTCAAAACTAGTCGTGGTGGATATATGCCCAAAATTATTTTTAAAACATAAATGTCATAAAATTATCTTTCAAATAAAAAAAAATTTGGCTTCAATCTTAATTTTAATTGAAATAAAACACCATTAAATTAAGATTGAAGCCAAATTTTTTTTTATTTGAAAGATAATTTTATGACATAATAAATAATATATATATAAATAATATATATATATATATTATATATATATAAATAATATATATATATATATATATAAATAATAATAAAATAATAGATACAGTTAATATATCGGATGTTCTTTCTAAGAGTAATAGAACTTTTAATTGAAATAAAACACCATTAAAGTTCTATTACTCTTAAAAAGAACATCCGATATATTAACTGTATCTATTCAATTGAAAACAACGCTCAAAGGTATGATTTTGAGTCCACAAGAAAAATCGGATCATAAGTTTCTATCTAGAAAAACCTACATATTTACCAAACGATTCTTACATTTCTGTTATGGAATGAAGGGTGACAGAAAATTTAGTTTCTTGTCTGTATTTGTTTCAGGCACACTATTTAGTTTGGTTCAAAGTGAGTAAAGCTCAAGATTATCGTAATATAAACATAAACAAGAACATATAATCCCCCTTTAACTTGAGCTGACCAAGACCACGCTTGAAACTGAGGGAAAGACTTAATTTTATCTATAAGCTCCTCTTCGAACGGCTGGTAAAAGCACCAATTTCAATAAACTTAACTCTCTGCAGAGAGATACTTGTTTCTACCACTTGTGAAAAAATTTACAAGTACAACAACATTCCAAGTAAAAATTTTCTCCTTAAAATTTGGACCATTCTTTCAATTTAATTGTTAGGAGTTATATTTATACAGAAGGTCATGTAATATACTTTATTTATTTATTTTGTTCATTCCCTACGAGTATAATGCCCTATCCTTCCAAGTATTTGGTTAAATTCAGAGATCAATTCGATCTATTTCCACCTTGGGTAAACAATTTTCCATGACAGAGGTCAACAGTTAATCAGAATCGATTGGTTTTAAATATTCATGATGGATTAACCCAAAGGACAATCGGTAAACACAGAACGTTAGGGAGCATAAAACATCTGATTTAGTTATGTGATCATAAGAATTTCAAATGGTTGAAGCTGTGCTCTTTATCGGTAGAAGTGAGTTATTGAAAAAGATAGATGAATATTAGAGTTTCCATCGGAAATCCCTTGAGAAATTTGCAGAGAAATGCTCTGTTTTATCGTTATATTAAATTTTCAAATATAATAAACTTAGATCATAAAATTCTGAAAACCTCTACAAGAAGATTAATGTTGAAATCAATACTATATGTAGAAATAATAATTAATAAATATTGATGTGAAAGCAAATTCACAGCTTAAAACTCAAGAAGAACAAAAGGAAAGTTGAGAAAATGCTGTCTGATATTTTTTGGGGAAACTCCTCATTAAACTGTGGGACTTAGAAACAAAAATATTTGAAATCTCACTAGGTACGTTCTTCAATGGAAAAAATGAACACCTAACGCACCGATCCTCAGATAATTTTGGACCCCTTTTTATCGCGTTCATATTAGAGTAGTTTTTATGATAGAAGTGAAAAAATAAACCTTACCACATCGTGATACTTGTAGATATCGGGTGTTTTTTATAGAGTGATAGAACTTTAGATGTGAATAAAACACATTTAAATCAAGATTGAAGCCAATTTTTTTTTTATTTGAAAGATGAAATTTATTTTTTAAAAATAATTTCCGGCATATGTCCACCACGACTAGCTCTGAGGCACCGCATTCGACCAGACCAATTTTGCACCACTTTTCGAGTAATTCAGGCCTTATTTCATCAATAACACGAGTTATGTTGGCTTCCAAAGTGTCTATTGTTTCTGGTTTATCAGCATGAACCAATGACTTGACATAATCCCAAAGAAAATAATCCAGTGGAGTTATGTCGCATGATTTTGGAGGCCAATTAATTGGACCATTTCTTGAAATAATGTTATCGCCAAATTTTTCTTTCAATAAATCAATTATTACGGTAGCATCATGAGGTGTAGAACCATCTTGTTGGAACCAAAAAACTTCTGTAATCTGTAACGAGCTCTATTCACTGTAACATTAGCTACAGCATCGTTTTTGGAGAAATATGGACTGATGATGCCTCCAGCGTGTAAAGCACACCATACCAGGATGCAATGGAACCTGCAGAACTTCTTGAGGATTGTTTTCGCTCCATATACGGCAATTTTTCTTGTTTCCATAGCCGTTCAACTAGAAATGAGCTTCATCACTAAACACAATTTTACGATAAAAAAGTGGATCAACTTCAAGCTGTTCTAGGCCCCAATCAGCAAACAAACGACGCTTGTTTTGGTCAAGTAGTTTTAGTTCTTGAACCATTTGGATCTTGTATGAGTGTAGACCAAGATCTTTACTTAAAATTTTACATGTGGTGGATGCATAGAGTCCAATTTGTTGTGAACGTCGACGAAAAGACAAATCTGGATCATCATTAACACTATGTCTCACAGCAGCGATGTTTTCTTCTGTACGTAAAGTTCTTTGTCTTGTTATTGTTGCATCGATTAGAGGAAATATTGTCCGAAATCTATCGATAGTTCGACGAATAAGCTGCTCTGATGGACTATTATGTAAACCATAAATTTCACGAAGTGCTCCATAAGTTTGGCGAACAGAACACTGATTTTGAAAATAAATTTCAACAATTTGTAAACGTTGTTGTGGCGTGAGTCTTTCCATGATACTTTGTCAATGCTTACTGAACAGAAATGTCAAAACAACATGGCTTCTACTTTCTGTCAAATCACAGTTATCCCTATCGAAATTTCTATCACTCTAAAAAAAAACACCCGATACATGAAAAGGTCAGAATTAAGATACATGAGAAGTGGAACTGTAAATAAACAATTAATGTGGAATTTAACATCGATCAAATGTGTAGTTTCGAAAATATTATGAAAATTATAAAAAATTCTCGAACGTGAATAATTGTGAAACGACTGAACCGATTTTGCCCATAAATGAACTCAGTTAGCATTTAGACCCTAAACCTATTTTGAAAATTTCAAGACTCCAGTTCTTTACATTCGAAAGTTAGTTTGTTTAGGGCCGGCTGGCCTGACAGAAATTTTTTTGACCTCTGATTCTATATTAGTTAGTCCAACTTAGTCGTTTTATGCCATTATCGGCTCAAAATTAGAAATTACAGACATCTGGGCGAAATGATGGCACGCTGTTCACCTGGAACTAGCCCGCAAAAAGAAATAGTTCCTGCGACATTTTGATTTCATTGTAAAAATTGTAGAGATTCCATAGAATTAATCTAATGAATATTTTGATCGGCTATCAATGAAGAACTCTAGATAGCTTACTCTTCACTTGAAATAGATAAAACACACTGTAAATTCACTCTTAGTTTGAAGTCCTTTTTCAGTTTGTGTCGATGTAAGTAACAACCCCAAAATTTTTCTCTCAATAAACCCTAACATATTTACCACAACGTGTTCTTAGATCGTCTGTTGAAATCAATACGTTGAAACAATATCGAAATACTCCGATAAAGGAGTCGCGGTACGCACTACCTTCGATCATCGAATTAATACGTTGAAACCTACAAGATACTCGATAAAAGTCCTCGGTAAGTATGAAGGTTTAAAAATATAAAAATGGCAGTTTTTTGTTTTAACAGAGATAACTGGAACTCGGCTAGTTCTTAATGAAAGCTATTGGTTAGAATTCACATCCTTTTCTGAGTAAGATATCAACGCCAAAAAACATCCACAGTACTTGCCAACGAAGGACTTTGCAACTTTCCGACACATTGCATCGTTCCTCGAAAATCCAGATAACTCAGAACTGCATATCGCCACCATAAACTTTACACACCTCGGCATTACCGCGTCTCACAATCGGAACATCGAGCAAAGTTTCGAACTACAGAAAATACAGACCAACGGTTCAACGTGCTTTATTCACAAGGATACTAATCCAGGACAAGGCTTACCTTCTTGCATTATCTGTTCTCCTTTTCCGTCTAGACTGGGGTTCCAGAGGGAGTTTTTGAAGTTGAAACAATGTAACATTTGGGTTGGCAACATGGTTAATAATATGATTATTTAATAAAATAATAAGAAGAGGCTCTTACTTGATAGAAGGATTATTACAAAATTTAAATATCAGAACGGATTTATTCTGCTAGCCTGCTATAAATTTTAATTAAAAAAAAATTTCAATCAAAAACTTTTAGAATTAAATTAATGTCTTATGCTTAAATTAAGTGGAATAAAAAAAAACGCAACGAAATATAAATTATCAATTAAAATTACTGAATAAATACTTGAAGGAGACAAAATTTTGTTTCTGATCTTATATTTATGAAAATAAAATCTTTTTCAAAAATGCAAAACATAATTTTGAAATAAAAATAAAATAGAAAGGCCTTTTACTTGATAGAAGAAATATAACAAAATTTGAATATCAAAACAAATTAAAATATGCTTATCTTCTACAATTTTAATTTCAAAAAATTTTTTTTTTAATTTGTTTTGATATTAAAATTTTTTTTCAAACATAATTTTAAGAACTTTTTCAAAATAAATTTAGTTGAAATATGTTATAAGTAAGTTACTTCAAAAATCTCCCAAAACAAGTTGTACATCCTCAAAATACAATTTGAAATTAAATAAGATCTTCATAAGTCCTACTTCACATTTAAAAAATAAAATCAATTAACAAAAAACATCTTGCCAGATAGACCTCGTACAAACACTAAAAATAGAGAACTTTGAAAATCCAACGTTCACACAAAGCTTAAAAGGTATTTTGGGTTTTTTTATTCCATTCGATGTTATATAATGAGTTTTTATTTTATATGTCTACTAAATTTAAGAAGTGCTTATAAGACATTAATTTAATTTTAAAACATTTTGAATACAAATTTTTTGAAATTGAAATTTATAGGAGGCTAAACGAATAAATCTGTTTTAATATTTAAATTTTGTAATAATCCTTCTATAATTTAAAAAACCTTTTATTATTATTTTATTGTATACATAATATATAATTATATTTTGGTTTTCCTGATTCATTATATAAATGTTATTTGGTTTTAACTAAGGCCATGATATACTTTATAAGCTTTTTGTGATTTTTGTGATAACATAGAATACGTTGGATTTTTAAAGTTCTCTAATTTTAGTGTTTGTTCAACAAGGATACCGCTAGGTCTGTCTTAACAGATCTATCTTAACAAAGATATTTTTTGTTAATTGATTTTATTTTCTAAATGTGAAGTAGGACCGATGAGGATCTTATTTAATTTCAAATTGCTTTTTGAGGATGTACTACATGTTTTGGGAGATTTTTGATATATCTTATTTAAATATATTGAATATTTCATATTAATTAGTTTTGGATAAATTCTAAAAATTGTTTTGCTTCTTTGAAAAAGATTTGGTTTTCATAAATATAAGATCAGAAAAAAAAATTTGTCTCCTTCAAGTATTTGTTTAGTAATTTTAATTGACAATCTATATTTCATAAAATAGCAGAAGGCTTGTTACTTGATAGAAGGGATATAACAAAATTTGAATATCAAAACAGATTTAATCTGTCAGTCTCCTACAATTTTAATTTAAAAAAAATGTTATTCAAAAAACTTTTTGAATTAAATTAATGTCTTATAAGCACGGCTTATATTTAATTGACGTATAAAATCAAAACTCAATGTACAATATCAAATGGAATAAATAAACCAACAATTGTCGATGAAAATTAATAAATAAATATTTGAAGGAGACAAAATTTTGTGTCCGATCTTACCATTATGAACATCAATTCCCTTTCAAAAATACAAAACATAACTTGAAAAATTCTCAAAAAATATAATTTATTTGAAATATTCAATATATTTAAATAAGTTATTTCAAAAATCTTCAAAAAACAATTAGAATTCCTATAATCTCTTCATCGGCCCTAAATCAAATTTAAAAATCAAAATCAACCAATAATAAACATAGCTTACCTAAAAGTGGTGACTGGATTATCGCTTGAAACAACTTACTTTAAAATCAAGATATTCTATGTTAGTCACAAAAATCACAGAAAATTGTAAGGTATTATAAGGTTTTCTTTAAACCATTGATATTCCATAATGAGATTTTATTCAAGCCTAAATATGAAATTAAAATAAATAAAAATAAATTTTTTTGAAATTTAAATTGTAGAAGACTGACAGGTTAAATCTGTTTTGATATTCAACTTTTGTTAATTTATATTTCTTTGGTTTTTTTTTATTCCATTCGATATTATATAATGAGTTTTGATTTTATATGTCTACTAAATTTAAGCACTGATAAGACATTAATTTAATTCTAAAATTTTTCGAATAAAATTTTTTGAAATTAAAATTTATAGGAGGCTAACAGAATAATTCTGTTTTGATATTTAAATTTTGATTATTTAACTTTATTCAGCAATATTTCCATTGTAAGATCTTTTGTCATTTTTCTGTCAACTTAAAATTCATAGAATGTATAGTTTTTCTCAGCAAGAACCTGATTCAGGTGTAATTTCATCACGTTATCATCATATATTTTAAGCAGTTAATTAACGCTCTAAATGAATGGTAATCCGATGGTGTTAAGCTAGGGCTTTACGATAGATACGACAATTCTGCCCAAACAAGCATCAATCCTTTTTGGCTAGTGACCAATGATGTCTAGCGTTGTCATGGTGTAATACAATACCTTTACGTTTCACTAACTCTGATCGTTTTTCTTGAACTGCAGAGTTCAATTTGGCCAATAGACAAAAATACACTTCGGATTCAATTGTTTGGTTCCTAGGAATAAGTTTAAAATGAGAGAAATTGTGACATTTCCCAATTCTGACTGATAATCGAAAAACATAGAGAATATTAACGGTATTTCTCGCTGTCAATTTTGTACAAGCTCCTTCCACTTTCAAATTTTGGCGTTGAATCTTATCAAAGTTGCTACAAAATTGGCGAAAATCGAATGAAAACGATAAGATTTAGTATTTGTTATAGTTTTGATGCATCAGAAATATTCGGCGTTATAAATTTTCCAGTAATTATTATGACGAATCGGTTGTAACGAAAATAAAGGGCTTAAAAATTCGTTTCTATTTAATACATCTCTGAAAAATCCTAACTTTCAACCTTTAAAACTTTTTTTTTTTTAAATGTTGCGTCTCGTCTGAAGATTAAATAAACAATTTTTGGAATCGAATGTCAATACTATTCAATGGTGAAATATTTGGAAAGGGATAATCGGATATAATGTCACAAGAGCATATGCAATATTCAATTATACACCGAGTCACGAGACGTAGTTTCTCGAGCTGCGCTCTCGTGATGTTTCGCGAAATACGTCGAGTGAAGAGGTTCGTATAATCGAAATATATTGCCTTTGCTCGAGTTGGTATTCGTTACGATTATGTAACGAATAATATTTCTAATTTTTTATTGATTATTATTATTATTGAAGTTACAATTATTATCATAAATATTTGATGTATTGTCGTTTTGGGATTTGTAGTGTTGGTACTGTTGGTGACATTGGAGGTGGACGGATTATGTATATTTCTCATTTTTTCAATAATTTTCTATGGTGTTCCTCAGTAAGTTTCAAATACGGTTTCAGAGATTCAGAAGATGAGTGGCCTATTATTTTAGTAATTTCTTTTAAGTTTGCTCCCGATTGTGCCAAGATACAGCGGAGGAGCGAATACTAAAAGATTTTTGAATAAAAATTTTTTTGAAATTAAAATTGTAGAAGACTGACAGATTAAATCAGTTTTGATATTCAAATTTTGTTATATCCCTTCTATCAAGTAAAAAGCCTTTTTCTTTTTTATTTTATACAAAATATATAATTATATTTAGGCTTGAATAAAATCTCATTATGGAATGTCTGTGGTTTGCAGAAAACCTTATAATACCTTACAGTTTTCTGTGATTTTTGTGACGAACATAGAATATCTTGATTGTTAAAGTTAGTCCGTTTAAGCAATTATCCGGTTACCACTCTGAGGTAAGATATACTGATTGTTAGTTTATTTTGATTTTTTAAATATGATTTAGGGCCGAGGAAGAGGTTATCGGAATTCTAATTGTTTTTTGAAGATAAAGAGCATGTTTTGAGAGATTTTTGAATTAACTTATTTGAATATTTAAATATATTGAATATTGCAAATAAATTATATTTTTTGAGAAGTCCTTATGTTGTGTTTTATGTTTTTGAAAAGGAATTGGTGTTCATAATTGTAAGATCAGAAACAAAATTTTGTCTCCTTCAAATATTAATCTATTAATTTTAATTGACAATTTATATTTGTTGGTTTATTTATTCCATTTGATATTGTGTATTGAGTTTTGATTTTATACGTCTATGAAATATAAACGGTGCTTATGTAGACATTAATTCAATTCTAAAAGTTTTTTGAATACATTATTTTTTTAAATTTAAATTGTAGAAGACTGACAGATTAAATCTGTTTTGATATTGAAATTTTGTTATATCCCTTTCAGTAAGTAAAAAGCCTTTTTATATTTTATTTTATACATAATATATAATTATATTTAGGCTTGAATAAAATCTCATTATGGAATGTCAATGGTTTAAAGAAAACCTTACAGTTTTCTGTGATTTTTGTGACGAACATAGAATATCTTGATTTTTAATGTTAGTCTGCTTAAGTAATTATCCGGTTACCACTCTGAGGTGAGATATACTGATTGTTAGTTGATTTTGATTTTTTAAATATGATTTAAGGCCGATGAAGTGATCATCGGGAATCTAATTGTTTTTTGAAGATATAGTGCATATTTTGATAGATTTTTGAATGAACTTATTTGAATATTTAAATATATTGAATATTTCAAATAAATTATATTTTTTGAGAAGTCCTTAAGTTGTGTTTTATGTTTTTGAAAAGGAATTGGTGTTCATAATGGTAAGATCAGAAACAAAATTTTGTCTCCTTCAAATATTTATTTATTAATTTTAATTGACAATTTGTATTTCTTGGTTTAGTTATTTCATTTGATATTGTATATTGAGTTTTGATTGTATACGTCTATTAAATATAAGCGGTGCTTATGTAGACATTAATTTAATTCTAAAAGCTTTTTGAATAAAATTTTTTTTGAAATTAAAATTGTAGAAGAATGACAGAATAAATCTGTTTTGATATCCAAATTTTGTTATATTCCTTCTATCAAGTAAAAAGCCTTTTTCTATTTCATTTTATACATAATATATAATTATATTTAGGCTTGAATAAAATCTCATTATGGAATGTCAATGGTTTAAAGACAACCTTATAATACCTTACAATTTTCTGTGATTTTTGTGACGAACATAGAATATCTTGAATTTTGAAGTTAGTCTGTTCAAGCAATTATCCGGTTACCACTCTGAGGTAAGATATACTGATTGTTAGTTGATTTTGATTTTTTAAATATGATTTAGGACCGATGGAGAGATTATCGGAATTCTAATTGTTTTTTGAAGATATAGTGCATATTTTGAGAGATTTTTTAATTAACTTATTTGAATATTTGAATATATTGAATATTGCAAATAAATCATATTGTTTGAGAAGTCCTTAAGTTGTGTTTTATGTTTTTGAAAAGGAATTGGTTTTCATAATGGTAAGACCAGAAACAAAATTTTGTCTCTTTCAAATATTCATTTATTAATTTTAATTGACAATTTATATTTGTTAGTTTATTTATTCCATTTGATATTGTATATTGAGTTTTGATTGATTAAATATAAGGGGTGCTTATGTAGACATTAATTCTAAAGGTTTTTTGAATAATTTTTTTTTGTATTAAAATTGTAGAAGACTGACAGATTAAATCTGTTTTGATATTCAAATATCTGCTAGTTCTTTCTTCGAAATATCAGCACAAAGTTTGCAATTCCTATGTTGACAAAACACCGTAAACTGTTTCCAAACATAATTATATGTTTTTGTGGTGTGAAATTTTCAATTTCTTTATCTATTTCAACACTAGAACTATAACCAGAGCGCTGCATTTTGAAAAATTCATTGACTTTTCTTTGAGCTCAACTTTTATTGTATTTGGCGAACGTCCAAAGGACGTTAGTGTAGAAATGATCACAATATGGCAGGAGGCAAAAAACCAAAATGTCGTTAAGGGTATATTCCTTTATCAATATGTATGGGAGATTCACGGATTTTATTGGTTATTTAAAACATGAGTTATATAATCATGAAAATCATATAGAAATATCTATGATGAAATTAAAAGCTCGAACTCGCCTAACCAATACATAATTTCTTGTAACAACGAGGCGTACATACGCCTTCAACACGCCTCTGATTTAATATTCGAAATTAAGTACAAATTTGCATTCCTACCGTGCTGGAAACGAAAAGGTTTTCACTTCATTAAATACATTCAAAGTCGAACATTACTTACACTGAGTTGAACAAATATGCTCGCCCTTGGCTGCCTTGGAATGACTGCAAAAAAAACAGGATTGTTAGGTTTCTCCGAAGAAAGTTCAACATTGGGAACGGTTAAATGGGAATCTCGGACTGAATAGCAACTTCGATTAATTCTCAAAAGTTCCAGATGACTGAGATATCTTAAATATCAACGAAGTATCGAGTGTTTTTTTTTAGAGTGATAGAACTTTAAATTGTAATAAATCACATATAAATTAAGATTGAAGCCATTTTTTTTTATTTGAAAGATAATTTTATGACATTTATGTTTCAAAAATTATTTCCGGCATATGTCCACCACGACTAGCTCTGAGGAGCCGTATTCGACCAGACTAATTTTGGACTTTTTCGAGTAATTCAGGCCTTCTTTCATCAATAACACGAGTTATGTTGGCTTTCAAAGCGTCTATTGTTTCTGGATTATAAGTATAAAGCAATAACTTGACATAACCCCAAAGAAAATAATTCAGTGGAGTTATGTCGTATGATCTTGGAGGCCAATTAATTGGATCATTTCTCGAAATAAAGTTATCGGCAAATCTTTCTTTCAATAAATCAATTGTTACGCTAGCAGCATCTTGTTGGAACCAAAATACTTCTGGGTCGATACCATTCAAATTTTGAAACAAATAATCATTTATTATCGATCTGTAACATTACCTCCAGCATCGATTTTAACGAAATATGGACCAATGATGCCTCCAGCGTGTAAAGCACACCATACAGTGCATTTTTTAGGATGCAATGGAACCTGCAGAACTTCTTGAAGATTGTTTTCACTCCATATACGGCAATTTTTCTTGTGTACATAGCCGTTCAACCATAAATGAGCTTCATCACTGAACACAATTTTACGATGAAAAAATGGATCAACTTCAAGCTGTTCTAGGACCCAATCAGCAAACAAACGACGCTTATTATGGTCAAGTGGCTTTAGTTCTTGAACCAGTTGGATCTTGTATGGCTGTAGACCAAGATCTTTACGCAAAATTTTCCATGTGGCGGATGCACAGAGTCTAACTTGTTGTGAACGTCGACAAATATACAAATTTGGATCATCATTAACACTATGACTTACAGCAGCGATATTTTCTTCAGTACGCATAGTTCTTTGTCTTGTTGTTGTTGTTGTTGCATCGAGTAGAGAAAATGTTGTCCGAAATCTATCGATAGTTCGATGAATAAGCTGCTCTGATGGACGATTATGTAAACTTTAAATTTGGCGAATAGAACACTGATTTTGAAAATAAATTTCAACAATTTGTGAAAGTTTTTGCGGCCTGAGTCTTTCCTTGATAATTTGTCAATGCTTTCTGAACCGAAATGTCAAAACAACATGGCTTCTACGTTCCGTCAAATAACAGTTATCCCTATCGAAAGTTCTAACACTCTAAAAAAACACCCCATTTAACAGAATTACTCTGTTTACTATATTTCAGATATTGGAAAAACCTTCTATAAAGTAAAAAATTTCCCTGTTTAAAAAATAAAAAAAATTAGGGGTATATTCTTTGATGTTGTCTTAATATGTATTTAAAATGTAAAATATTATTCACCTTCAAGGAATATACCCTTTAACAAAAAATAGATTTCTATCAACTAAAAAACGAATCAATTTGATATCACATAAAATGATTTTATTTCAATATTAACACAATGCATCTTGATCAACCCTTCAAAGATGATATCATATATCTGTTGGAAGTTTCATCGTATGTGAACTCGATTGACCTCGCTGAAAGTGCAATTTTTATTAGAGGATGTCACCAGACAGGGGTCAATTACACTAAATGAGGAGCTTGCATTTCCCTATGCACCCACCCGAGCTGGTTACTCCGATTAATGGACCTATTAAATTACTAGAAACTAGACGATACGTTTTTGTAGCAGCCGATCCCATAAGTAGTTTTGTCCCTGGATGGTCATGAGCTGATATATCTGGCAGATAGCCCACCATAAGGGTTATTTGACCCTATTAGTTTCAGCGGTTTCGGACTCCGAGGCACAATAACTGGAGCTTGAAGCAATTTCGTTGTTTGGTTTGATTTTCAATTTATTATTTCCATATAATAAACCATAGTGATAAGTGAAAATTATACCACTTGAAGTCCACAAACCGAACATAGAACGAATTACCCAATAATAAAAATAGGTTTTTTACTTAATAGAAGGTGTTTCGTACAACGGTTAGTTTACCGCAGTATTTTGCCTATTAATTTCAGTATTTTGAAATGACAAGCAATTGCAAATTAATTAATCTCGATGATTAATTAAGATAAGTTTAAGTGAACTGTACTTTCGATGAACAGCGGTGATTTTGACTTCAAAGAATACTCTATGTATGGTGGTCTTCAACTTCCTTTATCTAATAACGATAAACCACAACGACGATGAGGAATTGAAGTAAAACACTCATAACAAAAACTATTATATCTCTGGTTTCATTCAAGAATAATACATTTTGCCATTATTTTATCAACCATTATTTGTGCTCCAAACACCAATCCAATCGGGTTTTTTTTAGTCTGGATAGTTGTAGAACTCTAAATCGTTTCCTAATAAACAATTCCCTGACATGAAAATGTTTCGTAATAGTTTCCAATGATAAACTTATTCAAGTCGTTGATAGAAACTGTAGAAGTTTTTGATGAGTTACCATTGTATTTTTTCAATAAAGGAGAATGAAACACAATTCGATGAAATATGGTGCTTTATTCTCCAACATACCATGAATTTTCATCAGAGAAATGATGAATACAAGGTGTCCGAAAACAGTATCGGGTATTTGTTACTTCGATAAACCAAAGACTACTTAAAATTAAAAAAAAAGTTTGTTGTTAATTATTACAATATAAAGTGGAAAATTATTTAGAAAAGATGATGTTATCTAAATGGTGACCGTTACGCAGCTGGCACTCTTCTAATCGGGAGTTTCAACATAAGCATTCCGTCCAGAAAAAAGCAGTACGATTGATTGACTGTCCAACTAATACAGCCAATTTGCAGTCGTTGGAACATCGTGAACTCTCCACAATCTGCCCCAAGAAGCAGAAAGTGTGGTAAGGGTTACGCTTTATCATCGCGCATGGCGAGAACCACTCCGAAGAGTTGAACCCACCAGCTTCCATCGAGACTGGAAGCAGCGAAGCACTATACAACCTCTACTGGCTTTGCATGGTCAGTACCCGAGTTTTTGGGACGCAACTCATATGCCGAAGAGGCTTCTTATCCACCCCCCCGAATGCAGTCCCATGAACCAAGCGTCAAGTCCCGCTAAATCCTGAAGCATTTCTCGAGATATCCTGAACATCAGTTGCTGCGAACAGATAGAAGGAATATCCTCCTAGTCCAACATGCGGACTGTCAAGTACTGTCCCCTCGAGTTCAACACCTATTGGGTGGCCAGGTTGTACGAATATTTCCCGAGGGCCTCCACTCTCCCGAGGTAACGAGATATGCTATATAACGCACTCGGCCATTGGACAGAAAAATCCGGAGATTTACTGCAATAGGGTAGAGTAGGTTAGTTTTAAGGGAGAGGCCCTGTGCTGCGACGGACTCCTTTGTCAGTGAGTTGATCAATACGGCTCAGCCCCCTATTTCCCCTTTAGGGTGAAACTAGGAAACCAGGGGCCAGGACAGGCCGGTCGAACCGTCAAGTCCCGCTAAACCCCGAGTTGTTTCATGAGTATATCCCGAACATAGGGGTCTGCGAACAGTCCAGCCTAGTCCCCCTAGTCCAGCATGCGGACTTTCAACCACTGCCCCCTGGAGTCCAACACCAATGGGGTGGCCAGGTGGTACAAGTAACACCTGTGGGCAAACCACCCCTCCCCGAGGTAACGCAGTATGCTACATAACGCACTCGGCCATTACACAGAATCCGAAGATTTATACTGCGATATGGTAGAGTACGCCAGTTTTAAGGGAGAAGCCCTGTGCTGCGACAGACTCCCTTGTCACTGAGTTAATCAACCGGCTCAGCCCTCCATTTCACCTGAACGGCAAAACTAGGGCCCCATTCGGAGATCTTCCACCATACAGGTCCAGTGACTGGCGCGAATGGCATTACGTTAGGCACCAAGACTTAACCCTCCACTTCGCCGGGACGAAACTAGGGTCCTAGTCATGACAAGCGCCCCCATCACGTCAAGATCTAATGCCTGAGGGGCGAGTCCTTGGAACACAGGAAAGTTGCCGACTTGTGCTTGTACTATAGATGTTATGACGGTCGATGCTCTATGCAACTTAAGGAAATGATGCCAGCTGCCGCCAGATTCGCATGCGGCACCAGAGCGGCATAAAATGCACATCCTTATGCAATTGAATTAACAACTCCGAGAACTTCTGTTTGTCAGAAGTCCTTCTTCCACCGAACTGGCCACTTATGGAACACGCTTCTAGCTCCTGTGTTTCCTTCAGTATATTGTCTTCAACAATTCAAGACTAGAGTAACAGAGCACCATAGGTTTCGCTTTCCTAGGCCAGTCAAACATAAAAAAATGATGAAAAATAACACCGACACACAAAATTAGATGTCGTTAATATTATCGGGTATTTTTTTAAAGTGATAGAACTTTAAATTGAAATAAAACACATTCAAATTAAGAATGAAGCCAATTTTTTTTATTTGAAAGATAATTTTATGACATTTATATTTCAAAAATAATTTCCGGCATATGTCCACCACGACTAGCTCTGAGGAACCGCATTCGACCAGGCCAATTTTGGATCACTTTTTCGAGTAATTCAGGCCTTATTTCATCAATAACACGAGTTAGCTTGGCTTCCGAAGCGTCTGTTGTTGGTTTATCAGCATAAATCAATGACTCGACATAACCCCAAAGGGAATAATCCAGTGGAGTAATGTCGCATGATCTTGGAGGCCAATTTATTGGACCATTTCTCAAAATAATGTTATAGTCGACTTTTTCTTTCAATAAATCAATTGTTACGGTAGCAGCATGAGGTGTAGCACCACCGTTTTGGGATCAAAAGACTTCTGGATCGATACCATTCAAATTTTGAAACAAATAATCATTGATCATCGATCTGTAACGAGCACCATTCACTGTAACATTAGCTACAGCAGCATCGTTTTCAAAGAAATATGGACCGATGATGCCTCCAGCGTGTAAAGCATACCGTACATTTTTCAGGATGCAGTGGAACCTGCAGAACTTCTTGAGGATTGTTTTCACTCCATATACGGCAATTTTGCTCGTTTACATAGCAGCCGTTCAACCAGAAATGAGCCTCATCGCTAAACACAATTTCACGATAAAAAAGTGGATCAACTTCAAGCTGTTTTACGGCCTAATCAGGAAACAAACGACGCTCATTATGGTCAAGTGGCTTTAGTTCTTGAACCAGTTTGATCTTGTATCTTGGTATAGACCAAGATTTTCACGCAAAATTTTCCATGTGGTGCATGCACAGAGTCCAACTTGTGAACGTCGACAAATAGACAAATCTGGATCATCATTAACACTATGACTTACAGCAGTGATATTTTCTTCTGTACATACAGTTCTTTGTCTTGTTGTTGTTGTGGTGGCATCGAGTAGAGAAAATGTTGTCCGAAATCTATCGATTGTTCGACGAATAAGCTGCTCTGATGGACGGTTATGTAAACCATAAATTTCACGAAGTGCTCTATAAGTTTGGCGAATAGAACACTGATTCTGAAAATAAATTTCGACAATTGGTAAACGTTGTTGCAGCGTGAGTCTTTCCATGATCATTTGTCAATGCTTACTGAACAGAAATGTCAAAACAACATGGCTTCTACCTTCTGTCAAACCAGAGTTATCCCTATCGAAAGTTCTATCACTCTAAAAAAAACACCCGATATATAGCATATATCTGACATGAATTTCATGATAGAATGAATATTTTCTAAAAGTGAAATATGTAGGTTAACAGTATACTTGTATTCTGCTATGTACGTTGAGAACAGTGTTTTCACAGGTCGATTCGGAACCTTCATTATTGGAGAAAATAATAAATATCTTTTTCCTTGGAATAATTCCACGGTCATCGTTCCATAAAATTCGTCCTAAATATGATTATCAAGATATCATCGCATGCAGAACACTTTCGAGTTGTTATTAACACGAAACTCGGAAAGAGGCGCAATAAATTCACAACGGATCAAGTAGCAGCCTTTGATTACACAAAAAACAGCAAGTTTCGTGCCGAACCAAGTTCGCACGTTACCCGACTGAAAACAAAGAAGTTTTCGCCTCCCTGAAATGATTATTATTTATCGTGCTGAGAGGAGGAAACCTTCGAAACTTCAGGCCTAGGTTTATAGTTCGTTGGCACTAAAAATGAGCTCTTTCTTATATTTGGTTTATTACATACTGTCAGGATACTACCAGTAGGAATTGATCATTTGAAAATGCCCCTCGAAGAAATTGTCAAATGGTTTTTTACTCTAAGTTGGCACAACTGTGCTTCATACTCACGTAGTGTAAGCGTCATCTGTCATTTAGTTCGCTCACATTCCTCCATTTTGTCAGTTGATCTTAAGAGCGATTTTTATAATGAATGAGAATATTCAACGAAGAATCTATCTTTAATTTTGTACTGTAAATTCATGAAATTTCTTGCAAATTTTATCGTTCCATTTTTCCCAGAAAATTAAGTTGAATAGATTATTCTTTCTGGGTGCAATGCTTCAAATATCACTGAATGTAATATATTTGAGTTCATCAATTTCTTAGCAGACTTATTTCATGAAAAGATAATTAACGGAAACCGTCGAAAATCGCCTCAGTATATGACGAATTTTTTACAAATGTTAACATAAAAAACTTTTCAAACATTCTCGAGTGTTCTCAAACTTTCTGGGGGCAGTAATAGGACTGAGAAGTTTCGAATATTTCGCGCACATTTGAAGTTAACACGAGTCTAGGGAAAAGTGAGGAAATTAAATGGTGGAAATGTATCGAATTCTATCCGTTATTGATGAAAATTGGATTAAGAAATAGTTTTCTACGAATTCTACCAGATAAAGCTAAATTGCAGATACTTTACAGAAATTGATCTGGCTTCTAGACACTATTTATTGCAGAAAACTCCAGTAACGCCGGAAATAAAAGCAATTCGAAGAATTTTCAGGAGAAATAATAACTATGGGAATTGGTTTACTTGCGTTGAATTGTCGAAATTACAAAATTAAATGATTTTAAAGGGTATATTTCTTGATAGAGGATAATATTTCAATTTTAAATATTAAAATAGAATTATTTTGTGAAGCCTCTCTATAATTAAATTAAAAATGTATGTATGTTTATGAACGTACCGATAATGTTGTGTATTTGTATTGATACGTTTTATGTCGTAAAGTGAAAAAACTTTTTTCCAGATATTGGAAAATATTTTAAATTGATTATATAAACACATCGTTAAAAGTCTTAGCCTACCCTATCAAATCTCAACTTGTTGAATGTAACATGACAATTTTTTGTGTATGGAATCTAAACTATCTTGTCACTTGAATGAGAACAATAAACCACCAGAAAATGTTTCTTGTGGTGTATTCGAAGTTAGTCAGTTTTCAGCGAATAACGAGAGTTGTAATATTGAGAATATTCCGTGGAAAATGCCGGGACATCCAACTTCTCAATTTGACGGGCAAGAATAGTAGCTCTACATCAATAAGCTTTGTCCAACCACCAGCTTGCGCAACGTTTGAATATTTTACGGACTTCAGTAAGGAGCATAGTGTCCCTTTTTCTGGAAACTGGCAGCGTTGCCCGAAGACCGGTGCCTGGTCGACCCAGAGTATTAATTATGGCGAGCGGGCGTCTGTCCACCCTACCACTGCGTCCGCAAGGACTATTGTGGTTCACCCCTAATTTATATCTCCCCGACGAGATCCAGTGTTTGGATAAAACCGATAATCTTGTTCAGCGGTAATTTTTTCAGTTCACTGTGGGCTATGAAAGCCTGGCCAAAGACCTCGAATCTGATGCGACTCACCGCTGGGCACTCTGAGACGATGTGCATGGCTGTTTCAGTGTCCTCAAGACACAGCCTGCATTCATTGTCTTTAGCCAGACCGATTTTGTGTAAATGCGCTTTCAGTCTGCAGTGACCTGTCATAATTCCAACAAGTGTTCTTAGTTTGGCCCTATCCAGACCTAGCGCTAGGTTCGCCATCTTTTTGTTCGAATCTGTTCCAAGGAACAACTTCGAGTGTTTCAAGCCAGAATGGCTCCGCCAGAAAGACTCTAGCCTTGAGTTCATTCTGCCTATTATCGCCTCGTTAGCCACGTCATGTGGTATTCCCAGGAATGGTTCCGGTCCTACCAGAGGCAGCGCAGCTCCAGCAAATGCCAGTCGATTCACCTCCTCGTTACCCAAATAGTTTGAGTGGTTCGGTATCCAAACCAGAGTGACTCCGTTATACATACCGAGCCTGTTTGAAGCCGACCGGCAACTCCAGACTGTTTTGGATGTAAAACAGCTGGATTCCAGAGCTTTTAGTGCTGACCGACTATCAGTAAATATTTTGATTTTACCGTGGTAGATTTGCCGTTTTATCAGCAGTTCCGCCGCGGTCTCAATGGCAAATATTTCTGCCTGGAATATGGTTGCATTTTGACCGAGACTCAATGAGATGTTAATTCTCGGTTTACTCCCATAGACTCCCGCTCCTGTTCCGTTCGTCGTTCGCGAGCCGTCTGTGAACAAGCCAAGGTCGGTTCTCAACAGAACCTCAGCATGCTGGGTCCACTCGTCCCGGCTGGGGACGATTACATTGAAATTCCGTTCCTGGCTCGTGATTTTTGACATTAGATCCGAGGGCATCGATAGGATACTGTTCGTTAAAAGCTCGTTCAGCAGTCTTGAGCCTCCCATCACTATTGCCTCTGGCCTGTCAATCGCCAGTTGATATAGTTTGTATGTGGTTCGTTCCGCCTCCCTCTGCACGAGTAGGTGCAGGGGTGGTAGATTAAGTAGGATCTCCACGCCTGCCGTGGGTGTGGTGCGAAACGCACCTGTAATTGCAAGGCAAGCCTGCCTCTGTAGTCGGGTGAGCTTTTGTTCGCCAACCGTTTGTTGGCCTTTCTTCCACCACATTACAGCGCCATACACTATCCGTGGTCTAATTACCATAGTGTATAGCCAGTACATCTGCCTGGGCTTTAGGCCCCACGTTTTACCACAGATCCTCCTGCAAGTCCAGAAACCCATTCTGGCTTTATGACACACTTTATCCAGGTGTGTATTCCAGGTGAGGGTCTTGTCCAGGACTATTCCCAGGTATTTTGCCTCAAATGAGAATTGTATTATTTCACCACGGATAGTCGGCGGTTCTAAACCATTCAACTTCCGTTTTTTAGTGAATGGTACTATAACTACCTTTTGCGGGTTAAGAGACATGTCTTCTCTTGTACACCATTTGTCGATAGTGTTCAGTATCTCTTGAAGGACGGCCGATATCGTCACCTCCGATTTACCTTTCACTATGATTGTCAGGTCATCAGCAAATGCTTGAACGTTGACTCCCCACAACGAAATGATCGCTAGCAGGTCAGTAACGGTGAGAGAATACCTCCCTGCGGACAGCCCTTTGCAGCCTTGAACTCGAAGACCTCATCCTGGTATGAGGTCGACCCAGAGTAACATCTGCAAAGCAACACCATTATATCGCAAATTTTACTCGAAGGAATCGAACGGTATCTGTAACACTCCTTCGAAGCCATTTTTTGAGTACCTATAGACGGGTACTCTCAACCAGTACCATAGGGAGACGGTTGCATTCCTCCAATTTAAGGCCATTAAGACCTTTAAGAGTACCTAGGCTATCCTCTGGACATAGAAGCTACCCGTCGGCAATGGGCAGAACACCACCAAGACTGGCTTTTACCACGAGTCACGAATCGGTTTAAAAAGTGATAGTCGACGAGAAAGGGTTTGGACAGGTCCAGACAGACTAGAGCGACTCAATTTCGCCCGGGAAGTTGTGCCTTTTCAAGGCGGATCAATAATATGCTGGGGGGTATAATGTTTAGTCGCCGTGCCCCTATTATTATCGTTGAACGAGCAATGACTGGTGGCATCTACGTAGAAAACATCATTGAACCAATCATTGTTCCTCTGCGCAACGAATTTGGAGATGATTTCATTCATCACCGCACAGGAAGGGTTCAAAACAAACAAAGATTTTCTATCAAATATATTGCAGTTGAAATAGAGGAAAATATTGATTTCATTTTCAGAACATAGATTGTTTATTTCTTGAGAAACCTAGGAGGACCAGGACTTTTGACGATCTGTGTATTATTATTATATATATTATTTTGCTATTTTGAGATATAATATTCCACATATATTGTAGAAGTTTTCTGATGTGATTCTAAATTTAGTTATTTTTTAAAAATCCCTTTTTATTATTTTATTGTATATATGATAATTATATTTTGGTTTATCACTCAAACATATTATATTTGGATTTAACTAAGTCCTAAAAATACTTTGCAAGCTTTGTGTGATTTCGGTGACGAACATAGAATACGTAGGATTCTCAAAAGATATTTTTTGTTAATTATTTTTATTTTTTGAATATGAAGTGGGACGGAAGAATTACTGTTTTGTTGTAATTCTAAGTTGGTTTTTGTATTCCTCAAGTGTTTTTTTAGTATTTTTAATCAATCATTCATATTTCTTGGATTTATTAAATTTTTTTTGGTTTTGTGTATTTAGTGTTAATTTCATATGTCTACTAAATTGAAACTGTGTTTTCTAAGAAATTCATTTAATTTAATTTTAAAAAGTTTTTGAATAAATTTTTTTTTTAATTAAAATCTGAAGTAGGTTAACAGAATAAATCTGTATGATATTTAAAATATTGTAATAATCCTTTCTATCGAGTAAAAACCCCTTTTTATTGTTTTATCTGTATAAAGCCATCGTGTTAACTGATACTTTAGATATGAATCTCTACCATCTTGCAACCTGATTGGTATCCACAACAAGTGAGAAGATAGATCAACTCACCTTTGAAATGAGCTCGTCGTGGTTGGCTAGATGGGCCCGGCAGTGGATGCAGGAGTAGGTGCGATGGCATTGTGGTAAGTAGGCCTGAAACGTCTTCACCATGGTGACCTGACTGCTCGAGCTGCTGTTGTCGGCTGCGACGGCATGCCATGCGGAGTTGTCACAGCTGTAACGATAAGAAAATGATTGAGTCTTATTATTATAAATACAATTAAGATTCAATATGGAGTACATGAGAATGAATGCATGTAAAGTGCTATGGGTGAATCGGTATAATAAGTTTGTGGGATAAAATGATATTAGTGTTTATTTCAAACTATTTTGGTGATTTACCCTTAAGTGCTATCGTTGGGGTCAAATTTGACCCCAGTCGTCATTAATCGTTTGTAATCGTATCAAACCATCGCTGTAGATTCTTCCGCTTCTAGGCATTCTCAATAGTCACTGTTGGTGCCAATAGTGGTTGTATCGTATTCACGATTTCACGAGTTTTCAGGATCTGGTTGCTTTGAGATCCATTTGGATTCCATGATAGTACTAACGTGAACAAATTTACACAAACTTCTCTCTATTTTCTTGAAAAATAACGTCTTTCATTTTTGAACATGGCAAATGCAGAAAGTGTATTTGTAGAAGAGAAACTAATGAATGCTGAGCAGGCTATGTCTGATTTGAGCGAGTTGGATACGGATTTTCATACTGATGAAGAATATTTTCATGAGGATGATAGTGAAGCTCTCGAAGGATATGTGGTGTTCCGCTTGGAACGGTGATCGTCAAACGCTGTGCCTTGCTCTATTCGAACTCGGCGGGGACGGTTAGTCAAGAATCTTTAGACTGGTCGGGTCCTCTATTGGTACGCCGGTCAAGCTTCGACAGAGCAAGGCAGGTTTTTGGACGAGGAGCGAAGAAGTTGGTCGCTACAATAGTATGGTGATGCAGAACATGAAATGATTCTATTCTACAATGCAACAAAAAGAGGTATTGATGCTCTCAACCAGAAATGTGCTCCTTACAGAACATAAAGACGATGCTGTCGTTGGCTGTTAGCTATATGGTTTGCCATCATGGATATTGCTACATTTAATGGTCATATTTCATTCAAAGGAGCCAACGCAGACAAAAATATTACTCGTGATGATTTCATAAAACATCTTGGCGAAGATTCACTTGAAGAGCACCTCAAATATCGGGCCACTTTCTAAAATACATTATATCTAGGGATCTTCGATTCTTAATCGATTATTGCTTAGGAAGAAATCAGGAAACTAATCAATCAGAAGGGCAACATCAATCACGGAAACATTAGAGGTGCTACATTTGGAAATCTGGATAGGAAATGCACAAGTATGTGATGTACCTGTCAAAGAAATAACATAAATAGAGGTTAATTCTTGATAGAAGTTATAATATAAAAAAATTATTTAAATATTTTAATATTAGCCTCCTACATATTTAATTTCAAAAAATTATATTTAATAATTATAACTTCTGAAAATGAATTAAAATAATGTCATATAAGTATCACCTATATCAAATGACATATAAAATAAACATTTATTATAAGACATCCAAATGGTATAACAAAATCCAATGAATGAAAATTGTTAACCAAAATCCTATAAATTAAATATTTTGAACAGACCAAATTTTGTTTCTGCTGATCAATCTTATGAAAACAAATGTCTTTCAAAAATGTCTAACATAATCTTAAGTATTTCATCATAAAACTATCTTACTTAGAATATTCAACATTATTGGATATCTAACTAACTTACTTTATATAAAAACTCAAGGTATGTGAAAACATTACTGAAAAGCAAGTTTTCAGAGAGACGAAGCAAAGTCTCTCTTAAAACTTGTTTTTATATAAAGTAACTCAGTTAGATATCCAATAATATTGAATATTCTAAGTAAGATAGTTTTATGATGAAATTCTTGAGATTGTGTTAGACATTTTTGAAAGATATTTGTTTTCATAAGATTGATCAGCAGAAACAAAATTTTGTCTGTTCAAAATATTTAATTTATAGGATTTTGGTTAACAATTTTTATTTATTGGATTTTGTTATACCATTTGGATGTCTTATAATGAATGTTTATTTTATATGTCATTTGATATAAGTGGTACTTATATGACATTATTTTAATTTATTTTCAGAAGTTATAATTATTGAATACAATTTTTTGAAATTAAATATGTAGAAGGCTAATATTAAAATATTCAAATAAAGCCAAAGAAATATTTCTGAAGAAAATTGTACATAAAAAACGTACTATCTACACATCTACAGAAGTCCAATGTAGTTAAATAGCTGAGAGTGATTTTCTTATGAAAATCTGCATCATTTCCGATTTTTTCTAAGCGCCAATTACTGAATATATGACGCTTCAAGTGATCTGTTGGTTTGAATTCTTGGGTAAAAACAATTTTGTATGGATGCAAACTAAGGTCTATCAGTAAATTTCGCCATAAAGACGTCTGGGAGATGCCTAATTCTTGTGAACGTCGAGAAATCGATAAATTTTAGTCTTCACGAACACTTTCATGTACGGCAGCAATATTCTCTTCACTTCCTGCATTTGTTTATCTCCCTGGTAGTGTTACATCATGAAGTATAAAATTTGTTTCAAACTTCTTCACTAAACGTTCAACTGTTCTTTTATCCGGGCGATTATAACGACGAAAAATTTGAGTTAAAGTACGTAAGGGTAGAGTAACAAATCCCGATTTTTCATAATGAATTTGTATTATTTGTGAACGTTGTTGGAGTGTGAACCTTTCCATGATCAAATGGCAGACATTGACAAATACAACTGTCAATGTCACAAATAAACAGTAGCTGCCATGCGTAAGTAATGTCAATTTAAAAATGGGGCGTTCCCATTGAAAGACATTGAAAGAAGAAGGAGTTGTTTCATAGAGTTTTTATTTTTTTCTCAAATGAAACTCTCCTGAAATTCTTAATCTCAGAGTTGTGTAAATTATATGAAATATACAGTGAGTGGAGAATAAAGCGAGTGTCAAGCATTTTGAATCTGTATTGACTTGACATTAGATGCAAATTTATTTGTGAAGGATTTCACTAGAAACTGTTTTCAAATTTTCATTTATGGAATGTTATAGTCATTTTCATTTTTGAAAATAATGATTCACGAAAACACATGGAGTAAATTTTTTAAATTTTGACATAGATAACGGACAAAGATCCTTCCAGCACTCTGAGTTTTATGTGTTACATCTTCTTATATAATTTTTTATTTGATGATATATGGGATATTCTCTAGGAATTTTATCTATTATGGTTGCAGGTAATGATCAGATATAGCAGTAATATTCAGAGATTCTAAGCATCTTGGGTTTCTCTCAAGATTTCATCTGAAAAGTTCATTCATTCATTTTCATCTATCACAAAAATAAAAGGTAAGTAATAGCGACAGGCGAAACTGTAAACAATGTCAACCATCTCTTCAGAATCCCTGAGGTGTGAAATATCCTGAATGATTACAGCAAAGAGAATACAAAATAAGATGAGGATGAGGACGTGGATAGAGAGCTATAATTAATATACAATGCGGAAGGCACATATTCACGTATGCAGACAGCAAGAATGACCTACAATGTCTATCTCACCTGTTCCACGCCAACGCAACACTGCTGAAGAGAATGCGAAACAAAAAACATTATTACGGCGTTACTTGACCAGGTGCTACTGCTTAGAGGTTATGCAGCTCAACAAGTGTCGTAACTCTTTCATATGAACGCATTTCCTTGATGAAAAAGCCCCACGTTTACAAGAAATACTAGAACATAGAAGTTTATGAACATCGTGAACATCAATTCCATCCGAATTGGGCAAAGGTATACTACTCTGTCAAGAAAGTACCGGGAATTTTCAATTAAAACAACATTTTTACATTTAATCGTCAAAATTTAATGGGTCGCCTTCAAAATAGGCTCCATTTGCTCCAATACATCTATGCCAACGACACTTCCAATTATCGAAACATTTTTTATAGGCGCTTTCCGGGATGGACTTTAGCTCTCGCGCCGAATTTTGTTTTATGGCTTCAATCGACTCAAAACGGGTGCCACGAAGGGGCAATTTTAGTTTTGGGAAGAGGAAAAAGTCGCAGGGAGCCAAATCCGGCGAATACGGTGGTTGCTGAAGCACGTTTGTTGAGTTTTTGGCGAGAAAGTCAGTCACAATCGTAGCTCGGTGAGAAGGCGCGTTATCGTCATGCAAAATCGATGAGTTGTTTGCCCACAAATTTGGCCGCTTCTTACGGATACGCTCACACAAACGTTTCATAACGCCTAGGTAATACTCCTTGTTTACCGTCTGACCCTCTGGAACGAATTCGTAGTGCACCACGCCACGGATATCGAAGAAAACAATGAGCATCACCTTCATTTTCGAGCGGCTTTGGCGTGGTTTTCTCGGTTTCGGCTCATTTTTTGCCACCCATTCCGATGATTGCTGGCTTGTTTGCATATCGTACTTGTAGACCCAGGTCTCATCACCAGTTATAATGCGTTCCATGAATGTAGAATCGGAATTACAGCGATCCAGTATGTCTGAAGCAACCTGTTCGCGATGACGTTTTTGAAGAAAATTCAGGTCTTTCGGTACGAGTCGTGCGGCCACCTTTCTCATGCCCAAAATATCAATCAAAATCGTACGTGCGGACTCGTGGGATATCTTAAGATCATGTGCTATCTCTCTCAAGCTGGTACGACGGTTTTCCAGCACCCTTTCCTTAATTTTATCGACGTTATCTTCGATCGAAGCCGTCGATGGGCGACCACTTCACGACCGTCCTTGAAGGCTCTGTACCACTGATATGCACGAGTTTTCGATAGAGCATTATCACCAAAGGCCTTTTGCAATATTTTCAATGCATCGGCACACGAAAATTCATTTGCAACACAAAACTTTAAACAAATTCTTTGCTCAACGTAATCACCCATAGTAAAAATCGGCACGCACTCTGACATCGACTGACTTAATCAGCTGTTGCAAACACACTAGACAGATCCCGCTCAAGCTTGGCATAGTAATTAAGGACAGTGGTACCAACCTAGGAAAAAAAAATTTACCTGCCTCATTGCCCCGCCAGATTTAAATCGATAATTCCCGGTACTTTCTTGACAGAATGTATACTTCATTGTAGCATGAGTGTCTTCAGAGCTGTCTCTATTTCTATGGATTCTATTCGAGATGCAAGTGAATGTTCGAGACTGTTCAAGATATATAAACTCTTGATTAATTCCAAGAATTTGAATCAGTGATCGGTGATTTAGTTTGTTAATGTTCACGCCAAATTAAAAGCGTTGTCTAGGGATGTTCAAACTCAAAGAATTTCAATAAAATCGTCTCAATGTGCTTCTCCACTGAGTATTGTAATGTACAGGAGAGTTTCCAGAAGTAATCGAATAGCTCATATTTGAGACATCAACGTTTAGGTCAAAATTTGAGAGTTAAATGATTCAAAGAAATATTGAAAATATATTATATAGGTAGATATCAATAAACCAAGAAAGTAGCACTCTCTAAGATTACAGATGTAAATATGGGTTGCAAATGATTTTGTTTGCAAAATCAGCAGGATGCTCGAGGATCCAATTGGTGAATTCTCGTCGCTATTCATGATCTACTGGCAGAAGTTGTTGGGTTAGTTGGATATAACATGCAGCTGTAAATCTTTAGTGCGAATTCGCTGAAGAGTGCCTGTTGAAATGTCCAATTCTTGTGACCGATGGCGAATTGACGTCTCTGGACTTTCTGTCGCACTCTCGCGAACTGCCCTGATGTTTTGTTCTGAACGACCCCTACGAGCTCGTATCGTATGTTTCGCATCACTAACCGAACCAATACTTTCGAATTTTTTTAATATTCATTTCACAGTCAATGAATTAGGCACATTATTTCGACCGAACATTGGACGCACTTTACCAAAAGTGGCAATTCAACTTTCGCCATTTTGATAATATTTTTTGACAATCAGGACGCGTTGTCCTATCGTGTAATGCTTCATGTTAACTAACTCCCATCTGTCAACTTTCGATCTGTCACGTCAAAATCATGTGACATTATGATTGTCAAACATGGCGCGCAATTCAAATCATGCGCTCTTATTGAAATACCCTTTAGTTACAAGATCTCAACCATGTTCCAGTATCAATTTTTTTTTTTGAAATAACGCACGACCATGCGCGTTATTATTCTTTCAAATGCTGAATTTCGGATGGATTGTATCTGTAGTTTCAAAAATATTGGAGAAAATGAGAACATTTTTCAAACGTGAATAACTGCGAAAAAATTAAACTATTAACAAACTTGGCCAAGATGTTCTGAGCCGAAACCTATCTTGGAAGTTTCAAGGCCGTAGCTCTTTTCATTCAAAAGTTAGAGGGTTTACGGTCGGCTGGAGCGGTCTGACACAATAGCTTTTGACCTCGGATTCTTCATCAATGAGTTTAACCTAGTCGTTTAAGACCATTCCCTAGAACTAGCGTGCAAAAATTTCCCGCTTCAAGGGGCTAGATCTGAATCAAGAACTCTTCTGAGTAGATGTTTCATTTTGATATAAAAAAATGATTATATTCTGAGAGAAAAAATAGATGTTTATTTCATTGTGAAGAAAAAGGTATGCCATTGACAATGGAAAACGATATAAGCCAAATGGCCATACGGTTACAGCACCATATCCTATTCATGAAATTTTCCATGACCCATTCGCACATTCGTATGTTCTCGATAACTTCATGAATTCAATCTTTGTTGAATCGATTGTGTAGCAAAGTCTAAAGTTGTCAAATCACAAGATCTCGGTGGCCAATTTTGATCACCTCCTCGAGAAATAACACGAACAGGAAACCTTTCTTGCAAAATTGCGATTGTTTTGTTGCTCGTGTGGCATGTAGCGCCGTCTTGTTGAAAATAAACGTCGTCCACATCAATTTCTTCCAATTTCGGCCATAATAAATCCTTAATCATAGCTCGGTAGTGCGATTCATTCACTGCAACAGTTCCACTAGCCTCATTTGCGAATAACTAAGGTTCAATCATACCGCCAGCCCAAAAACCGCACCAAACACTGACACGTTGAGGATGGAGAGGCTTTTTTCCAATCATTCTTGGAGTTTCCGAGCCCGAAATGCGGGTTAATACTAGAATTATAAGTATCAAATAACAGAAAAAAGGGAGAAGAAGAAACCAGAAAAAAAGATATGACTAGGAAAACTGAAAAAACTCTAATATCGATAGATGACGCTTACCGTGCTTGCACTTCCTCCTTCAGAACTTTCCACAGCCGTCTACGCTACGCAACAACACATAATGCAACAACGTTCTCTCTGTACTGACTTCGGCATGAACAGCGATATTTTCGGATTTTGGTGTTTATCAGTGCATTTATCTCTCACAATTGTTTTGGTTATCGACGAGGTGTGTTGGTTCGCTATAGATCAGAGACGGCTATCGTGAGAGAATTCTTTTGTGTGAAGTTCAAACGGACCAGATAGTCTGCGTGCTTGTTCTGGCGTTATCGTTTGGATGATGATATTAATATCGACGAAAGCGGCGTTTAGATGTATGTATGGAAGGTGAGGTCGGAAACTCAACGGAATGTTTGGTTCGTTAAGAGGATTCTCGCAAAACAACCTTCATCCAATGAGAAGATGTTTTTTTGTGCGGTTTTATTCAATAATTTTTAAATTTGGAGGAAACGGTTTCAAACGATTATCTTGAATATAAGAAATAAAGATTTGTGGAAAAATTTGATTCTTTTTTCACAGACTTCCGTGAGTAGGAAACCTTCGAAAGAAATAACTAAGAGCCTTCATATTTACCAGGAAGGTTTCTAGTGGCTTCGAACGAATTCTCGCATTTGTAACATTTCAGCTTGAATGAAAATCAATACGTTGTTGGCGTTCTGAAGATTTTGAGTTGTGATCTCCAAATTGATTGAAATAATTTATGAGTATTCATTGTTTCAAGAAATTGCCAGGAATTTATAATTTGAAACTAGAGCAGAGGGATTCAGAAAATTAGTTTTGGCGATGTCTTTCGGCGTCAACCATAAGTCCGTTCTGTTCTGCTGCAGCTTCCCTGTATTCAACATAAAGAACGCACTACTATGTTCCATTCACGTCCTCTCCAGAAGTAGTGCAGAATGATAGAGTCATTCCTACTAGAACTGGGTCACAGGCTTCATTGGCAGGCTTGCACACAATAGCCAATCTGAAGAGTTCAGGGTGAAAGCTGAAACGAAATGCTTACCCCAACAATCAAGAGGTCTGAAATACCTCTTGGGAAAGAGCTTCAGCCGTTAAGTTCACACAACTGCCCTCTTTAGTAACGCTAAGCCTGATCTGTTATTTAGTTTATTTACATTGAGAGTGTATATTTTCGGAAAGGCGTACTTTGGAGGCGATACAATGAATTTGGATTAAAAATAAATGGTTTTCATTTCATTGACCCAGTACTTTTTTCACACTGAAGTTTGTCGCAATCTCCAAAAAATTATTAAGCCGTATGAGCTATGGTAAAGAAAGTTCTTCAAATCGGGACAGTGCAAACATATCGGGTGTTTTTTTAGAGTGACAGAACTTTCGATAGGGATAACTGCGATTTGACAGAAGATAGAAGCCATGTTGTTTTGACATTTCTGTTCAGTAAGCATTATCATCGAAATTATCTTCGAAAGACTCAAGCCGCAACAACGTTTACAAAGTTTTGAAAATTATTTTCAAAATCAGTGTTCTATTCGCCAAATTTATGAGTTACATAATCGTTCATCAGAGCAGCTTATTCGTCGAACTATCGGTAGATTTGGACAACATTTTCTCTGCTCGATGCAACAACAACAACAAGACAAAGAACTGTAAGTACAGAAGAAAATATCGCTGCTGTAAGTCATAGTGTTAATGATGGTTCAGGTTTGTCTATTCGTCGACATTCACAACAAATTGGACTCTGTGCATCCACCACATGGAATCTTTTGCGTAAAGATCTTAGTCTACACCCATACAAGATCCAACTGGTTCAAGAACTAAAGCCACTTGACCATAATAAGCGTCGTTTGTATGCTGATTGGGCCCCAGAACAGCTTGAAGTTGATCCACATTTTTACCGTAAAATTGTATTTAGTGATGAAGCTCATTTCTGGTTCAACGGCTATCTGAACAAGCAAAATCGCCGTATATGGAGTGAAAACAATCCCCAAGAAGTTCTGCAGGTTCCAGTGCATCCTGAAAATGCACTGTATGGTGTGCTTTACACGCTGGAGGCATTATCGGTCCATATTTATTTTCAAAACGATGCTGGAGCATCTATAACAGTGAAAAGTGCTCGTTACAGATCGATGATCAATGATTATTTGTTTCAAAATTTGAATGGTATCGACCCAGAAGTGTTTTGGTTCCAACAAGATGGTGCTACCTCATGGTGCTACCGTAACAATTGATTTATTAAAAGAAACATTTGGCGATAACATTATTTCGAGAAATGTTCCAATTAATTGGCCTCAAGATCATACGACATAATTTCACTGGATTATTCTTTGGGGTAATGTCAAGTCATTGGTTTATGCTGATAAACCAGAAACAATAGACGCTTCGAAAGCCAACTAACTCCTGTTATTGATGGAATAAGGCCGGAATTACTCGCAAAAGTGGTCCGAAATTGGTCTGGTCGAATGCAGTTCCTCAGAGCTAGTCGTGGTGGACAAATGTCGGAAATTATTTTTAAAACATAAATGTCATAAAATTATCTTTCAAATAAAAAGAAATTGGCTTCAATTTTAATGTGAATGTGTTTTATTTTAATTTAAAGTTCTATCACTCTGAAAAAAAAACACCCGTATAACTGTTATAAACTCAAACAAGCCCGAATGCAAGTAGACATGAGAATGTTTCAAAACTTATTGGCTTCAGTCTTTAGTGCGCTGCAATGTCCAACGAACACAAATCAGCCACACATCTATATTAGTTCTGCGTAGGAACACCAATGTTATTATCATATATTAGCGCCATCTAGTGCACGTAAATATACATACACGACATACCTCCTCGAGTGAATTCAAGCAAAGAACATATTCGTTTACGCCATGATGCTCATAATTATATGATATAACCAATAAGGAGTATGATCTATGATAATAGAAACTTCTTCAAGTAAGATTCAAAACAAAAGAAAATATTAAGCCGTTGAAAGCTATTGAAACCGTAACAACAATTCTACGACCAAGTTTGAGCTTAGCAATTTAAAAAAAAAGAAATATATGGTAATCAGCAAGGGTCAAATCCCTCCTGGACAATTTCTGCTGACAATCAAGAACAAGAGTTAGCAACCACTTCTACCTAAGTAGCAACTTAAATGAACAAATGGATCACTCAGTAGAAGTAAAGCAGCACATAAAGAAAGCCAGAGCAACATTCAGCAATATGTCGAAAAGATTTAAAAGCCATGAGCTTAGCGATTAAAGTGAACTTGTCGCGATGCTATATATTTTCGGTCCTCCTATATGGTGTTGAATCCTGGACACTGACTGAAGCGTCGATGAGAAGACCAGAAGCTTTCGAAATGTGATGCTATAGGAGAATACTCAAAATATCCTGTGTGGATTATACTACTCTGTCAAGAAAGTACCGGGAATTTTCAATTGAAACAACATTTTTACATTTAATCGTCAAAATTTAATGGGTCGCCTTCAAAATAGGCTCCATTTGCTCCAATACATCTATGCCAACGGCACTTCCAATTATCGAAACATTTTTTATAGGCGCTTTCCGGGATGGACTTTAGTTCTCGCGCCGAATTTTGTTTTATGGCTTCAATCGACTCAAAACGGGTGCCACGAAGGGGCAATTTTAGTTTTGGGAAGAGGAAAAAGTCGCAGGGAGCCAAATCCGGCGAATACGGTGGTTGCTGAAGCACGTTTGTTGAGTTTTTGGCGAGAAAGTCATTCACAATCGTAGCTCGGTGAGAAGGCGCGTTATCGTCATGCAAAATCCATGAGTTGTTCGCCCACAAATTTGGCCGCTTCTCACGGATACGCTCACGCAAACGTTTCATAACGCCTAGATAATACTCCTTGTTTACCGTCTGACCCTCTGGAACGAATTCGTAGTGCACCACGCCACGGATATCGAAGAAAACAATGAGCATCACCTTCATTTTCGAGCGGCTTTGGCGTGGTTTTTTCGGTTTCGGCTCATTTTTTGCCACCCATTCCGATGATTGCTGGCTTGTTTGCATATCGTACTCGTAGACCCAGGTCTCATCACCAGTTATAATGCGTTCCATGAATGTAGAATCGGAATTACAGCGATCCAGCATGTCTGAAGCAACCTGTTCGCGATGACGTTTTTAAAGAAAATTCAGGTCTTTCGGTACGAGTCGTGCGGCCACCTTTCTCATGCCCAAAATATCAATCAAAATCGTACGTGCGAACTCGTGGGATATCTTAAGATCATGTGCTATCTCTCTCAAGCTGGTACGACGGTTTTCCAGCACCCTTTCCTTAATTTTATCGACGTTATCTTCGATCGAAGCCGTCGATGGGCAACCACTTCACGACCGTCCTTGAAGGCTCTGTACCACTGATATGCACGAGTTTTCGATAGAGCATTATCACCAAAGGCCTTTTGCAAAATTTTCAATGCATCGGCACACGAAAATTCATTTGCAACACAAAACTTTAAACAAATTCTTTGCTCAACGTAATCACCCATAGTAAAAATCGGCACGCACTCTGACATCGACTGACTTAATCAGCTGTTGCAAACACACTAGTTGACAGATCCCGCTAAAGCTTGGCATAGTAATTAAGGACAGTGGTACCAACCTAGGAAAAAAATTTTTTACCTGCCTCATTGCCCCGCCAGATTTAAATCGATAATTCCCGATACTTTCTTGACAGAATGTATATCTAGCACCAAAGTTCTGCAAAAACTAGGTGAAGAACGGTGTCTTCTAGAATAAAACGATGTAAACTGGAATACCTGTTAAATATTTCAAAGAATGAACGTAAGTAAAGCCTTTTGCAACTGATTCTACAGGGCAAGATTTAAGGGAAGAGGAACTCTGGAAGAAGGGGACCTATTGGCTTCAAAACTTGAGACTGTGGTTTTATTTTAAACATAGGGGGTTTCTCAAGCTGCCTTAACAGAGTTAAAAGGTGCTCACCCTTTATTTTACAGTTGTTTCACGGGCGATCAGATACAGTGTTAAGGGAAAGTATGTCATATGTTAAGATGCTACCTAATTTCATATATACCCAAAACCTTAATTGCAGCATTATAAGTCAGAGTAATGTTTTGCAAAAGCCGAAGCTACAAAATGAAAAAAATTCAAGTTTCAATTCCGGCAGTAATTTCTTATCAGAATAGGTTAAGCCACGAATACAATCAATTTCAAGAACTATTTTTATTTTATTGCTTCACCAATGAAGAAGTGGCAGTTCAAGTCTGTAAGATGCGATTTTTAACATGATCAGACTTACTATAGAGTGGAAGTAAAATTTTAGTAGGTCCCCCTCCTCTATATGTCCACTAGTTTAGGCATCAAGAAGATACGAACTTTTCGAATTCTATTCACAGAACCCTTGTGTGGCTTTCGTGAATAGAAAGAGTAGTGTAGACATATCTGGCCTAAGAGAAATCTTCCAGGAGCTTCACGAATGGGCGAAGAGAACCCACATAGATTGTAACAGTAATAGTTATATTTCTATTTCAAATTCTAATATATGTTCCATAGAGAATCAATAAAATTTCGTGTTACCAAAAATTTACATGCTACTCAAGTCTCAGCTTCAGTTCTGGGTAGCTGATATTGATCGAGATTCTCATCAAATTGGCCTAGCGTGCCATGAAAAAATTAGCATGAGAATGTTGATAGTGCGCTAATGCCTGAACGAAAACAATGAAGGTGGTAGTGAATTCTTGTGAAAATTGATGAATTTGATCGTGATTTCAATGTCTACCTACCCTTTAAACACATTACCACACGATGCAAGTCCCAACACAACCTGCAATACGTCAATGTTAATACATAAAATCTGAAACATATCACACCGAGTCAGGCTGAAGGTAAGCTGGAAGGCAAGCATGGAAGATAGACATTAAGTTCAAGCAATAAACGATTATTTTCATCTATGGCTCTATTTCAACCACTGCACTGGAGTTTATCATGCAAAGATTGATGGTTCGATTGGAGCGTCTGCTGCAGAGGAAAACAGATTGCTATCTATACAATAAATTGATATAATTTACTGGTTATTTTTTGATACTGTATTTTTGACTAAGGCATATATATTATTTCTTACCATGTGAAAAGGATTTCAAAGGAACGTTAAAATTACCCATGCAGTTTATTATATATATATATATATATATATATATATATATATATAGCATTCTTCTAGAGCAAAGTATCTTTCGAAAAAAAATTTTTTCGTTTCGAATTCAACATTATCCTGAATATTAAATTGACTAGTCTGTTGCTTTGTGACAGTTTATTTTTGAATGGAATGAAATAAGAACTAAATTATTTTTCTATCACTTTTTATTAATTGAAGTGACTCGAGTTTTACAGTGTTTACTACAAATTTATGATAGATTGGGCCGTTGCTTGGTAGAAATCAGTTGTAATTGTCATTATAAAATAAAACACTTGTTTACATTTTCTACTTTATTTTTGGTATTGACGTACGTTTCGTCTTTGCTAGAAAGACTTCATCAGAATACGAAGTAACAGTTGTTGTACAATGAATTTATAAGATTTTTTACAGAAGGTGTACATGTGTTTTTAATTGCTCGTCGGGTTGGTTTTCTCAAAGAATATTCCCTTCAGAATCGTGTTCACTCGATCCCTTGTAAATATTGAATAGAGGGGTGTAATAAAAATCTATTTGTTCATTTACTAGGTTATTGCTGTTTTTATGTTTATTTATTTCGTAAATTTCCCATAAGTTCAATTTTAGACCTCTACTTTCAACATGTAGAATTTCTATTTCTTTTGTGAAAGAATGGTTATTTTCAAGAAGGTGTTTAGCATAATGTGAATCTTTTTTATTTTTATCGAAACTTCTTTTATGTTCTGTTAGGCGTGTACCGAAATTTCTACCTGTTCTACCAATATAAATCTTTGGGCAATCTGGGCAAGTGAGTTTGTATACACCTGATAATTGAAGTTTATCCATACTGTTTTTATTGTTTTTGATGTATTTGCTAATAGGATTGTTTGTCTTGAAAGAGACTTTAATATTTTCTTTTTTGAGTAGGTTTTTTAGTTGAATACTAATGTTTCCGAGATATGTGAGGCTAACGTATTTGTGTTCAGATAGATCAGATGTTACTGGATAAATTTCTTTTATTGTGTTTTTGTGTATACGTTGGTTAATTAAATTATCTATTAGAGATGTATTATATCCATTGTTGTAAGCTATTTGTTTAATTATACATTTTTCTTTTTGGAAATTGACTTGGTTTAGTGGAATGTTCAATAAACGGTATATCATACTATGGAGAGCTGCTAGTTTGTGTTGGAATGGATGAAAAGAATTACGGTGTATAATGGTATCTGTTTGTGATGGTTTATGATAAATTGCGAAGTTATGTTTATTGTTTTCTTTAGTTATCGTGAGGTCAAGAAAGTTGATGGATTCATTATGTTCTATTTCTGAAGTGAAAACTATTTTTGGGTGGAGATTAATTATAAAATTCTCAAATGTTGATATTTGTCTGTTAGTACCTACGAAACATGCAATTACATCATCCACATACCTATACCAATAAAGGATGTATTTTTTGAACGGATGTTTATGAATTTTGTTTTCTAGGAAATCCATGAAGATTTCCGCGAGTAAAGAGCTTAGTGGATTTCCCATGATTAAACCTTCTTCGCTAGTATATAAAGTATTGTTAAATTTGAAGAAATTTTGGTTTATACAAATATTTAATAAGTGTATTATTTCTGATTTTATGACGGGGTTTACTTTGTTATAATTTAAAAGTTCTTCTATCAGTTTTAATGTTTCCATTGGGGGGACACTAGGAAAAAGGTTTTTAACATCCCACGAAATCAATACCAAAAATAAAGTAGAAAATGTAAACAAGTGTTTTATTTTATAATGACAAGTGTTTACTACATTTTCAAACTTAATAAAACAAATTATATCTGAATCATAAAAAAATTTGCGTGAAGGAGAATTGCTTTCAACACAAAAGTAACTTTTACAAGCATAAAGACGGACTTGCCATGAGTTCACCTTTCAGCCCACTCCTCGCTGAAATCTTTATGTCCCTTTTCGAAAGAAAAATCCTAAAATACACACACGCAGCATATCATTTTTTGGCACAGATATGTAGACGACATATTGGCTTGCTTCTCTGGAATTATGAACTAGAATATCTTAATGATTTGCAATATAACGTCAAATTCACTATGGAACCACAAGATGATAATGAAATAAATTTGCTGGACAGAATTTTTATTAAAAATAATGATGAAATTTCTTTTTATATATTCTGAGAACTCATAACAACAGACACAACCATACCCAACTTTTCAAACCATTCGAACACCCACAAACTTACAGATAAGCTTATAGATCAATGATATATGGAGCATTTTTAATTCCTTTAAATAATAATACGTTAACAAGGGAACTGAATACAATCGAACAAATAGCCAAAAACAATCAATTCGAAATTAAAACCATAAATTCTCTCATAAACAAAAGAAAAAACCACTTATGCTGAAACAAATATGCCCCACTTACAAAACAGAAAATAATGACAAAAAAATTGTGAAACTAACATATTTTGGACCAATCTCGAAAAAAATGGCTCAAATAATTTCAAAAACTAACATAAAAACAGCTTTCACACCCTCACATAAAATTTCCAACGTCTTTTTAATGCAAAAGACAGAAATAACCGACTGAATGATTCTGGACTTAATGAAATAAGTTGTCAAAAGTACAGTAGCGTATATCGAGGACCAATCGGAAATCTTTCCAAAAAGGGTTCAACTATAATTTTTGCGAAACATTTTTTCGAAACTAATTATATATTCCCAGAATCGGACAATCTTGAAATATTGTACCTGGAAGCGAAAGGAAAAAAACTAGACATCCCGAAATCCATAGAAATATTAAAGCACAAGCACGTTCATTCTAAGACAGAAGTAAGTTATAAAATATGTTGTGCAGATAGTCGGCTATGGTCAAAATTGCATAGCAACACTATTCGTCAAATATTTTTGATTGTCAACACAATTTATGAAATAATGCCGAAATAGAAAACAGGTAGAATATTTGTATGGAAAAGGTTTTCGAAACGTTGAAAAGTTAGTGCAATTGACTGAACTGGGAAAAAGTATGAGACAATAAAGAGGATAAAAAATAGCATGGATATGAGGCATAGACCAATTTCAGGAAGACCGCGTAAGACCTTTTTCAATTTTTTTCCAACATATATTCAGTATAACCGACATGAACTCAGTTTCGTTTTGAAAGACGCTCCCTGTATATTTAACTGAGCGTAGACATGATATTTCGTTCAGATATTTATTATGAGAACAAACAACCCCGAGGAGAAGGAATTACGTATATCACGAAAGAAGAGTTACGATTGAACAGTAAACTGATTTCGACATTCTATCTTTATGCCAAAAACAATGATTTCATGTATATTTAAAATATTTTCTTCCACGAATCAGTCGATAAACTGACACATTGCATGCACGTTCGTTCCAATACCGAAAAACCGCGTTTAATCAATTCTTTGTTCCATGAATGAATGGAGTAGGTATTCACATGGAAAATTAAAAATGGATATTCAGTTTTGTTCATTGTAACTCTGAAGCGGATTGTGAATCAAATTATTTCGGACTGATAATGCCATTTTTTTAAATGATTGGCTAGGTCACTCAGTTTCCATTTTAGTTTTTCTTTTTCCTATTTTTCCTGGAAGAGACTGTTGTACACAAATATTTCAAATTCGCGCCCTTCTCAAAAAATTAATGTACATTATCTTGAGCAAGTAATAGGAATTAATCATTTTAAAAGCTTGGTTGACGTGATTTTCGAAATTTTTTTCTCGCTTAATTGGTACACCTGTCTTCTATAATCAGTGGTTTTTGAATGCCATCTGTAACTCAGTTTTCCAAAAGTGCTCTGTTTCATTCACCATAATTTCTCTATAGATGGTGCTAGCTGTCAGTTCAGAGATCTTGAGACCGCTTCTGCAGTGCCATCCATCTCCCTTTAACAGCTGACATCAACCCAATTTCAATACAACACTATATTTTTCTATAACCTTAAACATGTCGATTTTTGTGCCTGCGAACTAAGATTTGCGGACGGCATTAGTTTTCTGTTATCATTTGGAGAAAACTGTTTCGAAATCGAATCGAATGCTTGTCAAACCTTACGCTGAGCAAGCTCTTGGTAAAGCACAATGTTTCTAGTGGTTAAATAAATTCAAAAGTGGTGATGTTGACGTGAAAAACTGTGGTAAACTACTGAAAAACAAATTAACGTCTTAATGAATGAAAACGGTACTTAAATTCAACAATAACTTGCGGATCGATTAAATGTGCTCTAGAAAATTGTCCTCATGCCTTTGAAAGTTATGGAAAAGATTCAGAAAGTGCGAAAATGAGGTCCGCATGAACTGAATGAACGGCAGCAAGAAAATCGAGAAAACGCTTGTAAAATGCTGCTTGTCAGAGACAAAAGAAAGTCATTCCTGCCTCGAATCACACACTGTAAAACAGATCAGGAAAAACGATCGAGGCGTTCAGTTGGGAATTGCTAGGGCATACGGCCTATTCACCAAACTTAGCTCTATCTGATTATCGTCTATTTGAATTGCTGAGACACGCTCCAGCTAAACAAAGCTCAAATTAATATGAATATGTACGAAACTGGCTCAATAACAACGCTTTAAAACAAAAACTGTTAAATGGTGTTAAATCTCGCAAATACGGTACCTGTTCGAAGAAATGAATGCCGTGTTTCATCAAATAATTTAACATCATTCGCACTTTGTGGTATGGCGCGTTATCGTGGTGCAGAATCCAATTGTCGTCGCTCCACGCACATCATCTCTCAAATGCTTTATAACGCCTAGATCCCTTATTAACAGTTTGACTTAACGAAAAAACTAATTAAATCCGTTCCAAAACAGTCTAGAGTTGCGCACGGCTTTAAACAGGCTCGGTATGTATAACGGAGTCATTCTGGTTTGGATACCGAGCCACTCAAACTATTTGGGTAACGAGGAGGTGGATCGGCTGGCATTTGCTGGAGCTGCGCTGCCTCTGGTAGGACCGGAACCATTCCTGGGAATACCACATGACGTGGCTAACGAGGCGATAACAGGCAGAATGAACTCAAGGCCAGAGTCTTTCTGGCGGAACCATTCTGTCCTGAAACACGCGAAGTTGTTCCTTGGAACAGCTTCGAACAAAAGATGGCGAACCTAGCGCTAGGTCTGGATAGGGCCAAACTAAGAACACTTGTCGGAATTATGAGAGGTCACTGCAGACTGAAAGCGCATTTACACAAAATCGGTCTGGCTAAAGACAATGAATGCAGGCTGTGTCTTGAGGACACTGAAACAGCCATGCACATCGTCTCAGAGTGCCCAGCGGTGAGTCGCATCAGATTCGAGGTCTTTGGCCAGGCTTTCATAGCCCACAGTGAACTGAAAAAATTACCCCTGAACAAGATTATCGGTTTTATTCAAAAACTGGATCTCGTCGGGGAGATATAAATTAAGGGTGAACGACAATACTCCGTGCGGACGCAGTGGTAGGGTGGACAGACGCCCGCTGGCCATAAATAATAATAAATAAATAATAATAAATACTTAGGCCGAACAGAATAGGTGTTACAAATTAACGTAACAGAACACAATTTGAAAGTTCTTCACACTCAGTCTAGTTCTTAATTTTAATCTAATGACTTCAAATATCATGATGACGTGACTTTTTCCGTTGGCTGACTTCAATACACGTTAAAAGCAGCAGTCATTTCATAAGGAAAGGAAGACATCTGTATCATACATAAAGTTGAAGAGCGCAGGTAAACCACCAAAATTTAGCTGTTGAAATAAATCCTTCACATCCTTTTATTGTACTAATAACTAACACGGCACGCAAACTCTAGCGAGGAAAATGGTCTGAACAACGCCACAAAGCTGCACTCCTTAACGACCAACTTTTGGAATGAATTCAGCGACTCGTGGACAACCTCTAATTTAAATTAAAGTAATACGGACGCAATTAAGCCTCCGCGGGATCTCTCGTGTCTTTGTTTCTTAATTGAGGAAGGGTTTCAGCCCAATGTCAACGTAGCGGAATAATTGATTCCAGCCGAAGGCGTCGAGGTGTTTTCGCTTTTAATAAATTTCGGATCGATAAAATGCGACACCGGTCGGTACAGAAATAGAAGTCGTTTGCATATAGAACCGCGCGAGAACACGCACTATATGTTAGTTGCTGGAACAAGATGGGTTCCTAACATATACAGGTGGACCAATACTCTCTTAATATTTAAGAAATCAATCTATTCCGAGCGGGATAAGTACCGGATGATACCAGCTGCACGAGCGTCCTATTAGGCTTTAGAGTCATGCTGTTGTTTACCTGGGCAAAACGTGCGCTTATATCGGGTGTTTTTTTTTAGAGTGATAGAACTTTAAATTGAAATAAAACACATTTAAATTAAAATTGAAGCCAAATTTATCTACTTGAAAGATAATTTCATGACATTTATGTTTTAATAACAATTTCCGGCATAGGTCCACCAGGACTAGTTCTGGGGAACCGCATTCAATCAGATCAATTTTGGACCACTTTTTCGAGTAATTCATGCCTTATTTCATCAATAACACGAGTTATGTTGGCTTCCAAAGCGTCTATTGTTTGTGGTTTATCAGCATAAACCAATGACATGACATAACCCCAAAGAAAATAATCCAGTGGAGTTATGTCGTATGATCTTAAAGGCCAATTAATTGGACAATTTATCGAAATAATGCTATCGCCAAATCTTTCTTTCAATAAATCAATTGTTGGGGTAGCAGCATGAGGTGTAGCATCATCTTGTTGGAATCAAAACACTTCTGGGTCGATACCATTCAAATTTTGAAATGAATAATCATTGATCATCGATCTGTAATGAGCACCATTCACTGTAACATTAGCTTCAGCATCGTTTTTAAAGAAATATGGACCGATGATGCATCCAGCGTGTAAAGCACACCATACTATTTTTCAAGATACAATGGAACCTGCAGAACTTCTTGAGAATTTTCTTCACTCCATATATGGCAATTTTGCTTGTTTACATAGCCGTTCAACCAGAAATGAGCTTCATCACTAAACACAATTTTACGATAAAAACGTGGATCAACTTCAAGCTGTTCTAGGGCCCAATCAGCAAACAAACGACGCTTATTATGATCAAGTGGCTCTAGTTCTTGAACCAGTTGGATCTTGTATGGGTATAGACCAAGATCTTTACGCAAAATTTTCCATATGGTGGATGCACAGAGTCCAACTTGTTGTGAACGTCGACGAATAGACAAATCTGGATCATCATCAAGACTATGACTTACAGCAGCGATATTTTCTTCTGTACTTAAATAGTTCTTTGTCTTGTTGTTGTTGCATCGAGAAAAGAAGATGTTGTCCGAAATCTATGGATAGTTCGACGAATAAGCTGCTCTGATGGAGGATTATGTGAACCATAAATTTTACGATGTGCTCTATAAGTTTGGCGAATAGAACACTGATTTTGAAAATAAATTTCAACAATTTGTAAACGTTGTTACGGCGTCATAATTCCATGATGATTTGTCAATGCTTACTGAAAAGAAAGGTCAAAACAACATGGCTTCACCTTCTGTCAAATCACAGTTATCCCTATCGAAAGTTCTGTCACTCTCAAGAAAAACACCCGATGCTATCAAAACAATTAATCTGCTACCGAAGCTAGACAGAAATATTGTTTTATTTGCAATAGGTGGAACTCAAATCAAGCTTGAAGAATTCAAATAGTGTTTACATTATTATCCTGATACTCCTAGATCTTCTGTGAAGATCCCTCAGAAGCTTTTGCAGCTTGTGCAAATTAGGAGTTCAGTTATGTTCTGGGTAGGCTTTGTTACTGTGATCTTGCGCCTCTTTAGGTCACAGCACTGTTAATTTTTGACCCAACAGTGAAATGGTGGCAAACACCTCTCCAACTAGAAAATTTCTTTTCCACTTGAACAGGATTCGAACCCGCATCTCCCGGTCACGAGTCCTATGCTCTCCCACTGAGCTGTCCACACAATAAAAGTTAATAACTGAGTGCAGAAGTTGGAAAGACGGGTTGAACAATAAAGAAACCGCAAATAGGCAGATCCGCAGCGTGTCCAAAAAGCGAATCGGGTATTTGTTTTGGCGCTGCATTTGAAACTGAGAGGAGAGTGAGAAGGCGATCGTGGAAACACATCGCGTTTTTTGCGTACGAGCGTATTATCGTAACGGCGATTCAATTGTGGCTTCTCAACTTTTGTGTCGTGCGAAATATCGTACATGCCATGCACCAAGTGACGACAGCATTAAAAAATGGATCCGGCTGTGCGACGGTAAAAATTCAACACTCTGGCCGCCCTCGTTCAGTCCTCGACGAAGAAACTATTCGTCAAAATCCGTCAGGATGAAAATGCCTGATCAATTGCGTTGAAAGATAAAAGGTCAAAAATGCTGAAAAGCACTGACGTGAAATCAGGAGCTTTGCACGACAGGATCCTTACGAAATTTTACTTCAGCCTTTTTGTCGTAATTTACATCTGGATGCTAAATTTAAACTCAATCATAAGGTTGTTCCTATGGTTTCGGTACGCTCAACGCTGCTCTGCTAACAAAATATTTATTTTTAAAACTTCTAATTATATGATGCTCGCCAAATTTGGATAAGCCTTTGTGTCATTATTAAAAACCTAAATACTAAATTTAAACTCGGTCGTAGGACTATTGTTATGGTTTCTCTAGCGGTTAACGCTGCTCTGCTCACAAAATGTTTATTTTTGTTTTGAACCTTCCACACATTCGATCCTCCTGAAAATTTTCAGGAACATGTCGTAATCATTCTCCTTCCCAAACCTGATTTTTAAATCAATCGTATTTGTGCTTTGGAAAATTTTAATAAAAATAGGAGAATATTTCGAAACTAACTGCGGAACCATTGGAATGATTTTGCGTAGTAACGAACTCAACCATGATATTCAACAAAAACTGACTTCCATTCAATCATGTAGAAGAATTTTCAAGGAAAATAAAGTGTTAACGATATTTGGTATTTATGTGTTGGAATGTCTAATTTTTTTTCAAGAATAAAGAAATTTTTTTAGTTCATACAAGTAAAAGTGATTATCCTTTAAGATCACAGAATTTACATTACCCTGTGCATAAATTATCTCTATCTGAAGAGCACCCATCTTACACGTGTATCAAATTATTTAATAAATTACCTGATAGTATCAAGCATTTAAATAATTTTAAGTCCTTTCAGGGAATATTTGGTTGGTTTGGAGCCATATTATTCGAATGAATATTTGAGGTGACTTGTTGATTTTTATCTTGACACTATTTATTTTATGTGTGAATACTTGTACATACTATGGAATAAACGAAATTATTATTTTTTTTGATATGAAAGAATCGCAGTAGAGCTGAATTTTCTTCAAGAAGAGCATTTGAAAAGAACATCTACATCCCCGAACAAGCCTACACACCGAATTCGCCAGACTCAGCCTGTGACTTTATTTGGTCGTCCTTCTTGGAGAGAAATTTGGAAGCCATCAAACAAAATGCGACGAAAGAGCCATTTCTTCAGAAGCTTATCAGAAACGCATGGATGATTGGACCAAGCGTTGGAATTGTGTTAGTACAGCTGGATGTTATTTTGTATGTGGATCCTTTAATGAAAATTGACATTTTATTAAACGTTCCAAAGTGAAATGTTAGCGGTTCAAACAACAATCATGTCTGCTTCTTCAGGCAGTTCAAATGGGCAAAATTTTGCATCGCTATTCAGATAATATTGAGTTATATCGAAGTCGTTGGCTGCAGAGACCAAACAATAAAGGATATATTTGCGAATGAGAAAAAAAGTGGATACCCATATACGAGTATATTATTCCGACTTCAATAATACAAGTAGAGGAATCATACTCAATTATCTTGTGTCACATTTGACTTGCAATCGGTGTAAAGCTTGTCGCCAAGCCTTTTTGAAGTTATCGAAATGTCAAGAGTTCAAGGAGTTCTTTAGGTTTCAGAAAAGTTCAATTGTAGATTTGCGTGAAGTTAATTATAAACATTACTGGATATTATAGTCTGACTTGAGCATGAGGAAAGTTTTTTCTGCGTTTGTTACGTGAAAATATTGGGAATATCTTTCTTTTGAATTAGTTCGCAAAGGCATGTCATGTATGTATGTTTGCATACTCTAGATGGCACTAGTGTATGATCAATAACTTGAGTGTCTCTGTATATAGCGAATATAGATACTTGACAGTTTTGTAGTCGCTGGTATTTATTGTATCCTGTGATCAACAAAACCCTATCGAGTTTGTTTGAGTATAGAATTGTTATATAGATGTAGGTTACTGTCTCGATTGTAGAACTTTCTATTACCATAGCTTAAAATCCTTATTAATGATTTTTTATTGAATTATTGAATTGATGTTTCATTAGGCATATTACTGCAAAAATGGTTGCTCAATAGTAGACATTGACGCGTGATTTTTTTATCCACTATGATACGCCTAGGTTCGGTTCTGATGATGTGGTCGATATTATCTCAGGCTACCTGATTCCATGCATCCATAACTTGATGAGAAAGGTCTGAAAAGCCTCTGAGGGCTGCTCAAACTCGACAGCCTGCGACCAATCATGTCCCAGCATGACTTCAGCAGACTTTTGTAGCTGCGTGGCACGAAATAGGAAGCTCTTCCGTGCAACTGTATCTTGATAAGAAAGGTTTGCAAAGTCTGAAGGGTTAAGGGTTCTTAAAGTCAACAGCCTGCGACCAATCTTGTCACAACATGACTTAAGCAGATTTTTCACATGAAGCTAGGGTAGCGTGGAATGAAATAGCCTAAGGAGACATCGGTCATCTCATCAGAATCGTGATTTCTTAGAAGTTATAATACGCCTAGACTCGGTTCTGATGAGATAATCGATGCTTTCTTGAGCTGTCTTATTCTATGCTCTACCATAACTTGGTGAGAAAGATCTTCTAAAGTTTGTGAAGGCTGCTCAATGTTGGCAGTCTACGACCAATCATGTCCCAGCATGACTTAAGCAGACATTTCTCATGAAGTAAGGATGGTACGGAATAAGGCAGCATCGATAATCTTATCAAAACCATGATTCCTTATGCATTATAATACGATTAGGCTCGGTTCTGAAATGGTGGTCCATCTTATTTCATGCTACCATAACTTGGTGAGAAAGATATTCTTAAGTCTTTTAAGGGTGCTCACAGTCGACAGCCTGTAACCGATGTACCAACACTTCAGCAGACCTTACTCACGAACTTAGTGTAGTATGGAATAAGATTGCTCTAGGAGATATTGGTTATTTCATCAGAACCGACCCTGGGCGTATAATAATGCTTAAGAAATCATCTTTTCAATGCACTATTGAACCAGTTTTTCCAGGAAGCTGTCTGATGAAGCCTCAATTCTAATAATTTACAGAGAAGGAGGCATTGAACATGTGCACCAAGAATTACTAAAATTGGATAAGAATAGTGTTTACCTTTTGTTGTCTGCTGCAGCCAATTTCAGTCTCAGTAATACCAACATAACTCCGTCAACATTTTGGCCGTTTCCACGAATGCACACAATTAATCCCGAGAACAATGCGCTAAATAAAACTACATTGTTCACTTATCTCCCACATCGAAATCCTCCTACAACCGTTCGAATAATATCTCGAATTCGTCAATGCGATTCCGTATTTCGTCGCAATTCGCGCGAAGCTGTTAAAAACAGCCGACTAGACGTGCAATTAATCATCGCTTTGCCGAACTGGCAAATGAGTAGCCAGTGGCGGAATTGCCAAGTCCGTAAGCCGTCCTCTAGAGCTGCACTTTCTTTCGGGTCGTTGCCTCGTTTGACGTTTCCATCGCGATTTTCGTTAGCGAATTCGTATGAGACCGTCTCGTTATTTATTTTTCATTTTACGCGGCTAATGCATCTCCCTGGAGTTAAAACCTGGGATATTGCTATTCCCTTGAGCCTCCAGATCTCGGGGGAAATCACGTTTTTTGATATGCAGTGCTTTCATTGTAAACAAATTTGAATTATTTTTCCAATATATAGAAAAAACTCTGGGAGATTCAGGTGAAAATCTGTACGCGCATGCTTTCTTGATGCGCCATCTTCTTACGAGGATTGGCGATTCAAATGTTGTGAAGGAGTATGTACAAAGATTGTTGGTAAACTGTTTCCACTTCTCTTTACTCGAGGTGGTATGAAAACTGCGGGTATTTTGATGATGTTCAACATATTACATTACTACATTATCAAGAAGGCGAACAATGGACAATTTTCAAAAAGCAGGCGTCAATATCTTGCCGCGTTTACTAGATTTACATACTTAACGTATGTCAGATACGATGTGGAGGTGAGTGTTCAACATTAAAGCTTTTCAATAAATTCTGCCAGCTAAGAACATTTGAAGGATGAAAAATTCTGTGATGTGAAATATCAATACGTGTGAAACACGTGAATACATGTGAAAGTTGTAACGATAAACTTCATCCCTGTTGCCTTAATAGATTGAGTTCATGATCATCGAGGAATATTTCAAGTTTAGTGTTAAGTTGTTTTTAGTGGAAATCTTTTCAGATTTGAAAGTTTCAGGGTGAATGTACTGTTGGAGAAACGCGCAAAAGTTCTGAATTCACGTCACTGTTTTTCATTATTTTTCATTGGCTGTAGTTTCACTTGAGGCACTTTAAAGGCTAAGGCGTTTCATAAGCGGACGAACGAGAGTTAAAAGTTATATTTAGTCTAAACTCTTACACTTCATAATCGTTTCCACTTTTAATCTCCGTCTCATTTCGTCGACGTCATGAAGTAATCGATTAATACCGGATTTCAGCCACCCTATACGGTAAAAAAATGCCATTTTTGTCCGATTAAAGAGAATTAATGCGCAATTGTATGCTCCGCTTTAGAGTTGAATTTCACGAATCCAGTCGAATATGTCCTGTTTCGACTGACGCCTTTGCTGACGGTCATTATCATTCAACAGCGCCCGCAAATTATATTCTTTTGCGGCCAAAGACCACTCGTCCGTCTCTGACTTGATATTTAAAATTCCCATCATTAGCGGATTTGAGTTCTGTTGATTATTCCAGTGCTAGGAGTTTTGAGGTGAGCCAGAAGATGACAGTTTGAACATTGAATATGCTTGCTTCACAAAATTATTATTATGAAGTAAAGGCTGTGTGAATTTGCAATGAGTTTATTGCAAATGGTACTCAAATGAGATCGAAATTGCCTAGAGATTAGAGAGCTGGTTAGAAATATTGCCAATATATTGAAATAACCTATGCATTTCGCATAGATATAACTGATATAAATAGAGTGATATGTGAAAACCTGATGTCAGGAATTAGAGATAAGCGGACTGTATTAGAATATATGTACCTGGTGTAAGGAATTAAAAGAAAACTACTCTTCAACAAGTATAGAAAATATATTGACGAATAAAATATGTGTTATGAAATGATGAAGGTACAGGGTGTCTACTATAAGAAGGGTCAAACTTCAAGGGGAGATCATACAAGTTATTTGCAACAAAAAATGTCATATAAAACTTGGTCGAAATAATAAAAATTTAAATTAAGATTGGAGCCAATTTTTTTTATTGGAAAAATAATTTTATGAAATTTATGTTTTAAAAATAATTTCCGGCATATGTCCACCACGACTAGCTCTAAGGAAATATTTCATTATTCATTATAAACAGTTCTATAAAATTAAATTAGTATAATTAAATGAGTATAATATATAGTACAATATCGACCAGACCAATTTTGGACAACTTTTTCGAGTAATTCATGCCTTATGTCATCAATAACACGAGTTATATCGGCTTCCAAAGCGTCTATTGTTTCTAGTTTATCAGCATAAACCAATGACTTGACATAACCCCAAAGAAAAAAATCCAGTGGAGTTATGTCGTATGACCTTGGAGGCCAATTAATTGGGCCATTTCTCGAAATAATATTATCGCAAAATCTTTCTTTCAATAAATCAATTGTTGCGGTAGCAGCATGAGGTGTAGCATCATCTTGTTGGAACCAAAACACTTCTGGGTCGATACCATTAAAATTTTGAAACAAATAATTACTGATCATTGCTCTGTAACGAGCACCATTCAGTGTAACATTAGCTTCAGCATCGTTTTTGAAGAAATATGGACCGATGATGCATCCAGCGTGTAAAGCACACCATACCATTCTTTAAGATGCAATGGAACCTGCAGAACTTCTTGAGAATTGTCTTCACTCCATATATGGCAGCTTTGCTTGTTTACATAGCCGTTCAACCAGAAATGAGCCTCATCACCAAACACAATTTTACGATAAAAAAGTGGATCAACTTCAAACTGTTCTAGGTCCCAATCAGCAAACAAACGACGCTTATTATGTTCAAGTGGCTTTAGTTCTTGAATCAGTTGGATCTTCTATAGGTGTAGACCAAGATCTTTACGCAAAATTTTCCATGTGGTGGATGCACAGAGTCAAACTTGTTGTGAACGTCGACGAAGAGACAAATCATCATCATTAATACTATGACTTACAGCAGCGATATTTTCTTCTGTACTTACAGTTCTTTGTCTTGTTGTTGTTGTTGTTGCATCAAGTAGAGAAAATGTTGTCCGAAATCTATCGATAGTTCGACGAATAAGCTGCTCTGATGGACGATTAAGTAAACCATAAATTTGGCGAATAGAACACTGATTTTGAAAATAAATTTGTAAACGTTGTTGCAGCGTGAGTCTTTCCATGATAATTTGTCAATGCTTACCGAGCAGAAATATCAAAACAACATGGCTTCACCTTCTGTCAAATCACATTTATCCCTATCGAAAGTTCTATCGCTCTAAAAAAAACGATAGTTCATAACTAAGGTGGTTACATTATTGATTAAAAATAAACACTTGTTAATAATTTATTCTCTTGAATTTAATTACATTACTCTCCGGTCCAGCTTACAACAGAAAAGCAGGCAGCCCTCAAGGTAAGTTGCTAAGGCACCGACTTTCAATTTCAGAAGGTAAAGAAGCACAGAAACAATTTGCCTCATTGACGTCCTCAATTCAGCAATAAATTCTCATAACAATGGAAATCTTTTCAATTTCCTCACATATAGTCTCTGAGGTGGTAATCGCACCAGCAGAAACCTCAGACTATATCGTGGAAATCATAAATCTTCCCCAACGGCAATAAACAGACTGAAAAGCGGGAGCATTGTCCCCGTTTATCGGAAAATTCATCATTCCGACTTCTCGGAATGTCTGACGAGGTGTGCACGAGTTTTCCGCTTGAAACAGGAAAGTATGGTTTGGGGCCCGCTGGGAAATGATGGAATCCCAAATTCTCGGAATTCGTTCATTATGTGGCAACTCGATGATGTTTGCATTTCGCGTGAAATTGTGGATTAATACCCGCGTTATTAGGTGGTATACGCGTTTCAATTCGTGGAAAATAATATCAGGTTGATTCTGGGAAATTCTGTGAATACCAGTAATTTGGGTTTCTTATTTAATTTACTCCTAGAATGTCACGGATGTACATGGAAAACTTTTCATCGGAATGAGTCACTGTGAAAGTACACATTTCCGCAGAGTTTTCGCAAGGTTTTTATGTCGAATTTATTGAATTTAATTGAATCGGTTCTTACTTGATGGAAATTCATTTTAATTGAATGAAATAATGAAGAATTTTTCCACAATGTATTGATTCAAAACCATTGTTATATAGCTGTGAAAACTTGACCAAAAATAATTTTCAGAAATGTACCACCAGGTGCCCAAGTTTTCTCTGGCCAAATTTCACAAGGTGATCCTAGAGGCAATTTGCAACAAAAACTTACTATAGAGTATGGTTTAATTATCCTTCGTCCTGGAGTTAACCAAGATTCTACTATTTTGTAACCTTTCAGAATTTTTTCACTTAAAATTTTGCATAACTTGAAAACTATCATTTTAATCAAAACTCAGTGTACACAATTGGAAAGAACGGAAAATTACTCATAGACTGGGATGGTTTTATGGAGAACATTAAAACATACTTAATTATTATAGGGTAGTTAAAAAAAATTTAATTTGAATGTGAATCAATACTTGATAGAATGTAAAATTCAATTGACTTCAATGTATGGCTAGCTACGACAAGATATGAAAATTTTGGTCCGATAATAATTCCAGAGCGTTTGAGTTCTGCACCTGTCAGAAATTTTTGGGAAAATAAGATTTTTGGTTGATTGGAAGACGTGAAAATGAAGATTTAATAGAATATATTACTTCGTTGAAAAGCCCTATAGTAAGGCAGTTTTTGTACATAATTTCCATGGGGGTTTAGGGAGCGGAATTTAGAGTAAACTCTGACCAAAAATTATAGTTGAAGAGAATTTTTTGATAATTTTTTCACGACTTCAAATTCAGAATTATAAATTCTAACTTCTACAATATATATTGAAACCATATACAAAAACTATCAAAATGATATCCTGATATCATATATTATAATCAATATAAAATATTTTTCAAAATATCGGAAAAAACACGTATTAATAAAGTTTGTATCTAAACATACAAAAATCGCGTGTTTTTTTTAGCGTAATGAAACTTTAAATTGAAATAAAACACATTAAAATTAAGATTGAAGCCAAATTTTTTTTTAATGATAATTTTATGACATTTATGTTTTAAAAATAATTTCTGGCATATGTCCACCACGACTAGCTCTGAGGAACCGCATTCGACCAGACCAATTTTGGACCACTTTTTCGAGTAATTCAGGCCTTATTTCATCAATAACACGAGTTATGTTGGCTTCTAAAGCATCTATTGTTTCTGGTTTATCAGCATAAACCAATAACTTGACATAACCCCAAAAAATAATCCAGTGGAGTTATGTCGCATGGTCTTGGAGGCCAATTAATGGGACTATTTCTCGAAATAATGTTATAGCCAAATCTTTCTTTCTTTGAATAAATCAATTGTTACGGTAGCAGCATGAGGTGTAGCACCATCTTGTTGGAACCAAAACACTTCTGGGTCGATACCATTCAAATCTTGAAACAAATAATCATTGATCATCGATCTGTAACGAGCACCATTCACTGTAACATTAGCTGCAGCATCGTTTTCGAAGAATTATGGGCCGATGATGCTTCCAGCGTGTAAAGCACACCATACAGTGCATTTTTCAGGATGCAATGGAACCTGCAGAACTTCTTGAGGATTGTTTTCACTCCATATACGGCAATTTTGCTTGTTTACATAGCCGTTCAACCAGAAATGAGCTTCATCACTAAACACAGTTTTACGATAAAAAAGTGTATCAACTTCAAGCTGTTCTAGGGCCCACTCAGCAAACAAACTACGCTTATTATGGTCAAGTGGCTTTAGTTCTTGAACCAGTTGGATCTTGTATGGGTGTAGACCAAGATCTTTACGCAAAATTTTCCATGTGGTGGATGCACAGAGTCCAACTTGTTGTGAACGTCGACGAATAGACAAATCTGTATCATCATTAACACTATGACTTACAGCAGTGATATTTTCTTCTGTACGTACAGTTCTTTGTCTTGTTGTTGTTGTTGCATCGAGTAGAGAAAATGTTGTCCGAAATCTATCGATAGTTCGACAAATAAGCTGCTCTGATGGATGATTATGTAAACCATAAATTTCACGAAATGCTCTATAAGATTGGTGAGTAGAACACTGATTTTGAAAATAAATTTCAACAATTTGTAAACGTTGTTGCGACGTGAGTTTTTCCATTATAATTTGTCAATGCTTACTGAACAGAAATGTCAAAACAACATGGCTTCTACCTTCTGTCAAATTACAGTTATCCCTATCGAAAGTTATATCACTCTGAAAAACACACCCGATACAATAAAATCCACTTTTCCAAAATAATCTAAAATTCACAAAATAAAGGATCAAATAAAAATTATTGAACGAGAATTCCAACATTTGATACCTATTTCGATGTCTAGACCTCTTCAGAAATGTATTGAATTCAGATTCAAATATATCGCTGATCAAAATTAAACTCACCAAGTAAGATGAAACCTGGAAGGAATAAACTCGAAGTAAGCTTTAAAGCCATCCAATATAAAATAGAAATGATGAACGTGTTATTACTTTTAACCTATAGCAAATTTGTACTTTGAATACAGAAAAACAAAAATTATTCACCCCAAATAATGTCCCATGACAAGAAAAAAAAACAAGAATTTCACAAATAATAAATGATTAAGGAATATATTGTGGATATTTAGACTCTATATGAATTTATTTCATAATTTAAAAATCAATTTGAATGTGAATCACATCCACTATTCCAAAATTATCTGAAATTATCAAAATAAAGGATCAAATAAAAATTTGAAATTCCGTTTATTTTGATTGTCATGTGATATTATTTAGGACGAATAATTTTTGTTATTGTTAAACGTAGCAACACGCTGATCGTTTCTGTTTTATTTTAGAGACTTTAAAGCTTATTTCGAGTTTATTAGTTCCAGGTTTTATCTTATTTGGTGAGTTTAATTTTGATCTTGTGATATATTTGAATTTGAATTCAATACATTTGTGAAGAGGTCTTAAGAGCGAAATAGCTATCAAATGTTGGAATTCTCGTTCAATTATTTTTATTTGATCCTTTATTTTGAGAATTTTAGATAATATTGCAAACGTGGATTTTATTGTATTTGTATGTTAATATACATACTTATATAGTTTTTGTCAATACATTTGTATTAATACGTTTCATGTCGGGATGTTAAAAGGTTTCTTCCGAGACATTGAAAAATACTTTATATTGATTATATATAAGCATATCATTTTGATAGTTTCTGTATATAGTTTCAATATTTATTGTAGAAGTTAGAATATATAATTCTGAATTTGAAGTCGTGAAAAAATTATCAAAAAATTCTCTTCAACTATAATCTTTGGTCAAAGTTTACTCTAAATTCCGCTCCCTAAACCCCCATGGAAATTATGTACAAAAACTGCCTTACTATAGGGCTTTTCAACGAAGTATAATATATTCTATTAAATCTTCATTTTGACGTCTTCCAATCAATCAAAAATCTTATTTTCCCAAAAATTTCTGACAGTGGCAGAACTCAAACGCTCTGGAATTATTATCGGACCAAAATTTTCATATCTTGTCATAGCTAACCTGAACTCGTATTGGTAATGAGTCGCAATAGTTGCGTGTGGATTATTACGGACCCAAACATAGGAATTATGAAAATGAAATATTCCAGAGAGTATTACAGTTGCCTCATCAATCCAAAAAATTTGGTCATGTCCCCAATTATCCAGTTGATTTAGGTACTGTATCGTAGCACGGTTAGTTTACCGCAGTTAATTTGCTTCTTATTTCAGTACTTTGAAACAATAAAAAATTGCAACTTAATCAATCGCAATGATTAATTTCGATGGGTTTAGTGGACTGTAATTAATGGTGTAGGGGATATTTTAACCTCAAGACCACTTGTTTGGAGTTATCTCGATGATGAGCAAGCTTTGTTTATTTCATGAGATAAACCAGCGAAGATGATAAGGAATTGAAGTAAAAATTTGAACAGTTGACCAACAACAATTATATTCTGGTATCACTGAATATGATATCAAATTAAAGCAATGAGTATGTCGATTACTATGTTTATATAGTAAGCGAGATAATTTTGTGTGCAGACATAAGTGACAAAGGGTGATTATTACGAGAACTAATATAAGATAGTTTGGAACGAAATGTCACAAGTGAAAAGTTTGACTATCACGGAAATAGTGCAGAAGCCACAACCGACAAGGATGATTACCGAAGTGATAATGATGCGATAGCTTGGACCGAAATGTCACAAGCGACGAGTTTGATTACTGAAGAGATAATGATTTTACAGTCTGTTCAAAGACTGAATGAATTATATCGAATGTGGACATGGCAACTCTAATGAGACGGAACAGGTATCATCTATAAAATTGAACTCTGCATTCATATTCTTGTTCTAATAGGGTAGGGTGGAATGGCTGAAGACGACTCCTTTTCAGAATTTCATGAAGAGATTCGCATGGATCAGATGGGCTGCTCGAAGTATCGACCCTTAAACTTCTTCCTTTGGGGTGTTTCAAAAGATATGGTGTATACTCTGCAGTTCATACTTATGACAGTTTATCGCAAGAATACATAACTGCTGCAATAATACGCTAAGGCAACCACGGGGGCAGTTGCGGAAAGTTGTGAATTCAATCCGAAAACCTGGAAGGCTTTGCATTAGAGAAGGTAGTAGGCATTTTCTGAATTTTTTGTAATAAGTTTCAAATTTGTATAAATAATGAAGAATGACGTAAATATAATATTTCCTTAGATGGTTTATGTGTCACTGTTTGCACTTTCACAGTTTAACATCTATTGTCCAATGAAAATGAAGATTTAATAGAATGTGTCCAAAAGGCGTATCGGGTATTAGTTTTGGCGCAGCATTTGAAACTGAGCGACGGAGGGGTGTGAAAGAGGATCAGGGAGGGGATCGTGGTGTCCGCCATTTTATGGAGTTTTAGTCACGATGGAGCAGTACCCGCGCTTTTTGTGTACGAGCGTATTATCGCAACGGTGATCCAGAAGTGGCTTCTCAACGTTTGTATAGTGCGGAATATCGTATACGCCATGCACCAAGTGACGACGGCATTAGAAAATGGATCCGGATGTTCGAGAATACAGGTGCGATGTTAAACATTCAACACTCTTGAAGCCCTCGTTCAGTCCGCAACGAAGAAACTATCCGAGAAGCGGAGGAGTCAGTTCGTCAAAATCCGTCTTTATCCATCCGGAAGCGAGGCCAATCATCAAACAATAAAAAATCGTCCTTACATTTGATTTTAAGGAAAGATTGGCATTTAAAAGCCTATAAAATTCAATTGGTTCAATAATTGAAGGATATAGACTATGCTTATCCATTGAACTCTGCTAACGAAATGTTACGTCGAGGTACAGCAGAAACTAGATCACCTCCATACTTTTCGGTGATGCAGTCCAAGACTGTAAAACTGACTGAATTAATTGATCATTATTTCGTTGCGCTGCTCATTCAACTTCAATCTTCATTAGCCCTCATATGTTTTCAATGGGACTAAGATCTGGTGAAGCTTCTGGCCATGGAAAGGTTGTCACTTGGTGTTCTTGCATCCAAGCTTGAGTATAGGCTGAAGTATGGCATCTTGCATTATCCTGCTGAAAACGCCACCCCTATGGATATAGAGCATGGGGCGTTTCAAGGAAAAAATCGTTTAGAATGCTACAATACTTTTCACTATTGATAATGGTACCATCAACTATACACAGAGGCGTAGCACCACTCTGAAATATTGCTCCCCAAACCATTATTTTGGTGGGAAATTTGGAGATTTGAACGGTAACAGGTTGTTTTGATAGGATTTTTAAGTTGGGAACAACTTTCATCAGTAAAATAATAAGAAAGCGGTTTTTTACTTGATAGAAGGAATATTACGAAATTTGAATATCAAAACAGATTTAATCTGTTAGTATTCTACAATTTTAATTTAAAAAAATTTTTATTCATGAAACTTTAAGAATTAAATAAATATCTAATAAACAATGTTGATATTTACTAGATGTATAAAATCGAAACTCATTATACAATATCGAATGGAATCAAGAAAAAACCAAGGGATATAAATTGTCAATTAAAAATAAAAAATGAAAAAATGATTTTTGTTTCGTTCCAAGCATGCGCACTGAACTCTTCAGACAAGCGTACGCAGCTGTGCTTGTTACAAAATGTTTAATTTTCTGATCCTATATTTATGAAAACTAAATCTTACTCAAAAATATACAACAACATTTTAAGAACTCTTCAAAAACTAATTTATTTGAAATATTTAATATATTTAAATAAATTACTTCAAAAACTCTCAAAACATGTAACAAATCCTCAAAAAATAATTAGAATTCAGATAAGACCATTTCAACTTCACATTTAAAAAATAAAATCAAATTAAAAGTAAATAAACTTTCTCAGTTCCATCTTTAGGAATATGTGTTTGTTTGAACATTTAAAACTAGGTGTATCTAATATCCAAGGTACTCTATGTTCTTTGCTCACAACAAAATCACCCAAAGTTAGTAAGGCACTTTAATAGTCTTAATTGAAACATTCAACACTGTATAATAAATTTCTTTATTTGAAAACCTAACATAATTATATATTATATATAAAATTATAAGAAAGCGGTTTACAAAATTTGAATATCAAAACAGATTGACTCTGTTAGTCTTCTACACTTTCAATTTCAAAAAATTTTTATTCAAGAAACTTTAAGAATTAAATGAATGTCCAATAAGCAATGCTTATATTTAAGAGACGTATAAAATCGAAACTCATTATACAATATCAAATGGAATTAAGAAAAAACCAACGAATATAAATTGTCATTTAAAATTAATAAATATATAAATGTTTTTTGTTCATTTGATATTGCATAAAGAGTTTCGATTTTATACGTCCATTGAATATAAGCATTGCTTATTAGACATTCATTTAATTCTTAAAGTTTCTTGAATAAAAATTATTCGAAATTAAAATTGTAGAAGACTAACAGATTAAATCTGTTTTGATATTAAAAAAAAAAACTTTCATCAGATAAAGACATTTTTAAAATTATCTTCTTGAAAACGTTGACAAAATTCTATCCTTCGTTCCTCTTGTGAAGGTGTCATTAAAGGAATTTTTGTTGGTTTCCTTGATATGTAGCCTTGACTTTTCAGTGACATACGGACGGTTTCTGGACATATATTTCCTTGATTTCCCAATCTGTTAACCAACTTGCGAAACCCCAGGCGCAGATTGTGTCGTCTTAAGGCCAATAAAGCGTTTAAATTGTTTCCTTTAATCTTACGCGGTCTTCCGGAAACTAGTCTATGCCTCATATCCATGCCATTATTTATCGTCTTTATTGTTTCATATGCAGCTCTTTTTCCCAGTTCAGTCAATTGCACTAATTTTTTAACGTTTCGAAAACCTTTTCCCTAGAAATCTTCTACCTGTTTTATTTTTTCTAGATGCGACATTATTTCATAAATTGTATACCTGCTGACAATCAACAATATTTGACAAATAGTGTTTCCATGCAACTTTGGCCATAGCCGACTATCTGCACAACTTATTTTAATCATTACTTTTGTGTTACAAAAAAGAAGTATATTAAAATTATGAAAAGTAATAAATTCCGGATACTTTCTAGACAAACTATACTGAATAAATGAAGCATATCCTGCACATTTCACAATAAATTATAGAAATGCATTATATCCCAAATTTACTAACTAGATATATAGCCTAATGATTTCCTGCCGTGGAGTTCTTTTCCCGAATCAAAAGTGGCAAAGACCCTCCGATTCCAAGCCGCAACTTTTTGCATCCCTATATTTCACGTCGACCCGTCCCCGCTTCCTAGTTTGCGGTGGCCGTCGACGCGCGTGGTTCTATCCGGATGGCGCAAAAAACGGAACAGACTCGGAGACCCAGACGACGGCGCTGCGGAACCTCTTTTTCGTTTTCCTATCCCGCCGCGTTACAGTCTAGACGGCAGCGAACGCTCAGACTCCGTCGCTTCGTTGACGAACGCGTCCCGGGGCTAATTGGGAAATCGACGAGGAAAATGCGATTTTCCGGCATGATAGCCGGACGAGGTTTCGATCCGGCTTTCGAACGGGGACCGCTGAAGACGGCAAAATAGCCGACGGTCCGATGAAAAATTCATCGTATGCAAATGGGCAGAGCGGAATTCGATCACCCCTTGCAATTTCGATTTTGAGGTGGGTTGGAATGAGCGTGGTCGCCAGGTGAGGCAGAATTAGTGCGAAGTTTTTTGAGATTTGGGGTCTTGCTCTTCACCGTTCGAATTGTTGAAAGTCATACGTACAGGGTCTTTCAATGGGAACGCCCCATTTTTAAATTGACATTACTCACGCATGGCAGCCATTGTTTATTTGTGACAGTTGTATTTGTCAGTGTCTACCATTTGATCATGGAAAGGTACACACTCCAACAACGTTCATAAATAATCCGAATTTATTATGAAAAATCGCGATCTGTTTCTCGAACTTTACGTGCTTTAACTCCAAGTTTTGGTCGTTATGATCGTCCGGATAAACGAACAGTTGAACGTTTAGTGAAGAAGTATGAAACAAATTTTACACTTCATGATGTTACAGTGCCAGTGAGACAAAGAAATGCAAGACGTGAAGAGAATACTGCTGCAGTACGTGTAAGTGTTCGTGAAGACCGAAATTTATCGATTTTTCGACGTTCACAAGAACTAGTCATCTCCCAGACGTATTTGCGGCGAATTTTACGAGAATACCTTGGTTTACATCCACAAAAAATTGTTTTAACCGAAGAACTCAAACCAACAGATCATTTAAAGCGTCGTGTATTCGGTGATTTCAAGAAGTGGACCGATAAATTTTCGCCTCGTTCCTGCGATTTAAATCCAATGGGCTTACATTAAGTCATTGGTTTACAGCAATCATCCAGCAAATTTAGACGATTTACAGATCAATATTGAACGAGTAATTGCTAACATATGGCCTGATTTGTCTGAGAGAGTCATCGAAAATTGGGTTAAACGACTTCATTCCTGACAGCGTTTCTGTGGTGGACATTTAAATGATGTTTCGTTTCATAACAAATGGAATCTATTGTACTTTATAATGAAATAAAAATTTCAATAATTTTCAAATAAATAATGTGTTTTATTCACAAAACAATATGGGACGCCGGTAATGAGAGACCCTTTGTATCATGAGTTAACGAGTATTAATATTGTTTGGTCTCATTTAGAGACAGCCCTGTCTACGCTAGACAAAATTCATTCTTTTCTCAATGATACCTAAGTCAATAAAATAAATAGAGGTTAATACTTGATAGAAGGTTTATAAAATTATTTAAATATTTTGATATTAGCATTCTACATATTCAATTTCAAAAAATTATATTTAATAATTATAACTTCAGAAACTAAATTCTTTTCAATCTTTTAGACCAATGGTAAACTACAGAATTATTTATTTGTAGTTAACATTACACTCCATTTAAATTTTTCAGTATTCATTTACCAGAAGCTTTCTGAATTGTGTAAAGGTGAGAAAATATTTTTGTTGATTGATGTTACATTTTATTCAATATGAATATAATTGAATACTGACGAAGCAAAGTCTCTCTTAAAACATGTTTTTTTTTACATGTCTTGAGATTTTATAAAAAGTAACTTAGTTAGATATCCAATAGTATTGAATATTCTGAGCGAGATAGTTTTATGATGAAATTATGTTAAATATTTTTGAAAGATATCTGTTTTCATAAGATTGACAAGCAGAAACAAAATTTTGTCAACTCAAAATATTTAATTTATAGGATTTTGGTTAACAATTTTTATTTATTGGATTTTGTTATATCATTTGATCTTATAATGAATGTTTATTCTATATGTCGTTTGGTATAAGTAGTACTTATATGAATCTAATTTAGTTTAATTCCTGAAGTTATAATAATTAAATATAATTTTTCGAAATTAAATATGTAGGAGGCTAATATTAAAATATTTAAATAATTATGGACATGTTTTCTTTTCAGCAAAAAATACCTCATTCAGGGTGCTTTCGAATGACATATCAATTTTTGTGCTAGTTGCTTGTCCTTTGCCACAATATCATGACTAAGAAGATAACAACGAAAAGTCAAAATATTCCAAACCTAAATTTGCTCTACCTTGAAGCTCCTTGTGAATATCAAAGTAAACATTGAATTTAAAATCTGAGTTTCTGTCGCTTAATAATTTGGGGTGTTAGTACGTTTTCTTGAATCTAACGAATTAACAAAGTGCATAATAAGTATTCTAGAAAAAATCTAGAAAATTATGATTGTTTTTACAAACATCGAATATCGCGATATGTTGTTCATTTCTGGATTTGCGAGTGGAAATGCTCGCGCAACCAGTTCAAGAGTTTTCCGTTTTCCCAACAGATGACAAACAAAAAGAGGGACATTTGTTCAAATGTTCAGGCGATTAGGTGAAACAGGCTCATTTGGTGGTTTCCGAATCAGAGAAGATGGTTGAAATAGTCGGGAAGGTCAGATGTCCGGGAGGACCCCAGAACAAGTACTCGTCGAATTTGTTATACATTGAGGACAACTCGAACAAAATAAGTTATATCCGTATGGAAAAGAGAAAACCCCCATGCGACTATTGTTTCTCATTTCCAACATGTGGTTAAGAGTCATAAGAGGTGAACTTTTCGGACCCGTAATACCTCCTGATCACCTCAACGCTGAAGAATTCATTACATTAATCCAAAGCAGCCTAACAGACATATTGGATGAAATGCCCTTGGCTAACAGACAAAATGTATAGTTTCAAATGGATGGCTGCCCAGCTCATAATAGCAAGCATGTACGGGACTTAATGAATGAATATTTTGGAGCCCCAACTATCTGGCAGGTAGTTGCATCTGCCCTAATGATGTCACCATCTAAGACTCTCCAAGTTAAATTCACTCAACCCATAGTAAAGGAATATATCCCGCTTCTCGTGGATCACGTCTCAACTTTCTTGCTACACTTATAAAGAGTTAACATGCACTCTAAGAAAGAACTCTATTCGCAATCATTTGTAACTTCACAAAATTCAATCTCTTGTAAGTATGTTTAGCATATCTGTGAAGTGAACCGAAGTGAAATTAGTGAGAGTGAACGTCGGCGGAAATGTCCAGCGATCTATTCCCAGCGATTAACCGAATAATTTCGTCGATGAATTCTTCTTAAATTTCTCACAGTTTTCATAAAATGAGCAGTAATAATTATCGTATACTTTATGTTAAATAGTGGAAACTAATAATATCCAATTTTCAGGGACGCTTCTATACATATGGAGAAGTTATAACACATATATCTACATCTATTTCAATCAAACGGAATCCCAAGCCACGTCAAATTTTACGACTGTATTTCCAGCGCGAAATGGAAATTAATGCCCCATCTGAAATGACTTACGACTGCTAAAATTTTTGCTACGAATTTGGTTCAAAACGGGGTCGGCTTCCTCAGGTAGAAAAAATATCCTCCATCAACGATCTTATATTACGCAAACGTTGTACCTCACGACAGGCTTGGAGGTTAACGAAAATTTACTACTCCACATTTCGCCCAAGGAATGACCCAAATTTAGCGTGTACGACTGAAATTAAACGGGTGAAAGCGGTTTGCAACCCTCTTCTGTTATTACCATTCGCAGAAGAGCTGTCTGGGTGAAAGTTTTTTGTCGTCCTTTTTCGGACCAAGGAGCGATAAGGAAGGAAAACAGGAAATGAACTTTGTCCTAATTCTGACTACAGAAGTAGGATAGGAGTATAGATGCGACACGTCCTTAACATTCGTTTAAAATCCTTTTCTTCACTCCATTATATCAGATTAATACTTTTTATCGAGAAAATTTGGATTGTGAAGGAATTGGCCTAGTTTCGAAAGCAACAACAAAAAATTGATCACGAGGATGTTTTTCTGCATTTGTAACGGGCATACAGTTGTCGTATATGTATATTTGCGAGCACTAAATGGAGCTTATGTATCGGGTATTTTCTTTAGAGTGATAGAACCTTAAATTGAAATAAAACACATTTAAATTAAGATTGAAGCCAATTTTTTTTTATTTGAAAGATTATTTTATGACATTCATGTTTTACAAATAATTCCCGGCATATGTCCACCACGACTAGCTCTGAGTAACCGCATTCGACCAGACCAATTTTCGACCACTTTTTCGAGTAATTCAGGACTTATTTCATCAATAACACGAGTTATGTTGGCTTCCAAAGCGTCTATTGTTTCTGGTTTATCAGCATAAACCAATGACTTGACATGACCCCAAAAAGAATAATCCAGTGGAGTTATGTCGCATGATCTTGGAGGCCAATTAATTGAACAATTTCTGGAAATAATGTTATTAGCCAAATCTTTCTTTCAATGAATCATTTGTTACGGTAGCAGCATGGGATGTAACACCATCTTGTTGGAACCAAAAACATTTCTGGGTCGATACTATTTAAATTTCGAAACAAATAATCATTAACCATCGATCTGTTACGAGCACCATTCACTGTAACATCAGCTCCAGCATCGTTTTTAAAGAAATATGGACCGATGATGCCTCCAGCGTGTAAAGCACACCATACAGTGCATTTTTCAGGATGCAATAGAACCTGCAGAACTTCTTGAAGATTGTTTTCACTCCATATACAGCAATTTTGCTTATTTACATAGCCATTCAACCAGAAATGAACTTTATCTCTGAACACGATTTCACGATAAAAAAGTTGATCAACTTCAAGCTGTTCTAGCAAACAAACGACGCTTATTATGGTCAAGTGGCTTTAGTTCTTGAACTAGTTGGTTTTTGTATGGGTGTAGACCAAGATCTTCACGCAAAATTTTCCATGTGGTGGATGCACAGAGTCCAACTTGTTGTGAAAGTCGATGAATAGACAAATCTGGATGAGCATTAACCCTATGACTTACAGCAGCGGTATTTTCTTCTGTACGTGCAGTTCTTTGTCTTGCTGTTGCATCGAGTAGAGAAAATGTTATCCGAAATCTATCGATAGTTCGACAAATAAGCTGCTCTGATGGACGATTATGTGAACCATAAATTTCACGAAGTGCTCTATAAGTTTGGTAAATAGAACACTGATTTTGAAAAAAAATTTCACAATTCGTAAACGTTGTTGCGGCGTGAGTCTTTCCATGATAATTTGTCAATGCTCACTGAACAGAAATGTCAAAACAACATGGCTTCTTCCTACTGTCCAATCACAGTTATTCCTATCGAAAAGTTCTATCACTCTAAAAAAAACAACCGATATAATGAATACATTGGTGTTTCTATGCAGAGCGAATATAGCGAGATTTGTATTCGTTGGACATTACAGTGCACTGACAATTGAAGCCAATAAGCTTCGAAACAAGTGCATGTCTGCTGCTTATGTCTCAGCGATCAAAAAAACCTATTAGGGACTGTTTGAGTTTAGAAATGTTATACAGATATTTGTTGCACTGTGCCGATTCGAAGAACTATTTGTAACCATAGCTCAGACTTTTCATTGGTCAAGTGCAACTAAAGCTCACGTATGCTTGTGTAAGTTTAAAATGCTCCAACTGACAAGTTATGTAGCTAATGGTTTTCGCGCTTCAAAAATCGTGATAATAGCGTTGAAGGCAGATTTCCCTCGGGACAGCCAGAAAAATTCGACAGACATTACTCGATGAAAATCCTAGCCTAACCCAAAACGAGTTTGCACTCACGATGGGAGTGATCCAATAAGTAGTGTACGTACGTTTGGAATCCATGGGTCTGATTCAGAAGCGAGGGTTCCTTATGAATTGTAACCAAAAGATCTGGAAAGGCGATTATTTTCTTGTGAGCTGCTGCTTCAAATGCAAAGGTGAAGAGGTATTTTTATAGAGTAGTAGACTGGTGATGAAAATAGTACGCTTTGCCTCACCAATCGTTGCTATGTACCTCAATATCAACACCAAAGGCGAACGTTCATAGTTCGAAAGTTATGCTGTGTATCTGATGGGATCAAGGGGGCATTGTGTACTACGAGATGATAAAATCTGGTGATTCCATTGCGGGTCACCGGCAATTACTTCGTTTGAACCGTACATTACGAAAAAACGGGCGGAATATAAGGACACGTGATGAAGTTATTCTTTTGCATCGCACCCGCTGTACTCTCCAGTTACTACAAAAAGTAAAGTTACTATTAAATTGAAGAAGTTTAATTTAAAGAAACGATAGAATTGACACATTCTAACGGGGGTTTGTTTTTAAAATTTTTAGAAATTTTGTTATGGACAGTGTTGATTAATAATTTCCCTCTAGGCCAATCGACAGAGATGTGTATAGTTTGTCTAAAATGTATCCGGAATTTATTATTCTTCATATTTTTAATATACTTCTTTGTAACATTCTATGACATAAGTAATGTATAAAATATGTTGTGCAGATAGTCGGCTATGGCCAAAATTGCAGGGCAACACTATTGGTCAAATATTGTTGATTGTCCACAGGTATACAATTTATGAAATAAAGTAGCAACTAGAAAAAAGAAAACAGGTAGAAGATTTCTAGGGAAAAGGTTTTCGAAACGTTTAAAAATTAGTGCAATTGACTGAACTGGGAAAATGTGCAGTATATGAGACAATAAATAGGATAAGAAATGCCATGCAATGCAATTTAAACGCAAATGCAATTCAAACGCTTTATTGGCCTTAGGACGACACAAGCCGCGCCTGGGTTTTCACAAATAGGTTAACAGATTTGGAAATCAACGAAATATAAAAGTATGTCCAGAAACCGTCCGTATGTCACTAAAAGACGAAGCTACATATCAACGAAACCAAAAAAAATTCCTATAATGACACCTCTACAAAAGGAACAAAGGATAGCATTTTGTCAACGTTTTTAAGAAGATAATTTTAATAACGTCTTTATATCTGATGAAAGTTGTTTCAATCTTGGTGATGATACCATTAATAATGAAAAGTATTGTGACATTCTTAACGATTTTCTCCTTAAAACGGCGCATGCTTTATATCCAGAGGGCAGGAATTTTCAGCAGGATGATGCAAGATGCCATACTTCGGCCTATACTCAAGCTCGAATGCATGAACACCATTTCATGGCCAGCAGCTTCACCAGATCTTAGTTCCATTGAAAACATATGGGGACTAATAATGATTTAAGTTGAACGAGCAGCGCCACGAAACAAAGATCATTTAATTCAGTCAGTTTTCCAGTCCTGGTCTACCATCACCGAAAATTATGGAGGTGATCTAGTTTAGAGTGTACATCGACGTTTAGTCAAGTGTTTATTTTTTTTCTAATTCAAGAATTAAAAATATATACTAAATAATAACAATTTAGCTTTGTTTTTCCGGATACTTTCTAGATGGACTTTATATTTATTTATGAGCTCGTTCGCATGAGTCCTTATGAAAAATGTTTCAACGTAAATGTAAACCCAAGCCAATTACCTCGAACTACAGTCAATAAAATTAACGACTATTCATGAAGAAGAATGAAAACACTTCCGATAAGAATAATGACTGATGCCAGTATTGAACTTCCAATGAAAGGAGTTCGAACGCATGTTATCTGAATGGTTTCATTACCATAATCAAGGTTAAAAATTACAGCTCAACCCAAACAACAAGATATCCACGTGCAATAGTAGTGCATTTGTACTTTCTCGTTCTTTGAAAAACCTGTACGGTTCGCGGTATACAAACTGGTCGCGACAAATGATAGTTATTAACACTACAGGCTATATATTAACTCGTTAGTTGGACTTGTGGGTAGATAATTGCACAAGTCAATGATATGATTAGGAAATAACACCTCACGCTATCTAAATATGGAGACAAAGAATTTTCGATCGTATGTTCAACATAGGAAGTGATAGACTACTGTGGGACGGCTCTTTCATACGAATAAGCAACTGAATGATTTCAAAATCTCTACATTTCCTTCCCTAACGATCCATTAAGTACGAATATTTGATTATCTCGGTCTACAATTGACAGAAACTTATCTAGAATTAAGAAATAAATATCAATTGTTAATCTTCGCCCCTTTTTAATTTCCCAACAGAGATTTTTGAATAATTTATCTATTCCTAGAAACATATTGAATAGAAGGGATTTGTTCAGATCTCCGTGATAATTTAATAAAATTATCTGTTGAAACCTTAAGTTCATACTATATTGAGCTCATGATTTTTACTAGGAATATTAAATTCGTGCGATTTTTTGTCGGAAATTGGAGCTTTATTGTACAACTCCAAATGTTTTTGCGAGTTCCCCTTGCATTCGTTTAGGATCTTCATTGAGCCTTGCCTCTAATTCTACACCCTTAAACTTTGGTAGCTCATCGGGTCATTTTTCGTCTTACAAATTAAAATCACCACTTTTAAATCGGACAAAACACTTCTAACACGTTCGTTCAGTTTGAGCATGGTCACAATAAACATCCACTAAAATAAGATGACTTTCGGCAACCTCTTCATATTGAAGTAATGAAGTAAAACAACCCGCAAAAACACATTATTAAAAAGGATGGCATTTTGAGAAAACACAGAAACTATATTGTTTACACTCCAGCGAAATAAAAGATACTGAAAAAATCCTGATGATGACACTTCAAAATGAAGTCGATGTCAAATGAAACAATGCAATTTTAATATGTTTAATTTTATAATCTGTTAATATAAATTTTTGTGTATCCTCTTATTCTTATCTGGAATGATCTTTCTATTTAGACAGCGTACATATAAGAACAAGTATTACAGGTTAACTCATGAATTTCCTTAGAAAACACGTTTCTTGTTTCTTTGTGATTTTTTCAATTTATTATCGCTATAAAGTGGTCGAAAGTAATGGTTTACTAGAAAAATTATCAATAAAAAACAAAGATAAGAAATCAGGAGTTTATAAATCAATTTTTGGTAGTTGGCTTATACGAGTATACAGGGTTCCCATAATTAGACCGCCAAGCTTCTATTGGATTTTGTCACAAACATTCTGTCAAGAAAGTGTCCTAGGTTGGTACCACTGTCCTTAATTACTATACCAAGCTTGAACAAGTATTACAGGTTAACTCATGAATTTCCTTAGAAAACACGTTTCTTGTTTCTTTGTGATTTTTTCAATTTATTATCGCTATAAAGTGGTCGAAAGTAATGGTTTACTAGAAAAATTATCAATAAAAAACAAAGATAAGAAATCAGGAGTTTATAAATCAATTTTTGGTAGTTGGCTTATACGAGTATACAGGGTTCCCATAATTAGACCGCCAAGCTTCTATTGGATTTTGTCACAAACATTCTGTCAAGAAAGTGTCCTAGGTTGGTACCACTGTCCTTAATTACTATACCAAGCTTGAGCAGGATCTGTCAACTAGTGTGTTTGCAACAGCTGATTAAGTCAGTCGATGTCAGAGTTCGTGGCGATTTTTACTATGGGTGATTACGTTGAGCAAAAAATTTGTTTAAAGTTTTGTGTTGCAAATGAATTTTCGTGTGCCGATGCATTGAAAATGTTGCAAAAGGCCTTTGGTGATAATGCTCTATCGAAAACTCGTGCACATCAGTGGTACAGAGCCTTCAAGGACGGTCGTGAAGTGGTCGCCCATCGACGGCTTCGATCGAAGATAACGTCGATAAAATTAAGGAAAGGGTGCTGGAAAACCGTCGTACCAGCTTGAGAGAGATAGCACATGATCTTAAGATATCCCACGAGTCCGCACGTACGATTTTGATTGATATTTTGGGCATGAGAAAGGTGGCCGCACGACTCGTACCGAAAGACCTGAATTTTCTTCAAAAACGTCATCGCGAACAGGTTGCTTCAGACATGCTGGATCGCTGTAATTCCGATTCTACATTCATGGAACGCATTATAACTGGTGATGAGACCTGGGTCTACGAGTACGATATGCAAACAAGCCAGCAATCATCCGAATGGGTGGCAAAAAATGAGCCGAAACCGAAAAAACCACGCCAAAGCCGCTCGAAAATGAAGGTGATGCTCATTGTTTTCTTCGATATCCGTGGCGTGGTGCACTACGAATTCGTTCCAGAGGGTCAGACGGTAAACAAGGAGTATTACCTAGGCGTTATGAAACGTTTGCGTGAGCGTATCCGTAAGAAGCGGCCAAATTTGTGGGCGAACAACTCATGGATTTCGCATGACGATAACGCGCCTTCTCACTGAGCTACGATTGTGACTGACTTTCTCGCCAAAAACTCAACAAACGTGCTTCAGCAACCACCGTATTCGCCGGATTTGGCTCCCTGCGACTTTTTCCTCTTCCCAAAACTAAAATTGCCCCTTCGTGGCACCCGTTTTGAGTCGATTGAAGCCATAAAACAAAATTCGGCGCGAGAGCTAAAGTCCATCCCGGAAAGCGCCTATAAAAAATGTTTCGATAATTGGAAGTGCCGTTGGCATAGATGTATTGGAGCAAATGGAGCCTATTTTGAAGGCGACCCAATAAATTTTGACGATTAAATGTAAAAATGTTGTTTTAATTGAAAATTCCCGGTACTTTCTTGACAGAGTAGTATATCCAAAACGGCGTCACCTAAAGTGTTGGACTTTTACACACTAACTAATATAAAAAATACGCATCGAATGGTTTGAGTGTATTTTTTTCATGTCAAACATAAGCGTATCATTTTGGGGGGGCGGGGGTATTTTTAGTAACAACTCTTTCATTATTCTACAAGTTATACATCAAATTCATAAACTTCGATATTTTTTCTTGAAAAAGGTGCTTTTATGTGATTTTGTCTAGTTGCACCGGTTTTCAGAAAAATTGATTTGAAATTTTCTCTCCGTTCACTACTTAATGCTCGTTATCTAAAGAATCATAATAAAGTAAGTGAAATATCAATTTCTTGTACTTGATTCAAGTTATTTTATCAAAGCTTCACCTTATAAAACAATTGATACGAAATAGCTTCTTAACGAAGCATTTTTGCATTATATGATTTGGGTCGAAAGTGGCTGAAATAATGTATAGAACATCAACTAGAAGCTTGTCGGTGTAATTATGAGACACCCTGCATCTGTTGGCCAAACATTGAAATAATTGCGAGCAAGTCTTCTATTTTTAAATTTTAAGTGGCCTACTTAAAGCATTACGAATAATCTGAAAATTAGCCTAGTATAGAAAAGACATGATTTTTCAAAAAATTTCATATTTCTTCACATAAAGAATGAGAAGCGTACACATAATCTTCGAAAACACAGGAAAAAGCACAATAAAGTAAGAGCAGCTACTACTCAACTGCTCAACAAACTTATTCAAATTCAAAAAGTTGCTGAATAGAACTTTGGAAAATTCAAAATTTCACATTTCTTTACGTAATCGAATTATCTAGCATTGAAATATTCTATTCAGATACGTATATTTACTCATATGAAAAGGTAATATTAAGACGAAACACTTGCTACGAAACTCAGAGAATAGTAGCGCAATTTGAAGCATAAGGTTGTCGAAAAGTAGTTTCGTTTTTTCCCGACAGAGGATTTAATTATATTTGTTCGAACCCAACTTCACTCCTAAGCCGCGCATATTCATTATATGTTTTGAGAGGTAATATAGAAAGGCTTGTGTTGTTGTTGCATCGAGTAGAGAAAATGTCCGAAATCTATCGATAGTTCGACGAATAAGTTGCTCTGATGGACGATTATGTGAACCATAAATTTCACGAAGTACTCTATAAGTTTGGCGAATAGAACACTGATTTTGAAAATAAATTTCAACAATTTGTTTACGTTGTTGCGGCGTGAGTCTTTCCATGATAACAATGCTTACTGAACAGAAATGTCAAAACAACATGGCTTCTGCTTTCTGTCAAATCACAGTTATCCCTATCGAAAGTTCTATCACTCTAAAAAAAAACACCCGATATATACGCTACGTAACTTATGAGCTCCAGAATCAGACCTTAGAAGAAACAAACTTGTGAATGCAATTTGGAGTTTTTCAGTTCGTTCAGTGTTTAGTTTGTCTGAAGATGGGTTAATACCTCAAAACTGCAGTGACGAAAAAAATGTTTAAAGTTTTTGGCAGTCAAATATATGGTTGGAACGCGTCGTGCGTCACGTGTTTAGCGAATCAATTGTGATATTGTGATAAAATATACTGTTTCATTCTCCACTATACATACAATGGATTATCATAAAATAAATAAGTCATCAATATTATATATTTGTATGAAGTATTTGTTACGCCTTCAAAATAGTCTAAGTAGGCATTTGACAATAAAGAAGTTTCTTCTTTTATGTGGTTGTATATCGAGTAAATGAAATGCGACGCTGCCATATAGCGTAGAAATTCCGCAATTGGTTGCTTTGATAACTCGGTTTCGTTATTCCTGATTCAGTTACCGACAACAAGAACTTAGGTTTTCGCTGTTCGACATCGAAACCGAGACAAAAGATGTACGATTAATCCCATTAATTGAGGCGGTGCGATGATACAATGCCTCGTTTATAATCAGACGATGCTCCTACAACACGATAAAGGAGGACGCATCCCCATGAAAATTCCTCACGAACGGGATAGATTCGATCTACGGTTCCTGAATCGGGAACTAATTGTCGAAGAGACTGGAACCGAGAATTTGCGCATTCAGGGAAATCAAATGGAGGTTCATGCTAGACGTAAACGATGCATATTTCAATATTTTAACAATTAATTTATATTTCTGCCTGATTTTTCTAACAAAGAACTCCATATTAACGTTCTGTATAATAATTTTTCAATTTTAACTCTTAATTTCAGACCTTAGAACGAATCAGTTTGACCCTAAACCTCATACCAGCGATCAAACCACATTTTATAACGGGTTTTCCAATAGGAATATTTATAAAATTTAAAATGGTTATAATGGCAACAATATATTATTATAGATATTTCTCATGTCATTATTTCCACGATACAAGAGTACCAGTATAAGAAAGAAGAGAACTCACACAATGGAATATTGACTTGGTTGCAGCAAGTGTAAAAGAAAATCTAAATGTATCGGTTTCGCATTGTTCTCAATAATGAAATTTTCTCAAACATCAACTTGTAGAATTTTAAGAAAAGAATTGGGTTCAAATCCTTACAACATTTAACTGGTTCAAGAACTGAAGCCATTTGACCACCCTGAACGTTGCTTATTTTCTGATTTTGCTCATAAACAACTTGAAACTAATGAACAATTTCATCGAAAAATTTTATTCGGAGATAAAGCTAATTTTTGGTTGAATGGTTATGTAAACAAACAGAATTGCAGAATTTGGAGTGATGAAAATCTACACGAAACTGTTCAGACACTATAACATACAGATAAAGTTACTGTGTGGTGTGCAATTCATGCTGGCGTAGTCATGGTCCATATTTCTTTGAAGGAAATAGTCATGGAGAAACAGTTAATGGAGAACGATACAGAAAAATGTTGAATTATTTTTTTTCTTCTGTTATTGAGAATAATCTGAAGGTTATGTGGTTTCAACAAGATGGTGCTACCTGCCGCACAGCCACTTTAACAGTCGATTTATTGAAAACAAAATTTGGTGATGAAATTATCTCAAGAAATGGTTCATGTTAATTATCCTCCCAGGTTGTGTGATTTAACACCTTGTGATTTCTTTCTTTGGGGATATGTTAAGAAATCGGTCTTAACTTGGAGGAAATCCATTCAAATTGACATTTTTAAAATTTGAAAGAGGGTTATTTTAATGCTGATTATTCCACTTGATGAAAAAATAAGATTGTTTCCTTGTGAAATTCTTCAAAAAAATTCGTTTTCCATGAATGACTTCTTGTCGAAAGTATATATTTATGAACCTATTGTTTTCAATTGTACCCAAAGTGTACCTAAATTTCAATCAATTTCATTTTAATGGTACAGGTGGAATTAGTTTTTTAAAGACTCATAAAATCTTAATAGGTAGGTTGTTTTTAACTAATTATTGTTTTCCATTAGAAATTTTCTAATCGATTACCCATATTATCTAATGTAAATAGTTTATTATGCAAAATCCATAACAGAAACTTCCGTTCATCAATAATTTACATCTATTTTATGCTTCAATTTTATGCGTCACTAAAACTGAATTTGATTAAAAGTATTAATTTTTTAGACTTAACCATCAACAAATCATACAAATTTTGAATTTTTCACAAACTCACATATACGGATACCACCATACAGAATAAAAAAAAATACCCTAAAACCCCAAAAATTATCAGCTTTCAAAAACAGGATTCATAGACTACTTAACATTTCGATGAATCAAAAAATATATATTTTTGGACTAAATATATTTATTTTTCAAGCAGAAGGCCACTACTGATGGCTACAAATTATTGTTGCAAGATAATTTGTGATGAATAAAAAAATATTGAATAGCATTGAATATGGTAGACCCCAAAGAAAAAAAAATATAAATATATATATATAATAATATGGTATAAAAAATACATTTCAACGAAATATAGATATAATATCCAAAGATGATAAATTAGGAGCTTATAAGTTACTTTGGGGAGATTGCCCAAAAGTTTACATAGAGAAAACTTGTCGAACTTTCGAAAAAAGATTCAAGAACATTTAAGAAGTTTTTTTACTGATTCGGTCTTTACTTGGTGGAAACTCAGATTAATTAAAAAATATATAAGAGACAGTATTTCAATTTTCACAAAAATATTTACAATACAATTGTTTCACCACGATGTGGCTTCCTCAGGTATATACCTATTGACTGATGGTGTCTAATGTAATAAAGTGTAAATAAGTTAGGTACGTGAAAAAATAATGGTAAAAACAAGTCATAAAAACTTAGGGTGTTTTTTGGAGTTTGACGCTAAAAAATGCCTATAGGGAAATATATTCATTAATGGGGATCTGTCAACATCCCTTTGTTCATTCAAAAGGATTTTACGGACATTCTACCTGTTGATTTCAAGAGATACTAAAAAAACTAATCTAGAACTTTTGCTTTCGACGTTGATAATTTCATAGTTATTGTTGAAATTATACCTGAATTCCTTAAGATGATTAGCATATGTCGAATGTACGGAATTCAATATGTAACTTCTTTGGTGTTCTTGGATTCTTTTCTTGAATGATCTACCTGTCTGGCATATATATACTAAAGGGCAATCGCTGCAAATCAACTTGTAGACTCCAGATTTATTTCCTTTATTTATTCTATCCTTATTGTTTTTTATGTAAGTACTAAAGATATTGATGGTTTTAAAAGCTGCATTGTAACTGAAACTATTATTGAAATGTTTAGCAATCATTTCAGATAATCCATTAACATAAGATAACGAAAAGTATTTCTGTGAATTGTCCTCTTTTATGATTGGGTACACAAGGTTTAATGCCATGTTCTTTTGTTTATTGGATACCAATTTGTTTATAAGACAAAGGGGATTGTAACCGTCGTTTGAAGCTACCTACTTCTTTGAAAAAATTATCTGAATTCCAGAGACATTCAATAGTCTATGAATAAAATTATTATATGCTGAAATCTTTTGGTTGGTGGAGTGATTTGAAGTTTTATATACTGTAAAATCTGTATGTGTGGGTTTGCGAAAAATACTGAAATCATGTGACTCATCTAGTTTTGTTATAGTGATGTCAAGAAAATTAATGCTGTTTCTTTCCTCCTTCGATTGTGGATTTAATTTTTGGATGGAGTTTATTCACACAATTTGTGAAGATATGCAGTTGTCGGTGCCTTTGAAATAAGGGAAGTATTTTCTTATCGGATTAAGGTCTATTTTTGAATCTTAATCATCCCTGAAAATTTCAGCTAAAATTGAACTGTTCCATTATTAAATCTTTGTTAGAAATATGGATTGTTCCGTTGAAATGAAAATATTCAAGACACATTTTGAAGAAATTAAGAATATCATTTATTTAGATGGGGTTGGTGTTATTTTTAATCAATAGTTTTATTAAGATTTGTGTTTTTTTTTTTTTAATTTTAGAAGTTTCCTCAATGTAAAAAATAATTACACTCATTCAGATCATTTACTGAAGGCGGGACATGTCTCTAAGACATGTCATGAGTTTCGAAATTTTGCAAGTTGTAAATGAAAGTTTGCTCGAAGCACAAGAAATAAATAGACACAATAAAACCGGAATTTGACTGAATGAACAAACAGTTTTGAGCAGGTGGCTGCTTTCAAATATTTTTGGTTAACGTCAATTTCTAATAAACCCAAATTCAGAACTAGAAAGAGTATAAAACGAAATAAGTTCAACTAGCTTAGTCGATTGATCAATATACTCAATTGATTGAAAATTTTCGGGTAGTTCAATGAGCCGGTAGGTGAAATGAACCCGTATAACATCAGCGGAGAGAGCTCGATTGCTGTCTGTGATCACCAAAAATTAGGCGAATCTGAGAAATGTCACACCTTTCTTGTTCGTAAGAAATAAACGGAAATATTGTACTGAAATGAGAATGATTGTATTAATTAGATAGGTCTTTCGACATTCGACCCATACCTACATTTTTTGCAGGTCACGCCGGTGAAAAGCCTCACAAAAAGAATATTTCTGCGGTAAGTCTTTTGTGATCGGTGTTCAAAGATGATTACTAATCTGAATAACCTTATTCAAAATGTCATTTCATAATACCTTAGAGAAGTTACATAATGAAACTTGCACGAAATGATCAACTCACACCAGTATGTTTTCCAGAATGAATAGTGGGTGAATGCTGCAAATATGAAACCCGTGAGAAACCTTCCCGTTTTCTTTAAACTTTATACCATTACATCTCATACAAGAAGTCCCATTCCTCCTCAATACTTCCAGAATTGTTTCCTCCAGCTTTGATCCGAACCTTGCTTGGAATATTCTCTGAATATTTAAGCCGAAGGGGGATGTTTATTATTCGACTGAGGCCCCTATGGATATTTTCCAACAAGGACATTCAAATCCAGACTCCTTCGTGCTTTTTTCGCTTTGATAGAATTGCAGGAAATTTCTATTTATCGTGCTCATGCAAGATAAGCGAATATAAAATGTACAATATGCAAGGGTGCACGTGACATGAACCCAAGTTGATTTCACGGAGTAACCGTCTTTCTTATTCCCCAAATTTGTATAGGTATCTAACATATAAATTCAATATTGAATCGAAAGAACTACTATATACTCAAGAAGAGGAAATATTTTGAAATATTTGTCGTAGTTGTGGTTTATCTTATTATAAGATGAATGAAGGGAGTAAATTACATAAAAAGTGTTTTTATTACTCATGCAGAGAAAGTACTATTTTTTCGCTTGCTTTTGGGGTTGAAAAGACGCTAATTGCCCACTTCACAATTACCACACGAGTTTTGAGTAAATTTAATGTCGATTTGAGTGCGACAAGTAAACTTCTCGCACGCAAATTTTCATTGGCACACGCAAATTGACAAAATTAAATGATATTTTTATTACTCATGCGGGGAAAGTACTATCTTTGCGCTTGCTTTTGGGGTCGAAAAGACGCTAATTACCCACTTCACAATTACCACACGAGTTTTGAGTAAATTTAATGTCGATTGGAGTGCGACAAGTAAACTTCTCGCACGCAAATTTTCATTGGCACTCGCAAATTGACAAAATTAAAATAAGACAGTCGAACTGTCAATACTAAATAAGTAAGGTTGGCATTTAAATAAAAATATTTTATACTCCCATTACGAGGTTGCCGTGCGAGGTTGTCGATTGCCCACTCGAGCGAATGAGCGTCGATTGCTCACTCTCGTGGGCAATCGACAACTTCTCGCACTAGTTGCACAATATATTATTTTTAAAGTTGAGAACTGTCACGGTACTTCGATTCAGTCCATATCAATACAGTAAATCATTGCGATTAATTAATTTGCTATTGTTTGTTGCTTGAATACTGAAACAATAAACAAAATACGGATGTAGACTAACCGTTGTACGAAACAGTCAATGAATATTTTTTCATTGGTGTCGCTGTGAGAAGTTTGTCATTCCGGTTAATTAAAACAGAACTGTCATTGTCTGTCGGCCCATTTTTATTTTTTCGCACAGCCAGTGCGAAAAGCGACCTTTCCCAATGAGAAAATATAAATGGAAATCGATGCGAACGAGACGAAAAAACGTGATATACAACCAGTTCGGAATGGCTGAAAACGTGGTGAGGACCTTCCGTCCTTATGCTCGGATGAACTTCTTCACTATTTACGCTGTTTTAAGCCGGTACGATGAATATGAAAGTGCCCTCTCATGTATCTGGGTCAGATAGCCGATCCTCAGGAAGCGAGTGAGATCCTTTCAGCACAAAATACACCACAGCAAAAATTGTTTCATTTGGATAACTTGAAGTGTCGGTATTTTCATGGTAATAAAGGGCAGAGGTAACGAAAGCTGGGGAAATATACAGGATGACCATGACGGTGTGAGAGAACAAAATGTGCTGGCCATGATATAGATCTGCATGAAAGGTTAAAGAATAATAATGGAATAATTTAAAGAATTCTAAAGTGAACTACTATTGATTGGAAACATCTTCGAAGAACCGCTTCTTGCATCATGTTAATCAAAGATTAGAACCACCACCCTAGTCGTTCATAATAAGAACTCTTGAGTTGTTCGGAAAGTAATTCCTTTTTTTTTTGGGGGAAAATGAAAGACAATTTTCATATAATTAATGAATATTTTATTGAATTAAATATTGGTCATTCTGGTCTACCACCTCTTGCAGTCTTTCTGGTAGTAGCATGATCCCCGCAAATAAAATTTTTGGTTTTTGCCGGCAAAAAACTGATCCAGATGATTTTTGACCTCTTCATTTGAAGTAGAGGCTTAACCGTCCAAAAAATTTTGCAATGACCGGAACAAATAATAATTTGAAGGCGACAGATCTGGAGAATATGGTGGGTGTGGCAGTGTATCCCATTCAAGCTGTAAAAGCTTTTGGCAAGTGACCGAACTAGTATGAGGTCTCGAATTATCTTGGTGGAACATTACACTTCCTTAAAATCATACCAAACCGACAGCAACACCTTTTTTTCATGGATATTGGCTTTCGAAATGTTTTGAGCCGGTTCATCTTTTTTGCTCCATGATCTCTGGCGTTTGGCATTGTTATATACATCCCATTTTTCGTCCTCAGTAATGATGCGCTTCAAGAATGGACCAGTTTCGTGGCGTTTGAGAAGCGATTCACAGACGTCAACTCTTAGACACAAATTTCTCTCCGTGAAAACATCAGGAATCCATATATCGAGCTTCCAGGTTGAACCCAGGCCTTCCAAGTGGCCACAAACATTTTAATTCGATAAATTTAACCTCTCACGTATCTTACGTGTTGTAATTCACCGATTTGCATCAACTAGTGCCTTTATAATATTTTTATCAGCTTCAACCGGCCTTCCGGAAAGTGGTGCATCTTTGACATCCAAATTGTGCATCGATATCAAGATCAAGTAGTTTAGTCATACAATTCTTCTGTAATTTTCGCAATCAATGGTGTAATATACTTTTCATTAACAAAAGTAAAACATTTTGCAACTATTTAGGAAAAGTGATGATTTCAAAACGTCAATGAGTTTTGAAAAGTATCACTTTGAATGTGAAAATTAGAAAAATTTCATTTCGTGCTGGGCACGATGTCCATTCAAAATATCAAAGTGAAGATGTTCGGATTTTATGTCACGTGGTATATTTGGAAGTTCGCAATATGACGGTATCGAACGAGGACGCAGATTTTCCGACTGTTTCCTTCATTCAGAACGTGGAGATGAAAAACGCGAGATGCACTTCCCGAACAATGGCGCAAAGCGTCGGATCTGGGTTATCAGCTGCGCCCGCTTTCATTTGAAACTGTTTTTGGATGAATGGGGAGAAGTTATTCGTTGGAGGGAGTTTTCCATCGCGCCATTTTCGGAACAAGCGATTTTTCAGATCTATCGGTGCATTTACTTTGTATATTCCTTCGGCGATGGTGTTTCGAAGGTAGGAAGAATGTGCAGTTTGTATACTTAGCTTAGGTAGGTTACATACAGTAATCAACAAATCCAACCTCTTTGATTTGTGATATATGGTGAATTTTACCAGTATCGGCATGTGAGCGTAGCTCTTTCACCAAGTGACTAGTTAGCAGTCTCACACGCTGAAGGGGCTTCTTATCCATCCACCCGAACGCAGTCTCATGAACTAAGATAATATCAAGATTGATGCCTCAATTGATCCTGGTACGAACACCGCCAATCATGCCTGTAAGTCAAGACCCACAACCCTAGTGAAGTCTTTCAATTGATCCTGGCGTCAAGCACCCCAGAAACGTCTCACAATCGATCCTGGTTTAGGACGAGGCCGGTCGAACCGTCAAGTCCCGCTAAACCCTGAAGCATTTCATGAGAATATCCTGGACAGATAAAAGAAATACCCTCCTAGTCCAGCATGCAGACTGTTAACCACTGCCCCCTCGAGTCCAACACAAATTAGACACCCTCCCGAGGTAACGAAGTATGCTTCATAACGCACACGGCCATTGGATAGAAAAATCCGGAGATTTACTGCAATAGGGTAGAGTACGTTAGTTTTAAGGGAGATGGCATTACGTTAGACACCAAGACTTAATCCTCCATTTCCACCGGACGAAACTAGGGCCCTAGTCAAGGCAAGCATCCCCATCACGACAAGATCTAATGCCTGGGGGGCGGGGATATGAGGTAACTATTGTTCGGTTTATTAGAAATTGAACAAGGTTTATCAACTTGACGCTCTGGATTATCCTAATGGGCTACCCACTTTTCATCGCCAAGCATAATTCGATGCAAAAACCCCTTTCTTTTTTGCCGTTCGACGTCTCTTGGCTTCAGTTCATACGGCATCCAATTTTCTATCTTTTGGATCATTCCCATTACCTTTAAACAATGACAAATGGCTTTCTGAGTGACTTCAAGTGTTATTGTGAGTTCCTCTTGCATTTATGATGGTTCTTCATCGATCCTTTCCTCTTATTCTTCATCCTTAAACTCTGATGGCGATTCTTCGTATTCCAAATCAAAACTACCACTTTTAAATCAAGCAAACCACTTTTGACACGTTGGTTAAGTCAGATCATAAATATCCACTCGATGACATTCGGCAGCCTTTTTCCTAATATTGAAGTAACGTAGTAAAACTCCCCTCAAAAATACATAATTCGGTACACAAGTTGAAATTTTCAGAGCACACAGAAACTATGTTGTTTACACTTCAGCGAAATAATAGATACTGTAAAGCCCAATGATGACACTTCAAAATCAAGGTGTTGCCAGGTGAAACAATGGAACACCCTGTATATTATATTCTACGTATGCAGAACATCTTATACCAGAAAGGCTTAATTTTGGTAAACGTTTCAAGATTTTGCATAAGGAAAATAAAGACCTGAAGCCAGAAAGTTTGAAAATAAACTGATAAGAAAATTCTGGTAATTTACTGAATGAGCAGATATAGTTATCGAGTTTACCTCTATTAAGCCTATTCTTGGAAGAACCCACTAGTTCTTCCAAAAGTAATGAAAACTTTATTGTATACTTACTGACAAAGAAACTGCAACACCCAGAAGGAGCTGTTTAAATTTCAAATTTTTATTGGTAAAACATAGATAGTATAGCAAGGAGTAAATGATTAAAATTTGGAGAAAAAAAATCGTGAAGGTCTTTCCATGTAAACATTTTTTGTTACGTCAATAGGTAGTCGTTGTTTGCAAATTTTTTAAACTTTAGAACAAACCAGCTGTACGAGGAGATCCAAAGTCGATGTTTAGTTGTTGTTAAAATGCCTAGAGTACATGTAGGCGGAATTTATGGACAGTTAAGTGAATTTGAAAGAGGTCGAATTATTGGTCTACGGGAGGCGGGGTTGTTATTTCGAGAAATCGCTAACCGTACGAACAGAAATCCAACTACTGTTATGAGATGTTGTAAAGCATGGTTTGATAATGCCCAAAATTGAAGAAGAGTAGGCACCGGACGTCAAAGGGACACAAATGAAGTTCAAGATCGACGTTTAAGACTTATGGCTATTAGAGACCGATTTGTGAAAACTCTATCTTTGGTTGATGAGTTGTTAGGAGAACAAGGCCACCTGTAACTGTCCGAACGGTTTACCGCCGCATAAGGTCTTTTGGACTGCAGCATTATCGACCCCATCTTGTGTTACCTCTGACGGTTGAGCATCGCCGGCAACGATTACAGTGGTGCAAAGAACGTCAACATTGGAATGTCCAATAGCATCAGGTCGCCTTTTCTGATGAATCTCGATTCTCCTTGGGTGCACATGATGGCCGAAGGAGGGTTAGACGACGTCGGGGAGAAATACGTGAACCTCAGTTTGATATTGAGCGTCATGTACACCGGACAGTAGGCGTTATGGTATGGAGTGCTATTGCACACGCAAGAAGGTCACCTTTAGTCTTTATTCTAGGTAACATGACAGCGCTGCGTTACCTTCAAGAAATAGTGGAGCCACATTTTCTCCTTTACCTTAACCGGCTCGAGAATCCAATATTTCGGCAAGATAATGCTTGACTTCATGTTGCCAGAGTGAGTTTAAACATTTTTGAAGCGACCCATGTGAATCTTTTGCCATGGCCGCCCAGATCCTCCGATCTTTCGCCCATAGAGCATTTTTGGGACATCAAGGTTAGTAGGCTTGGAAATTTATCCCAGCCCCCACAGACTTTGGCGGCTCTAAGACATGAACTACAGGTAGCTTGGGATAGTATCCTTCAAGAAGAAATAGATCCTCTTATTGCACCAATGCCAAGACGTGTTGGGGGGTGTATAGATAAATTTATTAAAAAAAAATTGTGAACCCTCCGTTGTTTTTCAAATTTCAATAATTTACTCTATCTTTGTTTTACCAAAAAAAATTTGAAATTTAAACAGCTCCTTCTGGGTGTTGGAGTTTCTTTGTCACTTAGTATATCTTTATCTTAAAACTCTGAATCCATTTTAATATTGTATTTTACCAAATTTGTAACCAGTTGTTCAAAAGCATGTAGAAACTACAATGTCGGAAAACGCGCCATGTGTAAACTCTTAATAATTAATATAAACCAACATATGAGTGGGTTATTTAATTAGGCTTATTTATTTAGGATTATAGTTAATATAAGTTTCTGAAATAATTGAGGAACAGCATTTAGATCAAGATTTTTCAACAGAATCCCATTGAAGTGTAAAAAACGCATACGCTTGAAGCGCTTTCAATGAACAGTAATAAGTTCTAATCAGCTAAACGATATTAAATATAAATAATGATTGACAAAACAATGTAGACGTATGTTGGTTGTTGAAACAAATTCTTCATTTTCGAAACTACAGACGTGCATCAATTTTAGGACAAGAATATTTTCCAGAATAAATAGGAGAATCATAAAAGATATAAGTGACTCTTCTTTCACGAAAAATAATTTATGATAAGTAATACCGAGATAAGGAAGCTGAATCGAAAATAAATTATACCTATTAGGCAAAAATAAGATTGTAGAGAAGATCAAAACAATGATACCAGCTTTTCCAACGAAAATAGCTTAAATAATTTACGAATTTTGGTGTAAGCCTACCTTTGATGACGAAAACATCCGCAAGTGTTTCCCATGTTGAAAATCACTAAACTACGAATAAAGAGATGCTTACTAGAATGTTGTTAACAACGAACTAAACACAATCCTGGGTTGGTGTCGTTCTGACAGGTCCAGGTACAAACGAGTTGTCAACGTACCCAAAAAGAGCGGAATACTATTGCAATTAGGTTTGGTGATAAGAATTCCACAACCTACTCTTTCACATTTATTTCAGGTAAGTTTCAAAACATAAACAAAAACAAAATATTTAAAGACATATATAAAACTTTTTATATTCGTATAAAGCTTAATTTTGAAGATGATATTCCTTAGATTCTTGTCAAATATCTTTGATTTCAAAAAGGAATCAAACACTAACTCTAACACTAACTTTTGTGTACTCATTTAACTGTATTCGAAATAAGCGGTCGGCTATTTAAGATTTGCATTTTTATCTGCTATAAATAAAAAAACTAACGAATTTTTTTTCGAATTTACGGGTTTATTACAAAGGTTTGTTGAGCGAAGTGGAAACGCATCGGCGAAGCTTCATTTCTTGCACTAGTTGAACTTTATCAGTCTTCATACCGTGGTTTTTATGCAAAAATCTCTTCAGTTCTTGAGCACGATGATCAATTGATATTGATGGATGTTCAGCCATATTCTGAGCTACAGCAGCAATGTTTTCAGATGTGCTCACTGGATGAGAATGTGAACGGGTTGTTTTATCAAATAACCATCCAGTTTCAGAAACCCGCTTCATAAATTACCATGTGTGCATTTCATTTCTATTGAATTTTCCACGTAACAGTTAGGATAGGAGATTCACCACTTTGTAAATGATTTTTAATATTTCCCAGTTTTATTGAAGTGTAAATCGTCCCATGTTTGATAATATCGTTAATGTCAAATATTAATCTAACTTTCTGTCAAAACACCAATGACAGAACTATTTCTAGACTCTAAACAACCACTACTTCAAATGTCTCTGAAAATTGTTATAATTATAAACGGCCGAAGAGGCAGATTTGAATTTTACCACAAATCATTCTTATGCAAGGAATGATCCAGTAAGTACTATAGTAATTTAAAGTGGAATAAAATACAGCTACGCAGCCAAAACATTTTCGTTTTGTTTTAAAATTCAAGCAATAAAACCTATTATTTAATTAAATATTTTAATATTTACAGATATATTCTGTTAGCCTTTTACATATTTAATTTCAAAAAATTATATTTAGTATTATAATTTCAGGAATTAAATTTATATCATATAAGTACTACTTATATCAAACGACATATAAAATAAACATTCATTATAAGACATCCAAATGATATAACAAAATCCAATAAATATAAATTTTTAACAAAAAACCTATAAACTATATTTTTTGAGTAGATAAAATTTTGTTTCTGCTAATCCCTCTTATGAAAACAAATATCTTTCGAAAATGTTTTACATAATATTATGAATTTCATCATAAAACTATCTTACTTAGAATATTCAATATTATTGGATATTTAACTAAGTTACTTTTGAGAAAATCTCAAGATATGTAAAAATATTACTAAAAAACAAGTTTTAAGAGAGACTCTGCTTCGTCAGTACTCAATCGTATTCAATAAAATATAACATCAATCAACAAAAAGTATTTACTCACCTTTAACAATTCAAAAAGCTTCTTGGTAAATGAATACGAAGCAAAGTCTCTCTTAAAACTTGTTTTTTAGTAATGTTTTTACATATCTTGAGATTTTCTAAAAAGCAACTTAGTTAGATATCCAATAATATTGAATATTCTAAGTAAGATAATTTTATGATGAGATTCTTAAGATTATGTTAAATATTTTTGAAAGATATTTGTTTTCATAAGAGGAATGAGCAGAAATAAAATTTTATCTACTCAAAATATTTAGTTTATAGGTTTTTTGTTAACAATTTATATTTATTGGATTTTGTTATATCATTTGGATGTCTTATAATGAATGTTTATTTTATATGTCGTGAAGGTTAATTTCACTAGAAAGTCTTGTATAAGAACATTTAAGTTTTACACGGTTCTTATCAAGTTCTTCATCTAATGATGTAAAAATATTTTGGGAACTCTAAATGATGAACCTATGTGATAATTGAGAATTAAACGACGTATATATTATATGGAAACTAATTTCCATTCACACTATCAACTCGAGAGATATTGTATTATATCTTTTATAGGTTGGTAGATATAAATGGGTTTATCAATAAAAGGGATCAATTTCTGAAATATTCCTAATTTTTCCTGAATGCTAATGACTTTTCTTTATAACGCAAATTAGTTGTTTGTTATCAGTTACATAGATTCAATCAATACTTATTTAATGTAATTGAATTATAATAGCTTGAATTCTTTAACATACCTCGAGGTTTTCCTTTTGAAAATATCTTGAATATATGCATTGAACTTCAGCATCTCAATCAAATGTTGACTAACTGTCAAGTCTGTCACTTATAATTTGGCACCTTTTTTCTACTTTCGCTCTAGGAATACTCGAATTAAATGGATGTTATTCAATAAACGGTAGGTGCTCATTGATATATTGGTATACTGAGTCAGTTTTATATAGAATGACAACATTTAATTAAAACTGGTGTGTACATCCATCTATCTCGTCCAGGTTGTTATTGCGAAGTAAATGAAAAAATAGAGTTCTAATGAAACATAGGAAATGAAAATTCATAATTCATTATATCCTATTCCAAGCAAATATCGGGATATTTTTCATATTGGAACTATTTGAAGAAAATTATAAAATAATAGGTGAAATGGTAAATTTAAAAGGTATATAATGATCCCTTGGCAAAAAAAATGGAAAAAATAGATACGTGTGTTAATGAAAAATTATTTTCTGGTGAAAAAAATCATGTTGAAACTGGAGAGTAATGTCGTTTCTGAGCATGCCGATAATTGATTGTCATTTGTCAGCTCATTGTGTACTTCGAAGTCGTGTCAAAGACATTTTAATTGTGACTTGTTCACTTCTAAATAATTAAATATTATACAATAATAAGAACAAGTTTTTTATTTGGTAGAAGGATTATTACAAAATTTGAATATCAAAACATATTTAATCTGTTAGCCTCCTATAAATTTTAATTTCAAAAAATTTATTTGAAATATTTAATATATTTAACTATTTGAATAAGTTACTTCAAAAATCTCTCAAAACATGTAACACATCCTCAAAAAACAATTAGAAATCAAATAAGGTATTTGTCAGTCCAACTTTTTATTCAAAAAATAAAATCAATTAACAATAAATAACTAACCCCTAAGACCTCGTGGTATTCTTGTTTGAACAAACACTAAAATTTTAATTAATTAATTTTAAAATAATAAAATTAATATTATATCAATAATAAAATAATTCACTAAAATCAATTAACAATAAATAACTTACCCCTAAGACCTTTGTTTGAAAAAACACTAAAATTTCCATTAATTATTTAAAATTATAAAATTAATAATATATTAATAATAATCAATAACAAAATAATTTAATAAAATCAATTAACAATAAATAACTTACCCCTAAGACCTCGTGGTATCCTTGTTTGAACAAACACTAAAATTTTAATTAATTAATTTTAGTGTTTGTTCAAACAAGGATACTACGAGGTCTTAGGTCTTACTAAAATTAATTAATTGAAATTTTAGTGTTTGTTCAAACAAGGATACCACGAGGTCTTAGGGGTAAGTTATTTATTGTTAATTGATTTTATCTCTTAAATAAGAAGTTGGACTGACGAAGACCTTATTTGATTTCTAATTGTTTTTTTAGGATGTGTTACATGTTTTGAGAGATTTTTGAAGTAACTTATTCAAATAGTTAAATATATTAAATATTTAAAATAAATTAGTTTTGGAGAAATTTTCAAAATTATGTTTTGTATTTTTGAAAAAGATTTAGTTTTCATAAATATAAGATCAGAAACAAAAATTTGTCTCCTTGAAATATTTATTTAATTTAATTCTAAAAGTTTTTGAATAAAATTTTTTGAAATTAAAATTTATAGGATGCTAACAGGTTTAATCTGTTTTGATATAAACACAATAAATGGGATTTTTGAGTCGGTATGTGACAATAAATGAAACATGGATCCATTACTATTACGTATTTGATGGATTCGGTCTTTACTTGATGGAAATTCATTTTCAACTGGTAATAAATAAAATTCAATTTCCACAAACTTTCTATTGTTGAACGACAATTGTTTCGCCACATTGTGGCTTATTCATGTTCCTCATTTGAACTGATTACATTACATTACATTACATTATATTTGCATCAGAAGAATCGTCAGCTGAGTGAATAAGGGATCATTTAAAACTTGTATTATTGAGAAGTGGAAGAAATGTTCAGTTCTTGAGCACGGTGGTGAGTTAATGTTGATGGATATTCAGCCATATTCTAGGCTAGAGCATCAATGTTTTCAGAAGTGCTCACTGGATTATAGAATATGAAAGGGTTGCTTTATAAAATAACGATCAAGTTTCACGAACTCACTTCACAAATTGATCCACATCCAAGCGGAACGTATAGCTGGCAAGGTTATGGCGTCGTTTTGGGATGCCTATGTTTAGTTCATCGATTGCCTTCAAAAGAGCAAGACAGTCAATAGTGATCACTACATAGGGCAACTGGATCGAGTAAACGAGGAAATTTTGAAGAAACTCATATAAAAAAGAGATCTTTCAAGACAATGCAAAATGTTACAAGATTTTGGCTATGATGACAAAATCTTTACTTCAAATTACTTCCACACCCATTCTTTACTCAAGTTTTGCCATTCAGTGACGTTTACCTGTTCAACGACCCAAAAAATTGCTTACTGTAAAGAGATTTGGCTTGACTTAGCAAGTGATTGCCGAAACAAACGACTATTCTGAGGCCAAAAATAAATCGTTCTACAAGAAAGATATCGAAAGGTTACAGTAGCTTTGGAATGACTGTACTGCTCTTGAAAAAAGAAGACTGATCAAAAATGTTTTGTTTTCTGCTCTGAACCAGGAACTCATCAAAAATGTGGCTAAAAGTTAGGTTTATTCGAAATAAGTTATGAAAATAATTGACGATCGCCTTATGGGCCCTTAACCGTAAAAATTGAATAATGGATAGAATGTATTATAAGCTGATCTTGGCACTCTTCAGTTAATTGTTGTGGAAGTAATCATGGACCATTAACAGTTATGGGGCATGTCCAGCATGTAAAACTTGTACATTTTGTCTATGAAATGGATGTTCCATTTTTTTATGTTCGACCATCCAAAGAAAGGGATACCAAAGCCACCTTGTTGGTGTCCGAGCGAAAAGCCGTGTCCTGTTTACTCTCGTTTTGCAATTTCGAAGACTGAAGGAAACACATCAGCTGGAAGCGTATTCCATAACTGGCCAGTTCAGTAGGAGAAGGACTTTTGATGAAAAGACGAGAGAATCTTGCAACACCTTGCATCAGTTACGTAGAGTATCGACCATGATAATATTTATAGAACAAGCACAGTCGACAACTCTCCTTTTATGTCCAAACCACTGCAAACTGGTTGTTGGGCAGTCAATCAGTCATACTGCTCTTTTCTGGATTTGATCCAAAAGTTGTAACGAATGCTTGTATGCTGAGCTCCAAACATAATAGCAGTAATAGAGTTCTGGTCTGATCTGGGTCTTAAACAGTAGAAGAACCTGATCTGCAGAGAAATATTTCCTAGCCTTAAACAAATATCCCAGTCTATTTGCAACATACCTAGCAATGTCAGATAAATGTTCCCCCCAACAAACTGAAGAGTTGAAAGTCACGCCAAGAAGATGAATGGAATCATTTGGCTCAAGCACTTGATTTTCCATTATCAAGGCTGGCCGAGTTTTTCGAGAAAGATTTGTTGTTTGGGTCTTCGAAGCATTGAATTACACTAAATTTCGTTGACCCCATTCATTTATCCTTTTGAGATCTTCATTCAGGAAATCGATTTGCTGGCATCTATGGAGGTTCTCGAAAGTTTGTCACTGGTGAAAGAAGACAAAATCCGCGAAGCTCACAATATGGTTCTCGGTCGTACTAAGAAGATCGTTCATGTGGATGTGAGAAAGAGGATGGACGACCAAACTGAGCCTTAGGGCACTCCAGCGTTCACGTTGAAACGACAGGAACCGACACCATCCACGAACACATTAATGTTGGTGAGGAAACTCTTCATCCAATCGCAAAGACAACCGCGAAAACGATAGGAAGAAACTTATTCAGAAAAGTTTTATACCAGATGAGATCGAAAGCCTTGGATATGCCCAGATCAACTGACTTAGATTCTCCATAGCGCTCGATAGCCCTTGTTCGCACTTGCATCAACAAAGCTAAGGAGGTCACATTTAAGATACGCCATACAAAATTCGGTAATAAATGAAGAGCAGTTACACGCAGAATACTAACTGGAGAGTTTTCTACATTTACTTCATTTGGAGCATTGTTTTTTTGTGCTATTTCACGAAGCACTTTTACGCATCTTTTGAGCTAAGATGTTTCTTAGGCATACGAACGAGATCTGATACTCCTAGATCTTCTGTGAAGATCCCTCAGAAGCTCTTCTAGCTTGTTCGAGTTAGGGAGTTCAGTTGAGTTCTGGGTAGGCTTTGTTACTGCGATCTTGCGCCACTTTAGGTCACAGATAAAGGTTTTTCATTCTACTTTCATTAAGCGAAAGAATATGGCTGCTATCAACTCAGAGTTCGGAAGACCCTTTATACTGAAAGAGCCTTTATAATTAACAAAAAATGACAGCTGGAGACATTTCTTTCGTTTTAATAATGGCTATTCATGACACCGTCCTTAGCGGGAATTCCAATATTTATACTAAAACCAATCTACACCCTAATCATATTCAAACAACGCATCCCATTATCAACACGATCCAATCTTTCAATGGCAAGTGTGTTTACTCACACCGTTGTACTTCCGCCCACGCAATTGGACGCTCCGGTGCACGAGACCTTGAACTTGTCCATTCATTTTTATCGCGTTTTTCGGTGGTCGGGTGCATTGTCCTACGGTCGAACGCGTCTCCCGAGATACGGAACATTGGCGGAACTTTTGAACGGCTTCCGGTCTTCGTGGGGTTGGAGAAGTTGCAAGAGATCGTCAGGGCAGATAGACATCACGATTTCCTGTGAATCTGGCGCGGGAATTCGGGAAGATGAGGGAACGAGACCGTGATTTGTTAGCGGTTGGGAAGTTGAACCATACTAGTGGAGTTTTGGGTAGCGATAGGTCTTCATTTCGTATCGGTTCTGTGTTTCTCCGTATTGTAATGAAATTGATTTGTCTCTTCTTATTTAGTGCTTCTGACGTTTTCCTACAGATGGCCTTTGTCATGAGTAGTGGTAGAAATAAATAGATCATGGACGCTAATATGAACAGAACAGAAAATACAGGTTAAGAAAATCATTCACCGAATGTAGGATTTGCTGATGAGTGCGGTCAGCTCAGTAGTAGAGTACTGAGCTCGTAACCGGAAGGTCCGAGTTGGAATCCTGTTCGGGTGGAAAAGAAATTTTCTAGTTGGACGGGTGTCGGCCACCATTTGACTGTTGGGTCAAAAGTTAACAGTGCTGTGACCAAAAATGGCGCAAGATCGCAGTAACAAAGCCTTCCCAGAATACAACTGAACTCCTAACTCGCACAAGCTGAAAAAGCTCCTAAGGGATCATCACAGAAGATCTAGGTGTATCAATATGATAATAATAATATGGAATTAACTGATTGATTTTGTTGACAGGTTGAAGGTCAGTTTACGGAAATAAAAAACCACTTCTTGAAAACAACGCCTTCATGTTTTGATTTTATTCTAAAATCATCTTCAGGGCTCTCAAATGAGATACAGAAAATTGTACTACATCTAATATAAACAGGGGGAATTATGATTACATTACAAAAATAAAATTGAAAGCAAAATTACAGCTAACAATAAAAGGCTAAAATTATGAAAAAAAAATTAAACAAAGGAACCAATCTATCACAGTGTTTAGGGCTGGAACTAATAGTTTCATTAAATGTTTTCTTAGGAGAATTGCTTACACTTTTTTTGTGGTTTTGAAGTCAGAACACGTAAAATCTGAAATAAACATACCTCATACAACATCATAAGGGAAACGATCAGGAGAAATTGACAGACTAATAATTTAACATTTCTATTACAAATATGTATAATATATAAAATTCCATAGATATTTAAGTATCATAGACGTTAAATCTTAAATTAGTTCAAGTTTTGTGTTCGATTTTATTGAAAGACAATAATAAGCTGTATTTAAATTTTAAATGTCAGTCCTTTTATTGATAGATTTTTCATTCTGTTTTATTGAAACCATTTCTAAGAGCAAACGTTTCCTCAAAATTTATTGATTATTGTTAGCTATAATTTCGCTTTCAATTTTATTGTTGTAATGTAATCATAATTCCCCCTGTTTATATTAGATGTAGAACAATTTGTTGCATTCATTACAACAAATAAATTTCTCACATGCTAAGAAATATCGTAAACATCCTCTGAACTGAACTGACGTCCTAGAGTCCGAGTTAAGCTACAGCAGAATGCTAAGCAGAACGAAAAGGTGGGGGAAGATTCAAACACCCATCCAGTTGAATATTAGTCACCACTTATAACGCAGAATGAAGTTATTCTTGTGCTGGGCGATAGGCTTAATAGCTTTGTCTTGTAAATGCATGGTGCATCCTATATTCCTAAATTATTTTCGTTACCGGCGCGGAACAACAAATTTTAGTGCTGAATCAACAGGAATATCAAATAAAAACATGTAGGACATACAAATACCTGGGGGTTTTTATTGAAAACTATGGAAAAATTGATGAGGAAAAACATCGAAACAATCTTGGAAGAAATAACCACTTCAAAATGCAATCTCCAGATGGCTTACCATTTACTACACCAGAAAGTATTTCGGAATAAATTAACCTTTTTTTTTATTTCCACTTTAGTTGGGAAATTTCCAAAATCTGAACTCAAATATTGTCGAAATAGATATTACACTAAATATTGGTAATATTGAGTGATTACACTCTCTGAGCGATTACTGATTTATGTTCAAGTACATAGCCATAAATTTCCAATAATTACATTAAATAACCACATCACATTCAACGAATTCAATCTATATATTGCGGATTGCATTATGCTTCCGAATATATGTTGAATTCTGTGAAATTCGCGGTGTATTAGACTAATGTTTCAGTTCTCCTATATGAATATAGTATATATGTACTAGATGTTTCACAATTCACGGTTGGAGTACGAATAATATAAAAATTGTAGAAAAATTCCGTCTAAAACGGCGCTATATTCCCTAAACGTCTTATAAGCTTTTCATATTAAACCATTAGGGATATATTGATGAAGCTCAATACAAAAATGAAGTATTATTCAAGAATGATTCTTCATTCTTTGCACTAAAATCAGTTCACATGAACTCGTGAAAATTTTTGGTGGATGAAACATTCTTGAGAAATTATTTGTAAAATCATGATTTTTGGAAAATTGATTGGGTTATCTCAAATCTATATAAATCTCATCTCATATGGATATTGCTTACGCAAAAACTCGAAGAAAAAGGACACAAATAACCATAAAATATATTGGGCTGAATTAATAAAAGTTAGAAAAAATAAGTGAAAATAGACAACTGTCGACATCTGTTTGCTTATTCAAAAGACTTTCAAGGGTATTGTAAAGGATGTTTGCATTTTAAAGTAGTGGTTATTTTGAATCTGGCAACACTCAACAAATGAGCGTGGACAGCTCAGTGGGAGAGCATCGGGATCGTGAGCGGAAGGACCGGCTTCGAATCCTTTTCAGGTGGAAAAGAAATTTTCTGATTAAACGGGAGCCTGCCACCATTTGACTGTTGGGTCAAAAATTAACAATGCTGTGACCTAAAGTGGTGCAAGATCGCAGTAACAAAAGCTACCCAGAACACAACTGAACTCCTACCTCTCACAAGCTGAAAAAGCTTCTGAGGGATCTCAGGAAAAATTATTGGTTTTGAATAACTAACTCCCTTTTTATAAAGGCAAATCTCTGCTCCTATGGGATTTCAGAACGAAAATAAAATATATAGAACGATAATTATAATCATATGCTAACAGATTTAAAAGGGGACTTATATCTTCAAAACGAAAAATTGTGAAATAAAACATTCCTTATTTCCTTCTTTGCGATAAACATCTGTGCCAAAAGTTCCACCCCACAATTTCCTTTAATTCAAACAGAAAATGTGCTGTATCAAACTTCGTCGTCATACAAATTGCTTTCAATCAATTTTGATATTTGAATTTAACCTCTCCTTATTGTCAAAAACTCAATTTGTTTCACTATTTTCACCTTTTAATTACCAAAAAGATCTACAACTTATCATTAGTTATTTGTAATCAACTTCATAGCTTCTCGCTTGATATAACATTGGTGTTAATGAAAATAGAATATTATAATTTTAGTAATCACGCTTCGTAATCATTTACGAGAATTTTTTCTTCAAAAAGTTTTTTTGAAATTTTGTTTTCTATCGAAGTAACAACTTCAATTTTACTAATTTAAACAGTGGTTAAGTATCCTAAAAAATCATACCAACGATTCAACATATTAAAAAGGAGTTACAGCTCCTGATACCACGCCATTGCTTTTGCGTTTTTCCTCATGAAATTTAAAAGAACACAGTAAATTTTAAATGTGGTCGTTGCTCGATTAGGAGCATTTGCAACATTAAAATAATAATAAATTAAAACAAAGTGGAGGAAATAAGAAGCCTTTCCAATTTTTCTTTCGATTTCGTATTATAAGCTTTCAGTCGTTATATCTGTGGACGGTTTTTTATAGCCCCCTTTGTAGTAATTAAGCGGTAGAAACGAACCGTAACCCAAGCGAAAGCGAAGAAGAATTAACTAGTCAATTTTTTTCGTTTGATGTTTTTTATAATCGGAGTCTTTAGGATTTATGGATCTGTGATAAACGCTAAAGTGATGTTTTTGCCGAGACAAACATGATACTTATTATTCTAGATATCTTATTGTATCAGCCATTATTTGATTGTGATATATCTCGATTTTGAAGAAAACCATTATTTAATTAACAACAGTTAGAATCTAGATAAATTATCAGGAACAAAACATATTTGACGAACTGATATTATTAATGAAAATATTATTAAAAATTGCAGACAAAATTGTCAAACTATCATATCACTGGAAATGTTTCTTGGACACTTTGTCATTAACAGTAACATGCAAAAAACAAATCGCCAGTGCTTGAAAGTCTTACTTTATGAATAAACTGGCGAGAGAACTAAGTCACGTCATTGATTCGTTGGATTCGGTATTTACTGGAGAGAGGACAGACTCTAATGTTTTTTTGAGTCAAACTGACGACATCGAAGTGATGAACATTTTGAAGGTACTCAAGAATCATAAATGCCCAGGGATTGATGATGCCGTTGGCATAGATGTATTGGAGCAAATGGAGCCTATTTTGAAGACGACCCAATAAATTTTGACGATTAAATGTAAAAATGTTGTTTTAATTGAAAATTACCGGTACTTTCTTGACAGAGTAGTATATCAATCTTTAGATGAAGCACCATGTACTTTAGGAATTTTCTTAGAACTAGCGAGGGCCTTCGATACAATGAATTATGAAATACTTTTGGGGTGATTGGAGCATCTCAGAATAAGAGATATTGTAGGTAAATTGTCCAGGTTCTACCTTCTTGGCAAAATTCAACATATTCAGGTGTAAAAGGCGATAAGTTAACCCCTTTAAAGTAACTCAAGGAACAGTTTTGTGGCCTGTACTGTTTGTTTCTTATATAAGTGGATTATTTTCATTCCCCTTAGATACCAGTATTTATGCCTTCGCACTGCGATTGTTTTAACTGTTGATATATGGAAGAAAGTTAAGGAAAAGACGAATAATACCATAAGAATAATCGGAGATTAGCTGCAGGATATGCATAAATTACTGAACGTGAAAAATCCAGATAACTTGTGATAAAATGAAGACACAATGAAAGAAATATCCATTGATTTCTTATAAAATATACTCGTTTTTTCTAATACCAAAATTCTTGTTGGAAAACCCTTATCAGAGGAAAAATGGAAGACCAGAGGGTGACTTGAATATATTCCAGCTTGGACCAGAATAAGAAAAGCAGGATAACTTTTACATATAGCAGAGAATCTCTATGGTGGTCGCCAAACGTCACGCCACGTAAAGAAGAAGAAGAAGTTTTATGTAATTAGATCACAGCGGGAATTAAAGTTGTTCTACATCAAATTTTATACTGAAGTTCGCCCTTCTCATACTTCTGGGAAACCCTCCAGAATTCAGGAGATGTGTACATCAAGGAATATCCCTATCTGTATTCGCATTTATTGCGATAACCGGACTCCTACTGTTCACCCGTGCTTCGTTCTGGCACTACGGGTTGAAGTCCCTTTTATGTAGTTAGTCGCTCCGTTAAGCGCGTTAGTAAATTCGATTGTTTGCCTGTAAATTGGACCGCGAAGTTTGATTTACCTGAGTTATAAGGGACGTGAATCCATAGTCGGTTGGATGATTTCGATGCACGAGTTGATTTAATAGATTGGAAATCAACTTATCTGAATTTGGTTTGGAAAACGTTACATTGGATAGGATTTCATTAGAATTTTGGAGGGTTTTGATTTCTGAGTCCTACTTGATAGAGGTTAATGAATTGAAATTATAATAAGAAAAAACCTTGAAACCCTTTCAGTATATAACATATTCCACCAAGGAAATCACAGATGCAACAAGAAGATTAGAGTGAAGTAGACGGAATTCCAGAAGAGATTGTGGAAAAGTTTAATGAGCACTGTTATAAAGTAGCAACTAACATATTGACTAACTGCAACACCTTTAAAATATTTCCACATGCAAAATATTGATAAATCTTTTCACTCAAATCCTACGACACCTCAAGGAGTTGGAAACTTGTACCAGGTTTTTCACTATAATTTGGCATTACACAGAAACGGAAAATTCTTGAATATTGTCACCTTATTTGAAGAACAATAAAAGCAAAAAAGCTGCAAGGAAAGATTATATCGCCTTATATCCAGGTGATTCAATTCCAAGTGAAAATACATTCCTTAATACTTACAACCATGTAAGAAATTCCAAAAGTTTTAAGAGAAGAGACGTAACGTATCACACAATGAGAATCAAGAACTCGACATATTGCTTTATTTCGAAGGTAATGTTACTATAAGTAATTGTTGATAAATGCTGAAACTTGAATATAATTGAATTTGAATAAAACTCCACAACTTAATAAAAATTGTTTTAGAAAATCCAGAAAATGCTCACAGAGATTTGGAAGTTCGAGAATATTTGAGTGGTAAATTTAATCTCTGGATCGATTATAGTGCATCTATTTCACAGCCATCGAATAGTTCGGATTTAACACCGTTGGATACCTTTTCATGGCCGTTCCTGAAGGAAAAAAATCTACTCTGATAATAATGAAAATCTTGCGATCATTAAAAACAAAATTGTAGCATTAATTTATGAACTCAATCAGAACCAAATGGTCTAACCAACATGAGGAAACGATATGAACTATGTATATTAAATAACGGTGGCCATTTTGAGCAATTTCACGTAGTTTTAACGGAATACCATAACCATAAATACTGAACAACGTTGAGTTCTTGTAACCTTTCCTGCCTCTTTCTCTTAAAACTTTTTGAATCTGTTACAAGACTGTAAGTATTAATAAATGTAGTTTCACTTGGAATTGGATGATCTCGATGTAACGCCATATATTCTCCCCTTTTAGCGTCCTTGTTTTCATTGTTTTCCAAATAAGACATAGGATAGATTCATTATAATAGTAATGACCTATTTATATGTATTAATTTATTGAAATATATTTGATTCGATTTAGATTTTTTCCTCTTCTGTGTAATGCATGTTTCAGTAATAATTAAATATTAACGTGTGTCATATTGTTACCAATTTCGTTTGTTGTTTTATCACAGCCTACCATTTCACAACCCATTACTGAGCTTGACAGGTGGTTCTTAGAATTTGAGACTGTAGTTCTCAAAATAAGAGAGATAGAGAAACACATGAAAATATATTCGTGATCAGGAGAGAAAGAGATAGCCAAAAATTGGAAAATATAAAGGTGATCCCTTTGAAAAAGTGAAGTTGCACTAAATATCTTGTCCATAGTGTATATATTCTATTTTGTAAAATTATTTTGAAAAAATACAGTTTATTTCGTACAAATTTTGTGAATAACTTTGTTTTGTACCTCTATTTGTATCAAAGTTAAAGAGGGAGTCAAATTATGGTGAAAAACCGGTAAATTAGATACAGTCCACATCAATTATTGGAATTAATTAATTTGTTCTTGTTTGTTGTTTCATTATACTTGAGCAATAAAGAAAATACGGTGGTAAACTAACTGCGGTACGATACATATTGTATCGGGGATTTTTTTTAGAGTAATAGATCTTTAAATTGAAATAAAATACTTTTAAATTAAGATTGAAGCCAAATTTTTTTCATTTAAAAGATAATTTTATGACATTTATGTTTTAAAAATAATTTCTGGCATATGTCTACCACGACTAGCTCTGAGGAACCGCATTCGACCAGACCAATTTTGGACCACTTTTTCGAGTAATTCAGGCCTTATTTCATCAAAATTTGAATATCAAAACAGATTTAATCTGTTGTCTTCTACAATTTTAATTTCAAAAAATTTTTTTGAAGAAACTTTAAGAATTAAATTAATGTCTTCAAAAGCACTGCTCATATTTAATAGACGTATAAAATCAAAATTCATCAAACAATATCAAATGGAATTAAGAAAAACCAACGAATATAAATTGTCAATTGAAATTAAAATATAAATAAGCAAACATTTTTTGTTTCGTTCCAGGCATGCGTACTGAACTCTTCAGACAAACGTATGAAGCCCTGTTTGTTACAAAATGTATTGTTTTCTGATCCTATATCAATGAAAAATAACTTTTTGTGAACATGGAACATAGAGTACCTTGGATATAAATGTACCTATTTGCATGTTCATATATCATATATTTCTGAAGTTGCACTCGGTAAGTCTATACATTGTTTAATTGATTTTATTATTTTTTATATGTAAAGTTGAACTGATCTTATCGTAATTTTAATTATTTCTTGAGGATGTGCTACATGTTTTGAGATTTTTTGAAGTAATTTATTTATATATATTGAATATTTCAAATAAATTAGTTTTTGAGAAGTTCTTGAAATTATGTTTTATATTTTCGAGAAAGAGTTATTGTTCATTGATATAGGATCAGAAAACAATACATTTTGTAACAAACAGAGCTTCGTACGTTTGTCTGAAGAGTTCAGTACGCATGTCTGGAACGAAACAAAAAATGTTTGCTTATTTATATTTTAATTTCAATTGACAATTTATATTCGTTGGTTTTTCTTAATTCCATTTGATATTGTATGATGAATTTTGATTTTATACGTCTATTGAATATGAGCAGTGCTTTTAAAGACATTAATTTAATTCTCAAAGTTTCTTCAAAAAAATTTTTTGAAATTAAAATTGTAGAAAACAACAGATTAAATCTGTTTTGAAATTCAAATTTTGTAATAATCCTTCTATCAAGTAAAAAACCGTTCCTTCTTATTTTATCTTATTTCATCAATAACACGAGTTATATTGGCTTCAAAAGGATCTATTGTTTCTGGTTCATCAGCATAATCCAATGACCTGATATAACCCCAAAGAAAAGAATCCAGTGGAGTCATGTCACATGATATTGGAGGCCAATTAATTGGACCATTTCACGAAATAATGTTATCGCCAAATCTTTCGTTCAATAAATCAATTGTTACGGTAGAAGCATGAAGTGTAGCACCAATGGGTCGATACCATTCAAATTTGAAACAAACAATGAGTGATCATCGATCTGTAACGAGCACCATTCACTGTAACATTAGCTCCAGCATCGTTTTTAAAAAAATATGGACCGATGATGCCTCCAGCGTGTAAAGCACACCATACAATCCCTTTTTCAGGATGCAATGGAACCTGCAGAACTTCTTGAGGATTGTTTTCACTCCATATACGGCAATTTTGCTTGTTTACAAAGCCGTTCAACCAAAAATGAGCTTCATCACTAAACATAATTTTACGATAAAAAAGTGAATCAACTTCAAGCTGTTCTAGGGCCCAGTCAGCAAACAAACGACGCTTATTATGGTCAAGTGGCTTTAGTTCTGGAACCAGTTTGATCTTGTATGGATGTAGACCAAGATATTTACGGAAACTTTTCCATGTGGTGGATGCACAGAGTCCAACTTATTGTGAACGTCTACGAATAGACAAATCTGGATCATCGTTAACACTATGACTTACAGCAACGATATTTTCTTCTGTACGTACTGTTCTTTATCTTGTTGTTGTTGCACCGAGTAGAGAAAATGTTATCCGAAATCTATCGATAGTTCGAAGAATAAACTGCTCTGATGGAGGATTATATAAACCCTAAATTTCACGAAGTGCTCTATAAGTTTAGCGAATAGAACACTGCTTTTGAAAATGAATTTCAACAATTTGTAAACGTTGTTGCGGAGTGAATCTTTTCATGATAATTTGTCAATGCTTACTGAACAGAAATGTCAAAACAACATGGCTTCTACCTTCTGTCAAATCAAAGTTATCCCTATCGAAAGTTCTATTACTCTAAAAAAACAACCCGATATATCCAAATGAGTTAGGCGTTAGTGCTGAATATTTTGAAGAGCTGTCGAAACGTGGTTTGATTGAAGTAGCTCAATCATCAAGGAAAATAAAAGGAAAGTTTCATACAAACAGATCGCAAACACAAAATAATTTTCAATTATCTGAATATGTTAGGTTCCTGAGTCTTTACATTGATACATTTTTGAATTGGTGCCAGCACACGGAGAATATTTCGAAGAAATTAAGAAAATTTTGCTTTGCAGTGAGATAAATTACATAGAAAGTATATGAATGGAAACACCTTGAGAGTTGTGTATTGTTGGAATTTCGATACCACTTTCAAGTTTGAGATTATTTTCACCGCGTGAGTATGGAAGTTCTGCCAACTCAGCCCAAAAATATATTGAGAATTCTTTTTGAATCATTAAATTCTTGGTTCTATTATTGACGTAACGCATTAATAAAAATTTGAACATACAAGCCAGATGAGATTGTGTTGAAAATAATGAATACGCGTTTCTACCCTTAGATTGTATATGTGAAATTTTTAGATTATCTACTGTAGGGAAATCTATGTGAGGGTTGCAGAAATAAAAGTTTATTCACTTTTCTTTAAAACCATTCGTTAAATTTTGAGTCTAATAAACGTCTAGTTCATACTTGTTTTGAAAGTTGGACGTACTAATTCATTAACTCAGGATTTATGTAGCTTTGGAGTTAGATCTTTGTATAATCAGCTTCAGTCTTCAGCTACCTGTTAACCCCTGGAAACATATTCAAACAAGATAGTTGAGATTAAACAAACGTCCCCAATGTAAACCAAACTGTGATTATAAATGGATGTAAATAAGTAAACTACAGTTCATTACTCGTTTCCCGGAAGGGTGGTTCTTCAATCATCACGCAAATATTCCGATAGCTATCATCAAATACCACGATATTTTGTTTTCAAGAACAATATTGAGATCTAATTTTAAAAGACTATTGCAGTTTCTACGTTTATGCCATCGAAATAAAACAACTGAGATTAAGGGGGATTATGATGAATTAAACACTCAAGATTTCTAATTACTTGAAATCAAAATATTGATTTCTTGCGGACCATGCAACAATAATAATCACGCATTACTTGCGTCAACCACTTCAATCCCTAGTACACTAATGGATTATTTCACGAAAACAGTCATTTTGTATCACGCATCTCCCCTGGGCTTAAAATAATTATCACGGTGTTGAAAAAGCGATTGTTTACGTGAATTATGTCGGGTAAAATGACGTAGCAGCTGACGTGGAAGCGCAATTAAGAATCCGTGGATAATTGAACACCCAAGTCGCTATTAACCCCCAGGTAATTCGCATAGATTGCAATTAGTTACGAGGGATGGATAATTTAATGGGATGCAATTGTGCTGTTTTCTCGTTTGCGTAAATGGCGAGCTCGCTTGATCACCCTATCGGCTATTAGTTCCACGTTTTATTTGGGTATATTGTGATGGGATTTCTCTCTTAATTCAATTGATTAATTTAGTTCATTTGTTGAAATATTCTGGACATCTCCATAGAGCGTGTTTCAACGAAAATCTCCAATATTTAGAAATTTGAAATACTAAAGCTGAGTTTCATAAAAATTTAGTGATTACTGATCAACAAAAACGCTTGTCAAATTTGACAAACAGATCAACAAATTTGGGTTTCACCAAACAAGTTCAGTCAGTCGATCCAAGAAAACAATCTGACAACGTCGCACTTTCTAAAATTTGACCGCTAAACCATAGAAAAAGAAAGAAACAAAATCAAAATATATATATTTTTGATGTTGATTTATCGCATATCGCTTGGTGATTAAATTAATAAGATAAATAAAAATACTTGGCTGAAGTTTCACTGTTCATTTCATGTTCCTATTGTTAATTGTAACTGCCTTCTGTGTGCTGAAGAAATCTCCAAACTTTCTAAAGGGTCTATTCTTCTGTTTTTATTACCTTCGTGTAAGATTTCAGTTCTACTGAAATCTATAAGATGATTTATATCGGGTGTTTTTCTTGGAGTGATAAATCTTTCGATAAGGATAACTGTGATTTGACAGAAGGTAGAAGTCATGTTGTTTTGACATTTCTGTTCAGTAGGCATTGACAAATTATCAAGGAAAGACTCGCGCCGCAACAACATTTACAAATTGTTGAAATTTATTTTCAAAATGAATGTTCTATTTGCCAAACTTATAGAGCACTTCGCGAAATTTATGGTTTGCATAATCGTCCATCAGAGCAGCTTATTCGTCGAACTATCGATAGATTTCGGACAACATTTTCTCTACTCGATTCAACAACAACAACGACAGGACGAAGAACTGTACGTACAGAAGAAAATATCGCTACTGTAAGTCATAGTGTTAGATTTGTCTATTCGTCGACGTTCACAACAAGTTGGGGTCTGTGCATCCACCACATGAAAAATTTTGCGTAGAGATCTTGGTCTACAACTAGGCGTTATTTGCTGAATGGGCCTCAGAAGAGGTTGAAGTTGATCCACTTTTTTATCGTAAAATTGTGTTTAGTGATGAAGCTCATTTCTGGTTGAACGGCTATGTAAACCAGCAAAATTGCCGTATATGGAGTGAAAACAATCCTCAAGAAATTCTGCAGGTTCCATTGCATCCTGAAAAATGCACTGTATGGTGTGCTTCACACTCTGGAGGCATCATTGGTCCATATTTCTTTAAAAACGATGCTGGAGCTAATGTTACAGTGAATAATGCTTGTTACAGATCGATGATCAATGATTATATGTTTCAAAATTTGAATGGTATCGACCAAGAAGAGTTTTGGTTCCAGCAAGATGGTGCTACACCTCATGCTGCTATCGTAACAATTGATTTATTGAGAGAAATATTTGGCGATAACACTATTTCGAGAAATGGTTCATGTAATTGGCCTCCAAGATCATGCAATATAACTCCACTGGATTATGTTCTTTGAGGTTTTGTCAAGTCATTGGTTCATGCTGATAAACCACAAACAATAGACGCTTTGGAAGCCAACGTAACTCGTGTTATTGACGAAATAAGACCTGAATTACTCGAAAAAGTGGTCTAAAATTTGTCTGGTCGAATGCGGTTCCTTAGGGCTAGCTGTGGTGGACATATGCCGAATATTAATATTAAAATATAAATGTCATAAAAATATTTTTCAAATAGAAAAGTATTTGGCTTCAATCCTAATTTAAATGTGTTTTATTGCAATTTAAAGTTCTATCACTCTAAAAAAAACACCCGATATATCGTCCTGTGTGATCTATGTAAAATGCAGGGCATTCATTACAAAATAATTTGTATATGCCGCTTTTATCACACGTTTCACGATAGTCTTTGCTATTGACTAACAGTGAACCAGTTTTTCTTATTTGTATAGTGTTGATATTATTTTGTTCCCATCTATTACAAATTTTGTTATTAATTTTTAGTATGAAGTTAATGCTATGTAATTTTTCTTCTTCTTTGTCCTGAAGGAAAGGGTAAAGAGAAATTAGAGCTTTCTAATGCTGTTTTTCAAGAATTAATTCATCTATTACGTTCGTATCGTGAGCATTGTTTGACACTAATGACTTCAGAACTTTAACTTCTTTGTTAAAGTTTTCTATTGAGAGAAGGGTTGCTAGTAACCTAAGTACAAAGACGTGAAAAGGAGATATTTTAATTTTATGAGGATAGGAACTGTTATTAATGTAGTAAGTTACGATGTCACTGAAAATATGGAGTTTTTTGTGATCATATATTAATAAAATATTTTGCGAATGTTATCATCTCAATACTGATGTAAGACAGAAAAATTGACAAAAACTCAGGTTGAAAAAATTATTCCTTTGGGTGTAACACTTCAATTGTCTTCTTACATCATCTGAGTAGTCAGACAATGATATGGTAGTAAGCATGTTTATTAATGAATGAACTTGCTAAAGCTCCATAAGTTGAGTGAGTGATTTGATCAATGTTTTAATACAATCTTACGTCGACGCAAGTATATCTACTTTCCACCAGAATAAGAGACCGTTTTCCCAACTCTTTCAGACTTCCGATCCGATGAATAGAAATTGATTTCACTTCGAACCCGATCACACGAAACGGAAATGAGGAACGCAACTGGTGGTGCCGGTATTAGGGCTTCAAGTTTCCAGCGCTCCCAACGTGGGTCCTTTAAATTCGCCGGATATATCTGCAAGTAGGAGGCGAGTCCTGACGTTTACATCTCGCAAATCATATTGGATTTAGTGGCAAGCCCTGCAAGGCCCAATTGTTTCCCCAGGTTCGTCTGAGAGCTCTATTATATCGATTATCTGTCTTATTAAGGGATCCGTGCAAGTTTAACAGTTACGGTTTTGTACGCTAGTACGAGTGAGAAGTTTCTAATGCGAAACGTAAGTTGTAACATGGGATGGAGTTCACGTATAGAGTTCCATGAATTCGTATGGTTTTGTTCGAGGAAATGGGAGCCTTATTACCTTTCCTTCTATTTCAAATATCTGAAGTGAATGGATGTGAAGAAAGTAAGGGCGTAGAATATGTAACTACCTAAATCATTCACAAGCAAGTTTTGATAATTTGGATATTTATCACACTACAGAAAATTTATTTTTTTTTTAATATCACACAAATTAATTCTGGTAACCTCACTGATTTTATAAATTTTTTTTTTCGGTAAAATTTTTTGAAATTAAATTGAATGAATGTCTTACAAACCACACTTTCAATTCAGAAGACATTGATTTAACACTCATTACAAAGAATCAAAAGGAATGAAAGAATGCAAAGAAAATAAGGAATATTAATTAAATTAATAAATAAATACTTGAAGGATACAAATTTTGTTTCATAACGGTATTATGAAAACCAAATTCCTTTCCTCAATAAATTTTTCAAAAATAACTTTCCAAAAACATGCAGTACATCTTCAAAAAGGCCATTTGGAATTCTAGCCGATCATCACCAAATTTGGTTTTTAATATACCGTTTTGAAACAAAGTTAAAACCAGTTGTAGAAATTACTATGTTTTACTACCAATAAATGGATAGTTTACACATTTTATTGTGACTCGAGCTTCAGGAATTAACTATCCCATCTTCAGACAACTAAAGACTTAACAAGCAGAACTGGGTATTATGCATATACAGATGTAGAAGACTTGTTAAGTCTTCAGTTGTCTGAAGATGGGATATTTAATTCCCGAAATTCGAGTCACAATTAAATGTGTAAAATATCAATTTATTGGTAGTTAGACATATTAATTTCTACAACTTGTTTTAATTATGAACTACCAAATAGTAACGACTGAAACAGATCAGTATCTGAAACAAAGTTTGTATCCTTCAAGTATTTATTTAATAATTTAATTCATATTATTTATTTTCCTTGGATTTTTTAATTCCTCTTGATACTGTGTAATAGCCTTTTTCGTTCGAGAGTTTACAAACTTATTTTAGACCGCGGGAGTCCAACTTAGAAATTATTTGAAATTATTTACTGTTCCAAATTCTAAATTGGTACGAACTTTGAAGGATACATTTAACTATTGTATGTGATTTGCAGTATGTTATTGAAATAAATAGAATCAAACTATTTATTAGATTCCAACAGATTCCATGATTGAATTGATTCCATGCCATTAAAAATACATTTTTAAAGAATACTTTCCGAAGCGTATTTCGAAATTGCATCTAATGGTTATCGATTTCAAGATACACTTGATTCAATTGAACTCGGTAGCTTCATCGATTTCCAGGAAAAGGCGTCCATTCATTATTCAAAAGTAACCGACCCTTCTGCTATAGGTTCCGATAAAAATTGAAGGAAGGGAAAATAGAAGGCAATGATTACTCACAGGCAACTGCAAAAATGTACAATATAATATTCTGAAAATTTGTATCATCAGTATTTATTGATATGTCATTTCGGGTTGAGGGAAATTGAACATTTATTTCGTTAATTCGAATAGAAAATCTATATTCCATACTTTGAACGATATGTTAGATGATAAAATCGAAAAATTCTTCAGATTAATTTAAATGTGACTTTCTTATCATAAGTAGCTTAGCAAAATATTACAGTTCGAAAAAGTCGGTCTATCAAATATTACATTTATATGAAATAAAAAAATTAAAATCTTGAATCCCATTACTTAGTACTTCCAGTTTTTGACTTCATCGTTATTGGAAATGGTGAGTTAGAACTTCCCATTTGCGACGCAACATGTGGCTGTGCTTTGTCAATAACTTTGTCGTGTCTGTCGGCGTATTGCGGTCGTTTTTCTCGCAATGCTCGGCTCAAACGCATCAATTGTGGTTGTAGATCTCCCCTGTGATCTTTTCGTTCAATTGTAGATTCCACTTATTGGAGAGAAAATATTCCCCTATTCTTTCATTTTCAGTACTTTAGTTATGCTTAGTTTTCTTTGAAGAATTTCGATTTAAAAAAAGTTTTTCTACATCATGAAAGGGTGGAAATCTGACAACTGAATCTTGTCAAACTGAGTGTATTATTTTGGAAGGCTTATGCAAATTTTACATTAATGTTTCCTTCAAAATTGTATTTAACGAAAATTCCGGAATCACAGGAAAAAGTTAAATTAAAAATAATAGAATATATTATATTTGTATCCACTCATGGAAATTCATTAATAAGTTACTGAAGTTTATTTTTCTTGAATTCAACTCTTAAAGTGAATTTATTCGACTGATAATCTTTATGCATGAGTTTTAGCGAGCACTTGATTTTTTAATTCATTTTTGTGAATTTTTATATAACAGCTTCCGAGAATAGTACAAGACGACGGATGGACAGATTTTTGAGTTCGAGTTTTGGAATTTGTATAATTCAAAACGTAAAGTGTGAAATTTTCGAGTTGTGTATCATTTGAGAAAATAATACTAGATAATTAAGTCGACGAAAGTTTCTCATGATCTCTGCTCTACAAACTTTTGAGAACCACTGCTGCATATGGACGGTGATTTATATTGACGTGTGCACTGACAGGATAAAACCGGAAATTTATTCAACGGTCTGACTCTGAATGAACCTGCTGGATAATTTTGGATCATCGAAATATCGGAAATGAACGAGATTTAAGTTCGATTAAAAACAACCCTGTGAGGTGAAAACGATGCAAATTTCACATGAATTTTCATCGTAATTTTTCACCTGTCCAAAACTCTGAACTTTCACGCTCTCAATTTAAAAACAGCGTTGGAATATTTAGGAAAACCCCATCAACTATGCGGGAGTAATAAAGTCTCTCGAAAAGCCGAACGTTCAAAAATAAGGTTGATAATGGAAGCCAATAGAAGACCTTCAACTTCCTTTTTAAGGTATTGCTTTTCTGGTTTTTCTGTGATGAAATATCATAAAACGATTGTTCGCATGTTTGGTTTATTAGATATTTGGGTGTATAAAATTTGTCGCAATTTGTTTCATAATATTTGTTCTTATGTTGAAGTGTATGGTTTTAAGATATTTACAATATAAAATAAAGAAGCTTAGTTATCAAACAAAAATAATTCAATATGCCTGTTATTTTCACCTCTTGAGTTTTGGATTATGCTCCAAAAAAGTTTACATGAACTTTTATATTTTTTTTAAATTATTTTTACACTTTCAATTTTTTTCACTCAAGTAAATAAATCATTCACAAAATATCAAGCGCGTTTAAGCCAGTTTTTGAGAATATTTGATTGTAATATTTAATCAACACTCACTATGTTCTTTCAAAAGTACTAATATTTTCATTCCGTTCGATCGGGGAACTTGAATCTGTATTGAAGAGGGGGACAGAATCATGTTTATTAGCTCATTAATTTTGGAGAAGTGAAGAGGATGCTCATTTTTTGAATTTTATTTTAAATCCTGTAAAAAAATTACGAGTTACTGATACATCAACGTTGTAGAGATGTTCGTAACTTTAAGATAACATACAAAAGAGATAAAGTTTTGGCGCTAACATGCCCAGCGCATTCGCCATTTTGTTCAAGCTGTAAGTCCGTCTAGAAAGTATCCGGAAAAAACAAAGCTCAATTTTATTTGTTAAGTATGTATTTTTTATTCTTGAATTAGAAAATTAAAACGAAATATGCAAATTTTTAGGTGATATCCATCAAGTTAGTGGAAATCACTTTCATCAGATATAAAGACATCATTAAAATTATCTTCTTGAAAACGTTAACAAAATTCTACCCTTTGTTCTTTTTGTAAAGGTGCCATTATAGGGATTTTTTTTGCTTTCCTTAATATGTAGCCTTATCTTTTCAGTGACATACGAACGGTTTCTAGACATATTTCATTATTTCGTTGATTTCCAAATCTGTGAGCCTATTTGCGAAACCCGAGGCGCGGATTGTGTCATCCTAAGGCCAATAAAGTGTTTAAATTGTTTCCTTTAATCTTAATCGGTCTTTCTGAAACTGGTCTATGCCTCATATCTATGCCATTTTTTATCCTCTTTATTGTCTCATATACAGCACTTTTTCCCAGTTCAGTCAATTGCACTAATTTTTTAACGTTTCGAAAACCTTTCTAATACAAATATCCTACCTGTTTTCTTTTTTCTAGTTGCCACATTATTTCATAAATTGTATACCTGTTGACAATCAAAAATAATTCACAAATAATGTTGCCATGCAACTTTGGTCATAGTCGGCTATCGGCACAATCTATTTTATACATTACTTTTGTCTTAGAATGTTACAAGAAAAAGTATCTAAAATTATGGAAAATAATAAATTCCGGATACTTTCTAAACTGACTATACTTGGATACATTGATATTTGTATTGAAAACAATTTCAAGTTTGAATTCCTTACAAGCACTAGAGTTTAGGAATCTTATTCTCTAAAAAAGATTTAACGCCTCTGAAACTTTTAAAATTCATGTTTCGAATTTTCTTAGTTTGAAAATGGGTAAAAAAAAATCAATCCATAATCCAAGACTCCAATAATGCCAATGATTTTCGATAAGGTTGCGGGGTGGCTTTTCAACCCTTTTTTTTTCTTTTCTCTAGAGAGAAGAACACAATTTTCTTTTTTCACATGGTTTCCTACATAGGCATATTTCACGAAAGTATAATAATTCACAATTTTTTTTCAAGGAACAACAAGATATCTGTTTTTATATATTTCTCTGAAGCTCTGAAGTGAATGCTGTGTTGTGAAGGAGTTTCTACCTCTTAATTTGGTAGGCGGCATTTCTTTCTGAGCATGCGCACCTAAACTTTTCAGACAGGCTGGTGCGTATGTACCTGTGACGTCAGTGACCCTGTGTTCCACGTCGGAACGGTCGTGGAACGCTGTGTGCTTTGCCTGACTTGAACTCGGCGGGGACGGTCAGTTAGGTATTGTTTAAGAGATATTCTTATTGCTATACGAAACTTACATATGAAATATGTATGTGCTCCGGCGAATATTCTCGGAAATATTGAATTTCAAAGTTTAAGAGATATAGGATTGAAAAACTACCCGGCATCCCTACCGGAAGTAGAAACTTTTTTTGAGAGGATTCTTATTGCTATACGAAACCCTCATAGGGTGGGCGATTTAAATTTTGTATAGGTTTCGACAAATATTTTCCGAGTTATTGAATTTCATATTTTGAGAGATTAAGGGTTGAAAAACTATTCCGCAGCACCACATGAAATAATTATTTTTTCAGTAGAAATTCTCATTGCTGCATGGAACCCACATATGAAATCTCTACGTGCTTAGGCGAATATTTTCGAGGATATTGAATTTCAAACTTTAAGGGATGGAGGGTTGAAAAACTACCACGCAACCCAACGGAAGTTGATAATTTTTTTAGGGAATTCTTATTGCTATACGAAAGCCTCATAGGGTGGGCCATTTTTGATCGGTTTTAAATAAAACACTAATCAATATTTTTCTAAAGTTTTGAGTTCATTAAAAATGCTGAATCTTGACATTCATGACTGAACAAAATACCATTTGAATGACTGCAATGACTGGCTACAGTGCCCCATCCGTTCAACTCAATTTTTCAATATCTTGTCGATTGTTTGGGGCTCCATCTCATGAATAGTAACTTCGAATTCGTGTTTCAAAGCATCCGTCGTTTCTATATGGTTAGCGTGACACTTATTCTTAACGGATTACCAGGAAAAAATAGTGCTCCGAGGTGAAAATGAGCTTCATTGCTGATAATTATTTTTCTGGGAAAATTCTAAAGAATTGTCGAAGTAAATTTTCAACAGTTTGTAACGTTAAAGAACGCTCCACTGTTGATTTGAATTACAATCGCTAAAAAATGCTCCAATAATGTGATTCAACTAAGACCATTAAGAAGTTTGGAGTTTTATGAATGAAAGTCGACGCTGTTTTCGCATGCGCTGTAGAGTTGCATTATTTTCGAGAAGCGTAGAATTTCCCAGATTTCTTTCTTTCGTATTGTGAGAAGATATTGGCGAGACCACGTAAAAAGAATGGACCACAATAGACTAGCATACATCGCTGAGGACGGAAAACCAGCAAGCAGAAGGCCATTAGGAAGACCACCCAAACGATGGAAAGATAGCTGGAGTTCAATCTCCCAGGAAGCCGCTTCCTAAGGGGGAGACCTTCACAGTGAACAGACCTTGAGGTCTAGAAGAAGAAGAAGAAGAAGTATTGTGAGGTTACCCGAAGACACACATAGTGGTGTTTTTATCGAATTAACATACCTAATCCATGAACATCGTGTAATATTGAATTTTTATTATTTCTTATGAGACGTCTAATCAGAAGGTGGTAAGCAATACGTAGATATTTTCTGCTTTTGTGAATGCCAATTATTATTTTTTATTCATTTCATTCTTTGCAGGCTGATATTACGCATTTAGTTTTCCTTCTCACGCATGATCGAATAACGTGCCCTTATTCCTGTGTTCTAGATATTTCATCTTATGTTTATTATATTGTAAATAATTTTAAAAATATCTAGGTCACTGGGAGTGAGATGACGTGTTGCAGACATTCTCTTATATTTGAAATTTACAGTCTTAATACCGGATATCTTAGTACCGGAGATCTTAGTACCGGAGAGCTTAGTACCGGATATCTTAGTACCGGATATCTTAGTACCGGAGATCTTATTACTGGATTATCTTAGTACCGGATTATCTTAGTACCAGATGATCACTCCGACACCTTGGATAACAATATTCCAGGAGAACCTCAAAGATAAGTCCTTACGTATATCTCGGACGTCAAGCTGTAAAACTGTATTATATTGTGAATAAGACTCACTATTTTAATTGTGAAGTTAAAATAAATAGATAGGGAGTAAGAGTTTGCATTTTTACTATACGATTGACAATTTGGGATTCATTCAGGACAGACAAGTTTTATTTATCTTTTCATTGGCGCATTATGAGGCATTTCACTAGGTAGGAACCTTCATGTGCAGACGGACAGAATCGCTAATGCAAGCCAGAACGTTCTAGTTTCAATTTTTTTAATCTTTTTATCATAGCCTTCGTTGTGGTGGGTTAGCGATTTGGTTTAAAGTTTCGATAGAAGATTCACTACTCTGGAAATGAGTTTTTAATATTTGCCAGATTTGATCAATCGTGAATCGACCTATTTCGTCGAACTTACTTTCTGTCAAAACACGAATGACCGAAGTGTTGCCAGACTCGAAATAATCGCTACTTCAAAACGCAAGCACTAGATGGACCAACTTAAGTAGAACCGCTCCACTTAACTTCATGGTGTGAACGCAGCATAGACCATGAACTTCTAAGTTCTTTCGAAACATAAAATTCACATTTCTCCGCGACCTCGTACATATAAAAATTGATTACCCTCTTTATTGATGTTGACATCTCAACGCTGTTTCTTGCTTCTGCATCAACGCAAACATTATTTCGCGTGCTGTTTATGCTTCTCGTCTGAAACTGCAACGCAGCGATCGCCAATGTTTGAAATTCATAAAAAAAATAACATGAGCAGAGCGTTTGTTGACGATTTATCCGCCACAACATACTGGAAGGTCAACGTTTCGCTGGAAACAATGATAATTGAGACGCAGACCATCAACAGTAAGTCGCAGGTTAGACCCGATACGCGATTTTACGTATTTTTCTGCGTTTAACTGTAAACAAGATGTGACGTGAGAAATTGGCCGAGCCGCGTTCTATTTCGATATTTCTGTACGTAATTAGATCCATTTCGAATTATGATGGCTGTTCCGTATCATTTGAAATGGATGGTTCGGAATTCTTGAGTACGTGTGAATTTAATTCGATTCTATGTTTACGTAGTGGCGATTTTGTGTTCAAACTTCTTTTTTACACGGCCATTAAAAGCGGGTGTTCCATGTTTACCGCTATCGAGTACCGATGAGATTTTGGACAGTATTGAAGATTCTTTTAATGGGAGTTCAAATTGATTTCGTCCGTCTTCAAAAGATGGCACCAAAAACATTAAATTTTTAATTAGTAACAGCTGATTGCCGCAGTTTCAGACAGACAGGACATCTGCCGATGATAACATCCATTTTGAATTATTTAGAGTCTCTTACAAAACATTTTTTGTTACGCTGAAGAAAAAATGCTGCTGAAGCTTAGCATATGCTTGTGCAAGTTCACGGTGATCCAACTGATCAATCATGTAGAGAATGGTTTAGGCGCTTCAAAAATGATTTAGGCGCTTCAAAAGTGATGAAGATGGACCCCGCTAGGGATAGCAAACAAAAATCGAAGACGATGAATTACAGACATGACTCGATGAAGATCCGAAAGCAAAACGAAATATGATTTACGTTGGGCCTGATTCAAAAGCAAGCCAATTAGGTTTCTTTTGAATTGAAACCAGGCGATTTGGAAAGGCGATTTTTTTTGTGAGCAGCTGCTTCAAAGGTAAAAATGAAAGGATTTCTTACAGCGGGTAGTGACTAGTGACGTAAAGTGGATCTTCTATGATAACCCCAAAACCGCCGGTTATGCTGTGTAACTGATGGGACCAAGGAGGGTTGTGTACTACGAGCTGCTAAAACCTGGTTATTCCATTACAGATGATCAGAATATACTAGAATTACTTCGTTTGGACCGTGCATTGCGAGAAAACGGCCGGAATATAAGGACAGACATGATTGATTTATTCTTTTCCATGACATCACGTGGCCTCACGTCGCAAAAGTTAATTTATTTATCAAATTATTTCTTCAAACAAAGATTGAGAATTGAGGCACAGCCTATTAACTCAAACAATTGATACATAACATATCATATATATGGGGTGACACGAAAAACTTCAGACAAATTTTACTGTGTTCTGGAACAAAAAGTATTTTAGCGCAGCCAAATAATTTTCATTCTATTAGATTCTCTATTGTAGAAATATGGAAAAAAAACAAAGTACATCAAAGTGATTTCAAGAAAACACTTCACAGTCACAAGTCCTGCTATTTTCAGAGTCGCACATGACGGCACCTACCATGAAAACTGTTTTTAAAAGATTTCACTGGCGAATTCACAATTGTGGAAGGAAGTCCATTCCAAGGATCAAATAGACGGTTAGATATGAAGATTCTGAAGTGTCTGCAGTGTCCTGTCTGAAGATTGAATAACCAGGCATTGCAACAAGCGTGTCAAGAGTACCAGGATGTAGCCATGATTCGGTTATACGAATGAATGATGGATGATGTATACTGACAAATGCTAATATCGGGTGTTTTTTAGAGTGATAGATCTTTCGAAAGGGATAACTGTGATTTGACAGAAAGCAGAAGTCATGTTGTTTTGACATTTCTGTTCAGTAAGCATTGTTATCATGGAAAGACTCATGCCGCAACAACGTTTACAAATTGTTGAAATTTATTTTCGAAATAAGTGTTCTATTCGCCAAACTTATAGAGCACTTCGTGAAATTCATGGTTTACATAATCGTCCATCAGAGTAGCTTATTCGTTGAACTATCGATATATTTCGGACAACTTTCTCTTTACTCGATGCAACAACAATAACAAGACAAAGGTCTGTATGTTGAGAAGAAAATATCGCTGCTGTAAGTCATAATGTAAAGATAATCCAGATTTGTCTATTCGCCGACGTTCACAACAAGATGGACTCTGTGCATCCACCACATTGAAAATTTTGCGTAAAGATCTTGGTCTACACCCATACAAAATCCAACTGGTTCAAGAACTAAAGCCATTTGACCATTAAAAGCATCGTTTGTTTGCTGTTTGGGCCCTAGAACAGCTTGAAGTTGATCCACTTTTTTATTGTAAAATTGTGTTTAGTGATGAATCGTATTTCTGTTTGAAAGGCTATGTAAACAAGCAGAATTGCCATATATGGAGAGAAAACAATCCTTAACAAGTTCTACAGGTTCCATTGTATCCTGAAAATGCACTGTATGGTGTGGTTTACATGCTGGAGGCATCATCGGTCCATATTTCTTTAAAAACTATGATGGAGCTAATGTTACAGTGAATGGTGCTCGTTACAGATGGATGATCAATGATTATTTGTTTCAAAATTTGAATGGTATCGACCCAGAAATTTTTTGCTTCCCACAAGATAATGGCTACATCTCATGCTGCTACCGTAACAATTGATTTACTGAAAGGAAATTTCAACGATAACATTATTTCGAGAAATGGTCCAATTAATTGGCCTCCAAGATCATGCGACATAACTCCACTGGATTATTTTATTTGGGATTATGTCAAGTCATTGGTTTATGCTGATAAATCAGAAACAATCGACCCTTTGGAAGCCAAGATAACTCGTATTATTGATGAAATAAGACCTAAATTACTCGAAAAAGTGGTCCAAAATTGATATGGTCGAATGAAGTTCCTCAGAGCTAGTCGTGGTGGACATATGCAGGAAATTATTTCTAAAATATAAAATTATCTTTCAAAAAAAAATTGTGGCTTCAATCTTAATTTGAATGTATTTAATTTTAATTTAAAGTTCTATCACTCTAAAAAAACACCCGATAGTTTGTGGTATTTGGACACTAGAGATTGTGCGTTAGTATAAAAAATAGCCACGTCGTGACGGTTATTTAGTTATTGGAGTTTCTACACCCTGGAACGTTTGTAATAGTAGGCTTTCCAGAGATGTACTTGATGTCTTTACCGGTCTGAAAAAAATTCAAACTGATGTGCCACCGACCCTTGTTGCCATTTACGATTCTTAGGTAGTTGCCACCCCGTCTAGTTGGACGATCATATTAGGAGTAGAAATGGATTCGTGCGGTTTTGATAACAGATGTTGCTACTAGTTTATTATTCCATTGTTTTATCTGGCAACCCTTCATTTTTAAGCGTTATTATTTGGGTTTTTTTCAGTATATGTCATTCCGCTGAAGTGTAAAAGAGCAGTGGCTAGCGACGGACATTATTTTCAACGAATGTACAACTCCAATTTTCGAAGAAAAAAAACTGCACGAACTTATTTGTACTTCTAATATATCCTTGATTTTGCAATCAAACGATGCCCTTCCAAATAGAAACCTGTATCGGCGCTTTCCGGGAAAACTCATACTTCCGGAAATATACATTTGAACTGTTTTATATGGGCCATGTGATTTAGTGAAACTCAACTGTTTTTGACAAATTTCGAATAAATAATTTGCATCTTATAGATATATTTATACTACGAAGAGTCTAATTATAGAAATTTATTGGATGACCTTGTGAGATACTTCCGAGTAGATGTCAACGAACTTTTTTCATAACTAGAATTTGAAAGTATCGGTCGATCAAACGCGACCTTGGTCAGTAAAATACCACAAGAAACAACTCACAATATTATATTCAACTTCTGGGTTTTCTTATCTGCTATTAAAGGGGTGTTGGATGTTATTTCGCCATAATTCTGGAGTTTGCTGGTCATGTTATTATGGACGAAATTGTTTATTGAAAATTGTTGTTTCAATGCAAGAAGAAACATAGATTTATCAATAGATGAAAATCAAAATATTTCTTAAATATAACCCAAGTCAAAAATAAATTATCTTTAATACTTGGACATGGATAAATTTTCAAATAATTCCAGAATAGAAGCATTCAACAGAAAAGAAGATTTGTGATTAACCCCTACCATCTATTCAACTTATATGCCCTGTCACTTGTAAAATTAATAATTTAATTTATTTTACTTCTATCCCGTACCTAAAAGTTTGGTAAGTTAGTAACTTTCAGGCTTTTCCGCGTAGAACCTTTGAATGGCATCTGTAAGTAGATTTCGGTAGGATATTCAGCAAGCTGCATCATTTAGTAAGAGTTTAAGATCCATCGAAAACAGACTTCCTCATGAATTTCGACAAAAATAGAAAGAAATAATTTGTTGTGCTCCATAAATATTATTTTTCACGTATCATAAAAACCAAGGAAAAGCTCTTTAAACACTATCGAGGCTCTATATTGTTATTTTAATGTTTAAGAAGTGGTTTTTACTGAATTGATGAGGGTTAACAAGATCTTGCTGGCAGATATTTGGGATACACATGGATTACCTTGAAAAGAGCAGAACAATCACTCTGGGAATACTGGACAGATCCAACATTGATCTGAAGCAAGAACGGGTCCACAAGAAATTTAGCTGTAAACTGTTATTTCCATTTACAGGTTTGAGTTCTTTTCGACTCAATTTACCTGAGTTTTCGTTTATGAACAGCAAAGATTTCAACACAAATACTTAAGGTTCAGGGAGATTTTGATTAAAATGCGATGATTGTATCTTAAATACCCTGACTATCGAACGGAAAGAGAAAGAGACTTGAAACTGTCAAGACAGGTTTGGGGCCTAAATAATACAGGTAGGTTCATTAATAGGCAAAATCAATTCAATGGTATAGAAGTTATTTATATTGGAAATTTTCTCTTATTTTTCTCAATATTTTCTAGACTATAATTCCGATCGATCTGATTCGTTAAATAATATCGCACAATTTCGAAATTTTGTGAGGATCGTATGATTAGAAGATTCAAAATAAAAAAAAATTATGAACCTTGAGCGCTACTGAAACCATAGCGTCAGTCCAATGATTGAATGTAGTATTTTGATGTGAAATGACAACACGGAGGCTAATGTAAAATTTCCAGAGAATGGTGAGTAATAATCAATTTTCCAATCTTTAAAAGCTAACGTTTGAAATATTCAAATATATATAGCAGGAAATCGACAAATCTACCAACCATTATTGGCCGTGCTACTGAAGCAATGTACCACATATTTTGCTCGTGCATGCATACATATAAGGTAGGTTCGAACCCAGGAGCAAGGTAAAAGTTTTTTCGAATTGTTTCGCGAAATAATTGATTTTACAACTAAGTTGTAATGAATACGGGAAATTTAGGTAAATGAGATTTATAATTGTTTGTGCTTTGTTTTAATCAATCAAAGCATAATCACAGAACAGAGGAATAATTTATAAGCAACAGCTCTCTTTGAAATTTCCATTGTTATCGATGTAGCCAATTTCAATAACTTCAAAAAGTATAAGAAATGAAAGTAGTGCAGAATTCTTTGGTGAGCACAGAAATATTATATTTTCATGTATCTATGGCGCTGAATATCTTCAAAATTATATTTTTCACTCAGTTACTAACCATTCAATGTCCATATGGTATTTGAATTATGGAATCTTTGTATAATTTCTGCGCGCTTGTTCTTAGGAACAGCGTCCTATCGTTTTATCCAAATGTTTCTTATTTTAGAATTTTGAGCCGAAAATGGTCCAAAACGACCAGGATTGACTAAGTGATGAAGAATCCGAGGTTGAAACTTATTCTGTCCGGCTGGTCCGACCGTCTTGAACGGAAAGAGCTAGAGACTTGAAACTTTCAGGGACCCTAAATTTGATGTACTAGGTTTGCTAGAGGATGAAATCGGGGTAATGGTGCCGCAGTTAGTAACATTTGAATTTTTTACAGGTCCCAATGTTTTTGAGACTACAGATCCAATTGGTCTGAAATACGGCTTTCAGAAGAATAATGTTTTTGCAAATTTTCGTGGGATTCGTATAATCAGAAGTGTTCGATTTCTTCGAAATTGAACTAGGTTTTGTGCCTGCCAGGTAGTTGGACCTGCAAACCCTCTGGACATATATTATCATCAAGAAATGTAATTAGACAAATGTCGCTTGGCGGAAGAATTTTCACCTGTCTTTGATTTCAGTCTCTTCAAGCTATTCAACCAAATCACATCTCCACAGTCTCTAGCGTACTTCGATCAAGGCAGTCACTCATGTCAAAAAATAATCCGCTTCCCGCGGCCAACGTTTCATCTTTCTCTCTACACTAAGGAGTTTACACGCATTCAAAGAAATAACCCTGTTCGCATTCACTTGTAACTTCACAAATTCAATCTCGACGAAAATTTTCGTTCACCACCTGAGGTTCAAATTCAGCTGCAGCAAAGATCGAAAATATGGAACTGTTTCCATTATTTCTCCAAAAATAGTCTTCCATTCAACGATTTAAAATTACAAAATCGCTGAAACAATAACAACCAATAATCGACGGATAAATAAATCAGCGAGGAGGATAGATTGAATTTCAATGCGGACCGTTCAGCAGGGACAAAAACCGTAGGAATTACTGCGAAACTAAATCAATTAACGTCCTAGCCTCGACGCCACTCGTTCCGCACAGTAAAATTCAGTTTCCTATTGGAACCTCCACGTGTTTCACCTACATTGTGACTGGCGGCTTTTCGATGTTCTGCATTTTTGTCCAGTCTTTTCAAACTGGAGCGTTTCAGTTTGGCCTTTGCGCTTCCACTCGGTGTCTGTTCCCTTTGAAACGGGACTAATGACGTTGAAAAGTCGTGGGCAGAACGTGTGATGACGAAGGCAAGAGAAGTTGAGAGTTTGATAGAAAACTTGCTAACTTGTTTTCTATCCGGGCCATGTAGGCTTAACTGGATTGACAGAAACATAAGTGGAATGGGAAGTTTTTTATTTTCGTATGAGAAAGTCTGAAATAATGACTTGAAAATATAGAAGGAAGGTTTAAGTTTTTTCTATAATAACGCGATAGTGTTAGTCTGCAGATCGTTGGCTTAATATAATGTTATTATCTGCTCTTTTATAAGTTTTCATTTTCTTATTAATTTTGTTCGCCCCATGTTGGGCGCCAAATTGTTAAGAAATGCCCTATTATAAATTTTTACTTTCTCATTAAAATTTTCAGCCTCGCATGAGAAGCCAAACTGTTATAAAATTGCGTTCTGAAAATGACATCATAATAATAATAATATAACTTTATTCCCTCAACAGGAAGATTCACAATTACAGGGTAACATTGTGACATTTTTACAAAAAATTACAAAATGAAGATAAGTAAAATAAAAGTGATTTATATCCTGAAGAGTAATAAGTTAAAAAAAAAGATCCATAACCGGTACCATGTAATTTTCATGTTCATATCAACTATTACACATACAATATACCGGTGTCCGCTCTATCGAGTTTGTAACCAAGGAGGTGTCTGCAGATGGAAAATAGGAAAAGACCTAGCAGCCATTCTTAGAACGGTAAATAAGAGCAGTCGATGTGACCCTGAGCAACTTCTGGATGAACCTAGCACATTGCTATCGTGTCTTCTGGTCAACGAATAATCCTAAGTCTCTCTCATAATGAAGAAAAGATCAGGTTTTCGTTCAGATATCTTGCTAACAACGAGAATGAAGTAAATATTTTTCAGTGCCTCCAAATCATCAAACTCTCTGGAGCATCTGAAAAAAAATCCAAGTGTTCTGCAAGCGGAGGAACAAAATTCCTCAATGTGGGTGCAAAATTCATTGTAATCTCGAATAAAATACCAAGATTTCATCTACATAGGAAAAAAATAGTCTCCGATGAAGTAAATTCCAGACCAATTGAAAACTAGACTGAAGGAGTCTCAAATCACTTATGCCGCGTATTCTCAAAATAGCTTCAAGTCAATCGCCAAGGCAATGCATGTCAACGAACTCAACAGATCATTTATGAATACCACAAACAGCAATGGACCGAGATTAGATCCCTGCAGAACCTCAGTTTCCAGCTCATACTCAAACGATTTAAAACCATTATAGAATGCATAACTGATTCTACCAGTCAAAGAGGAACGGGTATGCGATAATTAGCTTCACTTCTGCATTAGTTGAACTTTGTAAGCCTTCATACCGACGTCTTCATGCAAAATTATCCTCAGACAAGTGTGAGAATCGCCCAATTCTTGAGCACGATGATGAGTTGATGATGATAGATGTTCAGCCACATTCTGGGCTTCAGCAGGAATGTTTTCATGTGTTGTCACTGGACGAGAACGTGAACGGGTTGTTTCATCAAATAATGATCCAGTTTTCACGAACAAATTAATCTACACGTTGCTATGAGGGCATTTCACTTCTGTTGAATTTTCCACGTAAATTTCCAACAGTTTCAATTAAAAATTCACCATTTCGGAAATAAGTTTTCATTAGTTCCCTTTTTCAAGCAAAAGTCGACCCATTTATATAATTTCAAAAATTAAATTAACTTTCTGTCAAAATACGAATGACCTTAAAAGTTTCAAGTTTATAAGTCTTTCCTATCAATTTTACCTGAAGTCGTCCGCCCGCAAGGCTGATCCATACGAAATTTGACACAATTACGCGTCATTATTATATATCAAATTACCAAATTTGACTTCGATCGGATCAACGGTTTCAGCGCTATGAGGGTAATAACACCAAGTTTCAAATGTGAATAACTGCGGAACCATTCGACCGATTTTGCCAATTAATGAATTAAGTTGAGATATTAGTGTCGAAAACTTTCTCTGAAAGTTTCAAGTCTCTGGATGGAAAAGACGGACCGGACAGAATGACTTTTGGCCTCGAATTCTTCATCAGTGAGTTCCACCTCGTCATCAGACTATTTTCACTCACAATTCGAAATTACTGACATGCCAAAACGATAGCACGTTATTCTCTAGAAGAAGTGTACAAAATGTAATTTTCTTATTCTATTTGAAACGAAATTTCCTGAAGTAACCAAGTTCTCCATCCAATATTCGAATGAAACCATATTAAAATTCAGCTATATTCAATTATAGATTGGTAGCTAATATTTGTGGGAAGAAAGTTCAGACAAAAAGTTAAAGAGTTGTGTGATATTTCCGCTAATTCAATACAAAAACGATCGACCTTGGCCTTGGCACAGAAACTCCGAAATTCATCCTAACGCACCAATGGCAATTCGAACAGCCGAAATAACGATACCTTTAATGCCTCAATTAAGACGACACGCAACGAAATGGACAGTTATCCGGTGCGAAGGACCAATTGGTTACGAGCCCCGATTACGACAGCTTGAGTCCGATGACTTAGCCGCTGAACTTGGTTGGTTGGGCCAGGGGCAAACGACTCCTCGTCCAAATTCGATGTAACTGACCTCTTGGAAACGAAAAACGGTAAGGATGACTAAGGACGGAACTAGAATGTCGAGAGGTTGAAGAACCCGAACCTGTGGAAATTCGCAGGACTCGCGGAATACAAGTAACTGTTGCTGAATTTTTTATAACATATTCGTAGGACTTAACTAGTCGGAAGAGGCTTAATTATACGTTACATAATTGAGTAAGTGGAGAATATGAATCAATTAAATATTCATAATTGTATGGCTATGAACTTGTATTCTTGTTGAAACAACTCGTTAACTGCTTTTTTAATCTTTGTATTGAAGGGAGATTTTCGTTCGAAAATTCGAGGATTTTTGGAAAAATGATTGAAGTAAGTTATACAGTTTGATTGATATAGGTTGTTCCATTTGGAAACGGAAGAACGTCACCGGTTACAAATTTTATAATTATTGTATTAATTTTGCTGATTTTTTGAGGGGGCATTACTTACGAATCATCTAATATAATTTGTCATATTCTAAAAAATGTACTAAGGTTGGAAAATATTTGCATGTAAAGGTTTTCCAATAAGAGGTTTCATTTTAATAGCCCGCTATCTGGGCACTTGTCACTTTTTAAGCTGTCATCTTTTGACATTTGAAAAGTAAAAACTACGCCATTACTAAAAATGAAATACAGCCTTCCACAATGCAATGAAATTATGAAAATTCACTACAAAAACAAGGAAAATTTTGCAGACACAGTTCACAAAACTAAAGCACTTTTGGGTCGTCGTGAAGTACGACCACAGTAGAACGACAGACACGACAAAGTTATTTCACAGCATGGCACACGTTGCGCCTCTCTTTAAAATGTACTTCGAGACGCTAAAATGGAAATTCCGTTGAATATACAACCGATTTTTCACAATAAAGCTTCAATTTTGTGAAAAAAAACGCAAGAATTTTTTCAAACTTTGAAACTAATATATAACTAGGTTTTTTGTTTGTATAATATACAGGTATCCCAGAAGTCGACGTCAAGTCAGGTAACAGGTTAAGTCATAACAGTCATCAGGAAAATACAAACGAAAATCCAAGTCAAATGCACACCCTGTGATGATTTTTGAACTCGTGTTGCTAAAATTTTTTACTTTTATCAAACCTTATTTTTCCTATGTTATTCCGAACAGTGCTCATGTAACCTGTTATCTTCTATTCTAAGCCAATTACTCCAGCTTATAAAATAATGTTTTTCACTTTTTGCCGAACTAAGTATTCAAAATTTCGCCTAACTTTAATTGACGGTACTGAAAAAAAATTGTACTACATCAGTTTGGCAAGTTACTTCAAAAGTTAGCACATTTAATAAGGATTCTACAATGCTGTAACACTAACTACATTCTTTTTCAGATTGGACAAAAAAGTTTTTCTTAAGAAAATTCAGTTTTGTTTTATGACAAGATATAATAAATTAACAAAAAATGTTTTTTCAATATTCCTTTTGGGCACTGTATTTCGCTGAATTTCACCTAGCGAAGTACTTGGATCTTCCTCAACTGCTTGAAGCACAATATCGTCGTAAGGTAAGGAAATTCTTCCTTCACCTTGCACTTTATTTTGAAGTCAGCCCGGTGTGAAGAGTAGACGGCGCACATTCGTAAAAACTCGATGATCTGGATAACGATCAGCATAAGGGTATCTATCGCGATACATTCTCGAAGTTGCACTAGCGTTACATCTGCGGTTAGTCCCAGTAAAATCAAAATTCGTCATTAAGAGATCAAAACTATCCAAATCACAATCAAACAAATCTAATAAACGGAGCCAAAAGTCGTAAGTACACAAATAACACGATCAAATACGGAAAGATGCGCAGTGGACCAAGGGGCGTAGCGTACTGATCTGTATTGCGTTTACGTGTGCCAATACCAAATGGAAGGACTCACCCCATCTCATTCAAACCAGATTCTTAAAGTATTGGATGCACTAGAATCATTTTTATAAAGTTCGAAGAAATTGTTCGAAACTGAGTTTCTTTAGTAAAGACCGTTTTTTTTTCACCGGTCAAAGAAATAATGTAGTAAGTATTATACCATTTGAGAATCCCTAATACATGCGCTAACTTTTAAAGTAATTTGTCAAACTGACGTAGTACAGTTTTTTCACAGTCAGTTAAAGTTGTTCGAAATATTAATTTTGAATACTTGGTTCGACAAAAAGTTAAAAACATTATTTTCCAAGCTGGAGTAATTGGCTTAGAATTGAAGATCATAGGTTACAGAAGCACTATTCGGGATAACACATGAAAAATAAAATTTGAAGAAAGTAAAAAATTGTGGCAACAGGAGTTCAAAAATCATCACAGGGTGTGCATTTTCTCGAATAATAAAAAATGCAATATATTTTGAATACCTGTATATTTCTCGACTGTTTCAAAATTCAGAATATTCTATTTTTATTCTAAATGAAGTAATCTTGCAACGAATTTCAGGCACAGAACTGAACAACTTTCGTAGGACATATATTCTTACCATTCTCGTGAAATAGTTTGTTATAAAATATTGAATTTCGAATATACTTTGACTGTCAATCTACTGACTGAAATTTTATATGTTCCACATAAACCTCAAATTTCTAGATTGACAGTCCCAACAGTTACTAAAGCCAATAAATGAATTGGAGAACCTTGGAAAATAGTCAAGATATTCATCCAAATTTTCCTTGTGATGCTTGCAGAGATTATTTCCTCGAAACGTGAGACTTGGCAGACTAATGAAGATTTCAGCGAACTAATTTTCTTCAACGTATATTCCCAAGGAGGAAGCATCATCGCAAGTCGCGTCACGTCCCGTATCAAATTTAGCTGAAAAACTTAGCCGAAGGGAGCATCGCAAACTGCGTCCACTCTATTATTTAGCTCGATACGTGTTTCACCTTCAACCTGATGTTTGTTATCATATGCAGATATAACCAGTATAGTTCCATCGAATCCGCTGTAGGTGTTTTATAGCGGATGTTGATTATTGTCTTCACTCACCTCATTACCCACAATGGAATGTTGTTAGATATGACAACTGACAAAAACTTTAACATGAAAATATGCTTTTCACATTTCAGTAATTTTTGGTAGAGAAGTCCGGTGCTTTAACGAGGATTTCTATTTGAATTTTAGATATGGCAACACTGATGTGAATATGTAAAATTTGACAATGTCAAAGTAAAGCTTGACATTTCTAATAGTAAACGTTTCAGAACGTATTGTAGTACAAATGTTATTTGTGTAATTTACAGCTACTTGAGACATTCAAAATATAACTGAATCTTGCGACGATTTTTAATAACCTCCGACGTGAATTAAACCTGCAGAAATGTGCCGATAAACTCACTTCGACTTTTGGTGATGAAGCACCATCTCGAACCACCATGTTTTGCTGATTTTCCGAATTCAATCGTGGTTGCACTTCGCTACAGGACGACTTGCGTGAAGTTCTTCCAGAATCCGATGCTGTGGCAGAAAACATGCGGTGCTTCAAAAGACGTCTATAAGTTCGTGACAGGCGACGAATCATGGACATGTGCAAATGAGCCTGAAACTAAGTCGACTGCATGTGACAAGACGAGCTAAAACAACAAAAGTTGTTCGTGTAGCACTTAAAAGCAGATATTCGTCTGTTTTTTCAGAAAAACTAGACATGTAGCCAAAGTTACGTAAGAAAAACATAGATTGATCAGTTCTGAATGATACACCAGCATTTACTTGCCAGTAGGGCAGGAAACGACGCGTTCTCCACCAGGACAACGCAAGCTCATTCAACCAAAACATTTTTGAGCACTAGAAATATCGAACTGATCCGCTGTACAGTCCTTGTTTGGCACCCAATGATTTTTTTTTATTCCCGCAAATGCAATTCAAAACCCAATTGCAAGGTGAACGTTTTTCGACACCTGAAGAAGCGGTTGACAAGTTTAAATCACATGTTTTGGAGTTATTTTATTCGAAATGGAAAAAGTGCTTCAAACGGATGCAAAAGTATATTGATTCTAATGGGAAATATGTGGAAAACAGCTAGATCCGATTATAAATATTTGTTTTTATATGTCGCAAAACTTAAGTAGCAACCTTCCTACATACTACTAAAATTTGGACTCCAGAAGACAACTTTTTGGGAAAACTCATCCAATAGTGTGTTTACCACCCATGATTTCTTATGCACTGATGGGGTGTTCGATATCTTCTTGGCACATCTCATTCCAGGTTATCCTAACACCTTAAGAAAGGACTGTCCAAGCTTGTGGAAGGTACTGTAAAGTCAACACTATGAAAACAATCATGTCGCAGACATTTTCAATCGGAGATAGAGCAGGGGATTTTGAGGGCCAAGGTGTTAACCTTGGCATCATATCAACCTAACGGTTGATGTGATGTCGAATTATAAGAACGATTGCTTTTCTGTAACATTGGTCTGGCACCACCGTATTGAAACGTAGAATTTTGAACTTACTTCCTGTATATAGCGTCGAGCTATCATGTTGTCTTCAATAAAAAGCAGTGGTGATCAGATACCATATACAGAAGAGCACCATACCATCCTTTTCCGACCAATATGCATACCAAGATATGAGCGGCACTCGTTACTGAAAATTGTTTGATTTTCCTGGTCCACTGAATTACCTTTCTACACCAAAGAAGATGCTTGTGTTGATGTTCAGTTGTGAGTAGTAGCATCTATCTTGGACGATGAAGAAAAAGATCAAAACTTCGAGGAATGAAGAACTTTCTTGTGCACTCTTATGTACTGATGAGGTGTTCGATTCTTTTTGGCTCATCTCGTTCCAGGCTATCCTAACTCCCTCAGAAAGGAGGGAAGTTTGTAGAAGGTGCTGCAAAGTCAACAACCTGTGAACAATCATGCCCCAGAAATTTTCAATCGGAGATAGAGCAGGGGATTTTGGGGCCAAGGTTGATGCTTGACATGATGTCGATCTATGAAAACTATTGCTTTTCTGAAACATTGCTCTGGCGCCACCTTGTTGAAACGTAGCATTTTGTACCTTCTTTCTGTATATAGCGCTGATCTGTCATGTTGTCTTTAATAAAAAGTAGTGGTGATCAGATACCATATGCAAAAACCCACCATACCATCCTTGCCCGACCAATATGCATACCCAGATAATAGCGGGACTCGTTACTGAAGATTCTTTGATTTTCCTGGTCCACTGAATTACCTTTCTACACCAAAGAAGATGCTTGTGTCAATGTTCAGTTGTGAGTAGTAGCATCTATCTTGGACGATGAAGAAAAAGATCAAAACTTCGAGGAATGAAAAACTTCCTTGTGCACTCTTATGTACTGATGAGGTGTTAAATTCTTTTTAGCTCATCTCATTCCAAGCTATCCTAACTCCCTCAGAAAGGACAATTCAAGTTTGTGGAAGGTGCTGCAAAGTCAACCACCTGTGAACAATCATGCCCCAGACATTTTGAATCTGAGATATTGCAGGGGATTTTGGTTCCAAGTTTGATAGTTGACATGATGTCGATCTATGAAAGCAACTGCTTTTCTGAAACATTGCTCTGGCGCCACCTTGTTGAAACGTAGCATTTTGTACCTACTTTCTGTATATATCGCTAATCTGTCATGTTGTCTTTAATAAAAAGTAGTGGTGATCAGATACCATATGCAAAAACCCACCATACCATCCTTGCCCGACCAATATGCATACCCAGATAATAGCGGGACTCGTTACTGAAGATTCTTTGATTTTCCTGGTCCACTGAATTACCTTTCTACATCAAAGAAGATGCTTGTGTCGATGTTCAGTTGTGAGTAGTAGCATCTATCTTGGACGATGAAGAAAAAGATCAAATCTTCGAGGAATGAAAAACTTTCTTGTGCACTCTTATATACTGATGAGGTGTTCGATTCTTTTTGGCTCATCTCATTCCAGGCTATCCTAAATCCCTCAGAAAGGACTATTCAAGTTTGTGGATGGTGCTGAAAAGTCAACAGTCTGTGAAGAATAATGTCGCAGACATTTTCAATCGGAGATTAATAGATAATTACTATCTTTTACTAATAATAAATTGATATTTTACACATTCAATTGTGACTCTAGTTTCGGGAATTAACAATCCGCTCTTCGAACAACTTCAGTTATTTTACATCTGAATGCTGAATTTAAACGTAGGACTGTTGTTATCCCCAAACCATAGCAACAGTCTTAGTGTCCAACACTACTCTGCTTCCAATATATATTTTTTTATTTTTCTTATCACACGATCTCTACAAAATTTTACACGAATTTGAATGTTATTATTTCCATTTAAAACACCAAATGTCAGATCGATCGGATCTGTAGTTTCGAAAATATTCTGAAAAATGTGTGAAAATTTCAAATGTGTATTACTGAAGAACCATTAGGCCGATTTTGCCCATTAACAAGCATAACCGAGATAATTAGGCCCCAAAGCGTGTCTTTAGCTATTTTTGTTTTCAAAGTTAGAGTGGTTACGGCCGGATAAAATTACTTTTAACCTACGATTCTTCTCCATCAATGTTTACTAGATACTCAGTCAATATTCTGTTGTTTTTTTATTCTTTATCGGTTGACTGCCGCATATATATGTGTTGATAATTTTATATATCTATAAAAAAAGCAGAGTTTTTAGGACATTCTTTTAAAATAAATTTAAAAAATTTTTAAGAGACTTTTCATATTGAAATTCGAACAGGTTTCAGAGAATTTTTCTTGTAAATAATTAAAATATCTGAATTTAGTATTAAGATGTATAACAAGCATAAAAGGGTCCAAGCAAAATTTCATGAGTATCGTGGGTTATATGAATATGAATAAGCGCTTAAAAGCTTCTGACGATTTCTTGAATAGGTGCGCTGTGAGGCAAATTTTGCATAATTCTTTATAATTAAATGGACAATAAGATATCATTTGTATTAGGTGGATTGAGTTCCTACTTCTATAAAATATGAATAACAAATCATAAATAATAAACAAATTCCGAATGACAGGTGGGGTGAATTATTCAATCGACGTGTCATTCTGTCGAAGTTAAGTCGAACAGTGGTCAGCTCAGCAAAGGAGAACGATATGCATATCACATTATTAATGCATTCTAAATATAACCTACGACCCATTTTCAAGCCACTGAAAATCACGAATTGGATATCACTTGCAACAGCAACTAGAACGATGCCACCAGTTCCTGCTTTTCTGTTCATTTCCTGGTAAATATATACCTAGTCATATTCTGCAGCGTGCACTATACTTATTGAAATATTTAAGCCAATTGTGTTATTAGAGGAAGAATCTAGACTCTAGAACTCTATTGTGAGGCCTTACAAAATGATAAGCAGTTAGTATCGACTTTTATTTCATAACTTATTTCTCTATAAAGGCAACCTTGTTGAATATTCATCAGATCTACTTGCCATTTGATGGATTTTGTGTCAATATTCCTTACCGGTAATTTTAAGTGAACCATATAATTTTTCCTCTCATTCATCAGTTTTGTACTTTTCCTTTGATTGAGGTTTATTGAAATAACAATGGTAATGTTAACTGGAGGAATATGAAGGTTTTTCAAATACTTCGAACGATGATGTCAAAATTACATTATTGTATTGGGTGTTCCAGTTATAAATTTCATTCTGGATTTAGCGCCATTTTTGGAATGTCGAAATTAAAGGAACATTTGATAAGAATAAGTTGTCAGAGTTCTACCATTGCGACAGAAATAATTTTTTCTTTATGATAATAAAAGAAATGTCGAAACGTTCCAGGAGAACTAAGAAACGTCAAAAGTAATATGGTGGAACACTATAAGAACTAAAAAAGTGTAAAATCAAGAAGCAAATCTCGAAAGAAATTCATCTGCCTGATACCAGATGGCCTCAGGAGTTCACGTGATCTGAACCCTATAGATGATTTCTGAACTATTAGCAAAGCTAGATTTTGCAAAATCGACTGTACTACAAAATCAGAGATGAAGCCGTTAGTCAGGTTTGATATTGCAATGAAAGGATTTCCGAAAACTATCGGAATCCAAGCCAAAACGTGTTGAAGCAATTATTGAACCAAATGGGGACATATTTCTTTTCATATTTATTTGGTCTCATGAAAATTGTCTAATTTTTTCACAATGAGCAGTTTTGGCATAATAATTGCTATTATTACCATTAATTTGCACAACAGCAAGACATTGATAAATTATTCGTTTGTCTCTGATGATTTCTTATGGAGTCGAAGAATGAAAGCATTCGAATATCATCGAATACTGATAAACATTATATTTTAATCAAAATATTTTGTTAAACGCCCATTCCGCCAGCAACATCGACGAAAGCAATACCGTCAATACTTTGATCTCCTTTGCCAAAAAGCACCCTCCTCTCCGTCACTCCAGAGATTTAACAGAACGCAGAAAAACACACGAAGCAAACATATCATTAATATCTCCTTTCGATGCCCAATAAATCACTCTGGCCTATAATTAATCCTCCAAATTCCTGAATCTCAACATCCAACTACGTAGCTTTGCCATCATCTCCTGATGCATTTCACATCTGTTAAGCCCGAGCGGACATCCTTAATTTCGGATGAATTATGCATGCATTTTTTTGCCGGATCCTCTATTCCCGCTTTTTCGATTTGTATACATTCCATTAGCGCTGAAGATGATTCTGATGTTCCGCGTCGTTTTCCATTTGTTAGGAGAGATTTGAGTGTCTGGAAATTAGAGGTGAGGGGTCCAAGAGTATCCCCACTCTAAGGTAGAATGATGGTGATTATTCTCTAGGTTCTTTCATGATAGCGGGGAAGTTTGATCAATTAGTTACTTCTTCAATTTTCCGTCCATTAACTACATATGAAACTGAGAAATTTTGAGCAAGCTGCATCATTTAGTTCGTATTTGACAGCCACTGAAAGCAGACAAAGTGAATTTCCACGAGCTAATCAAGCGCTGTATTGTTCAAATCAGATAATACCTTAAGAAGTTTTCTCACAAAAACCAAGCCGGAAGAATCATTAGACAACAAGAACTGCATCTACTCGATACCTTGTGAATGCGGAGCGACTTATATAGGAGAAACGAAACGTGAAGTTTTCTGTTTTTCAACATCACGTTGGAATATATTGTGTATATGAAGAAATTATGAATTCAGATTCAATCCATGATTATTGTCTCTGTTTCACAGTATATGGTAGATATTTGTTACAATTTTTTTTTGTTTTAATTTTCAAGAAGTTTTCTGTTTTTCAGATTAGAATATATTTTCTATATAAAGAATTCAGGCAATGGATGTCCGAAATCAAAATTATCAAAATACTATGCCTTCAACATTTAAATCAACAAGACATTATATCGTATCACGGTTAGTTTACCGCAGTATTTTGGTTATTGTTCCAATATTTAGGAATAACAAACAAGAGCAAATTAATTAATCTCAATGATTCACTACACATATTGATGTCGACTAGATTAAACTTACTGTGATATTGTTCAAATTCAAAATAAACTTCATATGTAGTTGTTTTGATGATGAACAACTTTGTTCGTTTAATAATGATTAACCACAGCGATGATGAGAAACTGAAGTAAAACACTTTAACGACAACAATTAAATTTTGATATCACTCTATATGATACCAAGCCAAAGTTATGATGTTAAACTATAAACAAATGTGACTCCGCCAACACTTGGGCTATCGATAATATGTAGATTACTACGTTTATAGTAATCGCGACAATCTTTTGCCGGGGACATAAGCGACAAAGTTGACTACTAATATCTTAGACCAACGGGCCACAAGCGACAAGGTTGACTATCACAATGATAATGCAATAAGTCTCAAGCGACAAAGGTGACTATCGGAATGACAATGCAATAATTTTGTCCAAAGCCACAAGCGACAAAGTTGATTACAACCGGAGTAATAGTGTAATTAATATCTTGGACTCATAAACGACATGTCGGACTATCAGGATGGTAATGAATTTACAGTATATTAAGAAACTAAATGTAAGAGGTGTCTCGATACATCCCTTCCAACAAAAAGAAGGAAATTAACGGAATTGATTGGAAAGCCTATCTGTGGGTGGACTGAATGAGTGAAATAAACTTTGTCATTGGTTATATAAAAAATTATGAGATCAATACTAGTAGATAAGAATAGAATGAAATAGATTATAATTCCCAATGCTGTATCGTTGAACTGAACTAATTATTAGGCACTAAATATATCAAGAGCTTCAAAGTCTTTCCATGTGTTTTGACGTCCCTATATCCGTGTGAGAACCGAGTGAGCCAAGTGCCCAGATGTAATGAAACTTCGAAATCCGAATGACACAGCTACGTTAAAAATATCAACATCGAAAGATTCAAGTAGCACACCACCGATAGAAAAATAATTAAATTATATATTAACGTAGATAGGGTGTCTCTTAATGAAACCTAACAGTCGTTTATAAAATCTATGGAATGGTTGGATTGATTTAGCCGAATCTTGGTAGAAATGATTTATAATAATTGGTTCGTTGATGAAACTCATGGTTTTATTTCTACTTTATTTGAATGATAGTGTTTTTTCTTGTCTTCAGAATTATATACAAGAAAAGGAGGAAATTTTTTTGTTTTTTACTTTGAAAGAATTATTTCTTGTATTAATCTTAACCAGTAATAAATAAATAATAAATCACGACCTTCCTTCTGAGTAAATGAAAATTCATTGCTTTGCTTTAAGATTTACGTTATGCCAACTAATTGAAAAGATTGCATTTGAAGTAGTTCCTCGAAAAGAACATAATTTCGATGATGTCAACTCATTGGCGAAGTACGTTGCAACTCTCTAGCTTAAATCAACATACCAGAGTTTATTTATTCGGTAAAATTCAAACAAATATTAAGAGTGTGATAAAGCTTCTAACGCCAAGTGAGTATTTTGAGGAAATTTTTCAACCAATGACCGATCGTTTACGAATTCTCTTTTGCTCCAGATAATACAAAAACTTCCATTTCTTACTCGTGAAAAAAAACTTACACATTTTCGACTTTCTTCTAAAAAAATATTTTGGCATAGATAATGTGCCTCAAAATATTATATTTTTCACTCTTTACTTTTAATAGAGTAATACACCTTTTTCTAGACTGCTGTTTGAAAACCCTTTCAATAGCAGTTCACATCTGAATATGCTTTAGAAGAAAAGATTATCTGTAATAAATTTGGTCAGTTCAATGAGTTTATTACGTAACTTCTAGACATGTAACTTTAAAGAGTTCACATCTTGGAAAAAGGTATTAATTTGAAGTTTAAATATTAAAACAAAATGATTCTGAGATATTTCGACATGATTCAATTAAAAAAAATCAATTGAAATGTTTTAGAAACACTGTTTCCATTTAAGTAGACATATAGAATCTCCAATATCATACACCACTCAAAAATTAAATAAATCTTCGGAAAATATAGAATAATGATCGAAATATAAATTATAAATTACTATATATAAAATGAAAGAAATTTGAAGAGAACATACCTTGGAAGTGTATAATATTTTGGAAATTAATATTGAAACCAATTAGTCATGTGAAACCTCAACATAATTCTAATTTAAATGAAAAAATTTAATCGAAATTTATGAGAAATACTGTTTTAATAGATTGTTTTTTGAGATAAATAGGCATATATAATTCTCGAAGACTGAAAAATATAAAGGAATCCGTTGAAAATATAGAATATTGACTGAAATTAAATAACACACACGTTTTTTGAATCAAATTATGCAGAAGTTTCACAGAATAATCTTGATTCAATATTAAAATTTTGGAATATTACTCTCTTGCAAGTAATATATCCTTCGAATTTATTTCATTTTGTATATGATAATTTATAATTTTTTTCACATGCGTGCAATATTCTCTGATATAATCTGATCTGGACCATGTTTTTGTTTTATATATTTCTATGGTTGGACATAGAAATGACAAATGTTCTTAGTTAACGTTAAAAATTCTGTCTTATATTTCACTTCCAGCTTCAAGATTTTATAAAAATTATATATTTTTATTGGTTGTTCTTAGTTATCATTCAAAACAGTCGACTGACGATTATGGACAGGAGTTTCGATCGTTTTTCTGAGGAACGTCCTATATTTTCAAAACTATATAGAGCATTTGTCAGTCTATATTTTCTGAAGATTCCTTTATATTTTTGAATGTTGTATGATATTTGGGAATTCTATGGCTAGTTAAATAGAAACACTGGTTCTAAGCTATTTTGATTTAATTTTTTTGAACTTAAATTATGTAGAGGTATCACAGAATGATTCTATTTCAATATTCAAATTTTTCCTCGGCTTAAATACCTCTCTTCTATGGAAACAACAAGAGAATTTATTTCATTAGTTATCTCATAGCATACTCCAATTCATTTCTTCTTGGTTGTTATCTTTATTCCAGGTAATCACAAAGATAAATTTTTGTTTTGGTAGCAGTGTGTAAATTTTTTTTTTATTTTTTAATATCATAGAGAATTTATTCTGTTAACCTCCTATAAATTTTAATTTTAAAAAAATCGATTCAAAAGCTATTTCGAATTAACCTAAATAAATGTCTTCAGAACACACTGTGTCAATTTAGTAGACATATAGAATTAATACTTATTACACAGTACCAAAGGGCATGAAAGAAATTCAAGGAAATATAAATTGTCAAATAAAAATTAATAATGAATACTTAATAGATAAATACTTCAAAAGTACAAAATTTTGTTTCATTCCTTGTTTTATGAAAACTAAATTCCTTTCCAAAAATGCAAAACATAACCTCCAGAACTTCTTCAAGAACAGCTTGATCAAAATGAATTCCTTTAAAAAAATTCCTAAAACATGCAGAACATGTAGGTTAACAGAATAAATCTGTATGATATTTAAAATTTTGTAACAATACTTCTATCAAGAAAAAACCTCTTTTTATTATTTTATTGTATATATATTAATTATATATTTTTGTTCACGCTTATTACATATTATCATTTGGTTTTAAAGAAGTCCATTAAATACCTTGAACTTTATATAATTTCTGTGACGAATACGTAGGATGCTTATAAGTTCACTTTATTTTAGTGTTTGTTCAGTAAACAGCATTCAGTTGGTTTGGTAAGATATCTGTTGTTAATTATTTTATTTTTTGAATATGAAGTTGAGCTGACGAGTTACCGTTGTATTAATTCAAAATTGCATTTTAAAAATGTGTTGTATGTTTTAGGAATTTTTTAAAGGAACTTATTTTGAGCAAGTTGTTTTTGAAGAAGTTCTCGAGGTTATGTTCTGCATTTTTGGAAAGGAATTTAGTTTCCATAAAAGAAGGAACGAAACAAAATTTTGTTATTTAATAATTTTTAGTTGACAATTTATATTTCTTTGGAATTCTCTTATTCCCTTTGGTACCGTGTAATAAGTATTGATTCTATGTGTCTACTAAATTGACACAGTGTGTCTTAAAGACTTTTATTTAATTTAATTCCAAAAAGTTTTCGAATAATATTTTTGAAATTAAAATTTGTAGGTGTAACAGAATAAATCTGTATGATATTTAAAATTTTGTAATAATCCTTCTTTCAAGAAAAAACTCTTTTTATTATTTTAGTGTGTAAATTATCACATAATATCTCTTCTTGGATTCTTATCCAATTGATTTTAACAGCTAAATGCTTAATCAGTAAGATTTACTATCCTCGATGCTTCAATATGGATACCATGATCTGTTGTTGATCTCCATCAGTTGACTAGAACAAATTTAAATGAACTCAACGAAAATTCATTAATTAATAATCAATATTTTAAATTTTATATCCTTCATGGACTTTGTTCAGCTTCAGAACAGTGTAAACTTTCACTTGAGTAATCAGGAACTACGCAAAGCATAGAGAAGAGTCCTTCAGAGGTTTCCAGAGGTTTGAAAGATTTGAATTTTTTCTCACCTTTTGTGTTCGTCGACTTAAAATATCTAGTTTCAATTATTTTACGTATCAAATTATTCTACCTTTTTCTCCGCTGATAAAAACTCGACATTCTCGTCTGTCAAATTACACATACATTGTTTTTATTATTTCCTCAACAACTAGAGCGATAAGGAAAAACTGTGACAAACGCAGGTGAACCTCGTAGAACGGAAACTGATCTGATACATTACGTAGAGTGAATGGCATTCAAGTTCATTTAAAAATACCTACTTGTATGTTTGTTGTCGTTATTTCGGTTGGCAATGAACTTTCGTTTGTTTTTCATTCATGAGGATCACGTCGAAAAGATTCTTCGAAGAGAACTGGTTTCGATGGATATTTTCGATAACATGCACCAACTTAACGTAGGTATTCATTTATTCTCATTTTCATGTAATAAAATGCACTGATGAGTTCGTGGTCTATCGATCATGCGCTACTAACGCAAAAACTATGTTTTCGGTCATCGAAATTACTTTGAAATACCATGTCGCTACTACAGTCAATGATTTCATTTTGATTGGCCCGCTATTTGGACAGCTGTCACTTTTGAGGCTGTCATATTTTGACATTCAACAAGTGAAACTACTCTATTACTAAAAATGGAACGGTACAAGCTTCAACAACGCATCTAAATTGTTTGTTCAAATTCACTATAAAAATGCTAAAAATTCTGAGAAAAAAAATTTATTTTAGAAGAAGTTCTTGAGATTATGTTTTGCATTTTTGGAAAGGGATTTGGTTTTCATAATACTAGATACGAAACAAAATTTTTTATCCTTTAAGTATTTATTTAGTATTTTCAATTGATAGTTTATATTTCTTTCTTGGAATTATTTTATTCCTTTTGGTACTGTGTAATGAGTGTTAATTATTTATAAAATAAAATAGAAAGGCCTTTTACTTGATAGAAGAAATATAACAAAATTTGAATATTAAAACAAATTGAAATATGTTCATCTTCTACAATTTCAATTTCAAAAAAATTTTTATTCACAAAACTTTTAGAAATAAATTTATGTCTAACAAGCACCGCTTACATTTAATAGACGTATATAATCAAAACTCAATATATAATGTCAAATGAAATAAATAACCCAACAGATATACGAAAGTAATTAAAATTAATAAATAAATATTCAAAGGAGACAAAATTTTGTTTCTGGTTTTACCTTTAAGAAATACTACTTGCCTTATAAAAACATGAACACACTTAAAGGACTTCTCAAAGAATATAATTCATTTGAAATATTTAATATATTTAAATATTCGAACAAATTATTTCAAAAATCTCTAAAAAATGTGCACTATATCTTCAAAAAACAAATATAATTCTAGATAATCCCGCATGAAAAAGTGCTGAAGACGGGATTATCTAGAATTATATTTGTTTTTTGAAGATATAGTGCACATTTTTTTAGAGATTTTTGAAATAATTTGTTCGAATATTTTAATAGATTAAATATTTCAAATAAATTATATTCTTTGAGAAGTCCTTTAAGTGTGTTCATGTTTTTATAAGGCAAGTGGTATTTCTTAAAGGTAAAACCAGAAACAAAATTTTGTCTCCTTTGAATATTTATTTATTAATTTTAATTACTTTCGTATATCTGTTGGGTTATTTATTTCATTTGACATTATATATTGAGTTTTGATTATATACGTCTATTAAATGTAAGCCGTGCTTGTTAGACATAAAATTATTTGTAAAAGTTTTGTGAATAAAAATTTTTTTGAAATTGAAATTGTAGAATATAAACATATTTCAATTTGTTTTAATATTCAAATTTAATTATTTATGTCTACAAAATTGAAACTGTGTTTTCTGAGACATTTATTTCAATTCTGAAAACACTTTGAATACATTTTTTTTTCGAAATTCAAATTTGTAGGAGAATAACAGAATAAATTTGTATGCTATTTAAAATATCGGATGTTTTATTTAGAGTGATATAATAATATAACTTTTGATATGGATAACTGTGATTTGACAGAAAGTAGAAGCCATGTTGTTTCTGTTCAGTAAGCATTGACAAATTATCATGGAAAGTCTCACGCAGCAACAACGTTTACAAATTGTTGAAAATTATTTTCAAAATCAGTGTTCATTCGCCAAACGTATAGAGCACTTCGTGAAATTTATGGTTTCCGTAATCGTCCATCAGAGCAGTTTATTCGTCGAACTATCGATAGATTTCGGACAATATTTTTTCTGCGCGATGCAACAACAACAACAAGACAAAGAACTGTACGTACAGAAGAAAATATTGCTGCTGTAAATCATAGTGTTAGTGATGATCCAGATTTGTCTATTCGTCGACGTTCACAACAGTTGGACTAAAGCCACTTGACCATAATAGGCGTCGTTTGTTTGCTGATTGAAGTTGATCCACTTTTGTATCGTGAAATGGTATTTAGTGATGCAGCTCATTTCTGGTTCAACGGATATGTGAACAAGCGAAATTGCCGTATATGGGGTGAAAACAATCCTCAAGAAGTTCTGTAGGTTCCATTGTATCCTGAAAAATGCACTTTTTGGTGTACTTTAAACGCTGGAGGCATCATCGGTTCATATTGTTTTAAAAACGATGCTGGAGCTAATGTTACAGTAAATGGTTCTCGTTACAAATCCATGATTAACGATTATTTGTTTCGAAATTTGAATGGTATCGATCCAGAAGTGTTTTGGTTCCAACAAGATGGTGCTAACCTCATGCTGCTACCGTAACAATTGATTTATTGAAAGAAAGATTTGGCGATAACATTATTTTGAGAAATGGTCCAATTAATTGGCCTCCAAGATCATGCGGCATAACTCCACTAGATTATTTTCTTTGGAGTTATGTAAATAAGGCCCGAATTACTCGAAAAAGTGGTCCAAAATTGGTCTGGTCGAATGCGGTTCCTCAGACATAGTCGTGGTGCATATATGCCGGAAATTAT